>CM060909.1:395321897-395970230 GCA_030737875.1 Allium sativum | reverse complement strand
GAAATTTAAAAAGTTCACCTGACAATCACTCGACAAATTCGACAATGAAGTCTCCAAAAATTCCAGAGATAGAAATTACCCGATAAATAGAGACATGATTGAGGATTTAACCGATATTTATACCAATCAAGGAATACGACTTTCCAAAGTGACACAACATTTTAGGCAGACGCAGCCATTGATTAGCATCTCCCTACGAAAAGATGTTTCCGCAGTTTCGAAGCATATTCCACCTCTGATAAAATATACTTCGAGGGGGCAAAATGTTGGCTAGCTTTTTGACCAAGCCACCAAGGTTCACACACAAGAAGAAAATACGAAGTTTCACACCTTTAACCCTCGAAGACCCGATCGGATCGCCATACTCCCCTCGGCTCGCGATCGCCCCCCTTTGACCACGATCCGATCCATCCATCGCTAGCTCGATCCGATCCGATCCCCGAAGCTGATGGATGATGACCAAGACCAAGTCCACCACGATCCGAGAATGCAGGATCTCGCAACAGGTGTCACCAACTGTTATATTGACCAATTCTTCATTAAGCTACGATCACGATCCGATCCGAGCAGGAAGACACGATGATGGCCACGGACTTAGTCATCCACGATCCGATGTTTAAGGAGATCGCGACACCTATCCACAACGGCTAATTTGACTAATTCTTCATCAAGCTGCGAACCGGCCCGAGATCTTCGGGATGTGGGCCACGTATGACCGCGATCCGTCACCAAAAATCAGCTACAAATAGCCCAGAGCTTGGCATTTTTCAGGATCTTTCGGCAGTTTTGAGTATTGATGTAACACCCCGTGTTTCTATTAATATTAATATTCACAAATTAAAGAATAACTAATCTCAGACGTGAGAATTGTGGGAAACGGGTTGCGCCATTGTGTTCTTCTCGGAATTCTGGTTGAAATAGAGTCCGAGTTTGCATGATTTGGACTTTTTGACCAAGGTTCACACACAAGAAGAAAATATGAAGTTTCACACCTTTAACCCTCGAAGACCCGATCGGATCGCCATACTCCCCTCGGCTCGCGATCGCCCCCCTTTGACCACGACCCGATCCGTCCATCGCTAGCTCGATCCGATCCGATCCCCGAAGCTGATGGATGATGACCAAGACCAAGTCCACCATGATCCGAGAATGCAGGATCTCGTGACAGGTGTCACCAACTGTCATATTGACCAATTCTTCATTAAGCTACGATCACGATCCGATCCGAGCAGGAAGACACGATGATGGCCGCGGACTTGGTCATCCACGATCCGATGTTTAAGGAGATCGCGACATGTAATAACCCAAAAATCTGGGCCAGTTTAAAATTTTTGTTTTGGCAATTTTGGCGAATTTAGAATATTTAAAATAGATTATTTTAAATATAATCGACGGGAAATTTATTTTGAATAGAATTCGAACGTATATATTATACGCATCGTCGTTAGAATATAAATATTTATATATAATTATAAATAGAATTGAAAATGGCGCGGTAGTTCGATAATTCGATTTCAAACTTCAATTGAATGTACCGGGTGCAAAACAATCCGGATTTTAGTGAAACCAAAAATGATAGGATCTAATTGATAAAATCTTTCTATCGAATCCGAAAAATGAAGATTTCATAGCGGGAATCAAAAGATATGTCCAGTTGAAAATTCTGAATAGTCGCTATGGAATTCAGGCCCTTAAAAATGGACATTTTGCAAACGACCTCGGATTTCGACGGAACCAGTTTTGTTGGGTCCGGGATGTGAAGTTATTGCTAGGTTTCAAATTTCATAATTTTTCGAATCAATATGTGAGCGTGGCAAAGGAAAACGCGTTTGACCAGTTTCAGTTGATTTTAATCGACTGGAAATTGGCCATTTTTCAAACGGTCTCAGAATTTGATGAAATTAGTTTTGTTAGGGCCGTATCGTCGATACGAAGCTAGAAAATATTTTTCTGGAATTTTTAGAGTTAGTATGTGCCCCCGGTAAATTGAAATGTCCGTTTAAATTGAATATATAAAGAATTATACTTTAAATTCAACGGAAATTGATTCAAACGATCGAATTGGCCTACGTGGCATATCCCATTGTGTTCGGAATGGGGGTAATTAGCTAGGGGCGACAGCCGTTGGGTTTTATTTCGTGTTAGAATGGAAAGTCAACTTTAAAAGAGAATTAAAATAAAATTAATAATAAATAAATATATAATAGCCTCTCCCCTCTCTCTCTCTCTTACTTCTCTCAGACGAAAAAAAAAGGAAAAAAAAAAGAAAAAAGAGATCGATCGACGGAAATCCCACCACCTCCACCGTCGCTCAGCCCACCGCGACAACCCCCACCGATCCGCGCCCTCCTCCTTCTCCAATCCTCCCTCTCCTCCATCTCTCCCCCTTGCAAAGCTTCGCGCGAGACCTCCTCCACAGCCAAGTACAGTCGAACGCGCCGCCCCACTGGCCATCCGCGACCTCCCCCTCTTCTCTCCCTTCCTCTAGCTGAATCGAATGCCGCCCTGCTACCCCCAGCGAGCCCTCCGACCTCCGACGCTAGCGAACGCCCAAACCCCCCCCCCCCCCCCCGTAAGTTTTTTTTTTCTTTTTATTTATTTTACTTTTGTTTTATATATAAACTGAAAAAAAAAAGATTAAATACTGTTTTTATTTTAAAGTTTAAAACTAATTTCGATTTAAGTTTAAAAACTGTTTTTTTTGTTGTTTATTTAAAACTGATTTTAAAGGTTATTTAAAACTGATTTTAAAGAGTAATTTAAAAACTGATTTTAAAAAAAAAAGAATTTTAAATAGAAAAGGTTTGAATTTTAAATGGAAAAAGATTAGAACTTTAAAAGGTGAAAAAAATAGGATTTTTATATATTGAACTTCGAAATAAAAATATGATTTTTATATATTGTACTTCGAAATAAAAATATGATTTTTATATATTGAATAGCGAAGTAAAAATTCGATTTTTACATAGGTAGTGAAAGCGGACAACGAAGGTAACAAAAAGGCGAGATCGATGAAGATTTCTATCAATGAAGAGCCGTGGAGCTAGGATAGCAATATGTGAGAACTTCTCACCTTTCAATTTAAATTTTCTAGTTATATATATATACTAGGATGCAGACGGTGCTTAGTAGCACCCGACACCCGTCATCCACAGACCATGGATGGCTTGTTTGTTAAATTGTTTGGTTGAGTAGTGGTTAGATTATTTGATTGATTTTGACTGTTGGGTGAATTGAAATTGATTTGATTGATGTGTGAATGGCGTGGGCCTTCACTAGACCGGGGATAAGGCTAGGCCTCGTCCCGTTTCTAGTATCGTGCCGTTATGCCGCCGAAATTTTCTAAAATAAGTTAGAAAAATAAAAATAGCATTTTATTTAAAGAATGAACTGAATAGAAATTCATATGTTGAAATAAAATGTTTTGTCGTTAAAAATAGGATTTTTAACGTGAATGTAAATAAATAAATATTCATTTACAAACCGGCCGGTTTGTTTATGTACACTTATTTGAATGACATTGATTGGGACGATAAATTTCACACATCGCCCAACTGCACAAATAAAATATGTGTTTGATTGTTTGAAACCCCACACGGGTTTTGGGATGAAATTTGAAGTTCACTCATCCTGATTGATTAAATATGTCGATCGATTGATTGACAGGCTGTTATAAGCGTTGAATATCTATATTTGATGCTTATACAGTGTAGTGCACTTTGGTTGATGGTTGATTATTTTCAATGCTATTATATACATGTGTTGTATGAAAATCCATATAATTAACTTTATATGGTAATTGATTGGGCCTCATTCCAGTTTGAAAAATAAAGAATATTATAAAATAAAAGTTCATGTGTTGACAGTACTCATTCATTGAGATTGGTCATGTGTTGAACGAAATATTTTAGTAATAAAAATTGCACCTTTATCGATATAAAATAAAAGTTCATGTGTTGACAGTACTCATTCATTGAGATTGGTCATGTGTTGAACGAAATATTTTGATAATAACAACTATTTTGAAAAAGAAACATTTGAAATAGAATATTTGAAAATAGAAATATATGAAGCCGTGTTGGTTAGATTGACGCCATTTTGACGTGAACGATATTTATATCGATTTTAAACGATTTCAAAATGAATTGAATTGAAAACGATTTCGAAATGAATTGAATTGAAAACGATTTCGAAATGAATTGAATTGAAAACGATTTCGAAATGAATTGAATTGAAAACGATTTCGAAATGAATTGAATTGAAAACGTTTTCGAAATGAATTGAATTGAAAACGATTTCGAAATGAATTGAATTGAAAACGATTTCGAAATGAATTGAATTGAAAACGATTTCGAAATGAATTGAATTGAAAACGATTTCGAAATGAATTGAATTGAAAACGATTTCGAAATGAATTGAATTGAAAACGATTTCGAAATGAATTGAATTGAAAACGATTTCGAAATGAATTGAATTGAAAACGATTTCGAAATGAATTGAATTGAAAACAATTTCGAAATGGATTGAATTGAAAACGATTTCGAAATGAATTGAATTGAAAACGAATTCAAATTGAATGGAAATTTGAATTGAATAGAAATGAATTTTAAAACGAATTTATAAAGAAGAATTCAATTTTGATTTGAATTGAAATGGAAGTTGAAATTGTTTTTGAAACGAATTCAAAACTATTTATATAATTCGTTTTAAATAGAAATCGACGAAGTATATATTATATATATTATATATATAATATAATGGCCTGAATAGAACGCGCCGCGCCGCGGCAGTTCGTGAATTTCGACCATTTATTTCAAACGGACATTGCGGGAGATCCGACCGTCGGATTCTCCTAAAACCGGAACCGTTGGGTTCGTATCGAAAAGAGCTTTCTAACGAATATTAGAAATTTGAAATCTAACGGTTGGATTTGGAATTATGTCCAAATCAAATTCGAAAAAGGTCGCTGTAAGTGCAGTTCGATGGCCGTTGATGGAAATCGACTGTACGGGCCTTGATAAAATTATTAAAAATAGTAATAATTTGTGTAAAATCATAAGAAATGATTTAGAAAGAATTGGGATGAAAAACTCCATATTTGAAAAGATAAAAATAGATTTTTATCGAAATGAACTAGTTTTGAACTAGAATTATAATTCTATTTATTTTTAAATAAATAAATTGAATTCGAAAAGGGTTTTGAAAATAACCAAAATTTCCAATGATTGCATTGGAGTGGATTTGAATCGAAATTGTCCTCGGAATATTTCGATGTTGGAATTCGTGATTATACAGGTGTTGTTATGGAAATTTGAAAGATATATATTTATATCGTTATTTCCACTACGACATTTGTTAATCGTAGAATTTGATATTGAATATAGGCCGATATATTTTCTATTCAGAGCCTTGTATTGAATATCGAATGTGATTTGGGTTTGTCGTGAATGGTGTCTTCACTAACACTGTTCTTGAACCCAGTTGAGAAATGATTAAATCTTTTTATTTAGATTTAATGAAGTGTACCAATTAAATGATATTTAATTGGAATTGAATTGATATTGATTTTTGGGTTTATCGTGGACAGTGTTTTAAATAACACTCGTTCTTTAACTCGATAATTAATGAATGTGATTTTGGGTTTATCGTGAACTGTGTTTTAAAGGACACGGATTCTTTAACCCAATTAACGATTAAAACTAAGTGGAGTTTTAATGAATCTTTAATTAGATTGAAATGATCGAAAATGGAGTATCACCAGTTTTGCTCCAGGCGATAGTTAAATCTTTAATTAGATTTGAACGTGAAATGGTAATTGAATTTACCGATAACACTGTGGTGTTAGATATGAAGTATTACCAGTTTTACTTCATGGGATTAATAGGTTGGGATTGGGAAATTAAAACAAATGATTACTTCGGTAAGTTTCGTTAATCCCGACTAGTTGAATCGAAATTCAAAAGAAGATTAAAGAATAAATTCAAGAATTTATCTTTGATAAAATTAATGGGAACCTTTCCCTATGAATGTGAAATTTAGAAACTAACTGTCGGTTAGCTAAGCAGGATGGTTTTCTGGATATTGATCTGATGTTGGTTTCGGCCTTCGGGGTTAATATTTGGGGAATTATTCTCTTGATTAATTTACGGTTAGTGACTGATGAATTGGAATGAGGCGTATGTTGTGTTTGTGTAACACTTATTTAAAATATACGCGAGTTATTCGGAAAGACCGGGTTTAGCCCATTCTGAATAACTGATACGACGATAGGTCGAAGATGAAGACGATGGTCGAAGACCAGAGGTCTTCACGTCGTTTGGGTAATTACTGATGATCTTGATTGGGCTGTACACCCAAGAAGATGGAAACAGTTAGTGATCGTCCAGACGTACTTGGAGATCGATGGATATGCGGGGTACCAGGTGCCTCCGGTTTCGTTCAGACCCAGAACGGACTTGTAAATGGACTGTGTGTCTGACATTGGATTTTAGTCTGTGTGATTGATCTCTATTAAATATATATCTGTTTGGCGGCGGAGAATTTATTCTCTTGCTTAACGCCCTTCTCTGAGACGTACGAGCTCAGGGGTTATATATTGATGGACATCAAACGCATGGAGTGAATTGCCTGTGTGGCATGCCTAAGTGGCAATTGATCGAGGCTTCTGTTGAAAAGCAAAGTCTTGTGGTGATGATCAAAGCATGGCCTTTGTGGCGTAGCTTTGTGTAACGTTTACCTCGCGTGTTTCACACCCGGTATGAACCAAAAAGGGAGACGGACCTCAGGGAGGACTTGCGTTTCTTTCTAGCTAAAAAGTGGCGTCAGTGGTTTTACACGCCCTGACGAGTTTGACTTATGTGGTTGTTGCTGTTGCGAGGCGCCTCGGATTGATCGGTCGTTCTCGAACCGATGGAGTCATTTGATGGCTCATTTGCGCCCCAAAGGGCGGGGAGACGTAGTGTTCAGGCATTTTAATCCACATCGGTGGACCGGCCCTGTCGCTCCTAGGGTCACTCGAGCTCTGATCCTGAGACATGGTAGGCTAGATTGTCTCGAATCGGTTGAGGACTATCTTTTGCCTCGGTTCATAGACGGAAATCCAATTTCCAAATACGACATCGTGCGGTTTTGATTGTATATATATATGGCGACATGATATATGGTACCCATGCCGCCTATGATTGATACTTATGATTTGAAGTTGTTTTATACACTATGCACTTATTATAGTATCAAATGATTTGTTTAAAACGTATCAAGCATTCTTTGGCTGTTATAAGGGAAAACCCTATCCCCCGGCTTGCGTTTGCATTGTGTGATAGGACCTGGGTCTTATAACAGCTTCATTTTTCTTTATTTAGCATTGCGCTGTTTGTTTTATGCACTGGTATTCCTGGGAGGAAACCCGTTCCGTGTTATACGGCGTGGTCCCTTGATTTACCTAATGATTTAAAATAAAGATTAATAACTGTTTTAGTTCTCACACCAGTCCCATGACTGACCTGGAGTTTATTGTTTTAACCTAAACTCTGGGTGCCCTTATTTTGACACGGGCAGCTAGTAGTTTTGGTTTTGCAGATTTATATTCACAGGATCCTGGTTTACAGCTGGAATGATATCCGGAAAGCTTTGTATCCGTATATCTCTTCTAGTTGTGTATTGTATTATTTTCCGCTGCTATGTATTTAAATGTAATTTAAATCTCTGATATTTCTGTGTAATATTCATTTGTACTCTGTATATTCTTGTAATCTGATGCATTGTTGTAATATACAACGAAATGTTCTTCTGTATGCGTTCTGTTATGTCCTGTTCTCAAACGATAGGGCGTTTCGAACGGCCTGGATCGGTTTAGCGACTGGTTCGGACCGAGCGAAATTCCTTGCCGTCACAGTTGGTATCAGAGCTTTGGTTTACAAAGCTCAGAGAACAAGACACATTAGAACCATACGAAAGAATTCATCAGATATTGGGTTAGTAATATCCAATTAGAATGACTCGTTAGAGATGGGATCAGTAGTATCCTAGAACGAGTGTGAAGAGTATATTTTTGAAAATGAAAACAATTTTGTTTTAAAAATTTAAATCGTTTTAAACGTATTTGAATATTTATTTACTTTGAATATGGACAATCCAATATATATAGATTTTGCGTATACGTCTGATCCGCGTGTATTCAAAGTCTTAATATATTGGGTAGATATAGCATCACACTCTAGTCGCCCGGAGATGATTCAGATGATGAGGCCTCATCATCAGTGTTTATATTCGAGTGACGAAAGTGAGATTCCTATATATTTCCATTAGATTGGTGTGAGAACCAAAACTTATCTATATAGCTAGAATACCATATTGTGATTTGGCATCAAAAACATGATTTTTGTATATGTATCAAAATTATGAATTTGAAACTCTAATTCACTAATTGATTGATGTTTGTGTTGTTTGTTTATTTGTTTGCTAATTTTTAGCCATTAAGCCTAATTGAAACAAATATTGAATTGTATTGAAATTTGGTCGCATTTGCTTGCATATACATATACTTATATTGAACAGGTCATAGCAAGGAGGCTAGAGCAGAGAATAAAATTTGTTTGCCCGACAAATAGGTACATGTTTACTACATAATTTCCTGTTTTGTTTGGGTGATGATGATTTTGTGAGCCTATTGGCTAGCCGCTTGGCTTTTTCTTTTTCTTTTTGAGATCTGAAGGACCGGGGAAGCTATTTGAAATTCCCCGATGCTCCCGGTGCTGGGGAGGTTATGGCGAAATTTTTCAAAAATTTAGGGTGTTAGCCAAATTTTGAAAATTCTCAGAAACCAATGGGTTGGAGAATGGAAGCCAGATCGAGCGTCGAGTTGATTAATCAAACCACTTTCGACTTTGTTCCTTTTCGGGGACGAAAAGTTTTAAGTGGGGGAGATTGTAATAACCCGAAAATCTGGGCCAGTTTAAATTTTTTGTTTTGGCAATTTTGGCGAATTTAGAATATTTAAAATAGATTATTTTAAATATAATCAACGGGAAATTTATTTTGAATAGAATTCGAACGTATATATTATACGCGTCGTCGTTAGAATATAAATATTTATATATAATTATAAATAGAATTGAAAATGGCGCGGTAGTTCGATAATTCGATTTCAAACTTCAATTGAATGTACCGGGTGCAAAACAATCCGGATTTTAGTGAAACCAAAAATGATAGGATCTAATTGATAAAATCTTTCTATCGAATCCGAAAAATGAAGATTTCATAGCGGGAATCAAAAGATATGTCCAGTTGAAAATTCTGAATAGTCGCTATGGAATTCAGGCCCTTAAAAATGGACATTTTGCAAACGACCTCGGATTTCGACGGAACCAGTTTTGTTGGGTCCGGGATGTGAAGTTATTGCTAGGTTTCAAGTTTCATAATTTTTCGAATCAATATGTGAGCGTGGCAAAGGAAAACGCGTTTGACCAGTTTCAGTTGATTTTAATCGACTGGAAATTGGCCATTTTTCAAACGGTCTCAGAATTTGATGAAATTAGTTTTGTTAGGGCCGTATCGTCGATACGAAGCTAGAAAATATTTTTCTGGAATTTTTAGAGTTAGTATGTGCCCCCGGTAAATTGAAATGTCCGTTTAAATTGAATATATAAAGAATTATACTTTAAATTCAACGGAAACTGATTCAAACGATCGAATTGGCCTACGTGGCATATCCCATTGTGTTCGGAATGGGGGTAATTAGCTAGGGGCGACAGCCGTTGGGTTTTATTTCGTGTTAGAATGGAAAGTCAACTTTAAAAGAGAATTAAAATAAAATTAATAATAAATAAATATATAATAGCCTCTCCCCTCTCTCTCTCTCTCTTACTTCTCTCAGACGAAAAAAAAGGAAAAAAAAAAGAAAAAAGAGATCGATCGACGGAAATCCCACCACCTCCACCGTCGCTCAGCCCACCGCGACAACCCCCACCGATCCGCGCCCTCCTCCTTCTCCAATCCTCCCTCTCCTCCATCTCTCCCCCTTGCAAAGCTTCGCGCGAGACCTCCTCCACAGCCAAGTACAGTCGAACGCGCCGCCCCACTGGCCATCCGCGACCTCCCCCTCTTCTCTCCCTTCCTCTAGCTGAATCGAATGCCGCCCTGCTACCCCCAGCGAGCCCTCCGACCTCCGACGCTAGCGAAAGCCCAACCCCCCCCCCCCCCCCCCGTAAGTTTTTTTTTTCTTTTTATTTATTTTACTTTTGTTTTATATATAAACTGAAAAAAAAAGATTAAATACTGTTTTTATTTTAAAGTTTAAAACTAATTTCGATTTAAGTTTAAAAACTGTTTTTTTTGTTGTTTATTTAAAACTGATTTTAAAGGTTATTTAAAACTGATTTTAAAGAGTAATTTAAAAACTGATTTAAAAAAAAAAGAATTTTAAATAGAAAAGGTTTGAATTTTAAATGGAAAAAGATTAGAACTTTAAAAGGTGAAAAAAATAGGATTTTTATATATTGAACTTCGAAATAAAAATATGATTTTTATATATTGAGTCGAAATAAAAATATGATTTTTATATATTGAACTTCGAAATAAAAATATGATTTTTATATATTGAATAGCGAAGTAAAAATTCGATTTTTACATAGGTAGTGAAAGCGGACAACGAAGGTAACAAAAAGGCGAGATCGATGAAGATTTCTATCAATGAAGAGCCGTGGAGCTAGGATAGCAATATGTGAGAACTTCTCACCTTTCAATTTAAATTTTCTAGTTATATATATATACTAGGATGCAGACGGTGCTTAGTAGCACCCGACACCCGTCATCCACAGACCATGGATGGCTTGTTTGTTAAATTGTTTGGTTGAGTAGTGGTTAGATTATTTGATTGATTTTGACTGTTGGGTGAATTGAAATTGATTTGATTGATGTGTGAATGGCGTGGGCCTTCACTAGACCGGGGATAAGGCTAGGCCTCGTCCCGTTTCTAGTATCGTGCCGTTATGCCGCCGAAATTTTCTAAAATAAGTTAGAAAAATAAAAATAGCATTTTATTTAAAGAATGAACTGAATAGAAATTCATATGTTGAAATAAAATGTTTTGTCGTTAAAAATAGGATTTTTAACGTGAATGTAAATAAATAAATATTCATTTACAAACCGGCCGGTTTGTTTATGTACACTTATTTGAATGACATTGATTGGGACGATAAATTTCACACATCGCCCAACTGCACAAATAAAATATGTGTTTGATTGTTTGAAACCCCACACGGGTGTTGGGATGAAATTTGAAGTTCACTCATCCTGATTGATTAAATATGTCGATCGATTGATTGACAGGCTGTTATAAGCGTTGAATATCTATATTTGATGCTTATACAGTGTAGTGCACTTTGGTTGATGGTTGATTATTTTCAATGCTATTATATACATGTGTTGTATGAAAATCCATATAATTAACTTTATATGGTAATTGATTGGGCCTCATTCCAATTTGAAAAATAAAGAATATTATAAAAAAAAAGTTCATGTGTTGACAGTACTCATTCATTGAGATTGGTCATGCGTTGAACGAAATATTTTAGTAATAAAAATTGCACCTTTATCGATATAAAATAAAAGTTCATGTGTTGACAGTACTCATTCATTGAGATTGGTCATGTGTTGAACGAAATATTTTGATAATAACAACTATTTTGAAAAAGAAACATTTGAAATAGAATATTTGAAAATAGAAATATATGAAGCCGTGTTGGTTAGATTGACGCCATTTTGACGTGAACGATATTTATATCGATTTTAAACGATTTCGAAATGAATTGAATTGAAAACGATTTCGAAATGAATTGAATTGAAAACGATTTCGAAATGAATTGAATTGAAAACGTTTTCGAAATGAATTGAATTGAAAACGATTTCGAAATGAATTGAATTGAAAACGTTTTCGAAATGAATTGAATTGAAAACGATTTCGAAATGAATTGAATTGAAAACGATTTCGAAATGAATTGAATTGAAAACGATTTCGAAATGAATTGAATTGAAAACGATTTCGAAATGAATTGAATTGAAAACGATTTCGAAATGAATTGAATTGAAAACGATTTCGAAATGAATTGAATTGAAAACGATTTCGAAATGGATTGAATTGAAAATGATTTCGAAATGAATTGAATTGAAAACGAATTCAAATTGAATGGAAATTTGAATTGAATAGAAATGAATTTTAAAACGAATTTATAAAGAAGAATTCAATTTTGATTTGAATTGAAATGGAAGTTGAAATTGTTTTTGAAACGAATTCAAAACTATTTATATAATTCGTTTTAAATAGAAATCGACGAAGTATATATTATATATATTATATATATAATATAATGGCCTGAATAGAACGCGCCGCGCCGCGGCAGTTCGTGAATTTCGACCATTTATTTCAAACGGACATTGCGGGAGATCCGACCGTCGGATTCTCCTAAAACCGGAACCGTTGGGTTCGTATCGAAAAGAGCTTTCTAACGAATATTAGAAATTTGAAATCTAACGGTTGGATTTGGAATTATGTCCAAATCAAATTCGAAAAAGGTCGCTGTAAGTGCAGTTCGATGGCCGTTGATGGAAATCGACTGTACGGGCCTTGATAAAATTATTAAAAATAGTAATAATTTGTGTAAAATCATAAGAAATGATTTAGAAAGAATTGGGATGAAAAACTCCATATTTGAAAAGATAAAAATAGATTTTTATCGAAATGAACTAGTTTTGAACTAGAATTATAATTCTATTTATTTTTAAATAAATAAATTGAATTCGAAAAGGGTTTTGAAAATAACCAAAATTTCCAATGATTGCATTGGAGTGGATTTGAATCGAAATTGTCCTCGGAATATTTCGATGTTGGAATTCGTGATTATACAGGTGTTGTTATGGAAATTTGAAAGATATATATTTATATCGTTATTTCCACTACGACATTTGTTAATCGTAGAATTTGATATTGAATATAGGCCGATATATTTTCTATTCAGAGCCTTGTATTGAATATCGAATGTGATTTGGGTTTGTCGTGAATGGTGTCTTCACTAACACTGTTCTTGAACCCAGTTGAGAAATGATTAAATCTTTTTATTTAGATTTAATGAAGTGTACCAATTAAATGATATTTAATTGGAATTGAATTGATATTGATTTTTGGGTTTATCGTGGACAGTGTTTTAAATAACACTCGTTCTTTAACCCGATAATTAATGAATGTGATTTTGGGTTTATCGTGAACTGTGTTTTAAAGGACACGGATTCTTTAACCCAATTAACGATTAAAACTAAGTGGAGTTTTAATGAATCTTTAATTAGATTGAAATGATCGAAAATGGAGTATCACCAGTTTTGCTCCAGGCGATAGTTAAATCTTTAATTAGATTTGAACGTGAAATGGTAATTGAATTTACCGATAACACTGTGGTGTTAGATATGAAGTATTACCAGTTTTACTTCATGGGATTAATAGGTTGGGATTGGGAAATTAAAACAAATGATTACTTCGGTAAGTTTCGTTAATCCCGACTAGTTGAATCGAAATTCAAAAGAAGATTAGAGAATAAATTCAAGAATTTATCTTTGATAAAATTAATGGGAACCTTTCCCTATGAATGTGAAATTTAGAAATTAACTGTCGGTTAGCTAAGCAGGATGGTTTTCTGGATATTGATCTGATGTTGGTTTCGGCCTTCGGGGTTAATATTTGGGGAATTATTCTCTTGATTAATTTACGGTTAGTGACTGATGAATTGGAATGAGGCGTATGTTGTGTTTGTGTAACACTTATTTAAAATATACGCGAGTTATTCGGAAAGACCGGGTTTAGCCCATTCTGAATAACTGATACGACGATAGGTCGAAGATGAAGACGATGGTCGAAGACCAGAGGTCTTCACGTCGTTTGGGTAATTACTGATGATCTTGATTGGGCTGTACACCCAAGAAGATGGAAACAGTTAGTGATCGTCCAGACGTACTTGGAGATCGATGGATATGCGGGGTACCAGGTGCCTCCGGTTTCGTTCAGACCCAGAACGGACTTGTAAATGGACTGTGTGTCTGACATTGGATTTTAGTCTGTGTGATTGATCTCTATTAAATATATATCTGTTTGGCGGCGGAGAATTTATTCTCTTGCTTAACGCCCTTCTCTGAGACGTACGAGCTCAGGGGTTATATATTGATGGACATCAAACGCATGGAGTGAATTGCCTGTGTGGCATGCCTAAGTGGCAATTGATCGAGGCTTCTGTTGAAAAGCAAAGTCTTGTGGTGATGATCAAAGCATGGCCTTTGTGGCGTAGCTTTGTGTAACGTTTACCTCGCGTGTTTCACACCCGGTATGAACCAAAAACGGGAGACGGACCTCAGGGAGGACTTGCGTTTCTTTCTAGCTAAAAAGTGGCGTCAGTGGTTTTACACGCCCTGACGAGTTTGACTTATGTGGTTGTTGCTGTTGCGAGGCGCCTCGGATTGATCGGTCGTTCTCGAACCGATGGAGTCATTTGATGGCTCATTTGCGCCCCAAAGGGCGGGGAGACGTAGTGTTCAGGCATTTTAATCCACATCGGTGGACCGGCCCTGTCGCTCCTAGGGTCACTCGAGCTCTGATCCTGAGACATGGTAGGCTAGATTGTCTCGAATCGGTTGAGGACTATCTTTTGCCTCGGTTCATAGACGGAAATCCAATTTCCAAATACGACATCGTGCGGTTTTGATTGTATATATATATATGGCGACATGATATATGGTACCCATGCCGCCTATGATTGATACTTATGATTTGAAGTTGTTTTATACACTATGCACTTATTATAGTATCAAATGATTTGTTTAAAACGTATCAAGCATTCTTTGGCTGTTATAAGGGAAAACCCTATCCCCCGGCTTGCGTTTGCATTGTGTGATAGGACCTGGGTCTTATAACAGCTTCATTTTTCTTTATTTAGCATTGCGCTGTTTGTTTTATGCACTGGTATTCCTGGGAGGAAACCCGTTCCGTGTTATATGGCGTGGTCCCTTGATTTACCTAATGATTTAAAATAAAGATTAATAACTGTTTTAGTTCTCACACCAGTCCCATGACTGACCTGGAGTTTATTGTTTTAACCTAAACTCTGGGTGCCCTTATTTTGACACGGGCAGCTAGTAGTTTTGGTTTTGCAGATTTATATTCACAGGATCCTGGTTTACAGCTGGAATGATATCCGGAAAGCTTTGTATCCGTATATCTCTTCTAGTTGTGTATTGTATTATTTTCCGCTGCTATGTATTTAAATGTAATTTAAATCTCTGATATTTCTGTGTAATATTCATTTGTACTCTGTATATTCTTGTAATCTGATGCATTGTTGTAATATACAATGAAATGTTCTTCTGTATGCGTTCTGTTATGTCCTGTTCTCAAACGATAGGGCGTTTCGAACGGCCTGGATCGGTTTAGCGACTGGTTCAGACCGAGCGAAATTCCTTGCCGTCACACGACACCTGTCCACAACGGCTAATTTGACTAATTCTTCATCAAGCTGCGAACCGGCCCAAGATCTTTGGGATGTGGGCCACGTATGACCGCGATCCGTCACCAGAAATCAACTATAAATAGCCCAGAGCTTGGAATTTTTCAGGATCTTTTGGCAGTTTTGAGTATTGATTTCACCATTACTGTCATTCCACTATTTCTTATCAGTTTTACTTTGAGACTACTGAGAGAAATCATAATTGTAAGAGTGAGTTTGAGGGAAATCATTGGTTGTACTAGCATCCAAAGTATAATCAATAGCATATAAAGTGGACGTAGGCTCGTTAACGCCGAGCCACTATAAACTGTGTGTGTTTTCCGCTTTTTCCTCATTTTTCATTTATAATTCTCTATGAATTAGAACAATTTGGGTGTTAGAGACATATTTTGATCTAACAACACCGAAAGTAAAATTTTGTTTTAAAATTTGTTCGGAATCCCCAGTCTTCGGAAGTCTTCGAATTCAGATATGTGAAAGCTATTCTTCGATAGGTTCCCTCTTAGATTTGAATCTCGAATCCGTGATCGAGTGATATCTAAAAAAGATAAGTATAAGAGAATAAATAAATTGATTGTGTGTTTTAGCAATCAATTGATTGGAAATAAGATTTCAGACGGGAATTAAAATGAAAGGGAAATTTGAAAACGTTTTAAAGAATGAAACGATGAAATTTATTTTGATATTCAGGGTAGAAGTAAATGAAATTGAAATCGAAAAGAAAAAGTTATAATTGGAATACATCTGTGTTAAATTTGATTAATTTATTTTGAACTTGGCATGATGATTTATAATTGGTTTTAAACCAATAATGTATATATGAATTCGATAACAAGTTATAAATTAGTTGGTTAACTAACAGGAAATGAATCGTAAACAAGATTTGTGAATAAAGCAAAATATGATCGAAGATTAAAAAAAAAGATTTTAACTAGTTTAATGTGACGCGTTCGGATTCATATAAAAGAAATAATATTTACTTTTGAAAGTAAATAGCGTTTGGAAGCAAAAATGTTGGAAGTGGAATTGCGGATAAAGGAAATGGAGTTGCCCAGGAGGGAGAGATTATTCTAAATTTTAGAATAAAATCAAATGGAATTTTTCTGAAGTTCGGAATATATTATCGGAAAGGAGATTATTCGAATAGGAGTTATTTATGGAAGTCAACTATGTCAAATTCTAGGAAAGTACTATTTTCTTTCTATTTTAATTTAATATATTATTAATAAATTGGAGATCCGTATTAACGAATAAAGTAGGTTTTAAAAGTTAAATATTTAGAAACCATGAATTATTACAGTCAACGATTATAGTAAAAAAAAAATCTTAACTTGAAATTGGGAATTTCGAGAATGAATGTCTTGTTGGTGTTCGAGGTTAGGAATTTTATCTTTTTCAAAGTTAATAATGTTGTTCAGTTAAGGTCTGAGAGGTAAACATACCCCAACTTGATTAACTTCATTATTGACTAAGAAATAGGTAAGGTTCGATAGCAAGAGTGGTAAGTGAAGTAAGTAAATGAGTGTTGGCAGTTGAGTAAGAAGAGCAATGTTTTATTTAATATCTATTTTAATTCAAATAACGAATTTAAGAATGTTTTCCTCGAGAATAAAAGGTGTTTTCTATAGAAAAAATAAAGGTTTGTGAATGTTTTCCAATGATAATAAGTGATTTTCTAGAATTATAGAAGAGAAATGTAATAATATTTTTCAAAAGATCAGAAGAGGTAACGGGTTTTGATAAATTAGAATGGCAGAAACTGAAGAACAAAAAGTTGCACGTCGAGAACGAAGGGCAACAGAATGTAAAAGAAGGGAAGAGTTAATATTAGAATTCGAGGAGAGGATTACGGAAAAACAGATAGCTGGCCCCTATGACAATGTCATATGTTACAGATGTCAGAAAAAGGGACATTACGCGGCTACGTGCGGAGTGAGAAACAAGGGAAAGAAGGAAGAAGGAAAAATTCACCGATCCGAGATTTTCTGTTTTAAATGTCAAGAGAGGGGACATTTCCCCAGTCGTTGTCTTAAGATGAAAAAGAAAAAGACTGCCATCTCTGAGAAGCCGGATGGACCAGTCGTTTGTTATCATTGTAAATAAGGTGGACATATTGCTCGGAACTATTCCGGGAGACAACAAGGGAGATAGGCAGTGTTGCGCCCCGCCAGAGAGAAAACAGTGAAGTACGCAGATGAAGATGACTCCATCTCGTATTATTGTAAAAACTGCAAGGAGTGGGGTCATGTGGATGAGGAATGCACTAATCCTTTTGTGGAGACTCTAGAATGATAAGTGAAGAAGTCAATTATGGATCCTAATTAAGTTAACTTTGTATAGTCCTTTGTAATCTTCTATGTACGCGTCTTGAATAAGTTGAGACTATGTATAATTATTCAACTAAAATGGGTATGGAAAATTTTGATTACTGTTTTAAATCACATTGTATGAAGTTATTCGAGAATCTTGAATATGGTAGATCAATAATTGTTTGATAAACCAAGTTGGTAAATAAGTTAATATTGATGAGATGAGTTCATAATTAAATTTAAATTTACATGTATAAAATAAATAAAAGGGAATTAAGGAAATTAAGAATGCAGCTAAGAAATTTAGAAAATGATTGTAGATTAGTTAAGCTGAATAATTTCCTGAGTGTTGTTTTCGGCCTTCGGGGTTAATACTTAGGAAGTTGTCCACTTGCTAATTGACGGTCGAATGATGTTAATAAAAATAATAATAACGTGAATGAGAATGAAAAATTCTTGAATTTTGAATGTAGGGAAAAAAGAAAGAAATAAAAGTGATGAATTGAATGGTTGGGAAATTTGAGTAATTGGAAAATTGGACGAAATTTGGATCTATAATCAATAGATTTGAAAATCTGAGTTTGAAAGGATATCAGATACCTGAATTAATTAGGAGTTCAAAACTGAAATTTTGAAATTGAAATGAAATTCGAGGGTATCCAGTTTTAAATATTGAATATAGAAGTATTCGGAACTTATATGAGAGATAAAATAATATGGTGAATTTAAAGCCACTAGATTGGAAGTTAAGCAAATTGAAATGAAATCTTATATAACATAATTTATATAAGAATAAAATATTTGAGAAGATGATTTAGAAAGGAAATTTTGTTTATGATTTATGAGGAATATGAAATGCAGTACTATATATATAGTATTATATATTTTCAAAGTAATATAAGGAAAGTACCTTCCTTTTCCTTTGAATTTCGAGCTTAGTGAGTTGTGCTGCTGGTGGTGATAGGTTGTCCGGACATAAAAATCAAGTTGTCTGAAAGAACACGATAGTGTAGCGTAATTCGCAGGGCTGTAGATGGCCTACAGCGGACGGATGTTTCTTGGGGGAACCAAGCGGAACCATTGTGTCTGCTGCGATCTACAGTCGTGATACGGGCGTAATCCGCAGAGCTGTGAAAGCTTAAGGGTATGGATGTTTCCTGAGGGAATCAGGCGTAACCATTGTGTACCTGCAGTCCCATGGCAAATCTACAAGTGAAAGACATGTAACCAGTAAAGTTACTAAAGGTAGAATGGAGCCCTGCGATGTTGAGATATCTTAGTGATGTTGAGCCACCTGTTTGATTGCAGCACTCTGTCTTCGTGACTTGATCAGTCTTTGTGGCCTGATTTGTCTTATTTTGTCCCCGTGACTTGAAGTATCTTCATAATTCCATGATGTGTTTTGTGACTCTGAGATAGAGCAGTCAACGCTCAATGACCTCAGTTTTTATTTTGATTCTTAAATATTTTCCGTTGATCTGTCCGTGACGAAATTCACACGGAAGTGAATTCCTACGGATACAGATGTTTTCAGGAGGATCCAGACGAAAACATTGTGTATCTATGATTCATGAACAATCAACATATCTATATCACAAGGTACTTTCCGTATCTGTTTTAACAAAGAATTTTTTGAAATATTTTCCACCGAGAGTTGAAGCAAGGATATTTAGTGCTCGAAGATTTTAGTCGTACGTCTGGCCAACGTATGCCTAACATCTATGAGAACGACAATAGACTTGTCAAACTTCGAGTTATTATGTATTTTTAAAACAATAATTTCAAAATTAAAATGTACTTATAACTTAATAAAGATGATTCCAAGGTATTTTCAAGGCCATAGCTTTGAAATAATAATACAAATATTTTTGCTTGAGTTTTGTATTATATATTCACAAGTTGCAAAAGATTTTGAATTTTCAAAATTTTCAAGTCCACAATTTGTGACTTGAAGAAGAGAGGTCATTTACACTCTTCAATGAGTGGTTAGAATGATTAAATGGATCGTAAGGAGTTTAGGTTGAATTTGGATTGTAAGGAATGAAATGCAACGATGGATAAGCAAACATTGACAAATTGGATTTGGAGTAATTTGGAACGCATGAACAGTTTTGTTTTGAAAAGAAATTTAATATCTCAAGTTAATCAAGTACGATGGATAAAGAAAGAGAATCAATGACTTAAATGTCGATATTTAATTTAGTTGTGTAAGAATTGCACACAAATGTGAAAATTTGAAGTATGCATTGGTATAACGTTAATGATCTCTCCTTTTCGAGGACGAAAAGTTTTTAAGCGGGGTAGATTGTAATGTCCCAAAAATTTCGACAATATGAAGCTAATTAAAAAAAAAAAAATGATCATTTTTATATTGATGCGGGAGTTACAAGTTTAAAACCAAATATATTGTTTGTGTATGTATTGAATTTAATATTTAATTCAGGATGATTGATTGGAAATCAAATATTTATTGCTAAATATTTGGATTAAATATTTTGATTGAATTTGGAATTCGATTTAGAAATATAAATAATTGAAAATAAACGTTATTAATGTTAGATAAATTGGAGCATTAATTTGTTGAATATATGGAGAAATTGATTTGGATTGGTGTGTATTTGTGTGTGTACAGAAATTGAATTCAACATTTGAATTTGGAAACGAATGGAGCAGTTGTTGAGCAAACAGAATAAAATTTGTGGACCAGTAAATAATTATACAGAATAAAATATTTTGCTATTATAATGAATAAAATAATTTGTTATACAAATGAAGTCAGAGTACGATCAAAATAATTTTACTGGATTCAGAATGTCGAGGCATAACGATACGTAAAATTTCATTATAATCGGAGTTAGTTTGTAGCTGTTCAGAAATAAAACGTCAACATAGTTTGTGGTAAAATAATTTTAAGGTTCCATAAATAAATAAAATAAAGCAGTAGGTTCCTTCCTGAACAGACTATTAATTCCTTGGCTCCCACGAAAACTTGGTACCCACGGGTTCTGCTCCTATAAAGTCGCACTGCTTTCCCCTAAATTATTCACGGAAAAATCAATTCTTTTCCACTAAATTAAAATTCACAAAAATGGCCAGACCCCATTTTCATTTTCTCCAAATCGCTTGCTTCTTCCTTCCTCCGTTCAGTCCAAGACAGCGCCTCTAGGAATCAAAGCCGCCTGCTACTCGTAGAAGCCAGCCATTACCTTTCATCTCCACCCTCCACTTCGCCATCGCACTCGCCCCGCCACCGCTTTTACCTCAACCAGAAATCGAATCGAAGCCCTCGTTGCAGCCGTCGTCAAAGAGTAAAAGCCATCTCGACAGTTGACTTCGGCACCGCCTGCGTTGTCTCGTTTTGGTTGTTGTTGCCACCTTTGACAATTGCAATTTCTTCTGCAGGTGAGTGTTAACTCACTCATGATTAATTTGTAGATCAAGTATCTAAATTTCAGTAGAAAATTAAATATGATAGTGGGCCTCGTTTATTTTCCTTGGGTCTTGTTGGCCGTGAAATTGGTAACTGTTAACACTTGGGTTTTTAAACTATATGCCATTACATTTAAATGTCCCATTGTTGTATGAGTTTGGGGTGGATTTGGTTGTGTTGACTATTTGGCACTTGGGTTGATACCTTCTTGTTGTTTTAAAATGCTGAAAACATTTTACTTCCTAAATTCTATGATTTGTTTTTTCTGAAAACTGAATAGTATACAGTTGTAGCATATCATAAAGTATTGTATGTAGTTAAGACCTAAGCTTGGGCAATTCATTTATAACTTGAAATTGTGTATTAAACTTTTATCTACATACAACAATACCTGTACGGTCACCTCCACAAATCATGATGTTGTCCATTGTCCCTAGCTTTACTGTTAATATTGCATCCTATGTTTTGGTTATAGTATAATCTGAAATATACTTTCAGTTAATTTAACGCAAATTCATTGTTTTTTTCAATTGATTCATTTTTTTAGTGAAAAAAATTGATGCTTTTACCATGGACACATCTCTTCTAATATAGTTTTGCAAAGTCATAATCATCTTTGTCAATATGGACCTTAATAAGCTTGTTATGCTAAATTTATAATTTTATAGCATTGAAACACCTATATTAGTTGTTTCATTCATTTAAGGTTGTGAAGCCAAAATAAAAATTGAAGATGATACAAATTAATATTACTTAAAGTTTAGAAATATTGAGGATGAATTATTTTGATAGGTTTAACTTATTGGTCATGTTAAACTTCCTTGATTACAGATTAAATTTTATAAAGTGATGAATACATTACCAATTTTATACTCATATATACATTTATATGCTTGTAAATAAAAATATAAATCTGAGAACGGTAACAACATATTATGAGAACTGTAACCATTTGGAATTCTTGGAGATATTAGTTCATCTTGCTAAAAAACCGTGTATATTTTTTTTTATAGAAGTGTATTGGTCATCACCCATGTTCCTTGCAGTTTATTTTGTTTTAATAAATCATGTTGAGTTAGCCTACATGTTTATATGCTAACCATAAATGAGCGATGTTGTACCTTATTAAGGATTTCTTCTCACAAATTGGTCTAAGCTACATGCCACTATAAAAATGAAAATCTGGACTTATGGACATCCCCTTGTTGTAAGAAATCGGTTTTCTTAAATCTGAAACCTTTGGGTTGATTAACTTATTCTTTGTTGTGGGAACACATCTACACTCTTGTTGTTCTGCTCATATTCATGACTGTTTATCCATTTATATGTTATATTAGACACTGTACCACATGTCGGTTACTCTGCTGCCTTGTTTAAGGTTGAATTTTACTTGGCCTTATTTTATTTCTGGACCCATTCGAATCAATGAGAACTTTGTAGCCAGGATCTTAATCACATAGTGTTAACAACATTTCAAACTTGGCTATTCATGTATTTTCATTGAATTAACATAGACCTTCATGTTTGTTTTGCCTGTTTTACATGCAATAGTATTTAATATTTGTTGGGTTCAATTATGTTTCCCATTTCTGAAATCTGTGCAATTTGATAGCCTGAACACATGTTGTTATGAGAAAGCTATGTATTGACCATGAATGATTGTAAATTGGACACAAATTTGGAAGTTTAACACTAGTGTTTAAGGTTTAGGTTAACATATTGATATATATATATATATATATATGTATGTCTTCAGCCCCTAGCTATTTCGAAAATCATACTATGCTTATAGTTTCATGCTGCTAACATATGGTTTCATGCTTAGCCTGTTTCAAACATTATGCCTTTAACACACTTGGAATTTTGTTCATTTGATATGCTGAGCCCTGATTGATGAAGTACACATGTATATATATAGTTACTCACAAGTACACAACTGTAAGAAAGCCTTCCCATACATGTTTGTCACATTTGTGGTTGCTGCAGTATGCATAAATGGTATTCACACATCAAACTCAATGCCAATTTGTGGACTTGTCTCACTCGTTATGCCTGGTTAACTTTCAACTTTAGAATAGGATTATTGTTTAAATAGTTACTAGATGAATTTTGCTACACCTCATCATCCAAGAATACGTGTATGTATTGAGATAATTCTGTCTGTACATACATAAACGAACTTCCATATGCTATATCACCTGTTGTATACTCATAATGATATGTCCAGTCATGTATACATTCGACATAGATATAACAGATTGCTATATATATATATATATCCTTAATGACTTGCCCCAGTCTTCCATTTGGCTGGCCTGTTTTTCTTGTGTGTTTTGCGTTTATGACCTTCTTGGAATGCACTCATGCATTTGAACCTGCTGCTGTCTATGCTGTTGTAGTATTCATGCATCCGTTTTTGAACTTCAGTGTAATTGGTGTGTGGTTGCGGAATGCTGGGACAGTGAACACGTGTACCTGTACACGTGTGTACATGCAGGCTTCAGGGACCGCTTGTCCCTAAAATAGAAATCCATCTACATAGATATTACGCTTCACCTAGATACACTGTAATGAACGAACACCACCACTGTTATTTGATATATATGTCATCGATGTTGGGATTAACCGTTATATTTCAGTTTACTATTGAAATTAATTTACTTGAACTATGATTAATGCTGACTCGATTGTTTTATATTTTTGCATGGCATGCTCGGGTCAGATCCGAGCAATACAAATTTAAGGATTTACAGCTTAAGGTTGGAAGATTGTTAAAGCTGGGATTCCAAAGACGGCGCACTCTGAATATTTTAAAAACAGTAAATATTATCTTGTATTTAAATTTGTTTCAATTCCGCTGTATAGAAAAATATCTTGTATCAAAAATATTCAGTAATATTTAAAATTTCATTTCACTGTTTAACATTGTGTTAATTATTATTCTGTGTTTTATGTGTTGGTTCTATTTTAAACTCTGTAAGCTAAATAACGATCCGTCGATTTGAACGTTTTAAGTTGGTTTAAATACCGATTTAAAGTGGTCAAAAAGACGGGACACTGCATGTAGGATTAACTAGAGCCCTTAGATTAGTTTAGGAACAATCTAAACCATCCATTTCACAATGACACATCACCCAGCCAATCAGTGGATGTCACATATGCCCTAATCCACCAAAACTCATCACTGCCCAGATCTGGCCGATGGGGTCGACCCCTATAGGGGGGTCGACACCTATGTTGACCCCGGTGTTGACCCCAAAGAGCCTGAGTCGACACTGGTGTCGACCCTGCGGGTGGGTCGACACCCCAAATGTGGTCGGTTCCGCGTTTCCTCTTCTCGCCTTCGCAGTTTCAATATTTTACTTTAATTCTGGTTTTAAACTGAAATCTTCTAACCTCCATAACTTCTTCATAATATATCCGTTTTATGCAAACTCGGACTCTGTCTCAAATAAAATTCCGAGACGAATGCAATTGCGCCACCCGTTTCCCTTAATTTTTCTTCTAAAAATTAAGTATTTTTTAATTTGTCAGTTTTAATATTTAAAATTACGGGGTGTTACATGTGCCGTAGAAGATAATCGCAGACAATGGAACCCAGTTTGAAAGCGAAGAATTCCAGAGCTTTTGTGCCAAGTATAAGATCCAGAAAAGCTTCACAGTAGTGGCTCACCCGCAAGCAAACGAGCAGGTAGAAGAAGTGAATAAAATCATAAATTCGACCATCAAGAAGCACTTAGACAAGTCCAAAGGTAGTTGGGTAGATGAGCTTCCGCTTGCACTATGGGCGTACCAACTCATAAAACTGCAACTAGGCGCACTCCCTTTTCCTTAGCCTTCGGTTCTGAAGCAAAGATTCCTACAGAGTTGGAGGTTCCCACTCATAGAAGGATTCACTTCAACCAAAAGGAAAACGAAATGTTGCATCTTGAGGCCCTTGATCAGCTCGAAGAGAAGAGAGTTGAGGCAGAGCTCAGGGTTGTTGCTCGTCAAAAATGGGTAGCCATACATTTCAATTCTAAAGTCAGACAGAGGACTTCGAGATTGTAGACCTTTTACTGAAGAATGAAATGGCCGGAACCAGATTTTTTGGGCCAAACTGGGAAGGAACCTATATTATAAGACAGAAGCTACGAGATGGCTCCTTCAAGTTATCCACGACAGATAGGATACAGATTCCTAGAGCTTGGAATAGAGAGCATCTCCACCACTATTTTTCATGATACTTTGTTCAAACTTGTTGTACAAAGTTGTAAATATTTGCAAGCATTATATCTGAGCTATGTACATATGGAAGAAAAGTCATGAATGAAAAGTCTATTTGCTTACCTGAATCATATATTTGCAAACTCTTGTCTAATAATATAAAGCTGGCTAAAATTGATTTTTTGAATGCAGGCAATATAAGAGCACCAGCTTATTCACAATCCAACAAGGCCTGGAAGCTTTTTAAGCATATAACGATAGGGATAGCTCAAGCGTTGAGTTCCGAAACTATCATAAAAGGAAACGAGATGATGTGGTGCACTGCCTTGCAAATCAAAAAAGAAAGAGTTATTCAGAGTCAAGTGGTGAAAAGCGCAGCAAATGGGGGTAAAGTTGAAAAGCTGCACGTTGCATCAAATGGGAAGTTAGAGACACCAAATCTCAACCTGCGATCTCTTGCCAAGATAAGTGTCCAGTAGAAAGATTGGCGTCAATACCGCGAAGCGATGCAGAAGTGGGAACAGCCTACCCAAGCTAATAACCAGAAGGTTGTAAGTTCCATCATAGGGGCACCTTCCCAAGTGCAAGGTCCAGGACATCGAATCGGTTCTTTGACCGTGAAAGCTTTCCAAAGCATCCGCAGAAGGACTAATGCCCACCCCATGGAATGATGCAACACAACAAGAAAACCTCACGTAAAGGAGGAATCTGGTTTAGCTCCACCAATGCCAAATACATTTGGAAGGAAGTGCGGTAAACAGAGGATCCCTAGTTGGACGAGATTGTTCAAAGAAGTTCCTTCAAGACCTGGTTTAAAAGGTCGATGGAAATCTCACCTTCAACACAAGCTCGAAAGACCAGCACATACAGAAATCCTAGCCAGTAGGCGATTTCCAGACTATTTCCTTTGAGGTCTGGCTTAACAGGTCGAAGGAAAGCTAAGTTTGGACTCGCTGTATGGGGGTGTCCAGAGTAGTTCATTTCACGGAAAGATGACCCCTGGCTTATGCTGGAAGGACCAGCACGTACAAAAATCCTAGCCGGTAGGCTATTTCCAGACTAGTTCCTTCGAGGCCTGGCTTAACAGGTCGAAGGAAAGCTAAGTTTGGTCTACTGAACGGGAGTGTCTAGGGTAGTTCCTTCAACGGAAAGCTGATCATAGGCTTAAGTTGGAAGCACCAGCACATACAGAAATACTATTCGGTAGGCGATTTCCATATTGGTTCCTTCGAGGCCTGGCTTAACAGTTCGAAGGAATGCTAAGTTTGGACTCGTTGAACATGGGTGTCCGGTTTAGTTTTGATGATGTTGGATTTATCCAGCGGGAGAAGAAACAAATAGCGGGCTAAATACTGGAAGGACCAGTAAATCCAAGCTGGAAGGACTTACATAAAATAGAAATCCCAGCCCAAAAGGGGGTATCCAATCGGTCTTTCCGAGTCTGGATTAATCAGGTCTGACAAGAGAAGTATTGGATTGAACTCAAACCCAAGACCTCTCCGGAGGCATGTGTTCAACCGGATCTCCTAAGGGCCTAGACTACTAGGTTATTGAGTGAAATGATTGAATACATTTAAAATATAAGACCTCCCCTAGTGGGGGCACAAACAAAAAGCTTCTGCAGTTGCAAGTACAACACCAGTCAACAAAATTGAATATCTTGAAATGTGCTAAGGCAAGCTCAGAGACTTCGACATAGTGGTGAAAACAAAAAGTTGTTACCTACAGAATAGAAGTCTTGAGTGCCTTAGCCAAAGTCAAAAGAGTTCGGTAGAGTTGATCGTGTAAACTCCAAGCATATCGTAATGATCCATGGTATGAGGCAAACACAGTTACAACTGGAAAAACCAGTATTCACACAGCATACCACATGATCATTATGGCACTTGGCACTACAGCGACAAAGGACTTAAAATAGAGAAGACTTGTAGTGTAAGTGTGAAAAGAAACAAGTGTGGAATGCAAAAAGAAAATTACGATAAAGCTAAAGTAAAAAAACTCAAGCAAAACACAGTTTCATCACATCAACAAACAACATAAGTCAAATACAAGAGTTTCAGACACGAATGTGCATAAAGTGATAAGCAAGGACCGACACTCGCATATATACCCAGTCTAAATGCATGCAAAACGTAAAAGGAGATAGCACAAAGTGAAGCAAACTAGTCACAAGCGCTACTACTTCTTCTTCCCATTCTTGGAATCACTGGACCTTAGGGATAGTTTGGTAGACGAAGGAGGAGGTGTATCAGCTGGATGGTTCACATCTTTGACTACCATGCCATTAGGACTCTCTTAGGAAGATAGATTGATAACTCCTTTCTTCTTACCGATGCGCTTTCCTCCTCTGCGTCTCAAAGATGATGAAGCCTTATTTTTCTATTTCTCCTGGTTCTCGACATCTTTTCCTGGACTCTCATTTGTTTCCGTAGCCTCAACATCGTCGCTGGGGATATAGTCATCACCATCACCTAATTTAACAAGCTCGTCAATCTGTGTGTCTTGTGATCCTGGAGTCCTGGCACCAAGTAAAGATGCATCACCCGGAAGAGGAGTAACAACTAGGGCAAGAGAAGTCGACATCAAGGTCGAATCAGTAATGATAGCCTCAGCCATCGATCTATGGCCTATAGCGGGAGAAATTGTGAAGAGATTAAGCTTAATGCAAAGGAATAATTAGCATGGAATGCAAGAGAACCAGGTGAACCAAAAAGAGAATCCAAGTATAACACAGTTTGGTCAATCTCAGTATTACCTGGAACTTTAAGATTTCTTTGCTCGACTTTGTATTTGTCTTCATTATCGTCTTCATCACCTTCCCCATCTCTGTTATGCTCCGCAACAACATCCATCATGGCAGTGTGCTCCTCAGTAGTTGTATCTTTCTCCTTAAGAGTAGTAGAAGGTCAATGGTAGGATTGACTGGAGTTTGTGAGCTAGAGGCCTCAACATTGGCAGGATCAATAAGGGCACTAACATTGACCATGTCCTGGGATTGTCCCCCAGATGGTGTAGCCTCGTCACTTAGCAATGCTTGCATTTTCATCAACCGTATCTTCCCTTCGGTCAAGGCTACACGATCCTCTTCATCTAGGGGAGTTTACAAGAGGTAATCTTCATCATGATCACCTCCAACATGTTTAAGTATGGATTTACAAACTAAGGCCAAGGTCAATGGAAATTCGTCTCCCAAATAGCGTAGGCTCCCATGACTCATAACGCTGAAGACAAAAAATTTGAATAAAGTAGCATCGGTATTCGCCTTAGCTTTCTTAAAAGCAGTCACAACTTTAAATCTATCTTCCTCAAGAAGTTCATTATTGGCATGTAGCACAGAGAAATCCATACTCTGGGAAGTAATCTTTTCATGAAGGATAGCATTTTCTTGCTGATAAGTTCTAGAAGCATTCTTCTCCAGAGTTAATTGAGACTCGGAAAGTTGTCGGGCAGATTGAGCCTCTTGGACTTGTGTTGTTAGCATGTTCTCCCTCTATTTCACGGTGGCAAGCTCTTCTTTAAGCCTCTTATTCTCAGCCTCCAAACCCACTAACTCCGTATTTCTTCCAGTAAAAGATGCAATGGTTTTATCCCAGGATTTAAGGACCTTGACTACCTCAACTTTGTCATTTTCTAAAGTGGCAATACGACCAGTGTTGTCTTTAGAGATCATTAATGAACGTGTACCATAAACCCAGTTGTTTATCAACATGGCCTCTGACTGTATCTAAGTATGTCTCATGCTGACTCTTAGCAGTATCAAACTGTGTAAGCATGTGGCTTTTCAAGGTGTCCATTTCGTTAAGTATGATCCGCTTGTCTGATGGATGAATATCCAAATCAAAGTACATCCCTCTTAGGCATCAGCCTTTGAATCATTCAGAAAGTTCAAAGTTGGACGGTCCAGGAACATAGCGAGGTCTATTTATAATAGCCTGAATATCAGTAGGAGTTGGAGTAACGAATGGAGAAGCCAAGGACAAGTGGTCGGAAGTAGTCTGAATATTTGTACTGGAACTTTATCCAAATTATGATGCTCTCAAGAGTCATCCTTGCCTTTATTACCCCTATCTCTTCTTCTCTCCTTTCCTTTTATGTCTTCCCTCTTCTTTTCTTCTAGCATAGCTAGGTAGTCGTGCTTCCATAGCCTTTTCTCATCAGTTTCGATGAGATCGTGAGTTTGTTGAGGCCGATGGAAAGGTTGGAGATTCTGAATATGCTCAGATAGGTGAGAATGCTTTGAGTGTGGTGAATAACAGGGTTTTAGGAGATGCTTTGGATTATAATATTTGGTGTGCTGTTCAAAGCTCTTCGCAAATGAGTAACTCATTTCTGGACCTGGAAAAAAGGCAAAGCAAAGTTTCAGTACTTAGATAGGAAAGTACCAGGGAAAATTGTAAAGTTCAATACAATGAGCCAAAAACTTGCAGTGCATGAAAAATATTCTCTAATACGCATTTAATGATGAACCAATCTTATGTGGGGAATCTACATTAACCCCTATGTCCGCAAAAATTTTCCAGGTGGAGGGTCTCGAGATGAAATTGTCTCGTTTCTAGTAACCAATGTGGCCGGATCCAAGGTCAAAGTAACACCCTGGATAAGATCTTTAGCTGAGCTAAGGTCACTCAGATTCTTATAAGTGTCTGTACAGCTCTCCCCTTGAGTATTTTTAATAATGGGTTCTCGTCAACCTTCTCAGCATCAAGATTATCCTTAGAAGTCACTCCAACCTCTTCAGTTTGCTCATTTTCTTTTATCTAGTCTGAAGTGGCTTCATCCTCCTCAACCCACTCAGTTTCCTTCGTAGGATCCGGGGTAGTATATTCCTTCTTAACCTATTCGGTGGAAATCATAAGATTCTTGCCCTCGCGCTGTTTGAACACCTCTTCCCCAATAGGAATTAGTTTAGACTTAGGAGGTGTTATACTACTACCCGAGGGTTTGAGCACTTCTTTAGAGAGGCGTTCTTAGCAGGCGATTTACCAACAACATCTTCCTTATTAGTTGGCTCTGGCACAAGAGATCGTGAAGGATGAAGCAAGTGATATTGGCGAAAAAATCATTCTGCAAGCAAGAACTTTCTGCTCCTTTCATTCTAACTGACATCCTTTAAAGACTCAAGAAGAGTTTGATTGGGGGCAGCATCTTGATCAGAAGGAATTTATGTAAAATAAAGAACGATTTGAGAATCGGGACTCAGAAGGAAAAAGAAACAAAAGACTTTAAGTAAATATGTTCACCTCCTTCCATTCATTGGCTGTAATAGTTTTCAGTGCATCAGACATAGAAATATTGATTCAGGAACCTTCAAACACTTTCTACCAAATCGATAATAATCTTGGAGCTCCGATCTTCGAAAAAGATAAATGATGGACAATCCTTCTTCCTCCTTTTAAAAGTATATAAAGAACAAATATCCTAGAAGGCAAACGCGCACTGCTTGACCCTTATAAAAATTACATAAAGCCCCATTAAAATGAAATAACCATTTGGGTGCAGTTGGCATGGGGAGATAGCTAAGCGCCGAAGGATTAATCCTAAGTAGGGGTTGAAAGAAGGAACTGCTTCTCTTAATAGTATATGACGATTAAGAGAAACATATCCAGCAGTGGAAGGATACCAAAGTCGTTTTCTTTAGGAATTTAGCCTTATCTTCTGAGATTCCAAATTATACACACATTTGCTGATATGAACAAAAAGAAAGTGTCGTTGCATGTCTCTCGAAAGGTGCATTGGCAAGAGGTCGGGGCTGACGAAAATCTTGACTGACATTCACTCTAAGGACAGTAGCCGACTAGTCTCAGAAACCTGAACAGAAGTTCTAACTTCGCTAGACATAGTTGCTTCCGTAGGATTTTGGCATGACTGTTGTCTAGTTACCATTTCTACACAAATAATTGTGTTTGAAAATGAATCACAGTTACATGCTTCCTAGTTCAAAGGGAATATTGCGCATAATTACGCATGTTATTATAAAAATGAGGCTTGGGATTTACAATCATCATGTACCGATTAGCCGATTCCAAGTGTCATTGAAAGTTGATTTTAGAACGATCGTATTTGTGCAGGAAATGTTCAACCTAACTATAAACGATCAAATAAAAACAAATATCATTCAATCTGAATAATAAGTTACACTGCATGTTTTTTCTTAACTTTTAAACTAATATGTTGTTGGTGTGAGTAGTCAACAGCAAAATAATAAGCTCGAAAACATGTGAGTACATTAGTTACTACAGGTTCAACATTGCAAGAAGACTTGACGATCAATAAAGGCCTTTAGCAAACATCTTCAAATAATGAGAACATGTTGATCCTTCATGTTTCAAGCATGACCGACCCTAGATGGGTCGAGCATGATTGACCCAAGATGGGTCGAGCATGAACGACCCCATACGGGTCGAGCATGATTGACCTAAGACGAGTCGGGCGTGACCAACACTAAATGGGTCGTGCATGACCGACCCAGACAAGGGTCGTGCACATGATCGATCCTAATCATGGTTCGTACATGACCGACCCAGGCAAGAGTCGTGCATGACTGACCCATACAAGGGTCGTGCATGATAGAATTAGGCAAGGTCATGCATGACTGACCCAAGCATGGGTCGATCATAACCGACCCAGATAAGGTCAAGCATGAACGAACCATGATAGGTCGAGCAAGCATATTGAAGATACTGCAAATTTGTATTACAGTCTAAAGGCTATTAGATGGTCAAGTTTACCCTGCTGTGCACAATGTTATTGAATTCAAAATGAGGTTTCTACATAGAAAATGTCAATCTAAATGTTTTTCAAGACAAAAGGTTATCGCATTGACAAGTAAAAGCCCAAAGTAAAGCTTCCACACATGTCGACTTGAATGGTAATCTTGGCAAGGGGTCATTGCACAAACAATTACAATCCAAATTCCACAAAGATTATCTCAAACAACAAATGCAATAAACACAGGCTCAAATGGTGATCAGTGTGCAAGGTTTTATCTCCAAGAAATCAAAGTGTTTATGTTGGTACAACATCAAGACAAGTCGAAGCATGAATCAACATAAAGCTGCCGCATTAAAGATGAACAAGTTCAAATTCAAATCTATGAACAAATAATTGAGAATCAGTACAACAAACCAAGCATGAAGTCGTCTTACCATTCATACCAACAACAACCCAATGCAAGTCCTGAACCTTAAGTATCCAAAGCCAGTGTGGCATCCCCCAAAGTACGAAATTAACTATTTTTGAACATCAAATTGCCATTCAAAGACCCCATATTCTAAACCAAAGATCAATTTAATACAATTCCCGGAGAAAAAGTCACCTATATATGAGCCAGCATTGAATGAAGAATCCCGATTTGGCCTGAAATCGATAGGGCTTGCAGCGGAGATGAGGATTGCTAAGAATTTGGGCTCTAAGTGATCGATGATGCAAATCCAATCAAAAAAGGAGCGAGATTAAGTTGATTAGATGCGAAGTTCTTCAAGAGAGCACGGCTGCCATTGAATTGCTTTCATCCAAAAAAAGGAAATGAAGTGCAGACATGAAGATTATGAGCTAATATAAAGTAGAGAAGATGAATGGGCTTGATCGACCCATGATGACATGTACAAGCCCGACCCGTTTATATTTGTGTGCGTCCGATCCAAAACGTGATAAGGGTCCGACCCATGAAAATCCAAATTCCAACCGATCAAATAGTACCTTATTTGTTCATATTTGAAGCTTAATTTTCACATATAAAAAATTACAAACTTTGAAGGGAAAATGTTTATCCACTTAAATTCATACACATATTGATAGATTGAATCTGAGAAAAACCTATGAGTCGGCCACTAAGAGCATGTATGGATCAGTCACGAACACTGATCTATGGTTCTATCATAACATGGTTCGAGCAGCTAGAAGGGGTCGTTCACCAGAGGGTTGTGCATTATCTAGTTCAAACATCTACAAGGGTCGCACATCTACATGGCTCAAACAACACCCTGGTCGGGCATCACCCTGGTCGAGTACTCAGTGATCGGTTACAACCATGGTCATGCACTATGGTAGTTTGAGCGTGAACATGGTCAAGCACTGCAGGGGTCGGTCAGACAACTGGCAATAGCTGGCAATGGCATTTTCGTGATTATGGCATGAACGACCCATAACCTGCATATATGAATTTCATCTCACTACTTCATTGGACCTCCACCAATAAATACCCCATGGCTTCCATATTTTTGGTGATCGATTCCTAGCTCCACGAAGTGCTGTTTATTTGTTTTCTCAACTGTTCTAAGCCATTCTAACTTCCATTAGAGTTCATTCAAGTTCTAATCTACAATCTCATTCACATGGAATCTACAAAGATCATCTAAATGCGAATTATGGAAGATTCATTCCATTAATCTTAATAGCTCCAAATATCTAAGAGGATTTTCATATCAAGTTCGAGAGATCAAAGAGATTAGAGTGAAATGTATAAAGTAGAGAGAAACGTGTATTTTGTAATATCTGTGATAATAATGAAATGCATTTCCATAGTGGATGTAGGTCAAATTTAGGACCGAACCACTCTAAATCGCTTTCACTTTACTTTTCCCCACCTTATTCATTCTTAGCTTTGTGTTTGATTACATTTTGAAGTGTTGATAAGCATTTTCAGTGGTTAGTGCCACTTTTTTCATTGATGATATCTAGACACCATTACTCTATATTTCTTGAACTCTTGAATCCTTGATACTCACGAGTCTTGTATCTTGAACTCTTCTACTTTGAAATTTTGATTCTTTGAACAGTACAGTCTTCAATAATCAATGCCTTTATAGATTTCCTGTATATACATAAATATATATATTCTAGATAACAATGTTAGTATATAGTATAATAATAATATTTGAAACAAGGTTGTTGTCATCAAAACCATCATCATAACCATCTCAATCTCTAACAGTCTCCCCTTTTTTATGATAACAACCTTGTTTTATAAAAGATTCATACTGATGTCTTGATTCTCCAGTTACACCCAATTACTCCACTAACTCCTACTAAACGTACTAACTCTCCCCTTACTCCATTAACTCCTACTAAACCTACTAACTCGCCCTTAAACAAATCCCTATTTTATAATTCTCCCCCTTTGTCATCAACAAAAACTATATATATATATATATTCCTAAATAGACAATAATACTCTCGTTAAAACTAAGGCATAATTAAAACTAAGACTAACATGATTCTAACTATGTAAAATTAAGACAGAATATAATAAATACTTATTCTAATTAATAACTTGAATGATTATAAACTATATTAAGATAAACTTTATTTCAAAGCATACAATTCAGACCAAACCAATTCAATTATACTTATTTATTAATACAATCAACTCGTCCAATTAAAACCAAATCAATCTTAAAGTTATTTATTTACAGAACAAATTCAATTTCAAAACAATAATCAAATCATACAAATTTTTGAAGATAAATTCATACATCTCTAGGAACTTCTACCCAACCATCTCCACCGAAGATGTGATCGGCCTTTATAGCATCTCAGTCTTTGTTGTCTTTGGTGAGAGGTGCTCCGGTGATGTTGTCGTCTTTGTTTTTGGAAGAAGAAGCAATCATCCATCAAAATGAATCAAAATGCTTCTTTTGTTGTTTTATCATCTGCATTTGGCTTAATTCTATGTGGCGATGGTTATGTAGAATGTAGAGAGAATATTCTTGAAAGAATTAAGCATTTCTTCAGGATTTTCACTCAGATTATGGATTTGGGAAGCCATGGATTTGATTTTATTAAAAAACAGTGAAAGAAAATAAAGGAGGAATGAATAAATGAGTTTTTCTAGAAGAAATGATTATAAATAGGCTCTAGAATTCATTAGAATTAAATAGACACTGATGGTTAAAGAGGTTTTCGAATTTACACAATTTTGAAATACCTAAAGTTACATGTCGACATATATGTTTGTTTTTCAATTTTAAGTATTTTGTGAATTTTTTTACTTGTATATACTTGTTACTTTAGTGGCCATTCCAGAGATGTTTAAAGAAGAATTAACAGAAATATAAAACTTCGATACATTGGATTATTACATAACATTAGATAAAAATATGAAAATTAAAAGAAAAACAAATACAACATGATAATAGACTTAGAATTCAACGAGGAGGATGAGGATGAGGACAAGCCAAGTTTTCTTCCAACTCTCCCAAAGAACTGGCTCATTTTAGTAGACATCTTTTCAAGTTTCTTACTAAATGATCTCTTTTTTGTTTTGGATTTTAGCTAGGATCATTTGATTTTTGAGAAGGATTTTTTTAGATGGGTTAGCGGGAAATTCAATACTTTCTAAGGAAGTATCCTCTTCTTCAACATCCATTTGTTTAGTTTTTTCTTCTTGTTCCAATCTTGCTTCTTTTTTCTGTGAATGTTTCATATGGATGAAACACAAGTGGAATCTTCATAAAAGATATATTTCCATAATTGAAAACTGTTATAGAAGCAAACTCTTCACCTTTGAAATTGAAAGAACCCATAATTTCCCCGTGAAGGAAAGAGCGGATACTTTTGAGAACAAGACACATCGGAACACAAACAGAAGAACATTTCATTGTAAATTACAACAATTCATCAGAATACAAGAATGTACAGAGTATGAATAATTATTACACAGAAAGTATCAGAGATTTAAATTACATAGTAGTGGAAAATAATACAATAAACAACTAGAAGTAATACACGGATACAGAGCTTTTTGAATATCGCTTCAGCTGTAAATCAGGATCCTATGAATATAAATCTGCAAAACCAAAGCTACTAGCTGCCCGTGTCAAAATAAGGGCACCTAGAGTTTTGGTTAAAACAATAAACTCCAGGTTAGTCATGTGACTGGTGTGAGAACTAAAACAGTTATTAATCTTTATTTTAAAGTTAGGTAAATCAAGGGACCACGTCGTATAACACGGAACAGGTTTCTTCCCAAGAACACCAGTGCATAAAACAACAGCGCAATGCTAAATAAAGAACAATGAAGCTATTATAAGACCCAGGTCCCATCACACAATGCAACACAAGCCGGAGGATAGGGTTTACCTTATAATAGCCAAAGAATGCTTGATACGCTAAATTTCATCTTTTATTATTACTATAAGTGTATAGTCTCAAAACAATTTCGATCATAAGTATCAATCATAGACGACATAAGTGCCCCCATACCACTACGTCGCCATATATAGGTTCTACAATCAAAACCGCAAAGTCATGTATTGGAAGCTGGATTTCCATCTGTGAACCGAGGCAAGGGATCCTCCTCACCGAATTCGAGATTGTCTAGCCCGAGCCTTAGGATCAGAGCTCGAGTGACCCATGGCCGGTCCACCGATGTGGATTAAAATGCCTAAACACTGTGTTTCCCCGCCCTTTGGGGAGTAAATGAGCCAAATGACTCCATCGGCTCCACATAGTCACCGATATATCTAAGGCGCCTCGCAATTCAACAACCACACAGGTGAAAATAATATAAATGTCAGGGTTGGTAGGTCACTGACACCACCCTAACTAGAAGGAAACGCATGCCCTCCCTGAGGTCCTCTCCCGTTTCTGGTTCACAACTGGGGTGTGAGGCTCGCGAATCAATGCTACACAAAGTTATGCCACACAGGTCGTGCTTTGATTATAAACCACAAGACTCTACCTTTCAACAAAAGCCTTGATCATTTGCCACTTAGGCATGCCACACTGGCAATTCACTTCATGCGATTGATATCCATCAATATACAACCTCTGAGCTCGTACGTCTCAGAGAAGGGCGTTAAGCAAGAGAATAAATTCTCTGCCGCCAAACAGATATATATTTAATAGAAATCAATCACACAGAATAAAATCCAATGTCAGACACACAGTCCATTTACAAGTTCGTTCTGGGTCTGAACGAAACCGGAGGCACCTTGTTCCTCGCATATACATCGATCTCCAAATATGCCTGGACGATAACCAACTGATTCCCTCCTCTTGGATGTACATCCCAATCAAGAGCAATAGTAATTATCCAAACGATGTGAAGACCTACGGTCTTCGACCACCGTCTTCAAATTTGACACATCGTCGAATCAGTTATTCAGAAGGGGATAAACCCAGTCTTTCTGAATAACCCGCGTATATAATAAACAAGTGTTACACAAACACAACATACGCCTCATTCCAATTCAGAATATTCTTATATTCAAATATTATTATACTTTGGGAAAGGTTCCCATTAATTTTATCAAAGATAAATTCCCTAAATTTATTCTTTAATGTTCTTTTGAATATCAATTCCAACCAAATTATGGTTTATCCAAACTAGTCGGGATTAACGAACCTTACCGAAGTAATCATTTGTTTCAATTTCCCAATCCCAACCTATTCATCCCATGAAGTAAAACTAGTAATACTTCATATCTAACACCACGGTGTTATCGGTAAATTCAATTACCATTTCACGTTCAAATCTAATTAAAGATTTAACTATCGCCTGGAGCAAAACTGGTGATACTCCATTCTCAATCTTTTAAATCTAATTAAAGATTCATTAAAACTCCACTTGGTTTTAATCTTCCCAAAAATCAATATTAATGATTGTTTAACTTGGGAAATCATATCCTGTCTTTAACTGGGTTAAAGAACAAATGTCATTTAAAACACCGTTCGCGATAAACCCAAAATCACATTCTATTCGATCAGCCTTTAACCATAAATTAGCAAGTGAACAATTCCCTAAGTAATAACCCCGAAGGCCGAAACCAACATCAGATCAATTCCCAGGAAACCATTCAACTTAACTTATCTTCAGTTAGTTTCTGATTTTCTTAACTCCGTTGGGTCTAAGAACAGTGTTAATGAAGACACCATTCACGACCAATCCAAATCCCATTTGATATTAAATACAAGGCTCTGAATAGAAAATATATCGGCTTATATTCAATATCAAATTCTACGACCAACAAATATCGTATTGGAAATAACGATATTAATATATCTTTCAAATTTCCATAACAATATCTGTATAATCATGAAATCCAACATCGAAATATTCCAAAGACAATTTCGATTCAAATCCATTCCAATTCAATTATTGGAAATTCTGGTTACTTCTAAAACCATTTTAAATCCAATTTATTTATTTTAAAAATAATTGGATTATAATTCTAGTTCAAAACTAGTTCATTTCGATATAAATTTATTTTTATCTTTTCAAACATGGAGTTTTTCATCCTAATTCTTCCCAAATCATTTCTTATGATTTTACACAAATTATTACTATTTTTAATAATTTTACCAAGGCCCGTACAGTCGATTTCCATAAACGGCCATTGAACTGCACTTACAGCGACCTTTTCCTAATTTGATTTGGACATAATTCCAAATCCATCCGTTAGATTTCAAGTCACTTATATTCATTGGAAAGTACTTTTCGATACGAACACAACAGTTCCGGTTTCAGGAGAATCCGACGGTCAGATCTCCCGTAATGTCCATTCGAAGTCAATGGTCGAAATTCGCGAACAGTTGCGGTGCGGCGGGTTTTATTCAGGCCATTTAATATATATATTATATATATTTCATTGATTTCAATTCAAAACGTATTTTATAATTCGTTTTAACTTCGTTTTAAAAACGATTTCAACTTCATATTCAATTTTAAATCAAAATTGAATATTCCATATCATTAGTATATAAATGATAATATTTTCAAAACGTTTTATTTTTTAAATCAATTCCTTTTCGATATTCATTATAAAAATGAATAAAATAGATATAAATATCGTTCACGTCAAAATGGCATCAATCTAACCAACACGCTTTATATATTTCAATAACTTCGTTATTCTATTCAACAAATGAATATTTTCTTCAACACATGAATATATATTTTATTCAACACACGAATATTTATTTTATTCAATACATGAATATTTATTCTATTCAACACATGAATTTTCTTTTATTCAACACATGAATATATATTTTATTCAACACATGAATATTTATTTTATTCAACACATGAATATTTATTCTATTCAACACATGAATTTTCTTTTATACTATTCTTTATTTTCCAAATTGGAATGAGGCCCAATCAATTACCATATAATGTTAATTATATTGATTCTATACAACACATGTATATAATAGCAACGATAAATAATCAACCATCATCCAAAGTGCACCACACAACTGCATAAGCATTAAATATAAGTAATTAACGCTTACACAGTCTATCAACCCATCGATCGACATATAGCTAAATAATTGGGATTAGCGTACGCCAAATATCATCCCAACACCCGTGTGGGGTTTCAAATCAACAAACATAGATTTTTATTTGTGCAGTTGGGCGATGTGTAAAATTTATCGTCCCAATCAATATCAGTCAAATGGGTGTATATAAACAAACCGTTCGATTTGTTTATAAATATTTATTTTATATACACGTTAAAAATTATATTTTTAACTATAAAATATTTATTCCATTCCACATCACACAATCAATATTCACACCACAACCAACAAACAAACAAGTCGTTCATGGTCTGTGGACAACGAGTGTCGGGTGCTGCTAAGCACCGTCTGCATCCTAGTATATAATTTTAACTAGAAAACAAGGATTAAAGTGAGAAGTTCTCATCGAGAGCTAAACAAAACACCGCAACTTTTCGTATGTAGGAAATCTTCGTCGTGCTCGCCTTTTGTCATTTTCGTTGTTTGTATCCAATACATATATAAAAATCGCATCTTTGTATTGTTGCTATGTATATAAAAATCACATTTTTTATAACTACGCTACATGGATAAAAATCACATTTTTATATTGTTATTATATGGATAAAAATTCTATTCTTATACTGCTACTATATAGATAAAAATTCTATTTTTATACCGCTACTATATAGATAAAAATTCTATTTTTATACCGCTATTCATATAACAAAGATCATATTTTTATTACGCTATTCTCTATATAAAAATCACATTTTTATATATAAAGATCGTATTTTTATATCTCTACTACATATATAAAAATCTCTCCTTTACACCGCTACTTCCATGATAAAAATTATATTTTTATCTTGCTAGTAATATAATAAAAATTATATTTTAACTTCTCTACATACATAAAAATTATATTTTTATTACTAAACCTTTTCTATAAAAATCACATTTTTATATGGTTATTAAATATATAAAAATCGTATTTTTATTTCAAAATTACATTGTAAAAATCATATTTTTACAACGCTACTTTCTATATGAAAACTATATTTTTACTTCACTATATATATAAAAATTATATTTTTATATCTCTACATATAATAAAGATTATAATTTAATTTCGTTCTTCATATAAAAATCTAATCTTTCTATTCTAAAAATCTAAACTTTCCTAATTTAAAAATCAAATCTTTAACATTTTAAAAATCAAATCTTTGTTTTAGTAAAAATCTAATCTTTTCTGATCATAAAAAAAACTAATCTATTTTATACATTCATATATATAAATTACTTTCTAAACACTGCTATTATGCTGACAATCAGATTTTGAAACAATTTTGATTTACCAATTTAACTACCGAAATAAAATAATTAAAACAAGGACTCACATTTGAATCGGGAGTGGAGGAAGATGTTGGCAGGGCTGTGGCGTCGCTGGGACAAGGGTGCGGTGGAGGTGAAGTCGCGGGTGGCGCGCGTAATGGAGCGGGTACAGGCTGTTTAGGGTTCGATCCTGCGTTTGGTAATAGGAGAGAGGGGAGAGAGCACGAGAGGGGTGAGGGAAGAGAGCGAGAGGCGGAGGCTAGAGGGGCACTAGAGTTGGGAGGGTGCGGTGGAGGTGACCGCCACGGTGGAGCGGGTTTCAGGGACCTCCGATCACTTCTTTTCCTCTTTTTTTTTTGCTGGACTTTTGAAAGAGAAGGAGAGTGGTAGGGGGTTAAGTAAAATTTTATATTTATTTAATTTAATTTCCATAAAGTTGACTTTTCGTTCGAATCCCAATCGAGACCCAACGACTGTGCCCCTAGCTAATTACTCCCATTCCGAACACAATAGGATATGTTTCGCAAGCCAATTCAACTGTTTCAATCAATTTCCATCAAAATCAAAATATAAATCTATATATTGAATTTGAATGCACATTTCAATTTTCCGGGGCCACATACAGACTCTAAAAATTCCCGAAAAATTATTTCTAGCTTCGTGTTGACGATATGGTCCTAAAAAACTAATTTCATCAAATTTCGAGACCATTTGAAAAATGGCCATTTTCTGGTCGATTGAAATTGACTAAAACTGTCAAAACACGTTTTACTTCGCCACGCTCACATATTGATTCAGAAAATTATGAATTTTTGAATCTAGCAATAACTAGACATCCCGAATCCACCAAAAGAGGTTTCGTCGAAAACCGAGGTCGTTTGCAAAATTTCCATTTTTAAGGGCCGGAATTCCATAGCGACTATTCTGAATTTTCAACTGGTCATAACTTTTTATCCCCGCTATGAAATTTCAATTTTTCGGATTCGTTGGAAAGATATTTTCAAATAGATTCTAACATTTTTGGTTTCACTAAAATCAGGTTTATTTTGAATCTTGTACATTCATTTGAAATTTGAAATCGAATTTTCGAACTATCGCGCCATTTTCAATTCCTTTTATAATTAAAATAAAATATTTATATTCTAACGTCGATTCAAATAAATATATTCATTCTAATTATATTCAAAATAAATTTCTTGTCGTTATTATTTAAAATAATTCATTTTAAATATTCAAAACTCATCGAAATTGCCAAAAAAATAATTAAATTAGCTCGGATTTCCGGGATATTACAGAAATTAACTCCAAAATATTTGAAAATACGAGTAAGGTAAAGTCCGTGATATAATGTATTTTCTTTTGATGATAAATCTTTTAGTAAAAACTCACTTAAGATCACTTGAGCCCAATTTATGTCATAGTTTCCAAAAATAGCAAAAAGGCTTTTCAAACTTTGAAAGCAGGATTGTTGAAATTTCCAGAACGAGGAGTGATGGTATGTTGGACAAGTAAGTTGATAATTCTTGTTTTAGGACCATAAAATGATTTTTGAATTCTCATCACTTTCAAAAATATGGTGAAAGTTATCTAGATTATTTTCAATGATCATAAAATCCATGAGGTCCATTCCTGTATTTTTGCCATCCAAAATAGCATTCAAAACATAATAATTCAAAATAATTTGAGTCCTTCAGCACAACACTATGTTTCATTTTCACTTCATTGATAAAAATCACGAATCAAATTTGCATAAAACATTTTAACAAGATTCGGGTAGCAAACTTCATCATTTTCCAGAGAATCAACTAAACTTAAAATTCCATTGAAAAAGATATTCAGAATCATAAGTGGCAAAATCACCAATAATTGCAAATTTTTCCGTATCGAATTTACCAAAGTTTACATAGCTTATGTAATTTTTGATAGCATCCGGGTTGTTGTGAAGGAAGCCTTTTGCAGTCTTGGTCAACTTCATTGTTTTTTGTGTGCTCGAGGAAGCCATTAGAGAGTTATTTTGAAGAGTATAGGAAAAGAAAGATAAGTTTGAGTTTTGAATTGAAGTTAGAAAGAGATTATAGGAATAAATAGTTGAATAGAGAATTAAAGGACATGTTCTCTGGTTAAGGAATGCCTTTCCAATACATTGGGTTTTGTGAAGAGGTGGAGGGAAATTCAAGATTTGAAATTCAAAATTTAAATTTCAAATTCCATGTATATGTCGACATATCCTTTAGAAATTTCAAACTGACTTTTGGTTTTTGACTATTTGATTCATTTATAACTTTATATTCTTATTTAATTATTTCTTGGAATAATATTTATTATAGAAATACATTTTATATTATTATTTTATTTAATGATTATTATTTTAAATTTCAAAATTTAAATTTTGAATTTGAAATTCAAATTTTCAAACAAAGCAAACAAACAAGCATCCATTCAAACAAATTTAACTAAAAAAATATTATAAAGACGTACCTATTTTTAGATCCTTTCTTTGATTTTTTCTGATTCGTGAATCATTGTGAATCACATATTCGAATTGTTCGTTTCTTGCTCTTCGTCATTGGAAGATGAATCATAATCATCTAGGGTTGCTACATATGCTCTTTTTCTCTTTGTTGATCAATTATCATTTGAAAGTTGGTTTTTCCTCTTTGGATAAGGACACAATCTTTTCAGGTGGCATGGTTCATCGTAGTTAAAACATCAGATATTAATTGGGATTTCATTATTTTTTATAGAATTTCTTTGCTCTTTCCTTTTGAAATTATTTCTTTTTCAATATCTCATGAATTTACCAAAAAATTTAAGTTATTAGAGTTGTCTCGTCGTCGTCATCGCAATCTAAGTCAAAGTCTTCAGTTGTCGCATTAAATACTATCGATTTATTTTTTGATGAGTTGTTTTCTTTCCTTCCTTGCATGCGGACTTCAAATGACATTAGATTACTGATTAATTCTTTAATTTTCAAATCACTGATACCTTTAGCTGCTTCAGTTGCAACTGTATTTTGATCCCAATCTGAAATTAGTGAATTATGGATTTTTCTAACTTGATCTTCCTTAGAATATGGTTTTCCCAAGATATTAGTGAATGCACAATCTCTTGGAACCTGTAGTAAATATCAAAGATAGATTCATTCTCATTCGTTTTAAATAAATAAATTGATTGGTTAACATAGATAATTTAGTTTGTTTAACGTTGCATGTTCCTTCATGAGCCACTTGCAAAATTTCTAAATTTCAAATGCAGATTTACAAATAGATATCCGATTAAACACATTTCTGTCTAGTGAACAAAATAAAATATTCATAGCCTTTGAATTATTTTATGTAGTGACTTTTTGATCATTGGTACATTATGAAAAATTAACGGTGGGTTCAACATATTCGTTTTTTGTGATATTTCAAGTGTCTAATCCTATAGATTGTAAGAAATTTTCATTCTACAAGCCCAGAATGTATAACTACTACCATTAAATAGTGGTGGTCTAACAGTGGACGACCCTCTACAAAGGAACTATTATTACTAAGAATTTCAATGTTGATTGCCATTTAAATTTTTCAAAAATTCATATTATGAGTATTTTGAAAACCAGTTCTCTGATACCAATTATAAGGGACGCAGATTAAAAATGTTAAGGCAAACTAGTGTTTTATGGATTTTTTTGATTTCTTGAAGTCTTTTTGGATTTATCATAATATTATGCAAATCACAGATATCAACAATCAACGAATCAATTATAGATGCAGAAAATAAAAATAAAAAGCAGTAAAGGAAAAGTACACACCGAGATTATATGCTGGTTCGCAGTTACTACCCTACATCCAGTCCCACATAACTCTAGATTGTGCAAATTTCTTTTTGATATAATCTTTAAATTACAATCATTGATTTCAATGGACACGAGGTCCACCACTACCTGCTTCCGAGCATAGGGCGCTCTTTTGATTTACCCAGGCTAAAAGATCACGCAATTGATTTCTGGGATACAATCGCACCCAATTGATATTCAGGATACAATAATACTTTTTCTTAGTATTAGTTTTGAAGTATTGACTCGATAGAACTTGATCTTGCAATCTTTAATTACAAATAGCCTATAACACTTAAGTAGCACTTGAATTTCAAAGAAAGATTGATGTAGAATTGGAAGAGAAAGAGACTGATATAATTTCTTTGAAAAATGGCAAAGTATAAGTGTATATTGTGAGAAATTAAGAAGAATAATGGCAAGGAGAGAAAGGAAGAAGAAGGAAATGATTATTTATTAAAAAATTCGAAATATGAAGCCTATTTATAGTTTTCCACTAGCCACAACCATTTCGAAATGGTTTGAATTCAAATGACAACTTTTCAAAATCTAAAAATAAAACCAACGACACATATGTCGATATACATAAATGTATATATTGACATATACATGTGTTTTTCAAAAAATAAAATTTTAAATCAAAGAAAATATTGTTTAAATAAATTATGGTGATTTTTGAGTTAAAACAAACTATATTCATTTATATTAAAATAGTGTATTTCAAGTAGAAATATATATATTAAAAGCAAACATTAAGATGATTTAAAAATGTATAAAAAATGATATAAAAGTATATATATTTAAAGCTATGAATATAAGAAATATTTTAAAACTTAATAAGTATAACTAAGGAAATTAAAAACATAGGTAACTATGAAATTAGTACTAAATCTATGAGTAATAAATATTTGAATTAGGAGTTAAAATGTATTAAGTATAATTTTAAAACAGTAGTTAGATTAAATTTCAGAAGCTAAAATAGATTTAAGAATAAAGAGTTATAGATTTAAAATAAGGAAGTAATTTTGAAATCATTATGAAAATAGATTTAAAAGAAGGAAGTAATTTTGGAATCATTTGAAAAAATTTGAAATCAAAATTTAGTGCTAACCAGAGTTTTAACAAGATATCTTAACACTATTAATCTATATTTCTTGAACTCTTGAATTCTTAATACTCAACAGTCTTATATCTTGAACTCTTCTACTTTGAAATCTTGATTCTTTGAACCATATAGTCTTTAATAATAAATACATGTACACATTTCCTTTATATACATATTCTAAATATAAGTGTTAGTATATATTTTATTATAGTAATAATTTAAACAAGGTTATTTTCACTAAAACTATCATCATCATTTTAATCCCTAAACAGATTCACAAACTATATAATAGTGACCTTTGCCTTTGCACCTTTGTTTGAATCTAAGGGGGTTGTTTTCCTTAAAATTGTATTTTGAGGTTGATGCAACCTTTCCTTAGGTCCATTTGACAAAGGTATCCCTTGATGGGAAACAGTCTTTCTAAACTGAAGACTATGCTTCCGAAAACCCTTGAAGTCATTTCCCATGATGACATGTCTTTACAAACTTGTTTTATATAAATTACTTCCTTCGACACAGATGGGTTCGGCTAGGAACTTTTTCTAAAACCAAATGATTTGAGGTTTTGCCTCTTTGGCCACCGGCGTCGGTAATGACGACAAGGATACCTTTTATCGAATTATTTTCTATATTGCAATGAAAATTTTGCCTTTATTTCCTACCGTAATTTGTGTGTGGATAGGAATTGATTGTTATTGTTTTATCTAAAGGGTTGCCCCTTTCAAAATGAATTGAATATAGATTTAGGCGTCTTTGAAGGAACCACAAAAAAGGTGTCGTTCTCATTAAAGTGTATATTAGACATTAATTGAACCAAGTGAGATTACGTTTTTCGTTGTTGGGAATTATTTAAGACGTTGAATTTGTGTGAAAACTAAGGAGGGTCCAATAGGTAAAAATTTGAGAAATGCTACTTAAACTAAATTGTAAATAATGGTGTCTAAGGCCATTGTTTCACGTAGTTAAAGGGACTAGGAATTGAGCTTTCAGTTTCATGTTAGCGAAGGATTACTCCGCGAAACACAATAGGTTAATTGGGAAGGCCCCTTGCTTCGTGCAGAATGGGATATTTAAGAATAAGCTTTCGATCTCGTGTTAGCGGAGGGTTACTCTGCGAAGCATGTGATGAAAACCAAAAGGGTAGTGGTTTTCTGATTAGTGGGATTTGACCCTATGAAGCACATACGGGAATCACATATGACATATAAAAATGTAGAAAACATTACGATAGTTAGTCAGTGTAATGGGGCATGGAAAATCCATTACGTGTAGCATGTTATATTTCTATCGATATGTATCCTTGTGATAATTGTACTGACTATTGTAGTGTAGAGGCACTGGGTTAGTCTGAATTTGTAGCTTGGGTTTGACGAGAGGGAAACTCATTCTGCTATGCGACGTAGTCTCATTAGATATTTATAGTGTTAAGTACCAATTTTATAGTTCACGCCAATATTTTTAATTGACCTATAGTTTTCTGCTTTTCCACCTAATACTCTCAGTTACTCAATTGTAGGTTGAGGGTTAAGGTCTTTCAAGTATACCTTTTATATAAGCTTTTGGAGGCGAGCAAGAAGATGTAGCTATTTAGGACTTATGTTGTGTTCTATTTTTATTATGTTCTGTTGTGCCTTTTGATGCATGTTTATGACTGCCACTATTGGTACTCTGATCAACCGAAGGGGCATTGTTATATGTCGGTCTTAGAGTATATTTGGTAATAAGTTATATTTTCTCTAAACGGGTCATGCCATAGTTCATATGAATAAATATTTTTTATCAATGAATGTTTTTATGAAATTTTCCATACTCCCATGTTATATAATGCTATAGTTGAATAACATTCAATTCTTTATCACTGAAAAATTAAATTAGAGATGACTGCAACATCTGTAGCATTTGAATTCTGGTCGTAGAGAATGGGGGGTGTTCAATTTGGTATCAGAGCATAAGTTTATGTAAATTTCAATAACCTTTTTCAATAAGGATTTTCTAACTAAAAACCCAAGGATCAAAGGAAGGAAAGTACGAATTGAGATGTGGCTATGGTAACTGCTTACGCGAGGTGACGTTGGTGGCTGAAAAGGCGGCGATGAAACTGATTTGTGGAAAAAGAGACTATTTTTAGGTGGAGGCCATTTTCCTGTTCGGTGGCCATTATTTGCAATTTGGGGAAGAACTAAATTTGCTAAAGGAATTGGGGAGAGTATCGTGAATTATTGGAGAAAAACTTGGGATAAGAACAACGTAACTCAAATAGGTTTTAGGTCTGCGCGTATTACAGAAAATAGGTCGGCGCGTTACATTTGGGGAAGGTGTTAATGAGGTTTAATTTTAATGTTAATTTTTTACCGTGAATACCACAGAACTCCCTAATTTCGTACCACCAACGCAATCTCCAAACATGACAAAATTTATACGTACCTCTTCGTTTTCACATTTTGAATCCAATAAAATTATTTTGGTTGTAATCCGACTTTGTTTGTATGTGACATTATTTTATGTTTAAATTATTTATCGGTTCGCTGGTTTTATTCTGTTTATCCAACAACAATTCCGTTTGATACCAAATTTGAAACATTGAGTTTTCAGTTTCTTTATGTATACAAATACACACATATATCTAAGCCAATTTTCCATATATTTTCAACAAATAAAATCTCCAATTTATTTAATGTGAACTACATATATTTTTAAATTCAGTTATTTATATTTTCCAATCGAATTTCAAATCCAATTCAAATATCCAACCAAATTCAATTTAAATATCAATAATGAATATTCGATTCCTAACCAAACATTCTGAATTAACTGTTGAGTTCAATTCATACTCAAAGCAATATATTTGATTTTATAACCCAAGTACTAATATAAAAATTGATTGTTCACTATAAATCTTTAATAATTCCACATTTCAGTTATCAAAATTTCTGGACGTTACGTATGCAGAATGGAAGAGTTATTGCTTACACTTCCCAATAGCTGAGCCATATGAAGTGTGATACCCAACATATGTTCTTGAGTTAGTTGTTGTAGTCTTTGCCATGAAAGTTTGGAGGTGGTGAAAAGTACGATTTGTTTATGGACCATAAGTCTTTGAGATTCTTGTTTCCTCAAAACGAATTGAATATACGAAAGCAAAGATAGTTAAAGTTTTTGGCTACTTATGATTTTAGCATTGAGCTTACTCCAGGAAAAGATGATAACGTTGTTAATCCCCTTAGTAGAAAGTATGAGCGAATGGTGTTGACAAGGTTGCACGGATGGAAGGATTTAGAAGCTTGGTTGCGTGTAACATAAACAACAGGTCGAAAGCACGTTCTGGTGGAAGCACACATATGGTGTTGTATTTGCATGTTCGCCTAGTTTTGATAGAGTAGATTGCTTCTAGACAGGAAGATGATCCTTCATTAGCCGAAAGGGTCAGGAAGCTCAGAGGTACAGCGAAAGGCGATAACCCATAAGGATTTACTCTTAATCGAAATGGTTAGTTGATAAAGAAAAGAAGGTTTATGTGTTTAGATGTTGATGACTTGAGGAAAGAAGTGCTTAAGGAGTGTCATTGTTCTAAGTTAGCGATACATCTTAGTGACACCAAAGTGTACTAGGATATGAAGAGAAGCTTTAGTTGGGAAGACATGAAGAATGATATAGGCTTTAGGTGAATTAGTGCATGAACTGCTAACAAGTGAAAGTCGAACATCAGAAGTCTAGCGGTTTGCTTCAGCTACTAGATATTTCTATTTGGAAGTGGTATTCGATATCCATGGACTTCGTTGATGGGTTGCTAAGAACAAGAAAGGGGAATTAAAGAATATAGGTTTTTATGGATTGATTAACCGAAAGTGCCCATTTTATCCCCGTAAAGTATAATAGGAAGGTACCAACTTTGGAAGAGTTATTCGTAAAGAATATAGTAAGACTTCATGGAACTCCTAGTAGTCCCGTGAGCAACAGGGATCCTTTGTTTACTAGTGAGTCCCAGAAGAGTTTGCAGAAGGCATTAGGAACGAAGTTCAACGTGAGTACCGTGTACCATCCATAGACTGATGGATCGACCAAAAGGGTAAATAAGGTACTGAAGGATCTGTTGAGAGCTTATGGATTGGACTTTATGGGTTCATGGGAGGATTATTTACATTTAGTGGAATTTTTCTATTATTTTAGCTTTCAAGTAGTATAGGAATGACATCTTTCAAAGCTTTATATGGAAGACCATGCAGATCACCATCATTTCGGTTAGAGATAGGTGACAGGCCAGTTCTTGTCCAGATTTAGTATGAGAAGCCATGGAAAAGATTGAGATCATTCGGAAGCGGATGAGGGAAGCTCTATCTAGGAAGAAGAGTTATGCGAATAAAAGGTGTAAGGACTTGGAATCTTGGCTGGACATAGATTCTCAATAAAGTGTCATCGATGAAGGGTGTGTTTCATTTTGAAAAGTCCAAAAACTAACGCGAAGATTTGTTCGGACTTTCCTTAAATCAGAAAGGATTATAAGGCTTATCTAAAGAGTGGAGCTACGGGATAATTTTTCCGAAGTCCATAACATGTTTCACGTGTCGCACTTGCAAAGGTATGTTCATGACCTCGATACTACTATGGATCTAAAGGCATTGGAAGAATAGGTAGCGGAACCTGACTTAACTTTCATAAGACAACAAATGAGAGTTCTAAATAGAGACAAAATAAAATTAAGAACTAAGACGGTTAAGCTGGTGAAAGTCCACTGGAGTGCAGAAAAAAGGACCGCACTTGGGAAATTGAAGACAGGATTAAAGATACCTATCCTGATTTCTTTGTGGTATGATCTATATTCCTTTATAGATTATATAGTTGTACGATACACTAGTATCGATAGAATTGTTTAGTTGATTGCTTTTTGTTATGATTGTTTAGTTCTTGTCTAAATTTCGAGGACCAAAATCCCCAAGGTGAAGGATGTAGCATTCTTAATTTTCAAAAGACATTATTCAAGAGTTTAATTGAGTGATTAAATATGATAAATGAGGGTATGTGATTTGTGCATAATAAATTAGTTAAAAGGTTGGCCCTAAAAACTAATAAACTAAGTAAATGTGCATAAAGAGGGATAACGGAGTGCCAAAATTGGAACTTTTCAACTCCATATATCAATGCAGTTAAAGTGCACAACAGATCCAATGCAGCATAAGTGCAAAACGTTGAAGCGGAGATAAAGCGAAGAAATAGCGGCATATAAAACTCTTATTCAATGCTTTTACAAATATATATATATATATATAAATGATAAATAAATGGAAAATTAACATTGAACTTAATTATAACTAGTACATTGTTAATTTTAAACAAAATCATATGCAGATAAATGTATACTTTTATTTAGCTTGATTAAATTTAATATAATATTATAGTATTTTCTACTTTGAAAATTATAGTTACAAAATTATACTAAAAAAATAATTTGCAAATTTTATAATATATTGATATCATTTTTAAATTCATTTCTCTTAAAGAAGATATAGCGGAATATAGCTAAAATAAGAGGATATGTCGGGAATATCATAATATAGCGGGGATTAAAGCGGAAAGGTTATCTCATAAGCTATTTGAAAATAGCGTAGCGGTAGAAATTCGCTACACGATATAACAGGGATAAGGCGGGACATTAACTACAAAACCATATATAAACATTGTATTCTCTAACACACATAACACGATATTCATTTCTAACTTAACAGAAAACTATAAAGTGGTCGGCCATTAAAGTTTGGAGAAGAAGGAAAAAATCTAGGAAACTTAGAGCTTGGAAACATTTATCAACAAATCCCATCACCTCTATCGATCAAGTAAATAATATTCTACCCATTAGTGTTTTGGTTACTTATGAATACCCAAAACATTTGTGTTTTTTTGATAATTCGTTGTTGTTTACAATTGATTTCATAGTGTTTAGATGCAACATGTTGGTTGAAATACCCATGGTTTCATTGGGTGTGATTAATGTAACGAACCATATTTTACGGATCGATCGATCCTACAATAATTATATTGTATTCCCTAGTGGTCGGATCGTTCTCAGATTTTAATATGTTGTTGATGGGGATGTGAGACATGTCCATGATTTTTACCGAATTCAGATATGACCATTTTGCAATTAACTTTACTATTTGGGCCATAACTTTTGATAGCTACTGAATCTGGTACTGATATCAATTCCATTGGATCATAATGGTGTTTACAATTCCGTAGAGTGGTCACATGAAGGATTTGGTTCAACGGTTTGGGAAGAATAGCTATTTTAAGTTTCAGCTTGTGTTTAGGCAGACTGGTCAACAGTAAATGGGCTGGTAAGCCAAACCCATTAGACCTAGGGCCAACAAATATAAATAGCAGGGAGTTGGGGAGAGAATTAGGGTTACTCTCTTCATTTTAAACTTCAGGTTGGGCGTTTTTGATTCTCTTCAACCTAAAACCCTATTTCTCCATTTTCTTCAATCAAATTCATAGTAGATTGCATCTAGATGACATATCGTCATCATGGAAGAGTAAATCATCATCAAAGGGGATTAGATCACATAATATTACATCAAATTCAAAGGGTTTAAGCACTATTAGGTCTAATCTCATTGAATCTACATCAAATCTAGAAATTGGTGAGTGATAGATATCTCTCACATGAAAGCTACAGATTGTATGAGTAAATTAGGGTTATACTCATATGTTTCAAGTTAAAATCACCTTATATTTGATCATATACATTTAACTAAGACCTAGAAACACTAGGAAAACCTAATTTGATCATATTAACCGGGTAATTGCTAGATTAATCATGTTTATTCATTTGTTTAGATCCAAATCGTGCTAAATCTGATAATTGTGATATGTTTATGGATTGTTTATGTCTGTATGATCATTTCTGTTTGGATTGATGTTTTTTCTTGATTGAATTGATTACATTGCTTTAGTTGTATGCTAGATGTTTGCCGTAGAATCATAGAGTTGAAGAACAGAGCAAATCAGAGGTTCAGATGATCAGATTCAGATGAAACTTGGCTGAGGCGCTCTAGAAGACGAAAGAGTGGAGCATAGAAATTTTGATGCCCGAATTAGCTAAGTATGAGGGTCAACACCGACCCATGAAGGTCGGAACCGACCCAGGGTGGAGGCTCGTATGGCTCTTATTTTTGATGGAACGACATCGTGGTGATCTAGCAAAGCAACAGGTGAATTTCAAGTCAATCAGAGTTGATTTGTGATGGGTTGAAAATTGATTTCTTGAGATGTAAATGGACCGAAAAAAGCTTCATGACCGAACGTCGAAACGATTGGAAAATAAGTCGGTGGGATGAACTCGAGATGATGATGGATCGGAACACGACACTTAGAAAGAACTGGCTATGTATGAGGGTTGGCACCGACCCATAGAAGGTCAGCATTGACCCATTGGGAGGTTGAATGGGGAGTTGTGGTTTGGTGGGAATGATTGCGGTGACCTCCTGATTTTTCTGGTAAAGTTTGAATTGAGATGGACTTCATATGATTGATGTGAAACTCAAATATGAATGGTGCTTCTATTGTGAACTCAACTAGGAGTGGTCAAAGCTAATTGTGTGACACAGATCATGGGATGGATGGTATACAATACAATTTGATGAAGGGTTGACTCAAGTAGGAGTTAATCCGGGATGAAAATTGGTTACTCAGATACGTGCTAACCAGGGATGATAATAGAATTAGTTCAAGAGGTAGCTTAACTGAATAAGTGATGTCACCAGGGAGAAAGGCTCGACAAATTTGATGTGCCAAGGAATCGTTGGTTATCAAAGTGTTCTAGCGGACTCAAAGCAGAGGTATCGTGGGGACGCCCATAAGGATGAGGTAGGATCGAGTACCTTGGATCGCTCAAGTGGGAGTGGTCTAGTTGTATCAGGTAGGAGGCAAATATACGAGTCACGATGGCGTATGGTAGTATAGCTAGAACCAAGGTTTTCCATTAGCCCTTTTAATCAGTGAAATGAAAGTTCGATAACGGATGGATTAACGACTATAATCGGTGATGGCCAGGACATTAGATGCTATGAGTTCTATGATTGATTTTATGTTTTCATCTCTATTTTCTCTGGGTAGGCCATCACCGTAGGATGTTAAAGAGAAGTGGGATTGGGGGTAGTCCTTTCCTATTTCTGATGTGACATGTGATGGATTGTTTTCACGTGTTAACTTGATGGTTAATGGGCAGATTAGATGGTCGATCCGCCGACAGTCATATCATCCTATGTAACTATTTGTTAGCTATTTTATCGCTCGCTAAGACTGTTGTCTAACTCAAGGTTTTATGTTTCCCTCTTACTACCTTGGGATGTTCAACAATTTGATGGAGGGCAGACTGAGTAGCAGGTTTGGTGCCGGTGTTGCTGTGCGGCGATGAGCGGAAGGTTGGTGTATTATTACTATCTACTGTTTAGCTATTTCTTTTCTATTTCTGATGTATGTTGATGCTGAGGGATGCAGTGAGGCACATTGTAATCATAGATTCATGTATCAAGAAGCATTGTACCCAAGGATTTATGATTTTATGGAAATTTGATTCTCTACTTAGTTGTGCTTCATTACTATTTCCTGTTGTATATTTTATTATTATATATTGTTCATGCGCTGTGAGTTATACGATAGGTTCTGTTTTTGAATTGTTCTACCTTGGCGATCTCCCGTATCGGCCAGGCATGTAATACAGCGCACTTCTCCTCGATTTTGTGCGTGAAGTACGGGGAAGTCATCACATTTGGTATCATAGCTTTAATTAATTGATTTTACCCATAGTTCGCGAGCGTATAAACGTAAGAGAGACGTATTTGTAATTTTATTTTGGATGATTTCTATATTGTATACGTATATATTATAGTATGGTAGATTAGTAAGCACATAAACACCTATGTGGCTTCCTCTTATGTGAATTGACTCTCGATTCATAGTAAGGATGAGCCAACAAACTTGGAGACACACGACTAGGAATGAGCCTGTAAATGGAGAGGGAGGCGAGGGTAGCCATTGAGGAGTTGCAGCTGCTATGCCCGATCATCCTGCTATGTTCGAGGCCATGATGGCAGCAATCTTGAGGAGGATGCCCACTCCAGGAGCGGCAATAGAACGAGGTTTTCCTATGCAGGGGCCTAGGGTTATTGATTTTGTGAAGCTCAGCAAGGACTACACTTCTCTAGGTGGCAAGCCGTTTACTAGGATGGAATTAGCTGTTGAAGTACAGAATTGGTTAGATACTTGTATTCAAATTTTTGGAGATTTGGGAATTTACGATGCAACTAAGACGAAGCTTGCATCGAGGAAGTTGCAAAGACAAGCGGTGGGTTGGTGGAGCTCTATTACGTTGGAAATTCTGGATGACCAGATCACTTGGAATAAATTTAGGACCAAGTTTGAAGAGAAGTTCATTTCTACGATCCAGAAATCAATATTATTTAAGAGGTTTGTTGTTTTGAAGCAAGGCAGGAGGCCTATCGCTGATATGTGATGGGGTTTGAAGCTTTATCCAAGTATGCTCGATCGTATGTCGAAACTCCTTATCAAAAGAATGAGAAATTTATTTTGGGATTAGACGAGAGTATTGGGAAACAGCTTATCAATCATTAATATGACTCTTTTGAGAAATTGGTCAAGAAGGAATTAAGGAAGGAAAGTCTGTTTCCGCACAAGGTTGACGCTGCTGTTGAAAACAAAAAGGACGATACGAAACCACAGCAAGGTGCTGGTAATAAGAAAAAGTGGAATGGTAAACGAAAACAACAGCAAGGGAATAATGGCCATAAGAATCCGAAAGGCGAGGTTACTTGTTTTAATTATCAGTAGACGGCCGCTATTCCAATGAGTGTAAGAACCCCATGGTGGAGGGAAAATGTTATAACTACGATAAACCCAGGCACATGAAGAATAACTATCTAGATCAACCAAAAGGTAAGTAGATTGTGAAGGTGTATGCTTTGAAGGTTGTACCATCTTCTTCAAGGAATCCGAGTGCGGAGGAGAAAGGAAAAAAATGTTGTTGTGCAAGATACGCTTTATGTTGGAGACATTTCAGTTCGAATTTTTTTTGATACTGGAGCATCACATTCTTTTATTTGTAATGAGCTTCTTTGCAAGTTAAGTTTAGAACCTGAAATCGTTGATAGACCATTAGTCATAACTAATCAGGTAAGGGGTTCTTCTAGTCTTTGTATGCTTTGTCGTGGTTTAATTTTGTCGAGTCATGGTTGCTCTTTTCTGTATGATTGTTTTGTTTTAAATTTCGCTGGGTTTGGCATTATTTTGGGTATGGATTGGCTCAAGAAGTATGCGGCTATTGTGAATTGCGAGAAGCTCAAAGTGACAATCGGGAATGTGGAAGGACAAATGATTGTGATATGTTGTCTACCAGAGGATGGAGTTCTGGTTATCTTTTTGTATTCTCTTGTGATTCATGGGACGGGTTGTCATCAGTGTCAATCGTACGAGAGTTTTCTGATGTGTTTGACGAAATCAAAGGGTTGATGCTGCATCAAGAGATCAAGTTTCAGATTGATTTAGTGGATGGGGTCAGACCTGTTGTTATTCCTCTTAGGCAGATGGAGTCTAAGGAACAACGAAAATTAGAGGTGCAAGTGAGCAATCTTTTGAGTAAAGGATTCATTCGGAGATGCGTATTCGAATGGGGAGCACCAGTTGTGTTTGCAACCAAGGATGATGGATCATTGCGATTACATGTGGATTATCATGAACTGAATAAGGTGACTAAGAAAAACAAGTACCCGTTGCCGAGAATAGATGAATTGTTTGATCAGCTTCACGAAGCCAAGGTGTTTTCCCAAATTGATTTGGCAACGAGATTTCACCAATTGAGAGTGGCTAGGGATAGTGTGCCGAAGACTGCTTTTAGGACACCATTCAGCTTATATAAGTGGCTGGTGATGTCATTTAGATTAACTAACGTGCTAGCATATTTTGTGGATCTTATATATCAAGTTTTCAGAGATCGGTTGAATATGTTCGTACTTGTATTCGTGGATGACATATTGGTACACTCAAAGGATGAGAAGGAACACAAGATACACTTGAGAATTGTTTTGGAAATCTTGCAAAAACATTAGTTGAGGGCTAAGTTTTTGAAGTGTCACTTCTAGAAGGAAGAAATGAGATTCTTGGGTCATGTCGTATCGGGACGAGGAATAGCGGTGGATCCCATTAAGATAACAGCAATCCAAGATTCGGCCGACCCAAGAATGAGATGGATGCTAGAAGTTTCCTTGGTTTAGTGGGATATTATCGATGATTTATCAAGGATTTCTCTAAGATAGCTGCACATTAATTGGATTGACGAAGAAAATTCAGGTCTTCGCGTGGGATGCGAAGTGTAAACAAGCCTTTGGAATTATGAAAGGGAGATTGACAAGTGCTCCTGTGTTGACTATTCCAAATGGGAATGAAGAGATGGTAGTATATACTGATGAATGTGGCACTGGATTTGGAGTGGTGCTAATGCAAAAGGATAGGGTTGTGGATTATGTGTAAGGACCCAACTTTCAAACATCTCGGAAGTCGCGTCATTACATAAGAATAAAAGATAAATAGAAGACAAAACTAAAGAAAACATCAGAATCTCACAGCGGAACTTGAACAAACCATAATAACCCAAAATATTACATATCATAAGCCAAGTACATTAGAGTACTTCATACATATGAATACATGTCATCACAAATTACATACTTAAACATTTGTGATAAACTAACTTGCAGATAATTATACATAACGTCATGGATAAACCAACTTGCGGATCCTCCCTATTTAGCTACTCCATGAGTTAAGTCAATACTTGGATCACTTGTCTACTCATAACAAGTGTTACGAGTACCCAAGAGTTTAAGGAAAAACACAGAAAAATAAACTCTGGGTCAGTCAAGGACTGGTGTGAGTGAACGATTTTAAAAACAAGTTAAGAAATAAAATCATACTCATAAGACCACGCCGTAAATACGGGACAGTTTTTACCTTATGAGAATCAAACAGTTTGTATATTTAAATCAGATATTATGATAATGTCTAGGGTTTCCACACATAATTTAGAATCTAGTAGAAATGTTTGCATCTCACATTCTACTTACATAATATACAAACAAAATCGCTTAACGCTTATGGATAATGAATTTCCAACTATGGCACGGTATGGAACCACCTTCCGATAGTGTATCGCTAGAGAGGAATACACTGGGTTCAATAAGAACTTCTTGTAACCCGGCCACACATGACCAACCACTCATTTCTCTTAAGTGTATCGAATGTATATCACCAATGGTTTTGTACGACAACCATTTCCCGAATGGGACAGCATCGATGGAATTAGAACAAAAGGAATATCTCTAGATGGGTGATAATACAACCTAATGGGAGCTACCCACACAGCCATGTTGCCTGCCCGATTTTCGTCATTTCCTGGTTGTGAAGCTTGAGGCTAAACTTACCTTGACAAACACTTTTTATTTGCTTTGAATGCCACATCGTCAAAACCCGATAATTAATAATTGACTTCTTCAAAAAAAAATTATGAGTATAAACCAAGAGAAACGAATTCCTCTGCCAACCATAACTACGTTTGAAAAGATCAATGTATGTGATTAGTTAGGAGTACTCTGTCAGACATTCATCCATACAAGTTGTCCTGGGACTGGACAAATCGAAGACATTATTTTATAAACCCATCTTAGGAAATTTCTACCTAGAATTTATAAAAGAATTCTTGCATAACTCCGTTTTTTATTATCTTTGATAATCTTCGACTTGCAACATAAGAATTAAGTCGAAGTGGAATATATATTCCGGACTCTTCGAAACGATCGACAAACGATATTTAAATGAATCATATTATTATATAAAATTTGATCTTTAATACTCGCTTTTATTTATCGTTTAATTTGATCATATTAATATTGAAAAGATTTCTCGACTTAAGTCAATAAAATAAAACTTTGATGTTTATTCAAAACATTTGAATTTATCATCAACAGTTAAATCACCTTCCCTTAATTGAACTCATCAACTTTTATTCGTTTCTTAGTCTTGAAATGATTTAATAAAATATTTCTCCTTTATTTATTTTAAATTGATTATTCACATAAATAATTTAAATTGATTAATACAACTTTGATTCCATTAAAAAAATATTTATACGTGTATACAAAATCTACTTCACATTCATTATATTATTTCATTATATCGCTTAATTTATTATTATAAAATTTTCAGAGTAATAAAAATAAATTATTAAAACAAAAAACCCATGTTTAAGTTATTAAGATTTTATTTAAAACAAATGTCTAAAATAAAGTCAAAACCAAACTTCCTTTCCTAGTATTCATTCTCTATTTCATTTCAAAACTGGCATGCTAAAACTCAGCCCAGTATTTCCCTAACTCCTCTAATTTCCCTTTTCATTTTTCTTTTTAAATCTTAAGCCATTTATGCTGGCCAAACTATTATGGCCCAAGACCTTTCTACTTATTTTAAATTTTCTTTAAAACTTGCGTGGCCCTAATGCTCATCACCCTAAAAGGTTACAAGCTATGCTAATCTCATTTCCTATTTCAAGTTTACATGTGGCCCATCATTGGTAAGCCCACGTTTTCTAAAGCCACGCACTCAATTTTGCGGAGACCTATACATGATAAATTCATCATCCCTTCCCTTCCAGATTACACTTCTATGCCTCCATTCTTCCCCTGACATGAACCCTTATCCCTTCACCAAAATCCTCCAGTTCCGAGGAGTAGTTGACTCTCCGTCCATCCAACTTTTCCAGACCATCATTCACGATGCCATACTCTTTAACTTTTTACTGCCGTTAAACAAAACTTCCCCACTTTTTGATTTTAATCCCGTTGCTTTCATCCTTTCTCTGCCGTAAACTTCCACTCCTCTACCTTGTCTCTAAATTCTGATGAACTGTCGGACTCTTCCTTTCACCATCTCACAGACATGCTCATAGTTTCTCTCTCCCTCTTTGATTTACTACTGACACTCTTTCCATGTTAGTTCCTTAAAACCTCACTGTGCACGGTTTTTGTTATGACCAGAAATTTTGGGTTCTGGTTTGCAAATTTTGGTTCTTTAAAGTATAAGTTTCCATTATTAGAAAAGTTAAATTTAGGATTTTTTTTAGATATTGATTTAGGTAGCAACAAGGCTCATAATAGTCTAGGCATTTTCATTTGATTTAGGAGTTCTAGCATGCGCGGTTTAACGTTGATATTAAGTAGTGTACTGTCTCCCATCTTTCTGCTGCAACTACTCCTTTCTGAACCCTCCTACCGTGTTCTGCTACCCCCTCCTCTTCCAAACTCTAGTGAAGTGACGATCTCACACTCATCTACCATTTTACAGACCCTTAATTCAACCACAAGTCCCCCTTCTTATCCTTGCTACACACCTCATGACACCCCACATCCGTCAATGTCACTCACAAAGGGAATGCATTAAGTTTCGTGAAGTGCTATAGGTAAATAGACATAGAATAATTACAAGACAGATATAAATAAGGTAGCAGCGGAAATTTTAAATTTTTATTTCAAACATAAATAATAATACCGTGGTCCACAATACCATAAGTCAAAAAACCATTACAATAAAACAACTTCTGTCTTGCACCATCAAAGTACATAAGTAAATAAAAAGCATAATTTCCCCAATTGAAAGAGTTAAGCCATAGTAGAGACAAGAATTTGAGCCATACTTTAGAAGTAGCTCCTAGCAAGATGATATCTGAGTCCTGACTAAGCCTGAGTGTTTCCTCCCTGAGAACCTTGTGGGGAGGGGACAGAAGGAAGAAGGAGAAACAAAAGAGTCAGACATAAAGCCTGGCGAGTCTAATTACTTTTAGCTAGTAAATAAATAAAAGTAACATGATAGGCATATAAAGTGGACAAGAGAGATCACTACATAAATAGCATATGTGACAAGGTAGACAGGGTAAGGTATATGTGCTTTACTAATGATTACTCTGCACTATTACTAGTATAACTAAAATGAGATGATCCCTTCCACTATAAGTTGTTAGACTTAGGGCATACGTCCGAGTGTATCCTAATCACTACCCTAATCGATCGGCTCCCTACCCCGTAGATATCCTGTGTTGGCCCACAGTAGGAGGTATCACTCCCTAAAGTGGTAGCCCTTTATTTTCCAAGATGTGCACAACCATATCCACTGGTGTCACGGTCATCTTATCCCCCTCTGCCTGACTCATGCACGCACATCGCCCGGTCGGTTTGCGCCGACCACACCGTTCGTCTCCTTTGGATCTCTTATAATCAATTCCTAAGCGTGCTCCTTCTCCACCTAGTACGGAGTTCTTTATTTGATACCTACTCTGGGTTACTGACAAAATTGGGTCCCATATAATATGATACAGGCTCTCCCCTTTGTCTTGTATCCCCACTTGGTATTTCACCTACTATGTATACCCTTAGATGTCTTTAATAACATAGCCCTATGTCAGTTATGCTTACCCTAAAGGGTGCCTTTAATAACATAACCTTATTGGGTTAAGTTCGTGGGCTTATATGTAAATATTACCCACCCCCTCCAATTTACTTAACCCATCCACTGCCCATCCAGTTTTACTTAACCCTAACTTAAGTTCATAATCACACAATCCATATGGATTAAATTAGGTTAAGTAGTCCAATTCAATACCATGTCCAATTATGGTTATAATGGGCTAGACCTCCCACATTAGGCCTACAACACGTGGATGCTGGATATGCTGGTTGGGTCCAGGCAGACTTATTCCACAGTTTGCCTAACCTCGTGTCATAGCCCAATTCGTATTTACGTACTTAGATCTCCCACATTAGGTTCAACATTAGTGGCTGTTGGATACGTCGGTCGTGTCCGGGTAGACTTCAACCACTAATGCAACCTAACCTCGTGTCATAAGTACAATTACAATTCCTAATTGTAATTACTGAAGATTCCATTTTTAATTAATTAATTAGTTAATCCTTTCCCTTTATAAGTGTTAATGCCCACTTTATCCAATAATTTGAATTATATATCCAATTCATATAAATATTGCATAAATTATGCCAATTATAAATCCCTTTTCCTCGTTTCCTAACTAACGTATTCGCATGTATTTTGGCGACATCTAGGCTATAAATAGCCTAGCCATAACAATGAAAAAGGGAATATGACAAAGGTGATTGTTTCAACATATCTTGGCATAAACATAAACTAGCATGATAACAAGGTGAATGGACATGTAATTAACATCATAATAAGGTAGACATAAAACTGATGAACTTGTGGCAACTACGATGTCAAAACAAGCATAATGAGATCAAAATTAACCATTTAGATGTCCAACTATTTAGATCTAGCATAATTTGGGTAACATAGTAACCTGTTTTAGATCTAAAGATGGCTTCACATGTCAAGTTTACAACATATCTAGATTGATCACAATATGACAGGTGAAAGGTGATTTACATAAAGAACTAGATCTAGCCAATGTTACAACCTTCCAATGTAATAGATGTACATTTACCACAATATAGTTACAAGTCAAGATCCACATAGGCAACATAATAGAATAACCACAATTGTATCGGATCTAGGGAAATAGATCTATCATGACATAGTATAGGATTTAACACTAGCACAGAATCATACTTCACAACATATCCAACTCAAATTCTTCCACAATCTACTTTTATTTATCTAAACCTAAAAGCAACTTGAAACTCATGGCGTTAGGTTTAGAGAATTGAGAAAGAACGGATCTTGAATTTCTGAATTTGATTTGCAAAGTATGTTGTTGTAGAAAACGGTTCCGTCTCAGTTCGTACTCCGGCAGCATATGGCCTCCACGATTTTCAATGAAGAAAATAGGAGAATAGGACACATACATATAGCTGCCATACCCCCTGAAACTAAGTCCCACGTTACCCCTAGGGGTGTCGACACCCCTGTGAGTGAGTCGACCTATAGATTGACACCCCTTAAGGGGGGGTCGACCCCCTAGAGCGTGAATTTTTCCGCTCTGACGAATTTTTCAAATTTGAATCTTCTGGATAAGATTCTGACTCATCTCTGGCTTATGCCTGTATACATAATATTTCTACGCGTATACAAACTTAAAACCCTCATAACTTCTTCATACGGTGTATGTTTTACGCAAACCAAATATCTATCTTGACCAGAATTTCGAGACGGACGCAATGATGTAGTATGTTTCCTCTAATTCTGTATATTAAAATTACTTACTATTTAATTAATTCTCTATAATGTCATTAAAAATTCGGGGTGTTACATTCTCCCCTACTCAAAGGATTTCGTCCTCGAAATCTCTAAGTTGAGAAGAATGCATATTCTACCATCCATCATCCGTCTACTCATCCACCAATCACTGGCATCCATTGTCCTTAAAGGTTTCTAATGATTATATGAATATATGCAAAAGTGTGTGTATATGTCCCAACACTAATGCGAAGATCAGGCGGTCTACTGATTCAGTTGACCTCTTTAATGCAATGTATGTTAGTGCCATGAATCCAATATGTATGCAAATAATCCTATTATATCATTTGAGTTCTATACGTGCACACATTCGTTCGTCCAAATGCAACATCCATATGCTAACTCATCCATTTCCATCCATAAAAGAAAGGAAAATGCACACACATCCATATGCAGTATGAGAGTGATTGAGTTGATCTTAGTGCCTAATGTGTGTGTATATGCGTCCACAGGCAACAACTAGCAAACACTTGCATCCACTTGCATCCATCAAACATAACATGTTTCAAACACATGTTTCATCCATAGGATTCTATCTAAAAGCCGAAAAATACTATGGATAAGATATACTCTATTGAAGAAACAATCACTGATAAAACTTTGAAAAAGGAGTTAAGAACATACCCTCAAAAAGAAAAGCGTACGAAGCACGAATCTTGTCTTCGGTCTCCCAAGTCGCATACTCTGGGCTATCTCCTCATTGAACCATTAGCAACTTGATCTCCTTATTGCGCAACTTCTTAACTTCTGCCCCAAGAATATGGGTAGGGACTCGTCTGACTGGCGCCTCCCGTTCCACCTCTACTTCTTCCAACATACTCGGCTCCACAACTTCTGTGGTGTCATGCAGGCACTTCCATAGATGAAAGACGTGGAAAATGTCATGAACACTGGATAGATTTTCTGGGAGTTTCACTCTATAGGCAATTTGGCCAATTCTCTCGGTTATGGGAAATGGTCCCACAAACCTAGGTGCCAACTTCCCTACTTCTCCGAAGCGAACCACATTCCTCAGAGGTGATACTTTGATAAAACCAAGTCTCCCACTTCAAATTTGATGTCAGTTCTTCTCTTGTCTGCATAGGACTTCTGCCTATCTTGAGCTGTCTTCATCCTCCGTCGAATAAGGTCAATCTTTTCGGATGTTCCCCTGACCATATTTGGTCCAAGTAATAATCATTATGTAGATTTCCACCAACAAGTTGGTGATTTACAGAGTTGCCCGTACAATGCTTCGAAGGGTACCATGCTGATGCTAACTTGATAACTGTCGTTATAGGCAAACTCTACTAAAGGAAGATGCTCTTCCCATGTCCCTCCGAAGTCTAGGATACACAGCCTCAAAAGATCCTCAACAATCCTGTTCACTCTCTCCATCTGTCCATCGGTCCGAGGATAATAAGCGGTGCTCAAACACAACTATGCACCTAATGCTTCTTGCAAGTTCCTCCAAAATTCGCTAGTAAAAATGGGGCCACGATCGCTCACAATGCTGGAAGGTACTCCATGAAGACGAACTATCTCACGAACATAAATTGCGGCCAACCATGATGTCATCCTCTTGCTCTTAACTGGAATAAAGTGAGCGCTCTTAGTGAGTCTACCCACCACAACTCAGATACTGGTGTTTCCTTTCTTCGATTTAGGCAAACCATCTATGAAATCCATAGAGACACTTTCCTACTTCCACTGTGGAACCTCCAACGGATGAAGTAATCCTCTGGGCTTCTTTTGCTCAGCTTTGAATTGCTGGCAAATTTGACTAAACATTGAGAAACAGATTCAGCAACATCTTTCTTCATCCCAGCCCAAAAGAAATCCCCTTCATGTCCCTGTACATCTTATCACCGCCTGGATGAATGGTCATCTTAGAATGGTGAGATTCTTCTAGGACTGCCTTTATCAAGCTTCCAGTTTGAGGAACACAAAGCCTTCCATCTCGTCGCAACCACCCCTTTCCATCTATGGCATATCTACCGAGGTGACTAGAAGTCTCACCTCTTCTGAGCTTATCCATGATGTCTAGAATCTGTGGGTCACCTTGTTGCGAAGCTCCTATCTAGTCCATAAGGGTCGGTCATATCTCCAAGGATGCAAACAAATCAGGCAAAACCTCTATGGAGAGTCTAAAATCAAAAGCTGATATGAACTCCAAGTTCTTTCTTTCCACAAACAGAGGACTCAGGGCCACCCTCTGCTTACTCTTTGCATCTGACAGCACATTACCCTTGCCAGGGGTATAAGCAATTTCAAAATCATAAGAAGCTAAGAACTCCATCCACCGTTGTTGCCTTAAGTTGAGATCCTTCTATGAGAATAGATACTTGAGATATTTGTGATCGGTGTATAACTCGAACCTTTCTCCAAGTAAATAATGACGCCGCGTCTTTAACGCGAATACTATAGGAGCTAGCTCTAGATCATAGGAGGGCTAGTTCTTCTCATGAACTCTCAATTGTCTAAACCCATAACATACTACTTTCTCTTCTTGCATCAGAACCGCGCCAAGCCCTGTACCACACACATCAGTGTAAACAGTAAACACTTCACCTCCATCAGGTAAGGTCAAGACTGGGACTGTTGTCAGAGCCCTTTTCAGTCTTTGGAAAGTAATGCCACAGTCTATGTCCCATGAAAATGCCAAATTATTCTTTGTTAGCCTGGTGAGAGGGGTTGATATCTCCGCGAAGTTCTTAATGAACTTCCTATAATAACCTGCCAACACAAGGAAGCTTCTCACCTCGGTTGCATTTTTGGGAATCTGCCAATCTTGCACTACAACCACCTTCGTGGGATCTACAGCTATCCCTTCTTTGGAAACTACATGCCCCACAAATCTCACCTCCTTTCTCCATAAATGGCATCTAGAGAACTTTGCCTTTAGCTGATGGTCACAAAGAGTTTTCAAAACTTCTCCCAAATGCTGGGCATGCTCTTCTTCACTCTTGGAGGAGATCAAAATATCATCAACAAAGACTACGACAAATTTGTTTAGGAACTTCCGAAACACTCTACTCATCAAATCAACAAAATAAGCGGGTGCATTTGTCAACCAAAAAGGCATAACTAGCCATTCAAAGAAACCGTCCGGAGTTCTGAAAGCAGTCTTATCTATGTTGTCCTCTGCTACCCTTAGCTGATGGAACCCTGTAGCCAAGTCCAACTGAGAAAATACTGAGGCGCCGGCAAGCTGATCAAATAAATCATCAATCCTCGGAAGCGGGTTCCTATTATTCTTGGTAAGCTTATTCAACTCTCTATAGTCAACACATAAACGAAGTGAACCATCCGCCTTAGTTGCGAATACTACTGAAGCACCCCAATCAGATATGCTTTGTCTGATAAACCCTTTCTCAAGTAGCTCCCGTACTTGCTTACTAAGCTCCCTCCTTTCCCTTGGAGCCATATGGCGCACTGGTAACGCAACTGGCTTTGTATTGTCCACCAGATATATGTGGAAGTCGATCTCGCGCCTTGGAGGTAAACCCCGTACCTCATCAAAAACATCAGAATAATCTCGAACCACTGGAACAGATTGCAAATCATCTACGGATGCATCTAGAGACTCTAAGAAGCTAAGCATAACAGACCCTTGGGGGTCACAAGAAACTTCGCCGGTTTTCCCATGACAAGTTAGGAGTCTAACAACCCTCCTCTCACAATCCAGAATGGCCCCATACGTGGGAAGCCAATCCATTCCTAGAATCAACATAGCCCATAAACCCGAGCACATACGCGTCGCACTCAAACTCGACGCCTAACACAGACATTTTCAAACCCCGACAAATCATTGATAAATGAGCCGAACCACCAATGGGGTTTGAAACAACTACGGGATCTACTACCCTACTAGTAATTAAGTGCAGAGATTCAACCGCAGAATTAGATATAAATGAGTGTGAAGCGCCAGAATCAAAAAGTGTTCTAACTGGATGGTTTGAAAGAGAAACAAGACTTTATATTAAAAAAAATCTACCTCTTTCAGGCGCACTAATCGTGAGAGCATGCACCTGCCCTCCAGAAGTTCCTGCTCTTTGAACTTGTCCCTACGATCCCTGTTTCTTTGGGCACTATTTAGAGAAGTGTCCAACCTCTCCGCAATTAAAGCAATTGCTCTTCCTTCTCTTACAGTCTTTGATCAAGTGACCCTCCTTTCCACAATTATGACATTTTCTCTTATCCCTTCCTTTGTCATATTTCCCTCCTTTCTTCTGTTGTTGCTGCTGTTGTTGTTGCCATTTCTTGGGCCACACCTTCCTATTTTGCGATGTCCCCTCAGCCTTTGCTTCCTTCTTCTCTCCCTTGTCCTCCTCATTCATTACGGCCATATCAACAACTTTTCAAAAATGGCCTCCATTGGAATATGGGACATAGCTAACCCATGCAGAGGCTCATTCAACCCTTTAGCAAACCGAAAAGCACTTTTGTGCGGTGTATCCACCAACTCTAACCCAAACCTTGTCAGCTGGTTGAACTTGTTCACATACTCCTTTACAGTCAAGTTTCCTTGTTTGAGTGCATAGAACCTCTCCATCTGTATGCTTCTTCCAGCTTGGGAAAGAAATTTCATTTCGAACCTTTGTTTAAAATCTTCCCAAGTTTCCACCGGACGTCCAGCTTGAGTGACTTCGCACCAAAATGAGGCTTCATTGTTTAGTAGCCGGACGGCTAACTGAACCTTCCTTTTATCCTATACTTCAAAGATTACGGATAAGTCCTCGGTCCCCTTAAGCCAATTCTGAGCTTCTACGAATGTCTCGTTCCCATGGAATGGCTTCCCTCCCATAGCATGGAAGTCCTTGCAGATCTTAGCGAAGTTATCTGCCCTTGGAGGAGGAGTTATGACTGGTGCAGCTGGGGGAGGAACGTCTCTTTGGCCTCCGGCAGGCGCCGTGGCCTCCAAATACCTACGGAACTATCCGGATATTGTGACGCCCTCTGGGATATTAGGAATGTTTTGTTCCCATGACATGCTGAAAAAGGAAAAAGGAAGAAATTTAGATAAAGGACCGAAGGATATTACATATGGCTTCTTGTGGGAATATTTCCAAAACAGACCTTTCTTTTTGAATATGCTTTCTTTTAAAACCTTTCTGAAAAATAATTTTCAAAAGCTTCTATCTAATCTGGTAACCTATAGCTCTGATACCAAGTGTGACACACCATGTCAGTTAATGTCACTCACTGAGGGAATGCATTAAGTTTAATGAAGCGCTATAGGTAAACAGACACAGAATAATTACAAGACAGATATAAATAAGATAGCAGCGGAAATTTTAAATTTTTATTTCAAACATAAATCATAATACCGTGGTCCACAATACCATAAGTCACAAAAGCCTTACAATAAAATAACTTTTGTCTTGCACCATCAGAGTACATAAGTAAATAAAAACATAATTTCCCCAATTGAAAGAGTTAAGCCATAGTAGAGACAAGAACTTGAGCCATACTTCAAAAGTAGCTCCTAGCAAGGTGATATCTGAGTCCTCACTAAGCCAGAGTGTTTCCTCCCTGAGAAACTGGGGGGTAACGGAAGAACGAAGGAGAAACAAAAGGGTCAGATATAAAGTCTGGTGAGTCTAGTTACTTTTAGCCAGTAAATAAATAAAAGTAACATGATAGGCATATAAAGTGGATAAGAGAGATCATTACATAAATGGAAGGTGTGACAAGGTAGACAGGATAAGGTGCATGTGCTTCACTAATGATTACTCTGCACTATTACTAGTATAACTAAAATGAGATGATCCCTTCCACTATAAGTTGGTATACTTAGGGCATACGTCTGAGTGTGCCCAAACCACTACCATAATCGATCGGCTCCCTAACCCGTATATATCCTGTGCTGGCCCCACGGTAGGAGGTATCACTCCCTAAAGTGGCAACCCTTCATTTCCCAAGATGTGCACAACCATATCTACTGGTGTCACGGTCGTCTTATCCCCCTCTTCCTGACTCATGCACGCACATGGCCTGGTCGGTTTGCGCCGCCCACACCATTCATCTCATTTGGATCTCTTATAATCAATTAGTAAGCGTGCCCCTTCTCCGCCTAGTACGAAGTTCTTTATTTGATACATACTCTGGGTTATTGACTGAAATGTGTCCCACAAAATGTGATACAAGCTCTCCCCTTTGTCTTATATCCCCACTAGGTTTTTCAATGACTATGTATAGCCTTAGGTGTCTTTAATTACATAGCCCTATGTCAGTTATGCTTACCCTAAAGGGTGTCTTTAATTACATAATCTTATTGGGTTCAGATTGTGGGCTGATATGTAAATATTACCCACCCCCTCTAATTTACTTAACCCACCCACTATCCATCCAGTTTTACTTAACCCTTACTTAAGTTCATAATCACACAATCTTTATGGATTAAATTAGGTTAAGTAAACCAATTCAATACCATGTCCAATTATGGTTATAATGGGCTAGATCTCCCATATTAGGCCTACAACATGTGGATGCTGGATATGCCGGTCGGGTCCGGGAAGACTTATTCCACAGTTGGGCCTAACCTGGTGTAATAGCCCGATTCATATTTATGTACTTAGACCTCCCACATTAGGTTAAAGATTAGTGGCTGCTGGATATGCCGGTCGGGTCCGGGCAGACTTCCACCACTAATGCAACCTAACCTCGTGTCATAAGTACAATTACAATTTCTAATTGTAATTACTAAACATTCCATTTTTAATTAATTAATCCTTTCCCTTTATAAGTGTTAATGCCCATTTTATTCAATAATTTGAATTATATGTCCAATTCATATAAATATTACATAAATTATGCCAATTATAAATCCCTTTTCCCCATTTCCTAAGTAACGTATTCGCATGTATTTTAGCAGCATCTAGGCTATAATGTAGCCTAACCATAACAATGAATAAGGGAATATGATAAAGGTGATAGTTTCAACATATCTTGGCATAAACATAAACTAGCATGATAACAAGGTGAATGGACATGTAATTAACATCATAATAAGGTGGACATAAAATTGATGAACTTGTGGCAATTACGATGTCGAAGCAAGCATAATGAGATCTAAATTAACCATTTAGATGTCCAATTATGTAGATCTAGCATAATTTGGGTGACATAGTAACATGTTTTAGATCTAAAGATGGCTTCACATGTTAAGTTTACAACATATCTAGATTGATCACAATATGACAAGTGAAAGGTGATTTACATAAAGAACTAGATCTAGCCAATGTTACAACATTCTAATTTAATAGATGTACATTCACCACAATATAGTTACAAGTCAAGATCCATATAGGCAACATAATAGAATAACCACATTTGTATTAGATCTAGGGAAATAGATCTATCATGACATAGTATAGGATTTAACACTAGCAAAGAATCATACTTTACAGCATATCCAATTCACAGTCTTTCACAATTTACTTTTATTAATCTAAACCTAAAACCAACTAGAAACTCACAGAGTTAGTATTTGAGAATTAAGAAAGAACGGATCTTGAATTTCTGAATTTGATTTGCAAAGTATGATGTTATGGAAAACGGTTCCATCTCAGTTCGTACTCAGGCATCATATGTCCTCCATGATTTCCAGTGAAGAAAATAGGAGAATAGGACACATACATATAGCTGCCAGACCCCCTGAAACTGAGGCCCACGTCACCCCTAGGGGTGTCGACACCCCTGTGGGTGGGTCGACCCATCGGTCAACAACCCTTAAGGGGGTCGACCCCCTAGAGTAGAAATTTTTCTGCTCAGACGAATTTTTCAAATTTGAATCGTTCTGGATAAGATTCTGACTCATCTTTGACTCATGCGTGTATACATAATATTTCTGCGCATATACAAACTTAAAACCCTCATAACTTCTTCATATGTTGTCCGTTTTATGCAAACCAAATGTCTATCTTGACCAAAATTTCGAGATGGACACAATGGTGTAGTCCATTTCCTCCAATTCTATTTATTTAAATTAATTACTATTTAATTTGTTCTCTATAATGTCATTAAAAATTCGGGGTGTTACACATTCTTTTCTTCATTTTCCTGTACCAATGAATCTCCCCACTGTGCATGTTCAAGTGTGCACACGCACACACGATTTACCCCATAGCTCAACACTTTTATTTACTCCACACACGCATTGCACCAGAGCCCTCTCCAGCTGTTCGGTCTTTTCCAATCAACAAAATCGCAAAAACCCATTTTTTCAATGAACTAAAAAGAAAAAGGCACCCAGTATTTTCCCACTTCAATTCCCTTGCTGTATATGTCAACTGGGTATACTTATATAGTTTGTTCGAGTGATTTATTGTTCATGTCAGTAAAAACATGAATGATCATGTCATGCATAGAACTACAGTCTAACCTACACTTAGTAACTTAGATATGAGAACTTGACACTATATAGAGTAAATGTTTTTATCATAGTGTAGACAGTTTTCATTACAGTAGATATCTTGGTTGTGATCAAACATTTTGGGTCAAATTAGTAAGGTTTAGTGTTCAACATAACAAGTATAACATATATAAAAGTAAATGAACTTGCATAGTTAGTGAGTGTTTACTCACTTTCTTCCCTTAGCTAACAAATGTTCTCTGGTATGTTTCCTGCTTCAATTCTGAGATCTAAAATGTTGTATGCAAATATATGTGTGAGTGCTCCTTTTATAGTTAATTTATAATATTAAACTGATACATGTCTTAAATGCTTGCAGTGAATAGTCATGGTGCATAATGCTCCTTTTCCACATATAATAGTCATATTTGTGATATGAATACTCTATACATGCTAGCTGAAATGAGTTTAGTAGATTTCATCAAGCAATGGCATTTGTTTATGTATAAATTATATAAAAGTATGAAATCTTAGCTCCTAAGGCAAATGTCAAAATTAATACCCTATGTACTTGCATGTGTAGTTAGATAAAAGTATCTAGTTCTTTGTTTAGATGCTAATACAAGTATGGCAAGTGCAAAACTAGGTTATCTGGTCAACATATGTATATTTATATGGAATCTTAGCTACTAAGTTATCTCTACACTTAATGTTTCCTGGAAACATTTCCATTCTTTATTAATGAAAACAAACTACACTTGCATCAGTCTATTTAAGTGATATGGTTTCTTTTCAAAATTTTCCTTATGAATGAAGAAACCAAAAACTTTTCTTAATAAATTTTGTTCTTAAATAAGTCAGATTAAATCTAAAAATATGAAACTAAGATGCATATTCTTACATTCTTATTGCCATAATTACACATATTCGACTATTTACACATGTAGAGATGAAAAATGTATATAGTTTAGAAGATTACATTTATGTTTCTACTAGTAGTAAATCAATTTCAACAAATTCAAAAACAGTTAAAATGATCATCCATTTACAGTATAGTAAAAATCAGTTAAAACCCCGGGACATTACTTTATGCTTGTCGACAACTGAAGTCGCATGAGAGGAATTGCCCAACTCACGATTTAGAGTTGGCAGCATTAGTGTTTGCTCTGAAGATTTGAAGGCATTATTTGTTGGGAGTTAGGTTCAATTTGTTAAAGTATCACAAGTCGTTGAAATATCTTTTCTCCCAAAAGAATTTGAATCTTCGGCAACAACGATGGTTAAAGTTTTTGGTATCGTACGATTGTGGAATACCCTATACTCCAGGAAAGGGTAACGAAGTGGCTGATGCATTAAACAGAAGACATGCTAGTTTGGGAGCCATGTTTTCAGAATGGAAACATCTCGAGTATTTAGTCGGATTTGACTTTAGACTTCATTGTGAGTTAGAAATCGAGATGTTAGATAGCTTATCGATTGGACTGACTCTTATCTAAAGGATTGGCGAAAGCTAAAAGTGAGACGATAAGCTTATGGAAATTATTCAAAGGATATAGATGAGAGTAGAACCAGAGGAGATTGAGGATTTCTAAGTCGATCGAGATGGCTGGCTTTTTAAGGATGGATGATTAGTTATCCCTGATATAAAGGGATTGAGATATGAGGGTCTAAGGGAATGTAATCATCCTAGATTGAGAAGCATCCAGGAGGTAATAGGATGTATCGAGATATGAAACGAGTTTACCATTGGGAGGGTAGAAATGAGATGTCTAGAAATTTATTTCGAAGTGTATGAACTGTCAGTTGGTTAATGCTGAGCAGAAGAAGCCAAGCAGATTGTTAAAGCCATTGGAGGTTCCTATGTGGAAAACGGAGCAAGTATTGATGGATTTTATCGTTGGATTACTTAAGACAAGGACAAGGACAAGAAATTATAGTATTTTGGTTGTCGGGGATCGCTTAACCAAAAGCGTAATGTTTATTCTTGTCAAATCAACTAGGACTGCATCGAAGTTGGATGAATTATATGTTAAATGGATAGTTCGATTCCATGCCATTCCGAAGAGCATAGTTAGTGATCGAGATCCATTGTTTACTAGTGGATTCTGAAAGAGTTTACAAGAGACGTTGGGAACTGAGCTATGTATGAGTACGGCTAATTACCCCCAGATATATGGTCAAACTGAAATGATTAACTGAGTATTAGAAGATCTCCTGAAAGCTTGTGTATCGGATTTTGGAGGATCATGGGAAGATCATCTGCATTTAGTCGAGTTTTCTTATAACAACAGTCATCAGTCGAGTTTTGGGATGGCACCGTATGAGACATTATACGACAGGCCGTGTAATTCTTCATCTTGTTGGTTGGAAACTAACAAAAAGTTAGTACTTGGGCCTGAGATGATAAAAGGAACTATTGATAATATTGAGATCGTCCAACAATGAATGATGGTAGCCGAAGATTGTCATTAGAGTTATGCCGATAAGCGACGAAAGGATTTGGAGTTCTCAGTTAGAGATATGGTGTTCATTAAGATTTTACCTCTAAGGAAAACCGTTCATTTCGGGAAGAAAGGAAAGTTAGCACCAAAATATGTTAAGTTAATTCTGATTATCAAGTTTATTGGAAAGCTTGCTTATATATTGAATTTACCTGAGAAGATGGTGAGTATGCATAATGTGTTTCATATATCGTTTCTATGGAAGTTCATGCACAAGTCAAATGTTGCAGTATATCCATATCAGCTTGAAGATTTTGAAGTTAAGCCTGAAGTTTATAGGCCTCGTGGGCCGCTTTGTATCATAGAGAATGATACAAAATAGCTTAGGAGGAAGGTTATTAAGCTAGTCAAGGTACAATGGATCGAAAACGATGACGATTGCATATGGGAAACGGAAGAGAGTATGAAGTCGACCCATCCAGAAAGAATGGTATGTCCCATATATCATGTCTTACTTATTATGTAATTATGTCTTGTACTATTAGAATTCTGCATGTTAGGATAGTAATTTGATTGCATCGACGGTTGAATGCTAGATTGGCTACTCGTGGATGGTAGGCATGTGGGATGTTGTGTTTGCTCTTGTTTACATGGGATTTCAAGGTGAAATTCCTAAAGGGGAGAGAATGTAAGGACCCGTATCTTATGTATCGACCGATCGTAAAATAATTATATTTTATTCCTTAGTAGTCAAAACGTTCTCAGATCATAATATGTTGTTGATGGAGATGTGAGACAGGTCCATGAGTTTTATCGAATTCATATATGGCCATTTTCCCCTTAAGTTTACTGTTTGGGTCATACATTTTGATATTGATCAAATAAGGTGTTGAGATCGATTCCATTAGATCAGAATGGTGGTTTACGATCCCGTAAATTGATTACATGAAGTATTTGGTTCTGGGGTTTGGGAGGAATCGCTGTTTTAGGTTTCAACTTATGTTTAGTGTAACACCCCACCTCCGCTAGGGTCACTCACAAAGGGAATGCACTAGTTTTGGTGGAGTATTATCTAGGTAAACATTCACAGAGATATCACAAGGCAGAACATAAATAAAGAAGCAGTAGAAATTAAAAACCAACTTTTTATTATTTTCCAGAAAAGAGTCATAAGCTCATATATCCAAAATACAAATTATTCCATTACATCCAGTTCATAATAAAGAAGCATAACTTAAAACAAAAGTAAATTATTCCCCATAAATAGCAGAAGCTGCCATAGCATAGCCCAAGACCAAACCGTACATGAGCTGTCAGAAAGCAAGTTGAATCCAAGCTAAGAGCTAGTGTTTCCTCCCTGAGAACCTGAGGGGGTGGGGAACAAAAGAAAAAGGGGCGAAAGAAAAAGGGTCAGTCATAAAGACTGGTAAGCCCTAGTGACTTTCAGTATGAAAACTAGTAAAGGTAACATGATATGTGAAAACTGGAATTAAACATAAGGATGATAACAGAACTAGTTGGATAATTAAGATAACAAGATAAGTCAAGTCTGGCATCGCATATTCAAGGTTCGCTGCACCAACTGTACTAGTATTCTAACCCATGTCAAGTATTAACCATGAAATGATCCCTTAGCCCAGTGTCATGAAGTGACCCATTACGGGGTCCTACGGTACGATCTATTAATCGATCGGTTCCCTACAAGTCCTAGCTCGTCATGTGTCTGTGTCATACGGCCCTATCCTGAAATGTAGTTACCTGTGCTAGGTCCACCATAGGGTGTATCAAGTCCTATGGTGCCAACCACCGACACGAATCAAGCATACACAGTGTAAATCTACGGGTGCCCAATGCCTGTTTTTTCAACTCCGGACTACGTGCACGACCATAGCCCGCCTGAACCTACAATGGCGCACCTACTCAGCCATCGTTCTAGTCGCTTACAATCAGCCGAGTAATCGTGCCCCACCCTGCCTAGTCCCAGGGTATCGTGATACATCTAAGTGGGTTACTGCTGAAAAGGACCGCGTAACTAGGGTTTCTAATGGGTTAAGTGTAGTCATTCAAATTCGTGACTTAACCCTATCCAGATCGTATATCAAGTTGGTTAAGTGTGTTCAAGCAGTTCATGACTTAACCCTATCAAGTCATCGTGTCAAGTTGGTTAAGTATATTCAAGTGGTTCATAACTTAACCCTATCATGTGGCATTAATTCATTAATTCACGCCAACCTCTCACATTAGACTAACTGTTGTGGTTACTGGATTTGCCGGGCGGTTCCGGGCAGATTTACACCACAATATAGTCTAACCTCGGGTTTTTACGTGCAATATGACCAACTATCCACATTGGATCCTATTGTTTGCAGCCACTGGATTTGCCGGGCGGTTCCAGGCAGATTTACACTGCAAACTCAACCCAACCTCGAGTTGGCCATTTTCAAGTTTATCTAACTGTCATGCCCACGTTCAAGTTTTCATTTCTAGATTCATGTCAAGTTTTCAAGTCGTGTTTCATGTCAAATCGTGTCAAGTTCATGTCCATATTCAGGTTCAAGTCATAATAACGTTCATGTTCAAGTTTAAAGCTAATTTATGTTTTACCAAGTCTACCCAAATCGTATTCCCATCGCACGTAAGTTCGAATCGATACAAATAAATCTAATAGGGAATAACATAAAAAGGAACGGGTATAATATGGCAAAAGTGATTACTAGCATAGCATGATATGACTTGAAATAAAAGATTAAAACATTACTGGCATATGAAATATTGTCCTCAAACATAAAGATTCCAAATCTAGGAAGACAAGGTACTAGTCAAAATAGCAGTTGTCACAAGGTGATAGTATAGTCATGGTAACGACTGTCATAAGGTGATAGTATAGTCATGATACGATTGACATAAGGTGATAGTATAATCATGGTAGTGATTGTCATAAGGTGATAGTCATAAACATGTGACTAATAACAGATTCAACATGATAATAAGAGGGGTTTCTTTTGATTTACAACATGAATAGGCCCCAAATCAATGTCATGGTAATATTCAAGAGTCAAGATCCAAGATGAACGAGAATGAATGTAAACAGTCATCATACATAGGTCCAATTTCAATTTACATCATATTCATAATACATTTACAGTTTAAATCAGAAAATAACTAGGGCTTACAGATAGTGGTTCGAGAATTAGAAAAAGAGAGTCAATGTGGAATATGCTTAGTCATGTCCTAATAGAAGTCCCCAAATCAGCAATTCCCTTAACGCAGTCTCAACGTAGAAGAAGCAGTCCCTCTCTCAAACTTTTCAACCAGAATCAGAGCAGCATAAGGTCAGAAAGAAATTTGGTGTAGAGAGACTGGTGTTAGGGGCAGTATTTATAGGGTCAGGTCAACGAATGTGGACAGAAATGAGGCTAAATACATCAGAGTGAATCCAGCTTCAGAAATGGGTTCGGGCACCAGGTCGACCCTCAGGTCGACACTATGGTCGACCTGGTCCTGGGTAGGTCGACTACATAGTCGACCCCCAGGTCGATCTGGTCCTGGGCGGGAAATTTCCCGCCAATCCATTTGGAGGTTTGAAATTCGAATTTTGAATTCGAATTGAGTCTGTTTTGAACTTGAAATTTTCTGAAAACTTCGAATGGTCATAACTTGGTCATGCAGACTCCGATTTTCAAAAACTTGGACTCGTTTCCAAGCAGAATTTTGAGACGAACGCAATGAAGCAACCCGTTTCCCTTGATTCTTAATTTAAAAATTAATTCTGCCCTGATTTATGGTTATTACACGTTATAAAAACACGGGTTGTTACATTCTCCCCCCTTAAAAGATTTCGTCCCCGAAATCTCTAAGTTAGGGAGGATGTGTCCTACCATCCATCATCCATCTACTCAAAGCATCATCCACAGGCAACCATTGTCTTTAAAAGATTTCTAGTGTTGTATGAACATATGTAGAAAGTGTGTGTATATGTACTTATCTAATGCAAAAGATCAGGCGGTTACTGATTCAGTAAACCTCCTTAATGCAAAATATGTTAGTGTCATGAATCCAACATGTATGTAAATTCCTAACATAGTTCATAATCTCTACATGAGTGCACAATCATTCATCCATATGCAACATCCAACTGATAGCATAACAAGTTCCATCCATGTATAAGTATTAGCACTCATGCATATGCAACATGAAAATGTGCATGAGCCGATCTAGTGCCTAATGTGTGTCATGCATCCACTAGCAACCATTTGCAACCATTTGCAAACATCAACCATAACATGTTTCAATCACATGTTTACATCCATATGGTTCTACCTAATGTTCTCAAGATAAGATCGAGAAGATAACAAGACAAACATAGATATTAGAAGCATGATACGAAAAGATTTTCAAGTTTATAGAAAAAAAGAGATCGAGAATGTACCCTCAAAAAGAAATGGGTAAAGCGCTTCTCTTCGGTTTCCCAAGTTGCGTCCTCTTGGGCTTCACTCCACTGCACTTTAACTAGCTCCTAAGATACGAATCGGAACTCGCCTCAATGTCGCTTCTTTTTCCACTTCTACATCTTCAAGGATGCTTGGCTCAACCACTTCGGCTGACTTATGCAAACACTTACGGAGATGCGAGACGTGAAAGACGTTGTGCACCCCAACCAGCTTCTCGGGTAAGTCTACCTTATAGGCCATCCGTCCAATCCTCTCAGTGATAGGGAACGGTCCTACAAATCTTGGTGCTAGCTTTCTAACTGCTCCAAAACGAACTACATTGCGTAACGGAGAAACTTTTATAAAGACCATATCTCCGACTTCGAACTCTAGGTCTGTCCTTCTCTGGTCTGCATAAGATTTCTGTCCATCTTGGGTCGTTTTCATCCGTCTTCGTATCAACTCGATCTTCTCATAAGTGTCCCTTATCATATCAGGGCCAAGTATAAGCCTGTCTGTCGTCTCCCACCAACAAGTTGGCGACTTGCACGGTCTTCCATACAGGGCTTCGAACGGTGCCATTCCGATGCTATCTTGGTAACTGTTATTATATGAAAACTCTACGAGAGGAAGGTGGTCTTCCCCAGTACCACCAAAGTCAAGGATACATAGCCTCGGGAAATCTTCTAGTACCCTATTTACCCTTCGGTTTGTCCATCTGTCTGTGGGTGATCGGCCGTGCTCACGTTCAGTCGTGTTCCCATTGGTTCTTGCAGACTATTCCAAAACTGGCTAGTGAAAATCGGGTCATGATCACTAACTATACTTGAAGGAACTCCATGCAACCGTACTATCTCTCGAAGGTAAATAGACGCTATCCCCGATGCGGTCCTCTTGCTCTTCACCGGAATGAAGTGAGCACTTTTCGTAAGTCTATCAATTATGACCCATATGCTAGTATTTCCCTTCCTTGACCTAGGCAGTCCATCCACGAAATCCATCGAGATACTCTCCCATTTCCATTGCGGAACTTCCAAAGGGTGTAATAGTCCACCGGGCTTCTTCGACTCGGCCTTTACTTGTTGGCACACCATGCACTTCGAGACGAACTCTACCACGTCCTTTTTCATTCCAGCCCAAAAGAAAATGCGTTTCATATCCCTGTACATCTTATCCCCTCCGGGATGTATAGTCATCTTCGAGTGATGCGCCTCTTCGAGAACTCTCCTTACTAAGTCTCCCACTTGTGGGACACATAGTCTTCCATCGCGCCTTAGCCATCCCTTGTCATCTATGGCATACCTACTGAGGTGACTTGACGTCTCACCCCTAATCAGCTTGTCCATGATTTCGACCATCTGTGGGTCTTCCTTCTGTGAAGTCCCTACTTGATCTAGAAGTGATAGTCTTAGCTCAAGAGATGCTAACGTAGCAGTCAATGACTCAACAGCAGGTGTAAAATCAAAGGTTGCTATAAACTCAAGGCTTTTCATTTCAACAAACAAGGGGCTCAAAGTCAACCTTTTTCTACTTAGCGCGTCCGCCACCACATTACGCTTGCCAGGGGTATAAGCTATATCGAAGTCAGATGATGCCAAGAACTCCATCCACCGCTGTTGTCTCAGATTCAAGTCTTTCTGTAAGAAGAGGTACTTAAGCGATTTGTGGTCGGTATACAGCTCGAACCTCTCTCCTAGAAGATAATAGCGCCAAGCTTTAAGTGCAAAAACAATCGCGGCCAATTCCAGGTCATGCGTGGGATAGTTTTTCTCATGAACTTTAAGTTGTCTACCCCCGTAGCATATTACTCTTCCTTCCTGCATTAGGACAACGCCTAATCCTGTGTCGCACGCATCTGTGTACACGGTAAACATCTTACCTCCATCGGGTAATGCCAAAACTGGAGCTGTGGTGAGGGCTCTCTTGAGTCTCTGAAAGGCAACGTCACACTCTATGTCCCATACAAAAGCTAGGTTCTTCTTTGTTAACTTGGTAAGAGGGGCTGAAATCTTAACGAAGTCCTTAATGAACTTCCTGTAGTAGCCCGCCAGACCGAGAAAGCTTCTCACCTCCGTTGCATTCTTAGGAATTTTCCAGTCCTGTACCGCAACTACCTTTGCGGGGTCCACGGCTATGCCTTGCTTAGAAACTACATGTCCAAGGAACCGAACTTCCTTCCTTTAAAAATGACATTTGGAGAACTTAGCCTTTAACTGGTGTGCCCTAAGTGTTTCCATGACTTCCTTGAGATGCCTAGCATGCTCTTCTTCATCTTTTGAGAAGATCAAAATATCATCAACGAAAACTACCACAAACTTGTTAAGGAACTCCTGAAACACCCTACTCATCAAATCTACAAAGTACGCGGGTGCAGTAGTTAGAGCAAACAACATGACGAGCCATTCGAAGAAACCATTTGGAGTCCTAAACGCAGTTTTGTCAATGCTATCCTCAGCCACTCTGAGCTGATGGAATCCTGTGGCTAGATCGAGTTGAGAGAAAACATAAGCTCCCACAAGCTGGTCAAACAAATCGTCGATTCTTGGTAGCGGGTGCCTATTCTTCTTCGTCAGCTTGTTTAACTAACGATAATCTACGCACAGACGAAGCGATCCATCCGCTTTAGTAGCGAATCCCACCGGAGCACCCCATTCAGAAATGCTTCGTCTAATGAAATTTTTCTCAAGCAACTCGTTGATTTGTTTACTGAGCTCTCTTCTTTCTCGCGGGGCCATGTGCCTAACGGGCAATGAAACTGGCTTGGCATTATCAACAAGAAAAATTCAGAACTCTATCTCGTGTTTAGGAGGTAATCCCCTCACTTCATCAAAGACATCTGGATATTCTCGGACCACTCTTACAGATTGCAAATTATTGTCAGACGAGTCAAGGGATTCAAGATAACATGACCGGACCCTTAGGTTATAAGAAATTTCAAGGGTATTACCAAGGCGAGTCATGAGCCTCACTACCCTTCGTTCACAATCAAGAATGACTCCATAATCGGACAGCCAATCCATACCTTGGATCAAACCGTATCCCATGAATCCGAGAACATAAGCATTACACGTGGATTCTACGCTTAAGATAGAGATCCTCAATTCCACACACATCATTGATAAATGGGCGGAGCCCCCAATTGGATTTGAAACTATAACGGGATCCTCAACCAGACTAGTACTTAGGTGCAGGTTTTCAACAATATCAGAGGAAATAAAAGTATGCGATGCGCCAGAGTCAAATAAGGTTCAAACAGGAATGTCAGAAATGTAAACAAGGCTTTCTACTGAAATATCACTACCTCGGTCAAGAGCTGGAGTGGTGTTGAGAGCATGCAACTGCCCTCCAGAAGGTCCTGCTCGCTGGGTCTGCCCTTGCCCCTGCCCTTGCTTCTTAGGGCAATCCTTGCTGATGTGTCCAGTATCTCCACAATGAAAGCATTCACTTAACTTCCTCTTCTTCCTTCTACAGTCTTTAGCTAGATGTCCAGTAATACCACAGAAGTTGCACTTTCTCGTCTCACGTGATTTGTTGTTGCTCTTGTTATTCTTATTATTCTTATTGTTCCCCTTCTTGAAGTCAGCTTTCTTATTCTGAGTTTCAGTAGGCTTAACCTCCTTCTTGCTATTCTTGTCTTTCTCATGGAGTAGAGCCATATCCACCAAGCTTTCAATGGTCGCCCCCATGTGTATATGAGTTAGGGCCAAGGTGTGTAGTGGCTCGTTCAATCCTCGAGCAAAGCGTACAACCTTTTTCTGGGTTGTGTTGACCAAATCCAAATCGAACCGAGCAAGCTGATTAAACTTATTCACGTACTCCCTCACAGACATATCCCCTTGCTTGAGTGCTAGGAACCTCTCCATCTGAAGGTTCTCCTCTGCGGACGATAAGAATTTAAGCCCAAACCTCTCTCTAAAGTCTGCCCAAGTTTCAACTGACATGGTAGCGTTGGTGACTTCCCACCAAAATGCAGCTTCTTCTTTCAACAACCATGCTGCCAGCTGAACTTTCCTATGGTCCTCCATACCGAAGATAATGAACAAGTCTTCTGTTTCCTTTAGCCAGTTTCGTGCCTCAACAAAGGTTTCAGTTCCAACGAAGTTCTTGCCGCCCATTGCTTTAAAGTCTTTGCATATTTTGGCAAAGGCGGTACCAGGAGGAGGAGGAACTGCAACCACTGGGGGAGGAGGAGGAGGGATGTCTGCCGTGCCCGCGTCGTTGGCCCTGGCTTCTAAGTACCTTTAGAACCATCCAGGCACGGGTATTCCCTCAGGGAGGTTAAGGTTGGCCATGCTGAAAAACGAAAAGAAAAGATTCAAATGAGGGGACAAAGGAAAGTGCTAATGGCTTCTTCGGGAATAGCCTTTTTAAACATTAAACTTTTCTTGAAAAATGCTTCTTTATAAATAGTTTTGAAAACAGTTTCGGAAGGTTTTTAAAACTTTTGCCCAGCCTGGTAACCTTCTGCTCTGATACCAAATTGTAACACCTCACCTCCGCTAGGGTCACTCACAAAGGGAATGCACTAGTTTTGGTGGAGTATTATCTAGGTAAACATGCACAGAGATATCACAAGGCAGAACATAAATAAAGCAGCGGTAGAAATTAAAAACCAACTTTTTATTATTTTCCAGAAAAGAGTCATAAGCTCATATATCCAAAATACAAATTATTCCATTACATCCAGTTCATAATAAAGAAGCATAAACTTAAAAAAAAAAGTAAATTATTCCCCATAAATAGCAGAAGCTGCCATAGCATAGCCCAAGACCAAACCGTACATGAGCTGTCAGAAAACAAGTTGAACCCAAGCTAAGAGCTAGTGTTTCCTCCCTGAGAACCTGGGGGGGGGAGAAACGAAAGAAAAAGGGGCGAAAGAAAAAGGGTCAGTCATAAAGACTGGTAAGCCCTAGTGACTTTCAGTATGAAAACTAGTAAAGATAACATGATATGTGAAAACTGGAATTAAACATAAGGATGATAATAGAACTAGTTGGATAATTAGGATAACAAGTTAAGTCATCGCATATTCAAGGTTCGCTGCACCAACTGTACTAGTATTCTAACCCATGTCAAGTATTAACCATGAAATGATCCCTTAGTCCAGTGTCATGAAGTGACCCATTACGGGGTCATACGGTACGATCTATTAATCGATCGGCTCCCTACAAGTCCTAGCTCGTCATGTGTCTGTGTCATACGGCCCTATCCTGAAATGTAGTTACCTGTGCTAGGTCCACCATAGGGTGTATCAAGTCCTATGGTGCCAACCACCGACACGAATCAAGCACGCACAGTGTAAATCTACGTGTGCCCAATGCCTGCTTTTTCAACTCCGGACTATGTGCACGACCATAGCCCGCCTGAACCTACAATGGCGCACTTACTCAGCCGTCGTTCTGGTCGGTTACAATCAGCCGAGTAATCGTGCCCCACCCTGCCTAGTCTCAGGGTATCGTGATACATCTAAGTGGGTTACTGGTGAAAAGGACCGCGTAACTAGGGTTTCTAATGGGTTAAGTGTTGTCATTCAAATTCGTGACTTAACCCTATCTAGATCGTGTATCAAGTTGGTTAAGTGTTTTTAAGCAGTTCATGACTTAACCCTATCAAGTCATCGTGTCAAGTTGGTTAAGTATATTCAAGTGGTTCATGACTTAACCCTATCATGTGGCATTAATTCATTAGTGCATGCCAACCTCTCACATTAGATTAACTGTTGTGGTTACTGGATTTGCCTGGCGGTTCCGGGCAGATTTACACCACAACATAGTCTAACCTCGGGTTTTTACGTGCAATATCACCAACTACCCACATTGGATCCTATTGTTTGCAGCCACTGGATTTGCCTGGCGGTTCCGGGCAGATTTACACTACAAACTCAACCCAACCTCGAGTTGGCCATTTTCAAGTTTATCTAACTGTCATGCCCACGTTCAAGTTTTCATGTCTAGATTCATGTCAAGTTTTCAAGTCATGTTTCATATCAAATCGTGTCAAGTTCATGTCCATATTCAGGTTCAGGTCATAATAACGTTCATGTTCAAGTTTAAAGCTAATTTATGTTTTACCAAGTCTACACAAATCGTATTCCCATCGCACGTAAGTTCGAATCGTACAAATAAATCTAATAGGGAATAACATAAAAAGGAACGGGTATAATGTGGCAAAAGTGATTACTAGCATAGCATGATATGACTTGAAATAAAAGATTAAAACATTACTGGCATATGAAATATTGGCCTCAAGCATAAAGATTCCAAATCTAGCAAGACAAGGTACTAGTCAAAATAACAGTTGTCACAAGGTGATAGTATAGTCATGGTAACGACTGTCATAAGGTGATAGTATAGTCATGATACGATTGACATAAGGTGATAGTATAGTTATGGTAACGACTGTCATAAGGTGATAGTCATAAATATGTGACTAATAACAGATTCAACATGATAATAAGAGGGGTTTCTTTTGATTTACAACATGAATAGGCCACAAATCAATGTCATAGTAATATTCAAGAGTCAAGATCCAAGATGAACGAGAATGAATGTAAACAGTCATCATACATAGGTCCAATTTCAATTTACATCATATTCATAATACATTTACAGTTTAAATCTGAAAATAACTGGGGCTTACAGATCGTGGTTCGAGAATTAGAAAAAGAGAGTCGATGTTGAATATGCTTAGTCAAGTCCTAATAGAAGTCCCCAAATCAGCAATTCCCTTAACGCAGTCTCAACGTAGAAGAAGCAGTCCCTCTCTCAAACTTTTCAACCAGAATCAGAGCAGCATAAGGTCAGAAAGAAATTTGGTGTAGAGAGACTGGTGTTAGGAGCTGTATTTATAGGGTCAGGTCAACGAATGTGGACAGAAATGAGGCTAAATACATCAGAGTGAATCCAGCTTCAGAAATGGGTTCGGGCACCAGGTCGACCCCCAGGTCGACACTATGGTCGACCTGGTCCTGGGTAGGTCGACTACAAAGTCGACCCCCAGGTCGACTGTAACACCCCACCTCCGCCAGGGTCACTCTTGCAAGGACACTAACTTTGGAGGGGCGTTAAACAAGGTAAACATGCATGCAAATATCACAAGACAGAACATATAAGTAAAACAGAGTAGTAAAGCAGCGGATAAAACTAGCATTTCAAAACCATAGCCAAGTTACATCAAAGTACTTGGTCATTATTTTCCCATAAAACAAAGTCTAGAACATAAACTGAAAACTGAAAAAGAAACATAAAGTAACTATCCCCAAAGTAGCATAAGGCCATAGCATGCTCAAACCATACGTGAGCTATCCAGAAAAGCAGCTAATGATCAAGCTAGGTAACAGTGTTCCCACCCTGCAAACCTGGGGGGGAAACGGAAGAAAAGAGGCGAAAGAAAACGGGTCAGTCAAAAAGACTGGTAATTCCTGTCTACTATTAGTATAAAAACTAATAAAGTAAACTGATCATGTAAAACAGGGATGAGATGTAGGGTGATAACTGGCATGGTGAAAAGTTAACAAGATAGATCAAGTGTGGCATCGCATATACAAGGTTAAGTTGCACCAGGTGTGTACTAGTATTCCAATCCATGTCAAGTATAAACAAGAAATGATCCCTTGGCCCAAAGCTGGCCCACATCATGAGATGACCTAAATCGAGGTCCAACTAATCGGTCTAGTCGATCAGCTCCCTATAAGCCTAACCCGTCATGTATCGGTGTCATACGGTCCAAACATGAAATGTAGTCGATTGTGCTAGGTCCACCCTAGGGTGTATCCGGCCCTAGGGTGTCAACCACTGACACGAAACAAGCACGCATAGTCAAAACCTACTGGTGCCCAAGTCTGTCTTTCATCCCCGGACAATGTGCACGACCATGGTCCGTCGGAATCTACTATGGCGCACCTACTTTTGCCGTCTTTTGGTCGCTTACACTCCAGCCCAGTAATCGTGCCCCACCCTAGCCTAGTCCCTAGGGTATCCGATACTCCCTAGTGGGTTACTGCTGAGAAGGACCGCGTAACTAGGGTTTTCTAGTGGGTTAAGTGTGGTTAACCCCATCCAATCAAGTATCAAGTTGGTTAAGTGTACACAAGGTTCATGACTTAACCGCGTCAACCCATCATGTTTAATTGGTTAAGTATTCAAGTGGTCCATGACTTAACCCTACCATGTGGCATTAATTAATTTAATGCACCCAACCTCTCACATTAGACCTTGTTGTGGTTACTAGTTAAGCCGGGCGGGTCCGGGTAGCTTTACACCACAACTTAGTCTAACCTCGGGTTTAAGCACAACATGGCCAACTACTCACATTGGGTCCTATTGTTTGTAGCCACTAGTTAAGCCAGTCGGTTCCGGGTAGATTTATGCTACAAACTCAACCCAACCTCGAGTTGGCCACACTCATATTTTCTAAGTGTCATGTCCATCATTATGTTTACAAACATAATCACAAGTCAATGTTCATGTCATATTTTAAAACCATGTTTTCATGTCATTAATATTACCCAAACCCAACGCATTCCCATCACATGTACGTTTCACATAACATAACATAGACCAAAAGAGAGAACTTGGCAAAAGCATGACAAAAAGGGCATAATGTAATAAGGTTGGCCACAAGTTAAACATGGTGGCATATGAGGCATAAATAGGTTCATAAGCTTGCATATTACATCATAGGCCTCAAAACGTGCATAATATCGACTTAAGCAAATAGGTGAAACATGATCATGAATGACATAGGATGATGGCTAGACGTTCGCATATAACATTATATGCAAGTTATCATAAAGGTTATGAGAGTTATCATGTTGTATAATGCAACATTTCAACATAAAGCTTATAGCTTTTAGCCCACAAGGTCAAGGTGATAGCTTTACAAACATGCATAGAATATATTTATGCATAACATGATATGATCAAAGCATATATCATACTTAGGCCCAAACTCAACTTGCAACATGTCACATTTAACTTCATAGTTAGAATCTAAGAGTAATATAGGGCTTACAATGCTATGAAGACTATAATTAATATATAATAAGATTGAGACGAAGCCACTAGCAACTCTAAACACTCCCAAATGACAAGCTCCAATGAAAACCCTTGAGAAACAAGTAAAAGATCCTTGCTTTGATGAAGAAAGATTGAACTTTGGACTTAATTCAAGCTTAGAAACTCTCAAACAAGCTTAGAAAATCTCATATTTTCATGAAGAGGATGGAGGCCATGATTAGTGAACATTTGGGCAGCATTTAGTTGTAGGAATGATTAATGAGGGTTTAGGCTAGGTCTAGGGGTCTTTTTATAGAGGTTAGGGGTAGTTTAGACCATAGGATTAACCCTAAATCAAATCTGAGCCATCAACTCCTGTCAGAAACTTCCAGAACAAGACCCAACATGTCAAAATGGTGCACCAGAAAAATTGGTCCGACAAGGGGGGGGGTCGACCCCTGGGTCGACATGGGTGTCGACCCCTGGGTCGACATGGGTGTCGACCCCTTGGGGGGGTCGACACTGGTGTCGACCCCTGTGTCGACCCTGCCTGGGGCGGGAAAATTCCCACCCATTCTGCCTTGGTTGTAATTTGAATCTGAATTCGAATTTGAACTGTTTTCGGGCTTAGAATTTTCTGAAAACTTCATTGGGCCATAACTTGGTCATACGGACTCCGTTTTTCGAAAACTCGGACTCTATTTCGCGTATTTTTCCCGAGACGAACGCAATGGCACAGCCCGTTTCCCTCGATTCAGATTTTAACAATTTAATTCTGCCTTGATTTACATTATAATGTGTTATTCAAAAATACGGGTTGTTACATTCTCCCCTCCTTAAAGGATTTCGTCCCCGAAATCTCCAAGTTAGGAAGAACGTATCCTACCATCCATCATCCATCTACTCAAAACATCATCCACAAGTAACCATTGTCCTTAAAAAGATTCTAAATGCTGTACGAACATATGCAAAAGGTGTGTGTATATGTACTTATCTAATGCAAAAATCAGGCGGTTACTGATTCAGTAAACCTCCTTAATGCCAAGTATGTTAGTGAAATGAGTCCATATGTATGCAAATTCCTCACATAATTTATAATCTCTACATGAGTGCACATAACATTCATATGCAACATCCACGTGATAGCACAACAAGTTTCATCCATGAATAAGTATAAGCACTCATGCATATGCAACATGAAAGTGTGTGAGCCGATCTTAGTGCCTAATGTGTATCATGCATCCACGAGTATCCACTTGCAAACACTTGCAACCACTTGCAACCATCAAGCATAACATGTTTCAAATACATGTTTCATCCAAAGAGTTTCTACCTAAGGTTCTCACGACAAGGTTAACGAGATAACAAGATAAACCTGATAAACATGGATAGCAAAAAGGAAGATATGAAGAAGGAAAAGAGGTCGAGAATGTACCCTCAAAAAGGAATGGGTAAAGCCCACGCATCTTCTCCTCGGTTTCCCAAGTTGCATCTTCATCGGCTTCACTCCACTGAACTTTCACCAATTTGACTTCTCGATTCCTTAGCTTCTTGGTCTCTGTTCCCAAGATACGAATCGGAGCTCTCCTCAAGGTTGCCTCTTTTTCTACCTCCACTTCTTCAAGAATGCTTAGCTCAACCACCTCAGCGGACTCATGTAGGCACTTTCGGAGATGCGAGACATGAAAAACATTATGCACTCCGGCTAGCTTCTCAGGCAATTCCACCTTATAGGCCATCTTTCCAATTCTCTCTATGATAGGGAAGGGTCCTACGAACCTTGGTGCCAGCTTCCCAATTGCTCCAAAACGTACCACATTACGCAAAGGAGAAACCTTCACGAAAACCATGTCTCCCACTTCGAATTCCAAATCTGCCCTTCGCTTGTCAGTATAGGATTTCTGTCTATCTTGGGTCGCTTTCATCCGTCTTCTCACCAATTCAACTTTCTCGGATGTGTCCCGTATCATATCGGGCCCAAGTATAAGCCTATCTGTTGTCTCCCACCAACAAGATGGTGACCTACACGGCCTCCCATACAAAGCTTCAAATGGTGCCATCCCTATGCTGGCTTGATAGCTATTATTATAAGCAAACTCTACAAGAGGAAGGTGGTCTTCCCAAGTACCACCAAAGTCAAGAACACAAAGCCTCAAAAGATCTTCTAGCACTCTATTCACCCTTTCGGTTTGGCCATCCGTCTGGGGGTGATAGGCTGTACTCAGATTCAATCGCGTACCCATCGCTTCTTGCAAACTATTCCAGAACTGGCTAGTGAAAATTGGGTCACGATCGCTAACTATGCTAGAAGGAACTCCATGCAACCGCACTATCTCCCGAAGATAAATAGATGCTAGCCATGATGCGGTCCTCTTGCTCTTTACAGGAATGAAATGAGCACTCTTTGTAAGTCTATCAACTATGACCCATATGCTTGTGTTCCCTTTCCTTGACCTAGGCAATCCATCCACAAAATCCATAGAAATGCTCTCCCACTTCCATTGCGGGACCTCCAATGGATGTAATAGCCCACCTGGTTTCTTTGACTCGGCTTTCACTTGTTGGCACACCATGCACTTTGAAACATACTCTGCCACATCTTTCTTCATTCCGGCCCAAAAGAAAATGCGCTTCATATCTCTATACATCTTATCTCCTCCCGGATGTATAGTCATCTTCGAGTGATGTGCTTCTTCAAGAACTTTATGCACCAAGTCTCCCACTTGAGGAACGCATAGCCTTCCATCACGCCTTAGCCAACCTTTATCATCAATAGTATATCTAGCAAGGTGACTAGACGTCTCACCACGAATCAACTTGTCCATGACCTCGACTATCTGCGGGTCTCCTTTCTGGGAAGCCCCAACTTGATCAAGAAGTGTGGGTCTAAGCTCAAGGGATGCTAATGAACCCATCATCGACTCAACAGTCGTCGTGAAATCAAAGTTTGCCAAGAACTCTAAGTTTTTCATCTCAATAAACAAGGGACTCAAAGTCAACCTCCTTCTGCTTAGTGCATCTGCCACAACATTACCCTTGCCAGGGGTGTAAGCTATCTCGAAGTCATATGATGCCAAGAATTCCATCCACCTTTGCTGCCTTAGATTCAGATCTTTCTGCGAGAAGAGGTACTTGAGTGACTTGTGATCAGTATACAACTCAAACCTTTCGCCTAGGAGATAGTGGCGCCAGGATTTGAGTGCAAAGACGATCGCCGCCAACTCCAAATCATGAGGGGGATAGTTCTTCTCATGAACTTTAAGTTGCCTGCCCCCATAACATATCACTCTCCCCTCTTGCATCAGAACAGCACCTAACCCCGTGCCACATGCATCTGTGTACACGGTAAACATCTTACCGCCATCGGGTAATGCCAAAACTGGAGCTGTGGTAAGGGCTCTCTTGAGCCTTTGAAAAGCAAGCTCACACTCTAAGTCCCATGCAAAGACTAAGTTCTTCTTTGTCAACTTAGTAAGAGGGGCCGAAATCTTAGCGAAGTCCCTGATGAACTTCCTATAGTAGCCCGCCAGACCGAGAAAGCTTCTTACTTCGGTTGCATTCCTAGGAGTCTTCCAGTCTTGAACCACAACCACTTTCGCGGGATCCACCGCTATGCCTTGCTTAGAAACTATATGTCCAAGAAACCGAACTTCCCTTCTCCAGAAATGACATTTGGAGAACTTGGCTTTCAACTGATGCGCTTTAAGCGTATCCATCACTTCCTTGAGATGCCTAGCATGCTCTTCCTCATCCTTTGAGAAGATCAGAATATCATCCACGAAGACAACAACAAACTTGTTAAGGAACTCCCTGAACACCCTACTCATCAAATCTACGAAGTAGGTGGGTGCATTAGTCAAACCGAATGGCATGACAAGCCATTCAAAGAATCCATCTGGAGTCCTAAACGCAGTTTTATCAATACTATCCTCAGCCACTCTAAGCTGATGGAATCCGGTGGCTAGATCGAGCTGAGAGAAAACAGAAGCACCAACAAGCTGGTCAAAGAGATCATCAATCCTCGGTAATGGGTGCCTATTCTTCTTTGTCAGCTTGTTCAACTCTCGAAAATCAACACATAGACGAAGCGAACCATCCGCCTTAGTAACGAATACCACCGGAGCACCCCATTCAGAAATGCTTCGCCTAATAAAAAAATTTCTCAAGCAGCTCCTTGATTTGCTTACTGAGCTCCCTTCTCTCACGTGGGGCCATGTGCCTAACGGGCAATGATACTGGCTTGGCATTATCGACTAGATAAATGCGGAAATCTATCTCTCGTTTAGGGGGTAACCCCTTAACTTCTTCAAAGAAGTCTGGATAGTCTCGGACCACCCTTACAGATTGCAGATCATCGATGGACGAGTCAAGAGATTCAAGATAACATAACATGACGGGACTTCTAGGGTTACAAGAAATTTCTAGGGTATTACCGAGGCGAGTCATGAGCCTCACCACCCTATGCTCACAATCGAGGATGGCTCCATAACTGGACAACCAATCCATGCCCAAGATCAACCCGTATCCCGTGAACCCGAGAACATAAGCATTACACGTGAATTCTACGGTCAAGATGGAAATCTTCAAATCCACACAAATCATAGATAAATAGGCGGAACCCCCAATTGGATTTGAAACACTGACGGGATCCTCAACTAGACTAGTACTTAGGTGCAAACTTTCAACAATGTCAGACGAAATAAAGGTATGCGATGCGCCAGAATCAAATAAAGTGCGAACAGGAAAGTCAGAAATATAAACAAGACTTTCTACAGGAATACTACCTCGGTCCTGAACTGGAGCAGTGTTGAGAGCATGCACTTGCCCTCCAGAAGGTCCTGCACGCTGATTCTGCCCTTGCCCTTGTCCTTGCTTCTTGGGGCAATCCTTGCTAAAGTGTCCAGTCTCTCCACAATGAAAGCATTCACCCCGCTTCCTCTTCTTCTTTCTGCAATCCTTGGCTATGTGCCCAACAATCCCACAGAAGTTGCATTTTCTTGGGTCCTTTGCCTTGGCCTTGTTGCCCTTGTTGTTCTTGTTGTTCTGATTGCTCTGATTTCCTCCCCACTTGGAGTCCGTCTTCTTGGTTTGAGTCTCATTAGTCTTGACTTCTTTCTTGCCATTCTTATCGTCTCCTTGAAGCAATGCCATGTCTACTAGGCCTTCAAAAGTGGCCCCCATGGGTATATGAGATAGGGCTAAACCTTGTAATGGCTCATTCAACCCTCGTGCAAAGCGTAAAGCCTTCTTCTGGGGAGTGTTAACCATGTCCAAACCGAATCGAGCGAGCTGGTTAAACTCATTCACATACTCCCTCACTGTCATGTCCCCTTGCTTCAAAGATATAAACTTCTCCAATTGCAGATTTGCCTCAGCTGATGATAGAAACTCAAGCCCAAATCTTGTCCTAAAGTCGGCCCAAGTCTCTATAGGTCTAGTAGCATTGGTGACCTCCCACCAATAAGCAGCTTCTTCTTTTAATAACCATGCTGCCAATAAAACCTTTCTATGGTCTTCCACATCAAAGATAGCGAAAAGATCTTCAGTTTCTTTCAACCAATTTCTCGCCTCCACAAAAGTCTCCATCCCAATAAAATTCTTGCCACCCATCGCCTTAAAGTCCTTGCAAACCTTTGCGAAATCTGCTTGTGGATGTTGAGGAGGGGGAGGAACCTCAGTTATGGTGGGGGTATTTGCTGGGCCCACATTGTTGGCCCTAGCTTCCAAGTACCTCCGGAACCATCCGGGAATGGTCACTCCCTCGGGAAGGTTAAGATCAGCCATACTGAAAAAGAAAAAGATAGATTCAGAACAAGGAAACAGTGCTAATGGCTTTTGGGGAATAGCCTTTTAAAATAACTAGAATTTTCTTGGAAAATACTTAATTGGTTTTGAAAATAGTTTTTCAGAAGGTAAGTTTTAAAAACCTTTTGCTCAAATCTTGTAAACCTTATGCTCTGATACCAAATGTAACACCCCACCTCCGCCAGGGTCACTCTTGCAAGGACACTAGCTTTGGAGGGGCGTTAAACAAGGTAAACATGCATGCAGATATCACAAGACAGAACATATAAGTAAAACAGAGTAGTAAAGCAGCGGATAAAACTAGCATTTCAAAACCATAGTCACGTTACATCAAAGTACTTGGTCATTATTTTCCCATAAAACAAAGTCTAGAACATAAACTGAAAACTAAAAAAGAAACATAAAGTAACTATCCCCAAAGTAGCATAAGGCCATAGCATGCTCAAACCATACGTGAGCTATCCAGAAAAGCAGCTAAAGATCCAGCTAGGTAACAGTGTTCCCACCCTGCAAACCTGGGGGGGAAACGGAAGAAAAGAGGCGAAAGAAAACGGGTCAGTCAAAAAGACTGTAAGTCCTATCTACTATTAGTATAAAAACTAATAAAGTTAACTGATCATGTAAAACAGGGATGAGATGTAGGGTGATAACTGGCATGGTGAAAAGTTAACAAGATAGATCAAGTGTGGTATCGCATATACAAGGTTAAGTTGCACCCGGTGTGTACTAGTATTCCAATCCATGTCAAGTATAAACAAGAAATGATCCCTTGGCCCAAAGCTGGCCCACATCATGAGATGACCTAAATCGAGGTCCAACTACTCGGTCTAGTCGATCGGCTCCCTATAAGCCTAACCCGTCGTGTATCGGTGTCATACGGTCCAAACATGAAATGTAGTCGACTGTGCTAGGTCCACCCTAGGGTGTATCCGGCCCTAGGGTGTCAACCACTGACACGAAACAAGCACGCACAGTCAAAACCTACTGGTGCCCAAGTCTGTCTTTCATCCCCGGACATTGTGCACGACCATGGTCCGTCGGAATCTACTATGGCGCACCTACTTTTGCCGTCTTTTTGGTCGCTTACACTCTAGCCCAGTAATCGTGCCCCACCCTAGCCTAGTCCCTAGGGTATCCGATACTCCCTAGTGGGTTACTGCTGAGAAGGACCGCGTAACTAGGGTTTTCTAGTGGGTTAAGTGTGGTTAACCCCATCCAATCAAGTATCAAGTTGGTTAAGTGTACCCAAGGTTCATGAGTTAACCGCGTCAACCCATCATGTTTAATTGGTTAAGTATTCAAGTGGTCCATGACTTAACCCTACCATGTGGCATTAATTAATTTAATGCACCCAACCTCTCACATTAGACCTTGTTGTGGTTACTAGTTAAGCCGGGCGGGTCCGGGTAGCTTTACACCACAACTTAGTCTAACCTCGGGTTTAAGCACAACATGACCAACTACTCACATTGGGTCCTATTGTTTGTAGCCACTAGTTAAGCCGGTCGGTTCCGGGTAGATTTATGCTACAAACTCAACCCAACCTCGAGTTGGTCACACTCATATTTTCTAAGTGTCATGTCCATCATTATGTTTACAAACATAATCACAAGTCAATGTTCATGTCATATTTTAAAACCATGTTTTCATGTCATTAATATTACCCAAACCCAACGCATTCCCATCGCATGTACGTTTCGCATAACATAACATAGACCAAAAGAGGGAACTTGGCAAAAGCATGACAAAAAGGGCATAAGGTAATAAGGTTGGCCACAAGTTAAACATGGTGGCATATGAGGCATAAATAGGTTCATAAGCTTGCATATTACATCATAGGCCTCAAAACGTGCATAATATCGACTTAAGCAAATAGGTGAAACATGATCATGAATGACATAGGATGATGGCTAGACGTTCGCATATAACATTATATGCACGTTATCATAAAGGTTATGAGAGTTATCATGTTGTATAATGCAACATTTCAACATAAAGCGTATAGCTTTTAGCCCACAAGGTCAAGGTGATAGCTTTACAAACATGCATAGAATATATTTATGCATAACATGATATGATCAAAGCATATATCATACTTAGGCCCAAACTCAACTTGCAACATGTCACATTTAACTTCATAGTTAGAATCTAAGAGTAGTATAGGGCTTACTATGCTATGAAGACTATAATTAATATATAATAAGATTGAAACGAAGCCATTAGCAACTCTAAACACTCCCAAATGACAAGCTCCAATGAAAACCCTTGAGAAACAAGTAAAAGATCCTTGCTTTGATGAAGAAAGATTGAACTTTGGCCTTAATTCAAGCTTAGAAACTCTCAAACAAGCTTAGGAACTCTCATATTTTCATGAAGAGGATGGAGGCCATGATTAGTGAACATTTGGGCAGCATTTAGTTGTAGGAATGATTAATGTGGGTTTAGGCTAGGTCTAGGGGTCTTTTTATAGAGGTTAGGGGTAGTTTAGACCATAGGATTAACCCTAAATCGAATCTGAGCCATCAACTCCCGTCAGAAACTTCCAGAACAAGACCCAACCTGTCAAAATAGTGCACCAGAAAAATTGGTCCGACAGGGGGGGTCGACCCCTGGGTCGACATGGGTGTCGACCCCTTGGAGGGGTCGACACTGGTGTCGACCCCTGTGTCGACCCTGCCTGGGGCGGGAAAATTCCCGCCCATTCTGCCTTGGTTGTAATTCGAATTTGAACTGTTTTCGGGCTTAGAATTTTCTGAAAACTTCATTGGGCCATAACTTGGTCATACGGACTCTGTTTTTCGAAAACTCGGACTCTATTTCACGTATTTTTTCCGAGACGAACGCAATGGCACAGCCCGTTTCCCTTGATTCAGAATTTAACAATTTAATTCTGCCTTGATTTACATTATAAAGTGTTATTCAAAAATACGGGTTGTTACATCGACCTAGTCCTGGACGGGAAATTTCCCGCCCAGTCCATTTGGAGGTTTGAAATTCGAATTTTGAATTCGAATTGAGTCTGTTTTGAACTTGAAAATTTCTAAAAACTTCGAATGGTCATAACTTGGTCATACGGACTCCGGTTTTCGAAAATTCGGACTTGTTTCCAAGCAGAATTTCGAAACCTACGCAATGGCGCAACCCGTTTCTCTTGATTCTTATTTTAAAAATTAATTCTGCCCTGATTTATGGTTATTACACGTTATAAAAACACGGGTTGTTACATTTAGGCTGCCTGTTCAATAGATAATGGGCTGGTCGGCCAAACCCATTAGACCTTGGGCCAACAAATATAAATAGGGGGACTTGGGGAGAGAATTTGGGTTACTCTCTTTATTCTAAACTTCAAGTTGGGCGTTTATGATTCTCCAGGTTAAACCTTAAACCTATCTCTCTGTTTTCTTCAATCAGATTCATAATAGCTTGCATCTAGAGGATAGATCATCATCAAAGAAGAGTACATCATCATTAAAGGGGATTAGATCACATCATATTGCATCAAATTTTAGGGTTTTCAGTGATTTCTGGATCTGATCTCATTGAATCTACACCAAATACAGAAATTGGTGAGTGATAAATTTCTCTCACACGAAAGCTACAGATTGTATGGGTAAATTAAGGTTATATTCATATGTTTCATGTTAAAATCACCTTAGATCTGATCATATATATTTAACTCAGACCTAGAAACCTTGGGAAAAACTAATTCGATCATATTAACAAGACAACTACAAGATTAATCAAATTTATTCATATGTTTAGATCTAAATCATGATAGATCTGATAGTTATGTTATGTTTATGGATTGTTTATGTTTGTATGATCATTTTGTATAGATCGATGTTTGTTTTGATTGAATTGATTGCACTGCTTGAGTTGTATGTTAGGTTGTTTGTCGTAGAATTACAGGATTGAAGAACAAAGCAAATCGGAGGTCCACATGATCAAATTCAGACGAAACTTGGTGGAGACGCTCTGGAAGACGAAAGGGTACAACACGGAAATTTTGGTACTCGAATTAGCTAAGTATGGGGGTCGGCACCGACCCATGGTAGAGGGTGGTATGGCCCTAGTTTTGGATGGAGTGGCATTGCGGTGATCTAGCGAAGCTACTGGTGAAATTTCAAGACATTCAGAGTTGGTTTGTAATGGTTTGAAGGTTGATTTATCAAGACGTAAATGGACCGGCAATAGCTTCATGAACGAACATCGAAACGATTGGAGAATAGGTTGGTGGGATGCACTCGAGATTACGATGGATTGAAACATGTCACTTAGCCAAAATTGGCTAAGTATGCGGGTCGACACTAACCCATGGAAGGTCAGCATTAACCCATTGGGAGGTCGAATGGGCAGTCGTGGCTTGGCGGGAATGATTGTGGTGACTTCCTGATGTTGCCGGTAAAGTCTGAATTGAAATGGACTTCAGATGATCGATGTGCAAGTCAAAGATGAACGGTGCTTCGATTTTCAACTCAGGCAGGAGTGGTCGAAGCTAATTGATGTGACCTGGTCATGGGATGGTATACAATACAATTTGATGAAGGGTTGACTCATGTAAGAGTTAATCAAGGATGAAAATGGTTGACTCAAGTAGTAGCTAACCAGGGATAATAGTGGAATTAGTTCAAGAGGCCGTCTAACAACCTCCTTTTTGACTGCTCCAAGTCTGTATTTAACCCAACTCAAAGCATTCACAAAGACATGTTATTTTAGCATACGGATCTAAACATAATAAACACAAAAATCACAGATACAGTAAAGATAATAGTATCTCACGGCAGAAATTTTATACATATAAAAAAAACAAGAGTTTACACAAATTTATATACAGCGAAAGAATTAAAATATAGAGTACATGATTTAAATAAAATAAAAGTTTACAGTTTGTCGAACGTGTGCGTAAGCATCCCGCGTCTTCACGTTCCACTCCAGCTTAGTGAACCGCATGTCTTTAGATTATGAACACTTAGGACCTGACCCGAGTGTTTCATGCAAAATACACAAAACAGTCGAGTCAGGATTAAACTTATTTCAAGTTAGCAACCTTCGATAAACACAAAAAAAAAATTGTTTAATCCCAACAAAATTTATTAAACTAATTCGGGTATGTTAACCATGGACTGCCAACACTAATGATAAGCAAATTTAACCTTATGGGCGAAGCATGGCAGTAATGTATGCATAGATTAACAAGACAGTACATAGATATCATGGTATGTGATACATGTACTCAAGAATATACTGTCACAAAGATAGAGTGCATTCATACAAGTTTGGACAGTGTAAACATCTCAGTGGCATGCTCGCATAACTGAGTATAACCTACATAACAAGGTGGATTTAATTATATATATATATTGCCATGCAAAACAATTTGAAGCGAACTAGCCAGGGAGCATCAAAAGAAAAATATGCACACAATCGAAAATCTGGTCCAACATACAACTAACAGCCTGGATGAAACTTCCAAATAATTTGTTCAAAACTTGATACCATTCTTCTATTTTATATTTGGTCTGCATAGCATAAGTGTTCCCATTTTTATAATGACCAGGGAAATTTCAAGCATTCATATATGTGTGCAGGCGTAGGCATGCATTAGAAGACCACTAAAACTAATGCTAAGTGGGTATAAGCAGAAGTATATAAGATGAAACCAAGAATCAATCAAAGGACTTGCATGCAGGCCAAACAAAAGCAGGAGACAACTTATATGCATAAGGAATATAGTTCGAAACAACAATGGGTAATAACGCAGCATGTAAGTATCATATTATTAAATGATTTTCCAAGGCACATTTCATATTTCAACAAGGCACCCTATACCAGTTCAACATGGCCAGTCTTAAATAAGGGTAAGGCATGCAAACAAAAATTTTCTAGATGGATAATGATGTGGAGCTGTTAACAAATGCAACAACAAAACAAGTGGAATCGACGCACATATGAATAAGTTATTTACAATCTTCAAAAGTGTATGGACTGCCGCAAACAATAGTCTTACCAGGTATACGGACGAAATGATTAAACCTTAGTTGATACCCAAGGCCGATGTACATTTATACATTATTGCCTTTACACTGATACTACATGAACTAATACATAACTAATATAACCGAGTCACTAACATAGTAAACGCACACTCATCAAGCTAATGTAAATGTAAGAAAACTAGGTTACAAAATAATTATTTCATAACCACATATTCTAAGGGTATAAATCCCATAAGTATCACATATTTAATTTTCCCATAAGATCCAGTATTTATGTAATTATCTGGAATTTTTACCATAAGTACCATTTCTGTAATTGTAACCTTTTACATAAAAATTTGATAACAACGACAGTATACCCTGAAAGAGGTTATCCCAAACAGAACATACAAGCTATAGCAACAGTGGAACCGAGTAAAGCATTATAAAGTCGTAAGGGTACTGACATGCTCACAACAGTATGTATCGAGTATGTAAGATGAAACGGGAAAGTTAAACACAGCCAAAATCCCCAACAAATTATATTTAGTGGAACCAAAGTCGAACACTTGACAATAAGTTTAATCGTAAGAGTTACTTACCTTTAATTGCAATGAACAGAACAGTGGAGCTTCAAGCGACGTCAAGTAGGATAGATCGGAGCGGGTCTCGAGTGCTGTAGAGGACGGCGACGAACTGAAAGGCAGAATCTTTGTCTGAAAGGCGGTAGATTGAGGTGGTGGGTTTAGGAGGATGGAGCGACGCTTGATTTTGTGGAGCAATTACGCTTAACGGTGGACAGTGGACGACAACGGAGCCGTGGCGATGGTGCGATTTTGGGTGGAGCATGACGGAGAGGGATGATTCGATTTTCGGTGGACAGTGAATCAGGGAAAATTTGTTTTGGAAAAAAGAACCGGCTGATATAAAATAAAAAAAAGGAGAGAACAGGAAAAAAAAGACAGCGGAAAATTTAGAAAGAAGTACACGCGGTGCAAACAAAATAAACAATATATTTTTAAGTATACATACCATTATTATATCATGTATATATACATGTAATACACATATTTTAATACAAGTTTTAAATTTAAAATTTCAAAAGCCAAATCTAAAATAAATTTTATGATTATTATTAAAACAAAGTTTTAAATCTACATCAGTTTACAATAAATCTCAAGTTCAATTTAAAAGGAAAACCGAATTTATAATTCCTCAAACACCATAAGCAACTAGTCTAAAATATCAACATCATTAAATTTAACAACTATATAGATTAAAGATATAAATTTTCAAATTCGCACTTGTAAAATCATTTAAAATTATTTAAATAGACTAGATTCAAAACAAAATTGAATATCAAGTATATAAATAAATTTCCAACATTGAATTAAGTTAACTACAAAATTTAAAAATGCCGAAAATTTCTGATTCGTTACAGGCCGCTTTACTAAAGAAGTGATGTCGCCAAGGAGAAAGGCTCGATAAATTTGATGTGCCAAGGAATTGTTGGTAATCGAAGTGTTCTAGCGGACTTAAAGCAGAGGTATCGTGGGGTCATCTATAAGGATCAGGTAGGATCGAGTATCATGGATCGCTCAGGTAGGAGTGGTCTAGGTTTCTCAAGTAGAAGGAAAACATATGAGTCATGATAGCGTATGGTAGTTTGTATAGAATTGGGGTTTTCCATTATCCCTTTTGGTGGTGAAATGCAAGTTCGATAACTGATGGATTCATGGCTGTAGTCGGTGATGGCTAGGACATTGGATGCTATGGATGTTGTGATTGATTTTATGTTTTCATCTCTATTTTCCCTGGGTATGCCATTACCGTAGTATGTTGAAGAGAAGCAGGATTGGGGTAGTCCTTTCCTATTTTTGATGTGACACGTGATGGATTGTTTTCACGTGTTAACTTGATGGTTGATGGGTAAATCAGAAGGTCTATCTGCCTGTACTTATATCATCATGTGTAAATGTTTGTTATCTATTTTATCACTCACTAAGACTGTTGTCTGACTCAAGATTTTATGTTTCCCTCTTATTACCTTGGGTTGTTCAACAATTTAATGGTAGGCAGACTGAGTAGCGGGTAGCAGGTTTGGTGTCGGTTTTGTTGTGCGATGACGAGCAGAAGGCTGGCGTATTATTACTATCTACTATTTAGTTATTTCTGCTGTACGTTGATGTTATTGAGACTCTAAGGGATGTAGTCAGGCATATTATAATCTGAGATTCATGTATTAAGAAGGCGTTGTACCCAAGGATTTATGGATTTATGGAAATTTGATTCTCTGCTCGGTTGTGCTTCATTACTACTTCATGTTGTATATTTTATAATTATATATCGTTCATGCACTGTGAGTTAAACTACATGTTCCGTTTTCGAATTATTCTACCCTAGCGATTGTCCCGTATCGTCTTAGCACGTCATACAACGCATTTCTCCTCAGTTTTGTTTGGGAGGTACCGGGCAGTCGTCACAATTAATATACATGAACATGAATAGGTTCATAGGCCGAAACCTATAGTTTGATATCTCCAAATAATGTGAAACTTTGATATGATGTGTGTTTAATGATTACAGAGATGATTTTTAGATCTCATATTATTTTACGATTGAATGAATTTGCTATGCATCTCCTAAAGGTGCTTGATTTAGGAAATATTTACGTTAATCATGGTATTAGCGTTTGCGATTATATGCCTATGTATTTGTACTTTTGTATGGTACAAATTACTTGAAAAATATGTATATATTTCTAAAAATACATTTTATGAACCAATGGAATTTCTATAATATAGTGGAGTTGATAAAAAGATATGCTTTATAAAGAAATAAATTTTTTTTCCCTAAAATTACTGTTAGTGCCATTTATAGAACCGAAAGTACATTCCGACACGGCCGGAACCTCCTTGCAGCGCAGGATGCTTGAAATATCACAAGTATGATATATGAAGCATTCAAGGCTTCCATCTATTTCATTTCGGTTTCGATATTGGTCCTGAACTTATAGATGTTTTGGTTTTGAACGATAACTACACCACAAGAGGATTTTCCTCTATTATTTTGGTTAGGCCGAAGAGGTACTTTTCTATAAAATAAATATTTTGTAAAAAAAGGATTACAAACTATAACTTTGTAAAGAGTAGCGGCCTTCACCTCCCTTTTTTCAATGAAATTGAAAAGGGCTTGTTTTCCTTAAATCTTTTTTTGAGGTTGCTACCTGTATTCCTTCGGTCTTTTTGACAAAGTGATCCCTTAATGGGAAACATGTTTTCTAAACTGAATTTGTGCTTCCGAAAACCGTTGAAGTTAATTCCTATGACGACACACCTTTGAGAATTTTCTTTCTATGAATTACTTCCTACGTCCCAGATGGAGTCGGCTAGGAACTTTTTCTAACCAAATGATTTAAGGCTTCGCCTCTTTAGCTGTCGGCGACGGTATTGGCAACAAAAAGACCTTTTAGAATGAAATAGAGGTTTTGCCACTTTTTCCATCCATCATTTGTGTGATGACAGACATTGATTGTTGTTGTTTTACCGAAAGGGTTGCTCCTTTTGGAATGAATTGAATATGGACTTTGGCACCTTTGAGGGGGCAGAATGGGATTGGGAAAGACACTGTGTCGTGCCAATTGAAGTTTAAATTGTATATTGATTGAACATATTGAAATGCTTATGTTGTTGGTTGTTGGCCATTGTTTAAGACATTTCATTTGTGTGAAACCTGGGGATTGTCTAGTTAGTGGAAAATTGGCAGACACCAGTTAAATTAAATTGTAAATAATGTTAGCGAAGGGTTACCCCATGAAGCACAGGAGGTTAAAACGGAAGGGATAGTTGCTTCGCGTAGTTCAGGAGATTTAAGAATGAGTTTTTGGTTTCCTATCAGTGCCTGATTACTGTACAAAGCAAAAGATGGGAACTGAAAGGGAAACGGTTTCGTGGTTAGTGGGATTTGACCCTACGAAACATAGACGGGAATCACAGATGACATGTAAAAATATAGAAACCGTTAAGACAATTAGTCAGTGTAATAGGGGATGGGAAATCCATTATGTGTTGCATGTTATATTGTTATCGTTATATATCATTATTATAATTGTAATGATCATTGTAGTGACGGGGCACATGTTTGGCCTGATTTTGGAACATGGGTCTAATGAGAGAGAACCTGCTCCTCTATATGGTGTGGTCTAGTTAGATATCTATAGTATCGGGTAGCAAGTTTATTATTCACACCAATCTTTTGACTGACCCATAGTTTTTTTTCTTTTCCTCTTAAGCTCTAGGGTACTCAATTGAGTTAGTTGAGGGTTAAGGTCTTTCAGGTATACCTTTCGTATAAGATTTCAGAGGCGAGCATGTGGCTGTAGCTATTTATAATTTCTAGTGTATTATGTTTTATTATATTCTATTGTATCTTCTGATGTATGTATCGACATATTTTTGACTACCTTTACTGATACTTTGATCAACCAAGAGGTCACCTTCGTTTGAGGCTCTCGGAGTATATTTTGTAATAAGTTAAATTTTCCTTAAACGAGTTGTGCAATGGGTTGTATGAATGAATATTTTTGTCAATGGATGTTTTTATGAAAATTTTCATACTTCTGTATTATTTGATGTTTTTGTGAAAAATCGCGATCACCATCGCTCGATCAAGCCACCTTAAATTCCTGGCTCCCTTGCGACTCTCGACTTAAGATCAACGCCGGTCTGCAAATGGCCTAACTTCAACCACTTGCTGAGAGAAATCGAACCCTAGCTCACCGCCTTTAAACCCAAACCCGTTTATAGACGATCGAATAAAACTTGGATAGTACAATGGGTGGAGATTCGTAATACATGGTCGGTGAATCGTGCTCTAGGATTTAAGGAGGAGGAGATGATTAATTTTACTTTTTAAGATCGGAAAGGAGATGCGACCATTCTTTTAAATGGAACAGTAACAATGGAAAATAAAGGGTAATGAACTGTGCTCTAGCCAATTGGAATTAAGGATATAGGATAATATACATATTTTATTATATCCATTTTCTTTAACTTCAAACTGAATTCGAGCGCGCATTTTAATTCTTCGCAATCAAACAACACATCCAATTGCTATGAAACCTGACAGCGTGAATCACCTCCATGTTACGGTTCCGATGGTACAGGTTTCCGCACGACTTGAGACTAAAGATCAGAGACTGCGCTTCGAAACAACAATTTTAGGCATATTGCGAGACGGTTTTGACCTTTAAGTCATCCGGTCTCAGGAAGTAGCGATTCATATTTTTTTTTCTCTACAAAACGAATAATCCAGACTCAATGGAAGTAATCGCGATTCTTGATTCAGTCGTTTGTGAAAAGCACCTTTGGAACCATTATTCAATAATTTAACGATCATTATCTAATAAAATATTCAAATGCCCAATTGATAAAATATGGACCATTTCTTGAGACTATTTATATTACGTGGACAATTAATGCCTTAGTCATTATTTTCTAACTATATATATTTATAATGGCATCCTTGTATTGGAGCATCGATTTAGCATTCCTATCGTATCTTAAGCTACGACATTTCAAATGTAACAAAATTTATTAACTGTTTAGTCCACATGTAAAGGGCCATCTATGTAAATATGGGCCCATTTCGAAGTTAATATTTTGAAAATACTATAGATGTCAAAAAGAGTTTAAAATTACATTAATGGTCCTTTATATGTGGATCAAACATTTGTTATTTTTTGTTAGATTTGAGATAATGTAGCCTATGATTCATTAGAAGTACTGCAAAATAGGAATATCACTGAGCGATCGCGTGCACGCGCACAACACACACATATATAGGGAAAATGGATATTACAAATATACTAAACAATTAATGCATAAATCATTTGTGAATAGCCGAGTTGAAATTTCATTCTCATTGCATAATTATGATTTAGCGCTCTTTTCAACAATATTTATACATCAAGTAGAAAATTTTGTCAAAATTTGGATGTACTATTTGCTTATGCAATTATTTCTTGCACTTGAATTATATAATGAAAAATTAAACAAATTACTAAAATACACTACAAGGACTTCATATAATGACGATTATTAGCCATCGGGAGTCGTTGCTAACCATTGCTAAAAGTCGTCGCTATATAAGATGACACTAACGAAATAGCATCAACAAGAGAGGCGACTTCAGTTGCCTTATCTGCTATGGTTGGCGATGGCAAATGAGGACACACGAATTTTTTGTAGATCATCCACGTGTCGTCACTAACTGTGGCTAAACTAGGCACATAGGCCGTAACTAGTCGTAGCACTACGTGACTGATAAGTCATAGCAAGTGGTCGCTAGCTGTCACTAAACTGAATTTGTTTTCTGGTTTCCATTTACAACACTCCCCTTTAACCACCCATACACAATTCTATTCACTCCGCAAGTCATATACGATCAATTCCACAATCCAACATGTCATATATGCTCGTATTCATAACTCAAAACAACATATATATTATAAACCAACAAATATACCATAAACTAACTAATAAATCATAAATAAACAACATTAAACATTTCAAAACAAACCATGACATCCACCACCATCATAACAAAACATATCCACAACATCATGTCCTCAAACAAACACCATATCTATAAATCGTTGATAACAAGCAAATCCATAACCATAATATTTATATTTACATATGTTAAAAAAAATAAAATAAAAATATACCTACTCGTCTACATCATCATCATCCTCATCATTCCCATTACCCAACCCAGCCTCATCCCCAAGCATTCTCCCATGCTCATATAGAAATGTAGCGAACCGCTTATCGAACATAGCAGTCTGGCGACTCTCCTCCAATCCTGCATCTTAGGCATCTACTGATGGAGCATGGCGATTTCCTCCTCCTGCTGTGATCTCCTATAAGATGCAGGGCCGCCTCTACTTGTAATATATTATATTATCAGTTTTGATTTATATTAATCTATCAAGGTTGATGTAATGATCTCAAACAACAAAAATTTAATATAACATTACATATAATCATAAGCAATTAACACATAACCATCTCATATCCAAGTTCATCATAAGTCAATATATCCACCAGGTATATATTTTTCTATAAATTCCTATTTTATTTTTTTAAAATCCTTCCATTTTATTAAATAAATCGCTATAATTTAAAAATTACCACACTGCGATTTTTTTAGAAAAGTGATTTTGACTTAATCCAAAATCTACTATATGAAATCTATGTTTTTCTCTTCCATTAGAAAACTATAATCCAATAGATTCGAAAGATCTTGTTTCAAAGAATTTCGAATTATATTGTATCGTATACACTCATTCAAAGTTCAAATCGTAAAATTATGAACCACCACTACGTGACGAGCTCGTTTTAATTATATTTTATTTATATGTTCTACCTTTGTGCAATTAAAATGTTGACATCAATATTAATTTAATTTATAAGTTATTTTTGCTATGCAATCGTAGTGAATTTTAATTTGTACAACTAATGAAATAATTATGTAATCGTAATGGATTTATAAGTTATTCAAGATTAAGTAGCAATTACAACTTAGTTAATGAAACAACTTAACCTCTGAGTTTCTGAAACCAAAGCGTCTATTCCGGGTAGGAGGGTCAATGATGGTGTCCTAAATCTCATTGCACTCCTCAAGTGTCGGCTCACGACTTGAGGACCGCGTCATTCGAGCGATCTCCGCCTGGTATCTCTTCTACGATAGCGAACAATTAATTCACAAATGGAATATTTGATTTAAAATGAACAATGTGAAATACAAAATATTACGAATTCTTATCATCACATGCTGGGACATAGCATCCATCCAGGTGTTGGAGGTGTTACCCTCCTCATTGGTCTGCTTGACCTCATGAGTTCGGGTAAACACCTCAGTAAGCATAGGCTCCCGCCGAAAAGTTGACATTTGAAATTATGCAATATAAGTCAAAATTTACCAATACTATCAAAAGAAGAATAGAACTACTTATCTGAATTCAATTTATTATAAATACCAATTCCCATCAATGTTGTGAAAACGGGTTAGAGCCACCTCGGTGCAATGTAGGATTTTTATTTCTATTTGCCTGATTTAGCTCTGAAACCTCTTTTAAATTTAATAATACAATTAACTTAATTGATATATGAATGATGAAACAAAAAAGAAATTAAAGATGAGTTCCATGGAGGCTTCTTCATATACTAGTTTGCTTTATAGAGGTTGTCTTTATAGTTATTTCTCATTTTTTTATTTTAGTGAATGAGAAAGACTTGCATATCTTCGGGTCGAACCCGAACAACAACCTGCATATAACAAAATTACTTGAATTACATATTTTATATAATTGAATTAAAAAGGTTTACACTTACCAGAACCTTTGCAAGGATGGCATTCCTGGTGTGAACAAGAATGTCGTCCCAGTGATGCCAACAATCTATCAACCAGCTTACTCAAGCTGCTCTAGAAATAGCTCAAATAAATTCTTCAGGTTGAATCCCAAAACCACTGCAGAAAATACGATGTAAGCATTTAATAAAATATAAAGAATAAAACTTTACTAAATTAGATGCTTACCCTGCACTCTTGAGTACGATCTCTACAACCAGACGCAAATCCGGTGATGTACCGCTCACACCTACATATGAAGTCTGGGAAGGTCGTCGTCTTGGAGGTATATTTGTCACAAACATACCATTTCGTATAACAATAACACATCATTTAGCATATCCGTTATCGAATAAAATTAATGGAATACAATTCACCAATCCATAAACTCGGAACATACATTATATAGATTCACAACATCAATTCATAAACTAAAAATATACATTATATAGATTCAGAATATATGTAAACAAAAAATTATATAGATGTTGTCGGTCTTCTTAGTTCTCTAATTCAGTCTTGGTCTCGTTCTCTATGTCATAATATTCTATACTCTCAAATGCTTCATTTGATTCATAATTCAAAGACCCTAAATCAGTATCATAATTTATTATTATTTCATATTTTTGCACTACATCCGTTTGATATGCTGCATCTTTTGGAATAACATTTCCTTCAAATGTAAACCTTTCCTTTGTTTTAATTACAACAGACCAATCTAATTTATCTCCTTTTAGGGATGGATATAGAGAAAAATAAACTTGTAATGCTTGTTGGGCTAATACTAAAGGATTATAATTATAGTAATGTGATGTGTTCTTTATTTCTATAAACTTATAATCATTATGCACACTGATTCCAATACCAGGAACATTATTGAACCAGTTACACTTGAAAAAAACAACTTTTCAACAGGTTGTACATAATATGTCAACTCTAAAACCTGTGTTAGGACACCATAAAAGTATTTTATATGCTCTTCTGGATCATCGCTACCTTTAACAAATGCACCACTTTTGTATGTTAATCTATCAGTACCATGATGTTTGGTATTTAATTTAAATCCGTTGACGAAGAATATTGGATAAGTCTTAACGTTTATTTTTGGTCCAAGCGCAAGATGTTGCAAACCCTCAACATTGACGCTGTTTATTAGATTGTAAATGTATTTTGAAAACCATTTAGCAAAATCTTTACTGAGATCTTCATATGGATTCTGTGATTCACAGATACTACAAACATACATGATTATTAGCTAACACTTAATGTTGATACAACTGAAATAAATACGGAAATTATAATACCTAACAAATAGTGCAACTTTAGCACAATTTAGAAGAACATATGTGTGTGCTACATGGTGATCTCTATCGTCTTACCATATTTTAACACATTTTCCAGAAGATCACCTATGTTGACTAGAAATAGATAACATTATCAGACAAAAATCTTGTTCCATCGCTTCATCATTACGAGGACCACTTATAAATGATAAGTTCACATGATCACTGAAGTAATGAGAAAAAAGAATGAAGCTTCTTCTTCAAGATAAGATTTGCAAATTGAACCTTTAACTCATGCTTTTTACTGTACTTTTTTCTTCAAATGATTCAATTACCTATTACAAAATCAATTCAGTTGATATGTGCTTACGTAAGTCTAAATCTTAAACTTACATAAATTTTACTGATATTTTCTATTACCTCTCAAAAGGATACATCCATCCATATTGCATTGGACCTCAAAGAATAGCTTCGGGTGGTAGATGAATAGGTAGATGCTCTATTACATTAAAGAATCCTGGAGGAAATATTTTCTCCAGTTTGCAAAGCAACAATGAAATTTCTACTTCAAGTTTACGTAAACGATCAATTATTAACATTGCCAAACAAAGTTGTTTATAAAATAGATTAACTCTATTATAACACCGCACACTTTTATAGGCAACAATTCTTTGAACAACACTATTAATTAATATTCCATTATGAGTTTTCATGCCACTCAAATTATTATTTTTAAAGTCAACAAGTCTACGGAGATAAGAAGAAATCCCATCAGGACATTCAGGCCATCAACCCATTTCAATACGAGTTTTATTTGCTTGATGTCTAGTTCATAGCATGCTTCGAGTTTTTGTAGTCATTGGGCTCCAAATGAAGTTCGGAACCTTTACAGAAGTGTTTTATGTCACATCTTGAGTTTACATCATCCTTTGTTTTTTCCTTAACAACTAAAACTGTATTAAACACGTTTTTTTATTGTGCATCATGTCGATATTATGTCGAAGTAAGATATCTTTCCAATAAGGTAACTCCCAGAATATACTTTGCTTGCACCAATTATTAATATCAGATTTACCAGAAATTTTAGTCTGTACTCCAGTTACGTGCATCTTGGGATACTTGTAACACCCCGTATTTTTGAATAATCGAATTAACTAAATTAAAGAATAATTAATCTCAGACGTGAGAATTAAGGGAAATGGGTTGTGCCATTGTATTCGTCTCGGAATTCTGGTTGAGATAGAGTCCGAGTTTGCGGGAAACGAATACCGGATGAACGAGATATGGACGAACGAAGTTAGATAGCAAAACAAGAAAAAAATTGCACTGACTCACTTGGGAAGTGCGCCGGTACAAATTTGCACCGGCGCACCTGTCAAGTACGTCCAGGCCTGCACAGCTTTCTGGTTCAGTCTAATCCGTGTTGTGACTCATTGCTGAGTCTTTCTGACTCCTTGCTGAGTCATTAGGGCTGAGGTGTCACCCTATCCCGACTGAATGGTTTTGATTAACCCTAAGATCATCCGACGGCTATAATTAAATTAAAATTCTATATAAACCTGGGTAGACTCAAACCCTAAATCAAAATAAAAACTGAAACTATGGCCGTCATGCTGTCATCTTATAACCTAGAGTAGCCACCACCAATTAGAGAGGAAGAACAGCTAATAAAATTCAATTCTATTCAACTCTAACAATAAATCTTCTTCAAAGAAAGCTAATACAACTTCAGAACTCAGAATTCAGAACTCAAGACCTTCTATGAGTTGTGAGTTCGATTTCTTTAATAAAATAATTAGCAATTTAATTGGATTAAGTTATGATGTGGATTATATGGATATGATGTGGATTATATGGATATGATGTGAATTATAGACCGCATGTTATAATTATGTTATAAAATTGTGATGTAATCATACATGTTGTAAATTCTATGATGTTATATTGTGATGTTATCATCTATGTTGTAAAGTTATGATGCTACCATATATGTTGTAATTATATGATTGGCTTATATATAATCAAATCATCATGTTGTTCATATGCTAGTTTGGCTATGTTGATTCATATGATAAATCATATGTATGTATGCAAGTTTAGATTTTTATTTAGACATGAATCATATGCAAGTTGGGGAAAATTATATGTAACCTTACATGTTTCATGACATCTAGTTTATGTGAAAATTTGATCTAAAGTTAGGCTATGACATGTGTGAGTTATATGCTAAATTCTACATGCTAGTTTACATGTTTAGATGTAAGTTTACACCATTGTTATGTTGCATAAATCACATATGCAAATTTAAATAAATATATGAGTTTGGAATATGAATCATGTTATGTAAGCTTGTGGTTATTGCCTATGCAAGTTTACAACTTTAGATGTAGATCTATGACATACATGATTTATGCAAGTTTGTGACCATTATCTAAACAAGTTTACACCTTTAGATTTGGATCTATGACATATGTAGTTTTATGCAAGTTGTAACTTTGGCCTATGCAAGTTTTAGATGTAGAACATCATTCACACATGCAAGTTCAGCCCTATGTTTAGATCTAGTTTTATCAATATGTATGTTGTGATGTTTTCTCTTTATTCCATGAGTTAGACTATTCGAGTCTAACGTATATTTTACGTTAAACGAATGAACGTACAACGTGGGGTAATGGGATAATATTAAAAAGATTTAAATGGCATAAAATTATTTTGTGATGAAAATTGGTATGATTTGAGATACCATAAATAGATGGACATAATTGAGTCAATTATGGCCATAGATAAATTTGGAATTGATTGATAATTTGAATAGGGAAATTAATTCAAATTGGGGAATGATTAATTAGGAGTAATTAATCGTCTAAGATACGAGGTTAGGCTCTTTTGTGGTGTAAGACTGCCCGGAACCGCCCGGCAAATCCAGCTGCCACAAATTCCAGTCTAATGTGGGAGGTCTTAGGCATAAATTAAATACATAACAATTGTAAAGACACGAGGTTAGGCTCGTTTATGGTGTAAGACTGCCCGGACCCGCCCGGCAAATCCAGCTGGCACAAATTCCAGTCTAATGTGGGAGGTCTTTATGAGGTTACGGTCTTAATGAATTAAGAAACACTTAACTAGATAAACATGTAGTGGGACATGAGGGGGTTAAGTGGGTGCCTTGGGTGGCATGTGGAATCTAGTGGGTGCTTTGGGTGGCATTGGAAATACGATTAGAAACACTTAACCAAAATTGAAACATGTAAGTGAACATGAATAAGAAGAGGGTTAAGTGGGATGTACTAGAGGGGACCAAGCTTAGGTGGATAGCTTGTGTCAAGTAATGGGTGCCCGTTTCAACCAGTAACCCATACGTATCTTTGTGGGCTCGACCCAAGTCGAGGACGGGACGCGCATACTGAGCTTGACTATAAGTGGCCAAACCGGGTTAACAGTGGCAACGCAAGTCCAACGGGTTCATATACATGTGTGGACCCGGGCTGGTAGGTAAGACGTTGTTGCATCATGTAGGTATAAGCCGTGCATCATTGGTGGTATCGGGTTGCCACTTTTTGGAGTGATACACCCCACTATGGAGCCAGCACGGGTATCTACGAGTTAGGGAGCCGATCGCATGGGGGTCGTAGGTACACCTAGTGGAGATAGGGGCAGGCGGCACCTATGAAGGCAACTAGCGGTGCATGAAACTATCATTATCATTATTAAGTTCTATAGGCGGGATCAACCTTAGGGTGACTAGTGGTGGTGCAGTATAATAGTGGTAGTGAAGTATAGCAATTATCTTATAGTGGTTTAGGTGCGCTTTAACGTTATCTTTGTTCATCTTGTTTCCTTGTTTACTCTGTCTTACTCAATTGTTCACAGTCATTTCCTTATTTTCCAACTTATGCCTTAGCCTACTTATTTTGGTAATTGTATTGTTAATGTTATCGCACTCGCCTGACTTTATGTATGACCCCCTTTTTTTCCTCCTCTTTTCTTCCTTCCCCCCTTCCCAGGTGCTTAGGTTGGAACTAGCACCAGTGGAGCTTGATTTTGGACAACTGTATTTCTTGCTTTTAGAAGATTGCTTGGATCACTGAAGTAAAGTTCATCCTCTCTTATTTATGGCTATTTTGTATTGGGGATTATGTCTTTCAATTTATGTACTTTGATTTGGTCAAGATGGATATTATGTACTTTGAGGTTTTTGATGATGTAATCAAACTTATGTGTTTACCGCTGCAATGAATAAAGTTTTAAAGTTTTAGTACTGTTTATATCTGTCTTGTTGTTAAGTTTCTGTTCTATACACACTTAAAATGCTCCATGAAAATTAATGCATTCCCTTTGTGAGTGATATTAATGGAAGTGGGGTGTTACACGTGGTATCAGAGCTGAAGGTTACCAGAACAGATATGAATTTTGAAAAACTGTTTTCAAAAACAACTTTTATAAAGAAGTACCTTCAAAAGTATGTTTATGGAAAGTATTTTCAAGAGAAAAGCTTATTTTAGAAAGCATAACCCCAAGAGCCACATATCTTTCCTTCGGTTCTTTTGTATTGAATCTTTCCTTTTTCGTTTCAGCATGTCTGGAGTTCCCGAGATACCCGAGGGAATAACGATACCAGGATGGTTTAGGAGGTATTTGGAGACTAGGGCCACCACTGCAGGTCCAGCAAATGCTCCTCCTCCTCCTCCTCGTGTCGATACATTTGCAAAGATATGTAAGGACTTTTGGGCAATGGGTGGAAAACCTTTTCACGGGACAGAGACATTTGTTGAAGCTGAAAATTGGCTAAAGGAGGTGGAAGAATTGTTTGGGATCTTTGAGGTGGAAGATGGAAGAAAGGTCCAGTTAGCTGCCTGGCTAATGAAGGATGAGACCTCGTTTGGGTAGGAGGTCACTAATGGAGAACGTCCAGTCGATACATGGCCAGATTTTAGGCGGAAGTTTGAGGCGAAGTTTCTCTCACGCGCTGAAGAGAATTTATATATGGAAAGGTTTTTGGCATTGAAGCAAGGGAATCTATCGATGAAAGAATACATCAACAAATTCAATCAGTTGGCGAGATTTGGCTTGGACTTGGTGAATACACCAGAAAAGAAGGCCCTGAGATTTGTTAAGGGTTTGAACGAGCCGCTTCATGGGTTAGCTATGACCCACATCCCCATAGGGGCTACCCGTTGAGAGACTAGTTGACATGGCGCTTATGCATGAAGAGGAGAAGGGCGCCAATGCTAATAAGGCACCTGAGAACAAAGGGGATCAAAACAAACCGCAACAGTAACAACAGAACAAGAATGGTGGCAAAGGCAACAATGCTAAGGGAAAGAAACGATGCTTTAACTGCGGGACACCAGGCCATCTAAGCAAATATTGTAGGAAGAAAAAGAAGACTGGATGTTTCCACTGTGGCAAAGCGGGGCATCTGATTAAGGATCGCCCAAAGAAAGGGCAGAGGGCAGGTTCTACCTCGGGAGGACAGGTGCAGGCTCTTATGGCACCAGGGCAGGCAAGGGGACAAGTTCAGGCTCTCATGGTCCCACTGCAGCAAGAATGAGGTAGAGCAATTTCTGTTGAAAGTTTAGTTTTTCTGTTTGATCATCTTATCCGTACTTTATTCGATTCTGGCGGATCGCATTCGTTTATCTCTACATCATTAGTTGAAACACTGCACCTAGATACTAGTCTAGTTACAGATCCCTTAGTAGTCTCAAATCCTATTGGTGATTCGCCTCATCTTTCTATGATCTGTCAGGATTTGAGAGTGTTTATCTTGAGCGTTGGGTTTGAATGCAGCGCCTTTGTTCTTGGCTTCATTGGCTACGGCTTGAATCTAGGTATGGATTGCTAACTAGATATGGGGCCATCCTAGATTGTGAAAGAAGGGTAGTTAGATTGTTGACTTATTGTGGAAGGACCCTTGATATTTCTTGTGACCCTAGAGGTCAAGTAATGCTTAGCTACCTAGAATCCCTTGACGCATCCAACGATGATTTACATTCTGTTCGTATAGTCCGTGAATACGCTCATGTCTTTGATGAGGTGAGGGGTTTACCCCCAAAACATGAGATAGACTTTCGAATATATCTAGTAGATAATGCAAAGCCAGTTGCATTGCCAGTGCGCCACATGGCTCCAAGAGAGAGAATAGAACTCAGTAAGCAAGTGAAAGAATTTCTTGAGAAGGGGTTCATCAGACGTAGTATATCGGAGTGGGGTGCTCCAGTAGTATTTGCCACGAAGGCAGATGGGTCCCTTAGACTTTTTGTGGACTATAGAGAACTTAATAAGCTTACTAAGAAGAATAAACACCCACTGCCGAGGATTGACGATCTCTTCGATCAGTTAGTTGGCGCCACAGTGTTTTCGTAGTTGGACTTAGCCACGGGTTTCCATCAGTTGAGAGTGGCTGAGGATACCATAGACAAGACTGCCTTTAGGACTCCAGACGACTTCTTTGAGTGGCTTGTGATGCCCTTCGGTTTGACAAAAGCCCCCGCATACTTTGTTGACTTGATGAGTAGGGTGTTTAGGGAGTACCTTAATAAATTCATGGTAGTCTTTGTGGACGACATCTTGATCTTTTCTAAGAGCGAGGAAGAACATTCCCTACACCTTAGGGAAGTGTTGGAGACCCTTCGAGCGCATAGCCTTAAAGCTAAATTTTCTAAATGTCATTTTTGGAGGAAGGAAGTGCAACTCCTAGGGCACGTGGTTTCCAAAGAAGGGATAGCTGTGGATCCCGCGAAGGTAGTGGCCATCCAAGATTGGAAGGTCCCTAAAAATGCTACCGAGGTGAGGAGTTTCTTAGGGTTGGCTGGCTACTATAGGAAGTTCATCAAAGACTTTGCAAAAATATCAGCCCTATTAACACGCTTGACGAAGAAGAACTTAGTTTTCACATGGGACGTAGATTGTGATGATGCGTTCCAATGTTTAAAGAGAGCTTTGACCACAACCCCAGTCTTAGTGTTGCCAGATGGGAGTAAGCCATTTACCGTTTATACCGATGCTTATGGGACAGGACTAGGCGCAGTCTTAATGCAAGAGGGAAGGGTAATAGCCTATTGTGGAAGGAAGTTGAGAGTGCATGAGAGAAATTACCCTACACATGACCTAGAGTTGGCCGCTATTGTTTTCGCGGTTAAGTCTTGGCGCCATTATCTTCTTGGCGAGAAATTCGAATTGTTCACTGACCACAAATCGCTAAAATACTTGTTCTCTCAGAAGGACTTGAACTTAAGGCGGCAAGGTGGATGGAATTCTTAGCGTCCTACGATTTCGAGATAGCATATACCCCTGGCAAGGGTAACGTGGTGGCAGACGCCTTAAGTAGGAAAAGGTTATCCTTGAGTCCGTTTTTTGTTGAGCGGCGAAGCTTAGAGTTCATCTCTACATTTGGCTTTAGACCTTCCGTTGATTTTGTACCCGGTTTGCTAGCATCCTTAGAGGTCAGACCTACGCTTTTGGGACAGATTGGTGAGGCACAGCGAGATGACCCACGGTTGGTTGAGTTAGTAGAGAAGCTCAAAAGAGGGGAGTCACCGAGCCATCTCAGTAGGTATACCCTAGATGATAAGGGTTGGTTACGTAGGGACGGTAGACTTTGTGTACCACGGGATGAGAATTTGAGGAAGACCATTCTTGATGATGCACATCGTTCGAAGATGACCATCCATCCCGACGGGGACAAGATGTACATGGACATGAGACCAGTTAACTTTTGGGCCGGTATGAAGAGGGATGTGGTCGAGTTTTTCGCTAGATGCTTGGTGTGCCAATAAGTAAAAGCAGAGCAAAAGAAGCCCGGTGGATTGCTTCACCCATTGGAGGTCCCACAATAGAAGTGGGAAAGCGTCTCGATGGATTTGTTGACGGATTACCGAGATCGAGGAAGGGTAATACAGGGATTTGGGTCATGGTAGACAGACTTACTAAGAGCACTCATTTCATTCCCATAAAGAGTAAGAGGACTGCTCCATGATTAGCCTCCATATACATTCGAGAAACAGTTCGTTTGCACGGTGTTCCTTCTAGCATAGTGAGCAACCGCGATCCTATCTTCACTAGCGAGTTTTGGAAGAGCTTGCAAGAGGCGGTAGGGACTCAATTATGTTTGAGCACCGAATATCATCCTCAGACAGATGGCTAGACCGAGAGGGTGAATCGTATTCTAGAGGACCTATTGAGGTTGTGTGTCTTAGACTTCGGAGGTACATGGGAGGAACATCTTACGTTGGTGGACTTTGCATATAATAATAGCTTTCAGTCTAGCATCGGCATGGCAAGGTTTGAGGCTCTTTATGGACGGCCGTATCGTTCGCTTACATGTTGGTGGGAGTCTACATATAAGATCTTGCTTGGGCCCGATATGATTAGAGAGACTTTGGAAAAGATCAATTTGATTCGAAGGAGGATGAAGACGGCGCAAGATAGGCAGAAATCTTATGCGGACAAGAGGAGGACAGATCTTGAGTTTGATATTGGGGACATGGTCTTTGTTAAGGTGTCTCCATTACGGAATGTCGTTTGTAACACCTCACATCCGTTAGTGTCACTCACAAAGGGAATGCACTAAGTTCTGTGGAGCATTTAGGGTAAAAGATGCAGATAAATTACAAGACAAACAAAAATTACAACAGCGGAAAATAAAACTTTGCTTTATTGATAAAATAGTTTGTACAACGATTTCTTTACAATATCAGAGTATCATCTATCTTACAAAATAAAGAAGCATAAAACAACATTTATATTCCCCAATTGTAGCAAGAGCCACCAGCCATAGCATCTGAAAAGAGAATCCAAGCAAAACTTCGACAAATCTTCAAGCTGGGAAAGAGTGACAGTCCAACTTAACCTAAGCTATACTATTCCCTCCTTTACTACCTAGGGGGGGAAACGAAAGAAAAGAAGACGAAAGAAAAACAGAGTTAGACATAAAGCCTGAGTAAGTTCAGTTACTTCTAACATGTGAACATGGAAAAACAAAACGAAATGAATTAACTGAATACAAGATAACACCATGATGATAGGGTCAGCAAGATTAACACAAGATATGCTAAGATAAGATAAACTGGATATGCTCTAATACTTTCGCCGCTTCGCTATTTCCTTGTTATACTGGTTTCTATATCTCTGCACCACCTAACTAGTGTCCCAACTAGTAACGATAACGTGATCCCAATCCATGTAGTTTCCATTGCATTCAGGCATACATTTATTATTTATTACCTAAATCCAATCTAGGGTTTTCTATCAAGTGCTTTCTCAATTCAACTAGAGTTTACGCTATCTGCTGAACGCTTCCCGGATTCAGGGTTTATGCCACCCAGTCCAACTAGGGATTATGCTACCTATCGAACGATGCCCCCAAGTCTAGGACACACTACCAAGAATGGTATATGTTCCTATACTTCCCCACGCATGTATCGCGAATCGTTATCGCTTGTCTAGATGCAAATGTCCTGTAATGTGCGGCCCGAGTCCTGTGGCAGGGCAAATCAAGAAACACAGAACTCGGTCGGGAGCTTTCAGATATCTGCCGATGCAGATGCTAAGGTCTGTTTTTATTCCAATGGCTATGGTCCCACTCGACCTCTCCCTCAACTAATGAAAGGCACACCTTGAAAAATGAGAACTATACGCAGGCCCCCTATGCCCCCACTAACCTATGGCCATCCTCACCCATAACTAGATAGCAAGTATATGGTATTTTGGAGTTCTCTGCCTTTCCGCTTCACGTATCTCGATTGACTCAAGATGGATGGTAGACGACGAGTTGCTATCACAGGGCTACCGTATTCTCGCCGAATCACGCTGGTCCATCCTAGTCTTTAGGTTGCCATATATTGCAACCAAGGCATACCCCTGGTTCTTATAACGCAGACCTTAACCTCTGTGAGCCCAGGAGGATCATCTGCCGCCTCACAGAGGGATACCAAGAGTACCCTCACGTCCCCTCGAAGCCTCGGGCTTCGTAACCCAATTCGTTGGAGCCTTCTTTTACTCAAACGGACGTTCGCTCCTTCCCGTGTTATACTAAGAATTACTACTTAGTTTTGCTAACTAAGGTTTACCACTTAGTTTCCAAAATCGTTGTTTTCTTAACTAAGGTTTACTACTTAGCTCCTTTTATCTAAGGTTTACTACTTAGTTCTCTTCTCGTCAATTTGGATTGGTTAAGTGTCATTAATCAATTCAAACTAACTTAACCTTCTTCATTTATCCTGTTAAACTGGTTAAGTGTTATCAGTAATTCATGTTGACTTAACCCTACCACAAACCAAGCTATATTGGTTAAGTATTCCTTATTACTTAACCCTACCCATTCATCTTGTATTGGTTAAGTGTTCCTTTTTAACTTAACCTTGCCCATCTATTTGTCACTAACATTTTATTAATGGTTAAGTATTATCCCTTCATGTTTTAGACTTAACCCTATTCCTTTATCACAATCTAATGGTTAAGTGTTCAAGTTTACTTAACCCTACGGTCTAGTCCAGCTAACATATGAAATTGGCTAAGTGTAATAAATTTTACTTAACCCCAAACTCTAGTCTAGTTAACATGTTAATTTGGCTAAGTGTATTAACTTTACTTAACCCCACCTTCTAGTCTAGTTAACATGTTAATTTGGCTAAGTGTTTTCTTAGTTACTTACCTCTACAAATCTTGCCTTGTTACCATGTTAAGTCGGTTAAGTGTCCCTATGGACTTAGCCCTCCCATTCTAGCTTAACTGTGTTAAGTTGGTTAAGTGTTCCTATGGACTTAACCCTCCCATTCTAACTTAACTGTGTTAAGTGTCTGTATGAACCTAACCCCACCCACCGGTCTGGTTATCATGTTGAATTGGTTAAGTGTCTTAGTTGACTTAACCCTACCATTCTTGTTCTAGCTTTAACTAAATAAATTAAAGCCGCTACCACTCACATTAGACAGATATTTTTGCGATTACTGGATGTGCCGGTTGGTTCCGGGCAGGTTTACATCGCAACTCAGTCTAACCTCGGGTTAGGCATATTCGTGTTTTCTAAGTTCAAAAGGGTTTTGATTAATTTTTAAATCAGGTTTTGAAAGTAACCATCTCGTCCGTCGGATCAGTTAGGGATAGCCAGGGAGAGCAGGAAACTTGTATCTTCCAAACCCAAGCCTATACACTATCCTCTCTGTCACCCTAGAACTTTCTGGTGTGTTATTAAGAGATGTCGTTAATAAACCTTTAATTTGTCTAAATTTACATTTTCTCATTTAGGACAAATTCTATAAGTAAATTATTCCTAATTTACTTATTTCATAATTACTCTCTTAATGTAAATTGTCAATATTTATTATTATGGCCCATTTTCCCCTCTAAATCATATTTATGCTTTTTGGTATGTAAACTATACCAAATTAAGTGTCACTAACCATGATTTTGCTAAACCTGACAATTACTCCCAATTATGGCCAATTTCAAATTTATGCCAATATACTTATCATGCCAAATTAGCTAATCCAATTCTGATTTAACATTCTAATTACAGTTCATGTCAAACTAGACTTATTATTCTAGTTCACAATTCATGTAAATGCTAGATTTACAAGCCAAAACTAGATTCAAATTATACATCCTATAATTCATGTCAAATTTATCCAATTTGCATTTCTATGAACATACCATAATACATGTTCCCAATTTATGCCAATTTCCAAGTTTAAAACTACGTTTTTAGTAAATTTCATATTTTGCCCAAATCGTATTCCCACCGTTCGTATAATCGTGATTCAATCTAGATTATAGAAAAATCTAGATTCGTAGAAAATAGGGAATGAACCAAAGATGCTATGCAAAAGATAGACATAATAACTGGCATAAAATGATAATTTACTAATTATAGACCTAACGAATTTCACTGAAATTGATCTAAAACATCGAAGGCCTATAGGTCTAAAAATCTTATGACATAAAAAGGGTTGAATAACGACGTAGGTTCAAGAACATGGGTCGACCTAACTAAATAGGTAAATTCCCAAGACCTAACTAATAGACAGAATAGATAATTAGGTTTAGACCCAATTTCACAGTCACAAAACTTAAGCAACACTTTCCTAGTCATGAATCATAGGTGTTTAATCACAGTTGTCCTTTTTATGTCATAGGCAATAGTTTATGTTTCCTAATCAAAGGCATGGGCTTGTGTTCATAGTCAAGGAAATAATTCTCATAGTCATGAGTCACAGTCATAGGCAGTGTTCATAGTCATAGGCAATGTTCATAGTCATAGGCAATGTTCATAGTCAAAGAGGCATATGGTTTTAAGGTCCATAGTTTCATAGTCACAGTCTCATTGGTCCTCGAATCATAACAGTTCTTAATTAGGTCCAAAGATATAAGCACTGATTCGAACATAAAGATTTGGCATATTCTTTTATTCCTTTAATTTCATGTCACGAATAGAGAAAACGTTCAAATCTAAAAAGTAACTGACTTACATTGATCGGTTTTTAGAATAGAAAGATGGCGTTGCTAAGATTCGTGCGACGTTGCTCGAAACCGTTTGAGTTAGCCTTTGATTCTTATCTTGAAGCTTTAATCTTGATTCGAATCTCTTCTTGACGAACTTGAGCAGCATAACCTTGTCTTGGATTTTCGTATTATTTGATTCTAATTAGAATTAGAGCAGAGTATAGGCATTGAGAAGTTGTAAGGAGAAAATATGAGGCCTAGGGGTGTTTTTATAGTGTAGAAGTCAACGAACCTGGTAAGAATGGCGTTCGGATACAGAAAAACGAACCAGGGTGCAGATCTGCAAAAAGCGGGGAGGTCGACCCTGGGAGGTCGACCCCCAGGTCGACCTATGGGGGGGACCCACAGGTCGACCCCCTGGTCGACCTGGGTCCTGGGCAGGAAATTTCCCGCCCAGCCCGCTTCTGAGTCTGTTTTGAAATTTGAACTGCGCTGAAACTTCCGGAGGCCATATCTTCCTCATACGGACTCCGATTTACGCAAACTTGGACTCGTTTTCATGCAAAATTACGAGACCAACGCAATGGAGCAACCCATTTCCCTTGATTTTGATTTTAATATTTAATTCTGCCTTGATTTGTGAATCTTAGTGTTACAGAATTACGGGGTGTTACATCGTTCGCTTTGGGTCCGTTGGGAAGTTAGTACCAAGGTTCGTAGGGTCGTTTCCTATTAAGGAGAGGATTGGACAGATGGCGTATAGAGTGGAGTTGCCCGAGAGACTTAGTGGTGTGCACGATGTATTCCATGTATCACATTTGAGGAAGTGCTTGCATGAGACCGCGGAAGTGGTGGAGCCGAGCTTGCTTAGAGAGGTGGATATCGAGCGTGATGCGACGGTTCGACGAGCTCCTACATGCATTCTTGGGTCGGAGATTAAGAAGTTAAGGAATCGAGAGGTCAAGCTAGTCAAAGTGCAATGGGGAGATGCTGAGAGCAACGCTACTTGGGGGACGGAAGAGAAGATGCGTTTATTGTACCCTTTTCTTTTCGAGGGTATGTCTTTTAATTTCTCCTTTATCGCTTAGCTTGTACTTGTTTTATCTTTAGTATGTCCTCTCGCTAGTATCTTTGACCTTTAGATAGGGAAGTCCTATGGTTGAAACATGTGTTTGAGACATGTTATGCATGATGGATGCATGTGGATGCAAGTAGTTGCTAGTGGTTGCTCGTGGATGCATATACACACACTTTAGGCACTAGATCGGCTCAGTCACTTCATATTGCATATTGCATAAAAATGTGTGTACATGCTTAAGTTAATGGATGTATAATGGTTGTACTATCATATGGATGCTGCATTTTGGAGAATGGTTGTGCACACATGTAGAAATAATATGTATCAATAGGATTCTTTCGAATATGTAATGGACGCATGGCACTATCATGGTTTGCATTAAGGAGGTCAACTGAATCAGTAGACCGCCTGATTTTGCATTAGATAGAGAACATATACACACACTTCTTGCATATGTTCATACATCATTAGGAATTTTATAAGGACAATGGATGCCTGTGTTTGATGGTCGAGTAGATGGTTGTTTGGATGTTAGGATATGCATTCTCCTTAAATTGGAGATTTCGGGGGCGAAATCCTTTAATGAGGGGAGAATGCAACACCCCGGATTTTTGAATAATCGAATTAACTCAATTAAAGAATAATTAATCTCAGACGTGAGAATTAAGGGAAATGGGTTGCGCCATTGTGTTCGTTTCGGAATTCTGGTTGAGATAGAGTCCGAGTTTGCGGGAAACGGATACCGGATGAAGGAGATATGGACGAACGAAGTTAGGTGGCAAAACAAGAAAAAAAATTGCACTGGCGCACTCGGGAAGTGCGCCAGTACAAATTTGCACTGGCGCACCTGCCAAGTGCGCCCAGGCCGAGCAGCAGGCCTGCACAGCTTTCTGGTTCAGTCTGATCTGTGTTGTGACTCCTTGCTGAGTCATTAGGGCAGAGGTGTCACCCTATCCCGACAAAATGGTTTTGATTAACCCTAAGATCATCCGACGGCTATAATTAAATTAAAATTCTATATAAACATGGGTAGACTCAAACCCTAAATCAAAATAAAAACTGAAACAATGGCCGTCATGCTGTCATCTTGTAACCTAGAGTAGCCGCCACCAATTAGAGAGGAAGAACAGCTAATCAAATTCAATTCTATTCAACTCTAACAACAAATCTTCTTCAAAGGAAAGCTAATACAACTTCAGAACTCTGAATTCAGAACTCAAAACCTTCTTTGAGTTGTGAGTTCGATTTCTTTAATAAAATAATTAGCAATTTAACTGGATTAAGTTATGATGTGGATTATATGGATATGAAGTGAATTATTGACCGCATGTTTTAATTATGTTGTAAAATTGTGATGTTATCATATATGTTGTAAATTCTATGATGTTATGTTGTGATGTTATCATCTATGTTGTAAAGTTATGATGCTACCATCTATGTTGTAATTCTATGATTGGCTTATGTATAATCAAATCATCATGTTGTTCATATGCTAGTTTCGCTATGTTGATTCATATGATAAATCATATGTATGTATGCAAGTTTAGATTTTTATTTAGACATGAATTATATGCAAGTTGGGGAAAATTATATGTAACCTTACATTTTTCATGACATCTAGTTTATGTGAAAATTTATCTAAAGTTAGGCTATGACATGTGTGAGTTATATGCTAAATTCTATATGCTAGTTTACATGTTTAGATGTAAGTTTACACCATTGTTATGTTGCATTAATCACATATGCAAGTTTATATAAATATATGAGTTTGGAATATGAATCATGTTATGTAAGTTTGTGGTTATTGCCTATGCAAGTTTACACCTTTAGATGTAGATCTATGACATACATGATTTATGCAAGTTGGTGACCATTATCTAAACAAGTTTACACCTTTAGATTTGGATCTATGACATATGTAGTTTTATGCAAGTCGTAACTTTGGCCTATGCAAGTTTTAGATGTAGAACATCACTCACATATGCAAGTTCACACCTATGTTTAGATCTAGTTTTATCTACATGTATGTTGTGATGTTTTCTCTTTATTTCATGAATTAGACTATTCGAGTCTAACGTATATTTTACATTAAACGAACGAACGTACAACGTGGGGTAATGTGATAATATTAAAAAGATTTAAATGTCATAAAATTAATTTGTGATGAAAATTGGTATGATTTTACATACCATAAATAGATGGACATAATTGAGTCAATTATGGCCATAGATAAATTTGGAATTGATTGATAATTTGAATAGGGAAATTAATTCAAATTGGGGAATGATTAATTAGGAGTAACTAATCGTCTAAGACACGAGATTAGGCTCTTTTGTGGGGTTAGACTGCCCGGAACCGCCCGGCAAATCCAGCTGTCACAAATGCCAGTCTAATGTGGGAGGTCTTAGGCATAAATTAAATACGTGACAGTTGTAAAGACACGAGGTTAGGCTCGTTTGTGGTGTAAGACTGCCCGGACCCGCCCGACAAATCCAGCTGCCACAAATGCCAGTCTAATGTGGGAGGTCTTTATGAGGTTACGATCTTAATGAATTAAGAAACACTTAACCAGATAAACATGTAGTGGGACATGAGGGGGTTAAGTGGGTGCCTTAGGTGGCATTTGGAATTTAGTGGGTGCATTGGGTGGCATTGGAAATACGATTAGAAACACTTAACCAAAATTGAAACATGTAAGTGAACATGAATAAGAAGAGGGTTAAGTGGTATGTACTAGAGGGGACCAAGCTTAGGTGGATAGCTTGTATCAAGTAATGGGGGCCCGTTTCAACCAGTAACCCATACGTATCTTTATGGGCTCGACCCAAGTCGAGGACGGGACACGCATAATGGGCTTGACTGTAAGAGGCCAAACCGGGTTAGCGGTGGCAACGCAAGTCCAATAGGTTCATATGCGTGTGTGGACCCGGGCTGGTAGGTAAGACGTTGTTACATCGTGTAGGTATAAGCCGTGCATCATTGGTGGGGTTGCCACTTTGCGGAGTGATACACCCCACTTTGGGGCCAGCACGGGTATTTACGAGTTAGGGAGCCGATCGCATGGGGGTAGTAGGTATACCTAGTGGAGATAGGGGCAGGCGGCACCTATGAAGGCAACTAGGGGTGCACGAAACTACCATTATCATTATTAAGTTCTGTAGGCGGGATCAACCTTAAGGTGACTAGTAGTGGTGCAGTATCGTAGTGGTGGTGTAGTATAGCAATTATCTTATAGTAGTTTAGGTGTGCTTTAACGTTATCTTTGTTTATCTTGTTTCCTTGTTTACTCTGTCTTACTCAATTGTTCACAATCATTTCCTTATTTTCCAACTTATGCCTTAGCCTGGTTATTTTGGTAATTGTATTGTTAAAGTAATCGCACTCGCCAGACTTTATGTCTGACCCCCTTTGTTTCCTCCTCTTTTCTTCACTTCCCCTCCCCCCCCCCTCCAGGTGCTCAGGTTGGAACTAGCACCAGTAGAGCTTGATTTTGGACAACTTTATTTCTTGTTTTTAGAAGATTGCCTGGATCGCTGAAGTAAAGTTCAGCCTCTCTTATTTAAGGCTATTTTGTATTGGGGATTATGTCTTTCAATTTATGTACTTTGATTTGGTCAAGATGGATATTATGTACTTTGACTCTGGTTTTTGATGATGTAATCAAACTTATGTGTTTACCGCTGCAATGAATAAAGTTTTAAAGTTTTAGTACTATTTATATATGTCTTGTTGTTAAGTTTTTGTTCTATACACACTTAAAATGCTCCATGAAAGGTAATGCATTCCCTTTGTGAGTGATATTAATGGAAGTGGGGTGTTACAATACTCCTTTACAATTTCATATATTTCATCACGTGACCAAATTTTTGGTGCATGCATATTCTCTTCTCTGTTAGGTTTGATATTTTTTTCCTCTTTGAAACATATGATTGGGATGCGGAAAGAAACGATGATAATAAAACCAATAAATTTTCCTCCCATATCGTAAGGAAAAAACTCGTGTTTCTTCCATGCAACAAGGACAAGCTAGACCATCGGCCATACTCCAACCTGAAAGCATCTCGTATGCAAGAAAATCACTAATAGTCCATAACAAAGAAGCGAACATACGAAAATTCTTTTTTTTGAAATGTCATATGTTTCAACCCCTTTATACCATATAGTGCTTTCTCTTCTATTGATGGTTGTAGATAAATATTGATGTCTTGCGTTCGATCAAAAAGGCCAGGAATACCAATAGTGAGAAACATATATGGAGTTTTCAAACACATCCAAGGAGGTAAATTATAAGGAGTAACGATAATAGGCCAAAATGAATATTTACTACCAAACCGAGAGAATGTGAAAACCCATCCGTACATAAACCAAGTATGAGGCTACGGCTCTCTGCGGCAAATGTAGGATATGTTCCATCAAAATGTTTCCATGCTTCTCGAATCGATGGATGTGTCAAAATTCTTTCTTCTAGTGTTCTCACACCATGCCATCGTGACATGCAGCGACTGAGCATGCATATAACTTTTGTAGTCTAGGGATGATGGGTAAATAATGCGTTCTCTTGTATAGAACTTCCTTTCCTTTTTTTTCAAGGTTTGTACCTTTCCTCACCACATATTTTGCAGTTCCTAAGATTAATATCATCTTTCCAATGCAACATGCAACCTCTTATACGAGTATCTATTTTCTGGTACGACATACCGAACGCCGATATTGGTGTTTTCACTTTGTAATGACTATCACACAGTAGATTATTGGAAGGCGTATATCTTTTTGCAGCTTGAACAACTGTTGTAAATTCAGCATCTGTAACGTTGAATTTTGATGTCATAGTGATGTATTAAGTGGTTAACGATAATTCTGTTTTAGTTGTACAACCATTCCACAACGGACTCTTAGCTGAAGCCAATAAATCATATATTTTCTCGCACCCGCATTCGCTTCTTCTTCAATATCGATGCAATCATCGTCAACCTGACCTGTAGGAACATTGACTGTGCTGCATCTTCCACTATATCTTTTATTGGATTTTTCGTAACTACTTCGACCTATGATACCACAGGATTTACTATAGGTGCAATAAGTTCTCCACGACGATCCCTAAATATTAATTTGGCAAAAAACCATATTTATACTAGTATACTTTAGCAGTGTCTAGTTTCCAAAACCTCATCAGTTTGCACCTAGTACATGAACAACGAAGATCCTCGTAATTTCTATTATTAGATACTTCAAATCTAATAAATTCGTTTACACCATTGTACAAATGTGCTTTCACCGAAACTTTTATTCCAGTTCTAGCTTCATACATCCAACTTTGGTCAACATAATAATTGAACAATTTTCCTAATTCAAAAATATATGCTAGTCATTTTGATAACACATGCATATGTTAGTGTAAAGTCTGTTGAGATTAAAGCTTCACACTTACCACACTTCTATCAAATTTCGACAGCGCTTCGCTACACTTCTCATTTGCGCACTGGTTGAATCCAAGTGATTCCTATTCAAAAATAAAAATAAAGTAAAATATTTTAGGATTAAAGGTTTTACACACCACAATGTCATATCCCAATAATACTTCACTTCTTTTCTACACACCGTCTTCTGTCTAATCAGTATAGTATTTCTATGGTTGAAATATTTTCAATTTTTTTAAAGAAAAACAAATTTGGCAGAATACATGCTCTTATTAAATTCATTTCCAAATAATAAAACTAATGGATTTCAATATTGTATTTATCATTGTTAAATTCATTCCTATTTTTTTTAGAAAACTGATTTAAGTATGATATTTCTTAACTAAACTATAAGAAAACCGATTTAAAACATTTTTTATTTTATTTTCTTAAAATCCTCCCATTTTATTGAATAAATCCTATAGTTCAAAAGCTACCTGTAACACCCCACCTCCGCTAGGGTCACTCACAAAGGGAATGCACTAGTTTTGGTGGAGTATTATCTAGGTAAACATGCACAGAGATATCACGAGGCAGAACATAAATAAAGCAACGGTAGAAATTAAAAACCAACTTTTTATTATTTTCAAGAAAAGAGTCAAAAGCTCATATATCCAAGATACAAATTATTCCATTACATCAAGTTCATAATAAAGAAGCATAAACTTAAAACAAAAGTAAATTATTCCCCATAAATAGCAGAAGCAGCCATAGCATAGCCCAAGACCAAACCGTACATGAGCTGTTAGAAAGCAAGCTAAATCCAAGCTAAGAGTCAGTGTTTCCTCCCTGAGAACCTGGGGGGAAGAAACGAAAGAAAAAGAGGCAAAAGAAAAAGGGTCAGTCATAAAGACTGGTAAGCCCTAGTGACTTTCAGTATGAAAACTAGTAAAGGTAACATGATATGTGAAAACTAGAATTAAACATAAGGATGATAACGGAACTGGTAGGATAATTAAGATAACAAGATAAGTCAAGTCTAGCATCGCATATTCAAGGTTCGCTGCACCAACTGTACTAGTATTCTAACCCATGCCAAGTATTAACCATGAAATGATCCCTTGGCCCAGTATCATGAAGTGACCCATTACGAGGTCCTACGGTACGATCTACTAATCGATCGGCTCCCTATAAGTCCTAGCTCGTCATGTGTCTGTGTCATACCGCCCTATCCTGAAATGTTGTTACCTGTGCTAGGTCCACCATAGGGTGTATCAAGTCCTATGGTGCCAACCACCGACACGAATCAAGCACGCACAGTGTAAATCTACGGGTGCCCAATGCCTGCTTTTTCAACTCCGGACTACGTGCACGACCATAGTCCGCCTGAACCTACAATGGCGCACCTACTCAGCCGTCGTTCTGGTCGCTTACAATCAGCCCAGTAATCGTTCCCTACCCTGCCTAGTCCCAGGGTATCGTGATACATCTAAGTGGGTTACTTCTAAAAAGGACCGCGTAACTAGGGTTTCTAATAGGTTAAGTGTTGTCATTCAAATTCGTGACTTAACCCTATCCAAATCAAGTATCAAGTTGGTTAAGTTTGTTCAAGCAGTTCATGACTTAACCCTATCAAATCATCGTGTCGAGTTGGTTAAGTATATTCAAGTGGTTCATGACTTAACTCTATTATGTGGCATTAATTCATTAGTGCACGTCAACCTCTTACATTAGACTAACTGTTGTGGTTACTGGATTTGCCGGGCGGTTCCGGGCAGATTTACACCACAACATAGTTTAAACTCGGGTTTTACGTGCGATATGACCAACTACCCACATTGGATCCTATTGTTTGCAGCCACTGGATTTGCTGGGCGGTTCCGTGCAGATTTACACTTCAAACTCAACCCAACCTCAAGTTGGCCATTTTCAAGTTTATCTAATTGTCATGCCCACGTTCAAGTTTTCATGTCTAGATTCATGTCCAGTTTTCAGGTCATATTCCATGTCAAATCGTGTCAAATTCATGTCCATATTCAGGTTTAAGTCATAACAACGTTCATGTTCAAGTTTAAATTTAATTCATGTTTTACCTAGTCTACCCAAATCGTATTCCCATCGCACGTAAGCTCGAATCGATACAAATAAATCTAATTAGGGAATAACATAAAAAGGGACGGGTATAAGGTGGCAAAAGTGATTACTAGCATAGCATGGTATGACTTGAGATAAAGGATTATAACATTACTGGCATATGGAATATTGGAATTTAACATAAAGATTCCAAATCTAACAAAATAAGGTACTAGTCAAGATAACATTTGTCACAAGGTGATGGTATAGTCATAGTAACGATTGACATAAGATGATAGCATATTCATGGTAACGATTGACATAAGGTGATAGTCATAAACTTGTGACTAATAGCAGGTTCAACATGATAATATGAGGGGTTTTTCTTTTTGATTTACAACATGAATAGGCCCCAAATCAATGTCATAATAATATCCAAGAGTCAAGATCCAAGATGAACAAGAATGGATGTAAAATAGTCATCATATATAGGTCCAATTTCAATTTATATCATATTCATATTACATTTACAGTTTAAATCTAAAAATAACTGGGGCTTACAGATCGTGGTTCGAGAATTAGAAAAAGAGAGTCGATAGTTGAATCTCTATATGCTTAGTCGGGTCCTAATAGAAATCCCCAAATCAGCAATTCTCTTAACGCAATCTCAACGTAGAAGAAGCAGTCCCTTTCTCAAACTTTTCAATTAGAATCAGAGCAGCATATGGTCAGAAAGAATTTTGTGTAGAGATACTGGTGTTAGGGGCTGTATTTATAGGGTCAGGTCAACGAATGTGGACAGAAACGAGGCCAGGAACATCAAAATGAATCCATCTTCAAAAGTGGACTCGGCCACCAGGTCGACCCCCAGGTCGACACTATGGTCGACCTGGTCCTGGGCAGGCTGACTACATAGTCGACCCCCAGGTCGACCTAGTCCTGGGCGGGAAATTTCCCACCCAATCCATTCTGAGGTTTGAAATTCGAATTTTGAATTCGAATTGAGCTGTTTTGAACTTGAAAACTTCTGAAAACTTCGAAAGGTCATAACTTGGTCATACGGACTGCGATTTTCAAAAACTCGGACTCTTTTCCAAGCAGAATTTCGAGACGAACGCATTGGCGCAACCCATTTCCCTTGATTCTTATTTTAAAAATTAATTTTGCCTTGATTTATGGTTATTACACGTTATAAACACACGGGTTGTTACATTCTCCCCCCTTAAAGGATTTCGTCCCCGAAATCTCTAAGTTAGGGAGGATGTGTCCTACCATCCATCATCCATCTACTCAAAGCATCATCCACAGGAAACCGTTGTCCTTAAAAGATTTCTAGTGTTGTATGAACATATGCAGAAAGTGTGTGTATATGTGCTTATCTAATGCAAAAGATCAGGCGGTTACTGATTCAATAAACCTCCTTAATGCAAAATATGTTAGTGTAATGAATCCAACATGTATGCAAATTCCTAGCATAGTTTATAATCTCTACATGAGTGCACAAACATTCATCCATATGCAACATCCAAGTGATAGCATAACAAGTTCAATCCATGTACAAGTATAAGCACTCATGCATATGCAACATGAAAATGTGACTGAGCCGATCTTGTGCCTAATGTGTGTCATGCATCCACTAGCAACCACTTGCAACCATCTGCAAACATCAACCATAACATGTTTCAATCACATGTTTACATCCATATGGTTCTACCTAAGGTTCTCAAGATAAGATCGAGAAGATAACAAGACAAACGTAGATATTAGAAGCATGATACGAAAAGGTTTTCAAGTTTATAGGAAAAAGAGATCGAGAATGTACCCTCAAAAAGAAATGGGTAAAGCGCGCGTATCTTCTCTTCGGTTTCCCAAGTTGCGTCTTCTTGGGCTTCACTCCACTACACTTTAACTAGCTTGACTTCTCGATTCCTGAGCTTCTTAATCTCCGTTCCTAAGATACGAATCGGAACTCGCCTCAATGTTGCTTCTTTTTCCACTTCTACGTCTTCAAGGATACTTGGCTCAACCACTTTGGCTGACTCATGCAAGCACTTCCGGAGATGCGAGACGTGAAAGACATTGTGCAACCCAGCCAGCTTCTCGGGTAAGTCTACCTTATAGGCCATCCGTCCAATTCTCTCAGTGATAGGGAACGGTCCTACGAACCTTGGTGCTAGCTTTCCAACTGCTCCAAAACGAACTATATTGCGTAACGGAGAGACTTTTACAAAGACCATATCTCCGACTTCGAACTCTAGGTCTGTCCTCCTCTGGTCCGCATAAGATTTCTGCCTATCTTGGGCCGTTTTCATCCGTCTTCGTATCAACTCAATCTTCTCAGAAGTGTCCCTTATCATGTCGGGCCCAAGTATAAGTTTGTCTGTCGTCTCCCACTAACAAGTTGGCGACTTGCACGGTCTTCCATACAGGGCTTCGAACAGTGCCATTCCGATGCTAGCCTGGTAACTATTGTTATATGCAAACTCCACGAGAGGAAGATGGTCTTCCCAAGTACCACCAAAGTCAAGAATACATAGCCTCGGGAGATCTTCTAGTACCCTATTTACCTTTTTGGTTTGTCCATCCGTCTGTGGGTGATAGGCGGTGCTCAAGTTCAGTCGTGTTCCCATTGCTTCTTGCAGACTATTCCAGAACAGGCTAGTGAAAATCGAGTCACGATCACTAACTATACTAGAAGGAACTCCATGCAATCGTACTATCTCTCGAAGGTAAATAGACGCTAGCCCTGATGCGGTCCTCTTGCTTTTCACCGGAATGAAGTGAGCACTTTTCGTGAGTCTATCAACTACGACCCATATGCTAGTATTTCCCTTCCTTGACCTAGGCAGTCCATTCACGAAATCTATCGAGATACTCTCCCATTTCCATTGCGGAACCTCCAAAGGATGTAATAGCCCACCAGGCTTCTTCGACTTGGCCTTTACTTGTTGGCACACCATGCACTTCGAAATGAACTCTGTCACGTCCTTTTTCATTTCAGCCCAAAAGAAAATGCTTTTCATATCCCTATACATCTTATCCCCTCCGGGATGTATAGTCATCTTCGAGTGATGCGCCTCTTCAAGAACTTTCCTTACTATGTCTCCCACTTGTGGGACACATAGTCTTCCATCGCGCCTTAGCCATCCCTTGTCATCTATGGCATACCTACTGAGGTGACTTGACGTCTCATCCCTAATCAGCTTGTCCTTGATTTCGACTATTTCTGGGTTTTCCTTCTGTGAAGTCCCTACTTGATCTAGAAGTGTAGGTCTTAACTCAAGAGATGCAAACGTAGCAGTCAATGACTCAACATTAGGTGTAAAATCAAAGGTTGCTATAAACTCAAGGCTTTTCCTTTCAACAAACAAGGGGCTCAAAGTCAACCTTTTTCTACTTAGCGCGTCCGCCACTACATTACCCTTGCCAGGGGTATAAGCTATATCGATGTCATATGATGCCAAGAACTCCATCCACCGCTGTTGTCTCAGATTCAAGTCTTTCTGTGAGAAGAGGTACTTAAGTGATTTGTGGTTGGTATACAGCTCGAACCTATCCCGTAGAAGATAATAGCGGCAAGCTTTAAGTGCAAAAACAATCGCGGCCAACTCCAAGTCATGCGTGGAATAGTTTTTCTCATGGACTTTAACTTGTTTGCACCCGTAGCATATTACTCTTCCTTCTTGCATTAGGGCAGCGTCTAACCCCGTGCCACACGCATCCATGTACACCGTAAACATCTTACCTCCATCGGGTAATGCCAAAATTGGAGTTGTGGTGAGGGCATTCTTAAGTCTCTGAAAAGCAGCGTCACATTCTATGTCCCATACAAAAGCTAGGTTCTTCTTTGCTAACTTAGTAAGAGGGGATGAAATCTTAGCGAAGTCCTTAATGAACTTCCTGTAGTAGCCCGCCAAACCGAGAAAGCTCCTCACCTCTATTGCATTCTTAGGAATTTTCCAGTCCTGTACCGCAACTACCTTTGCGGGGTCCAAGGCTATGCCTTGCTTAGAAACTACATGCCCAAGGAACCGAACTTCCTTCCTCCAAAAATGGCATTTGGAAAACTTAGCCTTTAACTGATGTGCTCTAAGCGTCTCCATGACTTCCTTGAGATGTCTAGCATGCTCTTCTTCATCTTTTGAGAAGATCAAAATATCATCCATGAAAACTACCACAAACTTGTTAAGGAACACCCGAAACACCCTACTCATCAAATATACAAAGTACGCGGGAGCATTCGTTAATCCAAACGGCATGACGAGCCATTCCAAGAACCCATCTGGAGTCCTAAACGCAGTTTTGTCAATGCTATCCTCAGCCACTCTGAGCTGATGGAATCCTGTGGCTAGATCGAGTTGAGAGAAAACAAATGCTCCCACAAGCTGGTCAAAAAGATCATCGATTCTTGGTAGTGGGTGCCTATTCTTCTTTGTCAGCTTGTTTAACTCACGATAATCTACGCACAGACGAAGCGATCCATCTGCCTTAGTAGCGAATACCACCGGAGCACCCCATTCATAAATGCTTCGTCTTATGAAATTTTTCTCAAGAAACTCATTAATTTTTTTACTGAGCTCTCTTCTTTCTCATGGGGCCATGTGCCTAACGGGCAATGAAATTGGCTTGGCATTATCAACAAGATAAATTCGGAAGTCTATTTCGCGTTTAGGGATAAGCCCCTCACTTCATCAAAGACATCTGGATATTCTCGGACCACTCTTATAGATTGCAAATTATCGTCGGACGAGTCAAAAGATTCAAGATAACACAACATGACTGGACCCTTAGGGTTACAAGAAATTTCAAGGGTATTACCAAGGCGAGTCATGAGCCTCACTACCCTTCGTTCACAATCAAGAATGGATCCACAATTGGACAGCCAATCCATTCCTAGGATCAGACCGTATCCCATAAATCCGAGAACATAGGCATTACACGTGAATTCTACGCTTAAGATAGAGATCCTCAAATCCATACACATCATAGATAAATGGACGGAGCCCCCAATTGGATTTGAAACTATAACGGGATCCTCAACCAGACCAGTACTTAGGTGCAGATTTTCAACAATATCAGAAGAAATAAAAGTATGCGATGCGCCAGATTCAAATAAGGTTCGAACAGGAAAGTCAGAAATGTAAACAAGGCTTTCTACGAAAATATTACTACCTCAGTCAAGATCTGGAGTGGTGTTGAGAGCATGCAACTGCCCTCCAGAAGGTCCTGCTCGCTGGGTCTTCACTTGCCCCTGCCCTTGCTTCGTAGGGCAATCCTTGCTGATGTGTCCAGTATTTCAACAATGAAAGCATTCACCCAACTTCCTCTTCTTCTTTCTACAGTCTTTAGCTAGATGTCCAGTAATACCACAGAAGTTGCACTTCCTCGTCTCACATGATTTGTTGTTGCTCTTGTTATTCTTATTATTCTTGTTGTTCCCCTTCTTGAAGTCAGCTTTCTTATTCTGAGTTTCATTAGGCTTAACCTCCTTCTTGCTATTCTTGTCTTCCTCATGGTGTAGAGCCATATCCACCAAGCTTTCAAAGGTCGCCCCCATGGGTATATGAGTTAGGGCCAAGCTGTGTAGTGGCTCATTCAATCCTCGAGCAAAGCGTACAGCCTTTTTCTGGGCTGTGTTAACCAAATCCAAAACGAACCGAGCAAGCTGATTAAACTTATTCACGTACTCCCTAACAGACATGTCCGCTTGCTTGAGGGCTAGGAACCTCTCCATCTGAAAGTTCTCTTCTGCTGAGGATAAGGATTCAAGCCCAAACCTCTCTCTAAAGTCTGCCCAAGTCTCAACTGGCCTGGTAGCGTTGGTGACTTCCTACCAAAATGCAGCTTCCTCTTTCAACAACCATGCTTCCAACTGAACTTTCCTATGTTCCTCCATATCAAAGATAATGAACAAGTCCTCCGTCTCCTTTAGCCAATTTCATGCCTCAACAAAGGTTTCAGTTCCAACGAAGTTCTTGCTGCCCATTGCTTTAAAGTCTTTGCATATTTTGGCAAAGGCGGTACCAGAAGGAGGAGGAACCACGACCACTGGGGGAGGAGGAGGAGGGATGTCTGTCGTCCCCGCGTCGTTGGCCCTGGCTTTTAAGTACCTTCGGAACCATCCAGGCACGGGTATTCCCTCAGGCAGGTTAAGATAGGCCATGCTGAAAAACGAAAAGAAAAGATTCAAATGAGGAAGAAACAAAGGGAAGTGCTAATGGCTACTTGGGGAAGAGCCTTTTTAAACATAAAACTTTCCTTGAAAAATGCTTCTTTATAAATGGTTTTGAAAATAGTTTCAGAAGGTTTTTAAAACTTTTGCCCAGCCTGGTAACCTTCTGCTCTAATACCAAATGTAACACCCCACCACCGCTAGGGTCACTCACAAAGGGAATGCACTAGTTTTGGTGGAGTATTATCTAGGTAAATGTTAGATCAAAATTTGGACCCAACACCCAAATTGTTCTGATTTGTAAAGAATTATAACTGGAGAATGAAGAAAAAGCAGAAAACACACAGAATTTATAGTGGTTCGGCGTTAACGAGCCTACGTCCACTTTAAATGTTATCGATTATACTTTGAATGCTAGTACAATCAATGATTTCTCTCAAACTCACTTTTACAATTGTAATTTCTCTCAGTAATCTCGTAATAAAACTGACAAGAAATAGTGGTATGACAGTAATGGCGGAATCAGTGCTCAATACTGCCAAAAGATCCCAAAAAATGCCAAGCTCTGGGCTATTTATACCTGACTTCGTCAGGCGGATCGCGGTCACACGTGGCACAGATCCCGAGAATATCAGATCATATCGCAGCTTGATGAAGAAGTAGTCAAATTAGCCGTTGTGGACAGGTGTCGCGATCCCCTTAAATATCGGATCGAGCAAGGAGGAGGAATTGGTCAAAATGACAGTTGGGGACACGTGTCGCTGGATCCGTGCACCTCGGATCGCCGAAGACTAGCTCGTGCTTGAACAGGTCAAAGGTTTTGCTGTGCGTCGGGAGATCGGATCGGTCTGTGCTGGGTAGTAGTGTAAGTACGGATTGAGTCGTGTAGAGGTAATCGGATCGCTGATGCTATGGGGGCGATCCGATCCTTCATGGACTTAAGGAACGTAGTTTCATACTTTCTTCTTTTGAGTGAACCTTGGTGGCCTGGTCAAAAAGCTAGCCAACATTTTGCCCCCTCGAAGTATGTTTTATCGATGATGGAACATGCTTCGAAACTATAGAAATATCTTTTCATAAAGAGATGCAAGTCAATGGTAGCGTCTATTCGAAAGGTGGTATCATTTACGAAAAGTCGTGTCTCTTTGCTCGCTATAAATGTCGGATAAATCTTCAATAACTTCCCTGTTTATTGGACAATTCTTTTCTGGAACTTCCCTTTTTTTTGGTTCGGATTGTTCCATGTCATTGCGATCCGTAAGTATTTCTGGAGGTTCGCTTCTTTCCATCCTTAGTCGGTTCGGTTCGCAGCGACACGCCATGGTTCGCGGGAGCATTCTTTGTCATGATCCAGTGAGACGAGACACTCGTCTCGTTCCATCCTTTGTGTGGGCCTTAGGTATGGTGGTGAGTCGATATCGGGATCGGCCTCTTTCTTCTCTGCTGGGCCCAATGGGCTTGCCCCTACGATCCACCGAAGCCCACGGTTCGTATGGGACAAAAAAAGGGAGGCCAACGGTCACCGTTTTCTCTATATAAATCGACCCGAGCTTCACTTTTCTCCTTCTTCTTCTTCGTTTAGCAACGTGCCGCCCATTTTTCTCGAGAAAAACCCTAATTCTTCCTTCCAAAAAATACGATTGTTCATCCTAATTTAAGAAAGGTAATCTCGTCGAAATCATTCTCATGCAATTTCTCACTTGTTTTTCTGGAATTTAAGAAGAGAAAATGAGAAAATTGGTGATGTTTGAGGCTGCACCCGCGATGGTTGATGGGTTCAGGTGCTCGCGTGACGAAGCGAGGAGAAGTGATGAGGAAGAGGCGAGGGAGAAGAAGAAGGAGGAATCAGATCGGATGGGAGCATCGGTTCGTGGTGATGCGAGGTTCAGAGAAGAGGGAGAGGAAGTAAAGAGCAGGTCGGTGCGTTTCGTTGGCGAGGCGAGGGTTCGGAGAGATGAGGACGAAGCATAGATTCGGCTAAAGGATTGGGTCGCGGGAAGGGAAGAGCTTTGGATCGTGGAGAATAGGAGGCGATGCGGATCGCCAAGATACCATCGCGATCCGTTTGGATGGATTGGTGCGCTTCACGATTCGAAGCCTTTCTATGAGCTTGTACCTTTCCGCGTACCGAGTCCTTCACCACGATCCGTCCATATGTCGCGATCCGAACCTGCCCTGCGATCCGACTGACGAACGATCTGATGCACACGCTGACTAAATAATATGATGCAACTCTAACAAATCGATGAACAGTTAGGTTAGAGCCCTTGAGACGAACATTCCGGATTGAACAAATGCATAATCTACCAATTGAACAACGACCAATGTCTCGATGATTTTGTTGACCTTTGTACCTTTCTTTAATGCACGCATAAGAACACACTGGCACTTGCACACACAGGGGGGATGGGTAGTTTTAGTCTTATTTCACATGTTTACTCGCCTAAACAGTAATGTCGGATAACAATTCCCCTTCAAGATCTGACACGGAGACTGATCCCGAGGTGTATGAGCATCTCAAACCCGAGGTTCTTCCATCTAATCCAGAGGGTGCAGATTCTGGATCCGAATATGAGGCAACGGAATCGGATCCATCTGAAAGTACTTCACTTGATGAAGAATCAGAGGTAGATGGCCGAGCTCCCGACGAAGTCCCCGGTGCCATAGAAATAGAGAAATTCATAGACTCTCTAGCTTCCAAGCTCGACGACATAAAGGTTAAGAGAATTTGCTTGAGACATGGGATTCCCGGGGAAGATGTGAGGACACCCGGCGGCGAAGATAGACCTCACTTAGCTCCGGAAGGATATATGACAGTCAGCCGGCTCATGTGCTGGGTAGGAGCTATTCCTCCGTTTCCTCCAATCGTGATTGAGACCTTAAAACGATTGGGTATCGCTCCGATGCAGCTCCATCCCAATGCCTACGCAGCTCTATACACTCTATATATCGCATAGGCGGAAATCCTGCATACCGAGCTTACATTTAAAGATTTAAATTTTTTTTATCTTTTCAACCACCGCTCCTCGGCAACCCCAAATTTCTCTTTCTTCGAATCGGTAGCGAATAGGAAGGTTCTGTATGACGGATACAGCAACATAGGGGATCCCAAGGCTGATTGGTTCTATATAAGGAAACAGGTTGGGTGCTCAAGAAGATGGCTTAAATCAAGTAAACTTTAATCTTTTGACTGAATATCTTGCTTAAGAAATCGAAGAATTAACATCCCCCCTTCTTTTTTTTTGAGCAGATCACGTCTTTCCCAAGACGGAAGGCATGGTATACAATAATCGATTGTCTATTCTTCTACAAAGCAGATCCGATTTTCTAAGGATCAAGAAGTGCATTACTGACGAGAATCTTCACAAGCATCGCCTTCTGGATATAAGGTTTGGACATGGTGCAGGCGGCAAACCCTACAAATACGTGCCCATAACGAAGGGAGAAGGAACATCACGGGCAGCAGAAACAACTAAATTCCGTAAGAGTCCTTCCCTGATAATCATCCAGGACAACGAGGACCTAAACATATATAAAGGAGATGAGGCCTGTGGTGACAAGTCTAAGGAAACCCCAGTTTCTCCGGGGGGATTTCCCTCAAGGACTTCTCTTCCTATCGAACCTGCTGCTCCCGATGATTTGACAGAAGAACAGCTATTTAAAGAGCTGAGCAAAATTCCTTTGCCTGATGATGTATACACAGAGGGGGACTTTGAAGGGGAGCCATTTTTCCCTTCTTCTGAGGAAACCACCGTTCCAATTGGAAGACAAGAAACTACTCAGATGAGCCTGACTTCAGGCCCGGGTCTGTTAGGGGGAATTATATGGGATGCACAAATCACACGCACTGCCTGACCCCACACTTTTATATCAACAGTATTCAAGGTTTTAATATGCTCTTTTTCCTTTTGCAGGAAAGATGTCTCGCAGGCGGTCTTATTCTTATCGCTCTCTTCGTGAGGGCACACCCAGTCTTCATCCGAATCCCGAGCGTTCTCGCGGCCTTTCTCACAAGCCTACTTCTTCGCAATCCCGGTCTCCACCAAAATCAACCTCTGGCAAGCCTCCCAGTTATTCGGTACCACCTACAGGGGGAAAATAACTTCCTAAAGAGCTAACCCCTCCGAAGAGTGCACCCTCTCACAGCAGGTCGTCGAAAAGACACTACGAGCCCAAGGATAAAAGCAAGGATCCAATCAAGGATTCTAAGAAGGAGAAAAGTGGTGTTGTCCCTTCCAACCAACAAGATTTGGTTGCCCCCGGGTCACGAGATTACATCCATGGTCCCGAGACTCAGGCTAAGTTGGAAAAGTTGCAAGAACAATTCCCTAACATCTTCTTCGAAAGGATGATGTTTGTTCCGGCCTTGGAACCAGTCCCTAAGAACTGGGATACTGAAGTCATCGGGCACATTCTCCATGTAGCCAGGCAGTATGAAGTGATGAAGAAACATGCGGTTAATCTTTCAAAGGTCATCCGAACGCTTGAGATGGAAGCACATAGATCCAAGGTGAAGATAGATAACAATGAGAGGGCTAGTACAAAAATGGAGAATGACTTGGAAGACGCTCAATCCCAACTTGCCTTAGCGCGGAGAGAGGCTGAAAATTATAAGACTGAATTGGAGAATGCTAAGAAACGCTTTCATTCTGAACTTGACTCAAATAGCCAAGAGAAAATGGCCTTAAAGAAGGAGGTAGAAGATCTTAAAATGGCCAACATTGAGTTGAAGACGGCACAGGGCCATTTTGAAGCTGAGAGAACTGCTTGGGAGGAAGAAAAAGCAAGCTTGAAAGAAAGTCTAGCTTTGGACGAAGCAGAGAAGGTGATTTTGAATGATCAAGTTGCGGATGCAGAGAAGCGCGCGGCTCTCGCCGAAAAGAATGTAGAAAGTGCCATTGAGATGGCTACTGCTTCTAACATCAAACTCCTTGAGAGAGAAAAAGATATCGAAGGGTTTGAAGAGATGATATTTGACTTCCTCGGCCACGTCCTTAAAACCCGTAACATCTCGTGGATCCCGGACTACCACGTTACTTTAGCCAACTTATGGGATGCCATCGTCGAGGGTGAGAAGCAGAGATTAGGAGTTGAAGAGATTGACGAAGATGAACTGATGAAGACTATTCTGAGGGATAACGAGCCCGAGGATCTGGCAGAAGGTCGTCGTCTAATTCAAGAAGAAATGGAGAAGGAGAGGGCCCTGGCTAAGGGCAAAAACAAGATTGACGAAGGTTCGAGCTCAGCTGTAGGGACCAAGGCCTCCGGAGTTGAGGAATACCATCCTGATGATCCATTAATTCCTTTGGGCCTAACTCCTGTGGTTGTCGGAGCTTCTGCAGCTAGCCTAGATGGAGGATCAGCGGAAGGTATATCCCTTTTTTCCCCATAATTTGTCAAAGCAATTGTGAATTGTCGTCGTCTGGTAGAGCAACCAATCGAATTAATAACATGTGTTCCCTGTAATACAGGTGGCGAGCCCGCCGACAAGGATGTCGAGAAGGGGACAGAGGCGGAGAAGATTGTCTCTCGCCTAGCGTCGATGTTGATATACCGAAGCAGGCTGAAGGTACAACAGCAGAGAAAGGCGTCCTGGCACCCAGTGCTGATGCTCCCAAAGATGATGAAACCATCGAGGCCTTGAAAGATATGGACGGGCGCCATGTAGAGGATGAGGAGGATATCATTAGTACCAAAGAGGCCGAAGACGATGACGACGAAACTTTGGCTAACAGAAAAGCCAGGCAGGAAAAGCAGCTGGCTTTAAAGAAGGTGGGACAAGAGCCTTTGAACGTAGCCCCTATCTCGGAGTTTAATCCCAAAACTGGGATGGTTCTGAAACCCAGCCCAAATCCATCAGCAAACAGCTTCATTTTGCGAACCCTGATGATTTCCCAACCTCCTTGACTGATAAAAGAAAGAGAAAGGAGGTGGAGGAGGAGTCTTCTGATGAGTCGGACGTTCCTCTTATAGACAAACGGAAAAGAAAGAAGGGTGATCAATCCGAAACTGACAAGGCGAAGCTGGTGAAGCAGAAACAGGAGAAGAAGTCCAAGCGTAAATAGGATATTGTCGCTTGTCTATATTTTGTCTTTAGGCTTCCTACTGGCCATGAAATGTAATTGTGAGACTGGCCCTCACTTTTGTTTTAGGTTGTTGTTTTTTCTATAGGCTTGCAGTTTATAAATGAAAGTTTATCTCTTTTGCATCATCGTGTACCTGCATTTAATAAACTTTTCATGTTTAGTCATAGATCATCTGATTATAACTACAAATCAGTCAAGCAACAGAAAGAAAAATTTAAAAATTTCCTTGCTGCATCAAGGTTCATGTGTAATGATGTATATGGCCCCCAATCAATCATTAACGTAGCGCTTAACTAGGGCTTATTAAGGATTGATTAGCGTTATTTGCATGTTGCCCCCTATTTCTGAATATGGGGGACTTAGATAATTTAATAAGATAGCTGTCCTTGTGGTGCTAAGTTTCTGACACCTTTCTCAGCGCTTAATCATAGACTCTTTTATACTCTCCTGGCGGCCGCCGAGGTTAGAGTTCGAATCCAGCAGTTCAATTGCTCCCCGATCCTTCAACGGGGAAGGAGTTCTTTCTCAGCGCTCGATCGGAGACGCATTTATACTCTCTCTCTGCTCTGGAGAGTTAGAGTTCAAGCTCAGCAGTTCAATCGCTCCCCGATCCTTCAGCGGGGCAAGAGCACTTTCTCAGCGCTCAGTCAGAGACGCTTTTATACTCTCTCTCTGCTCTGGAGAGTTAGAGTTCAAACTCAGCAGTTCAATCGCTCCCCGATCCTTTAGCGGGGCAAGAGCTCTTTCTCAGCACTCAGTCGGAGACGCTTTTATACTCTCTCTCTGCTCTGGAGAGTTAGAGTTCAAGCTCAGCAGTTCAATCGCTCCCCGATCCTTCAGCGGGGCAAGAGCTCTTTCTCAGCGCTCAGTCGGAGACGCTTTTATACTCTCTCTCTGCTCTGGAGAGTTAGAGTTACGTCAATGCGGTTCCGATCATGGTACACCTCCATGGCTCACGGAGATCGCCCTCATGTCCGTTATGCTCTCTCTCGGCTCTGGAGAGTTAGAGCGCTATCAATGATATGATTTACTTTATCGCACCCTTAGAGTTTTGACTGGTGACTGCTTTCCATTCTGATGGAAGGCACCTATAATTATACGCTTCTGTGATCGTCGCATGGTTCACAGCAATTTCCATAAAAATAGAATGGCAGATAAAAAATAGTGCAATAAAGGTAAACGACACACAACATTTTTATAGTGGTTCGGTCGAATCATGACCTACATCCACTTTATAATTTTTTCTTAAGAAATCGGACTATTATAGGCAAGTCGTGCCTTGTACATGGTCCTTAATAAAGCAAAAGAACATATCTGACATCTTTACGTTAGATATGGCCGTAAATGTTGGGCATTCCACGCTCTGGGGATTTCCTTTCCATCTACGTTCGCTAGCTTGAAAGTTCCATTATCAAGCTTGCACAGAATAGAGTATGGTCCTTCCCACTTCGCGCCCATATGAGTTGGGGCTGGGAAGACACGCTTCAGAACCAAGTCTCTGGGTTCGAAGGTTCGGGCTCGAAACTTTTTGCTGTAGTATCGAGCGACCTGTTGCTTGCATCTCAAGGCACGCAGGTCTGCTTCGTCCCTCTTTTCTTCGATCATATCCAGGGATTCAAGGAGCAATTCGTTATTAGTCATCGGATCGTAATTAGTCACTCGGTGAGAAGGTACTTTTATTTCAACCGGGATGACAACTTTTGCTCCAAAAGCAAGGGAGAAGGGGGTATGGCCTGTTGCCGATTTATACGTTGTCCTGTAGGCCCATAGTGCTAAGGGTAATTCATCAACCCACATGGCTCTGGCCCGTTTCAGTCTTCTTTTCAGAATGGACTTAATCACTTTATTCGCCGCTTCGACCTGTCCGTTCGATTGCGGGTGCGCCACAGAGGTGTACCGTTTCTCAATGTGGTATTTCTGGCCGAAGTCTCTGAATTCAGTGCTATCGAACTGAGTTCCGTTGTCGGTTATAACAATCTTTGGAATCCCAAATCGACAGATGATGTTTCTAACGACAAAATTGATCACTCGTTTGGTTGTGATTGTAGTCAGTGGCTCAGCCTCGACCCACTTAGTGAAATAATCTACGGCTACAATAGCGAACTTCGCTCCGCCCTTAGCTATGGGGAGACTTCCGATGATATCAATTCCCCACGTAGCGAAAGGCCATGGGCTCGTCATTGTTTTTAACTGATTAGGAGGTGCTCTAGGTATCTTTAAAAATCTCTGGTACGCATCACACCGTCGTGTGTATTTCACCGCATCCTTGTTTATGGTAGGCCAGAAATAACCATGCCGCAACACCTTTTTCTCCAATGTTTGCCCTCCAGTGTGATCGCCGCATTCACCTTCATGTACCTCCTGCAGCACACGCTTGATGTCGTCATGAGCTATACACCGGAGAAGGGGCATTGAAAATCCCTATCTGTAAAGAACTCCGCCTTCCAGAACGTATCGGGCAGCTTTACGAATTACTTTACGCCTCTCGCTTTTCTTGGTCGGAAGCGTTCCATTCATCAAGAAATTCTTTAGAGGGGTCATCCATGACTCCCTTTCTAGTTCCGTCTCTAGTACCGAATCAATTTCCATCTGATCTATACTAGGAGACCGAAGTACTTCGACTGGGGCTAGCCCGGTCTCTTCAGGATCGTCGGAACTAGCCATCTTTGCCAACTTATCCGCCTGTTAATTCTCTGATCACGGAATATGAGATATGCTGTAGTGATCGAAGTCGTTCAGCAACTCCTTCACTTTCTTCAAGTATAAAATCAATCTTGCACTTTTGGCTTGGAATTTTCCAGTAACCTGGTTCACAATTAACTTGGAGTCGCAAAATATGTCCAGCTTTGTGATTTCCAACTCCTTTGCGATCCTTAGCCCGACTATCATGGCTTCATATTCAGAGTCGTTGTTAGTGGCGTGAAACTCCATCCGGATAGCATAGGATATCAACCGTTTCTCGGGAGTTTCAAGCACTATTCTAGCGCCGGATCTCTTGTCATTCCTAGCGCCATCAGTATACAATCTCCAGGCACTGGGGTCGAGAAGCAACTTTGAGGGGTTAACTTCTTCGTTTGCTATATCTTCCTCCGGGACAGTAAACTCTACTATAAAGTCGGCTATCACTTGCCCCCGTATTGACCGCCGGGGCAAAAAGTTCAGATCAAATTGACTTAACTCAATGTTCCATTTGATTAGTCTTCCAGACGCTTCTGGTGTCTGTAGAACCTGCTTGAGTGGATGATCAGTGTATACGGTAATGGGATGAGCCTGAAAATAATGTCGAAGCTTTCTAGAGGCAATCAACAAACTGTACGCCAATTTTTCTATCCTTGGATAATTACGCTCTGCTACCGTCAATTTTTTGCTCACGTAATACACTGGTCTTTGAACTTTATCTTTTTCTCTCACCAACGCTGAGCTGATCGCATGGGACGACACTGCCAAGTATACGAATAAGTCCTCGTGATCCAACGGCTTAGATAGTATCGGAGGTTTCTCCAGGTGTCTCAGCAAGTTCTGAAACGCTTCTACGCAATCGGGCGTCCATTTGAAGTGGCGTTTTCCTCGCTTTATCAATTCGAAGAATGGGATGCATTTGTCCGTAGCCCTGGAGATAAATCTGCTTAGTGCGGCTTCTTTCCCTGCAAGGCTTTACACATCTTTAATCTGCCTAGGTTCCTGAATGTCTCTGATTGCTGCGATCTGGTATGGATTAATCTCAATCCCACGAGAACTGACGATGAATCCCAAGAATTTTCTGGAGGCGACCCCGAATGAACATTTCGTTGGGTTGAGTTTCATCCCGTACTTTTGAAGAATGCTGAACATCTCTGCCAAGTCCGTAGTGTGATTGGAGGATTGCCTGGACTTAACCAACATGTCGTCGACGTATACTTCCATTGTTTTCCCAATCTGGTTATAGAACATTCTGTTCACTAACCGTTGGTATGTAGCGCCTGCGTTCTTCAAGCCAAAGGGCATTACCACATAGCAATATAATCCCAGATCCGTAATAAAGCTAGTGTGTTCTTGATCTGGAACGTGCATCGGAATCTGGTTATATCCTGAATAAGCATCCATAAAGGAGAGAAGTTCATGGCCCGCCGTTGAGTCCACCAACTGATCGATCCTGGGTAACGGAAAACTGTCTTTTGGGCAGGCTTTATTTAAATCCGAGAAATCGATACATGTTCGCCACTTCCCGTTGGCCTTCTTTACCAGAACTGGATTTGAAATCCAGTCTGGATAGATTGAGTCTCTGATAAATCCATTACTTTTTAGTTTTCCAACTTCTTCTTTCAAGGCAGCGGACCTCTCTGGGCCCAGCATTCGCCTTTTTTGTTTTATCGGAGGATGCTTAATGAATGGCTCATGATTGATGGAGGTATCCCGCACATGTCTGCGTGGGTCCAAGCAAATACGTCCAAATTATTTTTTAAGAAATTCGTCAGTTCTTTAGCTAAATTCGAATTTAACTGGGATCCAATCTTAAGGATCTTCTCTGGGTCACTATCATCGATCAGTACATCCACAGTTGTCTCGTTGGGAGTCGCCATTCTGCCCTCAGGTTCTTTGTCCTCTTTGGGATCTATATCCTCAGGCAATTCTCTGGGCGACTCTCCTACGGTTATTCTCTTTAATTGTTATAAGGTTTCCGCCCTTGCGGGGGGAGAAGCGCCCTTGGTTTCTATGTCCCCTCCATTGCGGAGTAGCTTTAGCTATGCAACATAACATGCTCGTGCGGCAACCTGATCTCCTCTGACAATACCGACACCAGCTTCCGTAGGAAATTTCAATAATAAGCACCAGGGGGCTATACAGGCTCTAAACTTTGCGAGGGCTGGTCAACCCAAGAAGGCATTATAGGATGATTCAATATCCAAAACCACGAAGGGAAGGATCCTCACTCTCTGGCGTTCTCCTTCCCCAAGCGTAACTGGTAGCTCTACATAACCCATTGGAGCGGTAGATGCTCCGTTGAATCCACGGATCCATCCCTGACAGGGCTTCAAGTCTTTTATCTCGAGATTCATCTGGTCGAATGTCTTTTTGAAAAGAATGTTGACGGAAATCCCGTTATCCACCAAGACTTTATGAACAGTGGCCGGGCCAATAGGTACTGTGATTACAAATGGATCTTCAGTCGGAGCATGGACTCCAATGCTTTCTCGTTCGCGGAAAACAACATCGTCGGACATCATCTTTTGTTGCTTCACCGGGATGTTGTCCTCAGGGTTTCTACACTCCCCTACATCGAGGTGTTGCTTGGCTGCATTGACATACTGATCCAATGCCTTGGAACCGTGTCCGGCGAGATAAAGCCCTCCGATTACGGTATTGATAACAAGGTCCTTTCCCTTTTACTGGGCAGTTGGCCTGATAGCAGGTTGATTCTGGTTCTGATTTGGGGCCTGTACGGCTTGCCCCCTGTCTCTGGGTGTCACTCTGTATTCATCCAATTTTCCTTCTCAGAGAAGCCTCTCGACTACATCTCTTAGGTGACGACATTCATTTGTCGAATGGCCATGAATCTGATGAAAGAGACAAAACTTCCCCGTTTCACGTTCTTTCTCCGTCGACTCTCTGGGAGGAGGCCTTTTATTTTGGAGGACGTTGTACGAATCCATGAAGATATTCTCCAAAGTATCGTTTATTGGCGTATAACTCTCAAAAGCCCTGGGACGATCCTTCTCTGGGAGTCGTTCCCTCGATTCCTCTTCCGGTTGTTGCCATTACTGTTATTATCATTGTTTCCTAACTGACGACCACCCTGATTCTGATTTCCGACATTAACCTCGACCTTCCCCGAGCTGTCTCTTGTCTTCTTAATGGCGACATTGCTCTGGATTTCCTCTTTATCGGCCGTTTTTGCCTTTCGGTTAGCATATACTTCCTCCCGGCGTAAGTGTACGTTAGCTTTTTCGTAGAATAACTCTCTAGTATGGGGTGGCTTGCCGGCCAGATATCTCCCAAATTCGGTGTCATTATCTACCCCATCAATTAGGGCTGCCACAACAGTTGGCTCATGAGGATCTTTGACTTCAGTAGCAGCCAGGTTGAAACGGTCTAGATACACCCTCAAACTCTCGCCTGGTCGTTGCTTGACAAGGAACAAGTCAATTACACTTTTCGTCTTTTGTGCATAGATGCGGAACTGTTCAACGAACTTTTCACTCAACTCCCTGAAGCTGGAAATTGATCTTGCTGGTAAGCGAGTAAACCATAATAATGCTACATCCTCCAAGAATATGGGAAATGCTTTGCACTTGATAGCGTCAGAAGCTGCGGCAACGGTCATTGACCAAGAATATCTCATCAGATGCTGGACGGGATCAGATCTACCCGCGTAACGATTCATCTGCGGCATGTTGAAGCGCCTCGGGAACGTCGCATCTAAAATGTCATCAGTGAAAGGGGTGTGACTGCGGTCAATTCCCCAATCTTCATTCCGCTGTCCATGGCTATCTGCCAGAATTTGATGGATCATGGCTGCAACATTTGCACTGGTCAGCGGAGGCTCGGGGTCAGCGCTTCTTGCTTGGTGGGGTTCTCTAATCTCTCTTCCAAGAGAGGTCACGAAATCCGAGGCTCGGATTGGGCTTTGCTGGCCCCTATTACCATGAGCATTTGTACGGCGACGGGGCTGAGGTAGTCTGTTCTATACAGGGCTGTCCACACCTCGAGCTCTGGGAGTTGCGGCGTGATCGTTCACATTGCGGTTTGAGGGCCCTGCACGCAGTGCCTCTTCTTCCCGTGATGGCAGGGTTCCAAATCGAAGCTGCTCTATGTTTTTCGGCCTCTCGTATGGTCGCCGCAGAGGTCTCGACGATTCCTCTGAAGAAGAAGAGTATTCTGGGGTGAGCGGATGGATTGGGGGCGTCCTTTTCCTTGCAAGATCATTAAGCCTTCTATCCATAGTGGTCAAGTTTTATCGCAGGACGGAGCTCTCCTGCCTTTGAGCAGCCAATTCATCAAACAGCCTCTCCCACATTTCGGAAAAGCGAGAGAGATCCCCCTCAGTAACGGGAGCAGAAGGGTCATATTGATCATCATCATTTTCTCTTATGCGCAAAGAGCTTGAGCCAGGTCGAGCGGAGGGGCCAGGACGGCAGGAGCGAGCCATAGGTTCCTTTCCAGGTCGAGTTGTAGTCTGGTCATCAATTCGGATCGCTGTGGATCGAGATCGGTGGCTCGCAGCGCCCCCCTGGGATCGGTTCGTGGTCACGGTATGCGGAGGATTCGAGGCGTTATCACGGGATCGAGTAACAACCCCTCCAGGTTCGCAGCGCCACCCTCAAGTCGGATCGTGGCACCTAAATTGGTTCGGGTCGCCCCCTGTCCTCGCGATCCGTGACCCCCTCAACGACCTGCTCGTGTGCACTTTCGCCAACCATTTCATTCGTGACTTCATTCGCCTGCGAAGCTCGCACTTCCTTAGACTTCTTTCCAGCCATGATATCAAACGTCGCAGGAATCTTCAAAAATCTGAACGGTGAAGTTTTGGGACTGTTTTCTCAGTGAAAGCACCAAAATGTTAGATCAAAATTTGGACCCAACACCCAAATTGTTCTGATTTGTAAAGAATTATAACTGGAGAATGAAGAAAAAGCAGAAAACACACAGAATTTATAGTGGTTCGGCGTTAACGAGCCTACGTCCACTTTATATGTTATCGATTATACTTTGAATGCTAGTACAATCAATGATTTCTCTCAAACTCACTTTTACAATTGTAATTTCTCTCAGTAATCTCGTAATAAAACTGACAAGAAATAGTGGTATGACAGTAATGGCGGAATCAGTGCTCAATACTGCCAAAAGATCCCAAAAAATGCCAAGCTCTGGGCTATTTATAGCTGACTTTGTCAGGCGGATCGCGGTCACACATGGCACAGATCCCGAGAATATCGGATCGTATCGCAGCTTGATGAAGAAGTAGTCAAATTAACCGTTGTGGACAGGTGTCGCGATCCCCTTAAATATCGGATCGAGCAAGGAGGAGGAATTGGTCAAAATGACAGTTGGGGACACGTGTCGCTGGATCCGTGCACCTCGGATCGCCGAAGACTAGCTCGTGCTTGAACAGGTCAAAGGTTTCGCTGTGCGTCGAGGGATCGGATCGGTCTGTGCTAGGTAGTAGTGTAAGTACAGATCGGGTCGTGTAGAGGTAATCAGATCGCTGATGCTATGGGGGCGATCCGATCCTTCATGGATTTAAGGAACGTAGTTTCATACTTTCTTCTTGTGAGTAACCTTGGTGGCCTGGTCAAAAAGCTAGCCAACAGTAAACATGCACAGAGATATCACGAGGCAGAACATAAATAAAGCAGCGGTAGAAATTAAAAACCAACTTTTTATTATTTTCAAGAAAAGAGTCAAAAGCTCATATATCCAAGATATAAATTATTCCATTACATCAAGTTCATAACAAAGAAGCATAAGCTTAAAACAAAAGTAAATTATTCCCCATAAATAGCAAAAGCAGCCACAACATAGCCCAAGACCAAACCGTACATAAGCTGTCAGAAAGTAAGCTAAATCCAAGCTAAGAGCTAGTGTTTCCTCCCTGAGAACCTGGGGGGAAGAAACGAAAGAAAAAGAGGCAAAATAAAAAGGGTTAGTCATAAAGAATGGTAAGCCCTAGTGACTTTCAGTATGAAAACTAGTAAAGGTAACGTGATATATGAAAACTGGAATTAAACATAAGGATGATAACAGAACAGGTAGGATAATTAAGATAACAAGATAAGTCAAGTCTAGCATCGCATATTCAAGGTTCGCTGCACCAACTGTACTAGTATTCTAACCCATGTCAAGTATTAACCATGAAATGATCCCTTGGCCCAGTATCATGAAGTAACCCATTACGGGGTCCTACGGTACGATCTACTAATCGATCGGCTCCCTACAAGTCCTAGCTCGTCATGTATCTGTGTCATACGGCCCTATCCTGAAATGTAGTTACCTGTGCTAGGTCCACCATAGGGTGTATCAAGTCCTATGGTGCCAACCACCGACACGAATCAAGCACGCACAGTGTAAATCTACGGGTGCCCAATTCCTGCTTTTTCAACTCCGGACTACGTGCACGACCATAGTCCGCCTGAACCTATAATGGCGCACCTACTCAGTCGTCGTTCTGGTCGCTTACAATCAGCCCAGTAATCGTGCCCCACCCTGCCTAGTCCCAGGGTATCGTGATACATCTAAGTGGGTTACTGCTGAAAAGGACCGCGTAACTAGGGTTTCTAATGGGTTAAGTGTTGTCATTCAAATTCGTGACTTAACCCTATCCAAATCATGTATCAAGTTGGTTAAGTGTGCTCAAGCAGTTCATGACTTAACCCTATCAAATCATCGTGTCAAGTTGGTTAAGTATATTCAAGTGGTTCATGACTTAACCCTATCATGTGGCATTAATTCATTAGTGCACGCCAACCTCTCACATTAGACTAACTGTTGTGGTTACTGGATTTGCCGGGCGGTTCCGGGCAGATTTACACCACAACATAGTCTAACCTCGGGTTTTACCTGCGATATGACCAACTACCCACATTGGATCCTATTGTTTGCAGCCACTGGATTTGCCGGGCGGTTCCGGGCAGATTTACACTGTAAACTCAACCCAACCTCGAGTTGGCCATTTTCAAGTTTATCTAATTGTCATGCCCACGTTCAAGTTTTCATGTCTAGATTCATGTCTAGTTTTCAGGTCATATTCCGTGTCAAATCGTGTCAAGTTCATGTCCATATTCAGGTTCAAGTCATAAAAACGTTCATGTTCAAGTTTAAAGCTAATTCATGTTTTACCTAGTCTACCCAAATTGTATTCCCATCGCACGTAAGCTCGAATTGATACAAATAAATCTAATTAGGGAATAACATAAAAAGGGACGGGTATAAGGTGGCAAAAGTGATTACTAGCATAGCATGGTATGACTTGAGATAAAGGATTATAACATTACTGGCGTATGGAATATTGGAATTTAACATAAAGATTCCAAATCTAACAAAATAAGGTACTAGTCAAGATAATAGTTGTCACAAGGTGATAGTATAGTCATAGTGACGATTGACATAAGATGATAGCATAATCATGGTAACGATTGACATAAGGTGATAGTCATAAACTTGTGACTAATAGCAGGTTCAACATGATAATATGAGGGGGTTTTCTTTTTGATTTACAACATGAATAGGCCCCAAATCAATGTCATAGTAATATCCAAGAGTCAAGATCCAAGGTGAACAAGAATGGATGTAAAACAGTCATCATACATAGGTCCAATCTCAATTTACATCATATTCATATTACATTTACAATTTAAATCTAAAAATAACTGGGGCTTACAGATCGTGGTTCGAGAATTAGAAAAAGAGAGTTGATAGTTGAATCTCTGTATGCTTAGTCAGGTCCTAATAGAAATCCCCAAATCAGCAATTCTCTTAACGCAGTCTCAACGTAGAAGAAGCAGTCCTTTTCTCAAACTTATCAATCAGAATCAGAGCAGCATAAGGTCAGAAAGAATTTTGTGTAGAGAGATTGGTGTTAGGGGCTGTATTTATAGGATCAGGTCAACGAATGTAGACAGAAACGAGGCCAGGAACATCAAAATGAATCCAGCTTCAAAAGTGGACTCGGCCACCAGGTCGACCCCCAGGTCGACACTATGGTCGACCTGGTCCTGGGTAGGTCGACTACATAGTCGACCCCCAGGTCGACCTGGTCCTGGGTGGGAAATTTCCCGCCCGGTCCATTCTGAGGTTTGAAATTCGAATTTTGAATTCGAATTGAGCTGTTTTGAACTTGAAAACTTCGAAAGGTCATAACTTGGTCATACGGACTCCGATTTTCGAAAACTCAGACTCGTTTCCAAGCAGAATTTCGAGATGAACGCAATGGCGCAACCCGTTTCCCTTGATTCTTATTTTAAAAATTAATTCTGCCTTGATTTATGGTTATTACACGTTATAAAAACACGGGTTGTTACTCTACCACACCCCGATTTTTTTTAGAAATTTGATTTTGACATAATATAAAATCTACCAGATGAAATCTAAAATTTTCTCTTCCATTAGAAAACCATAATCCAATAGACTTGGAAGATTCTTGTTTAAGGAATTTCATTTTATATTGTATCATATATACTCATTCAAAGTTCAAATCATAAAATAACGAACTACCACTACGCGATAAGCTCGTTTTAATTATGTTTAATTTGTATGTTCAACCTTTGCACAATCAAATATAAGCATCAATAGTGACCTAATTGATAGCACGATATGAATTAGCATAATATATTTTTTAGCACGATATAAATTATTAACTTCTTCTAAAATTATCATCAACTAATTTACAATATATATTGATCGATTTCAAGTCGGTAATCATCTAATTAAATTCCAAAATTCAAAAATTAGGGTTTAATCATATTCCAAAATCAACCATTAATTTATGATTATCATCTAATCACTAGTTATATCATCAAATCACCTAGTATATTATATTATCATTGACTAATACATAAGTCGTTGATTTCTAAATGAAAATCACCTAAACTTCTAACATATGAATTTATCTACATTTCTAAATTAACAACTAACCTATAATTATATCAAGCAATGATTGATCAACATATGCAAACACATTGTTATCAATATATAACAATTTAGGGTTTGAAATTATACCTCAATCAGTAAAATTGGAAGGAGGTTAAAAAAGGGAAGGAGTGTGGGGTTGCTGGGATGCTAGCTCGGCGCTGAAGGGAATGGCAGGCAGCATAGGTTTTTTTTGGTGGCTCACATGAAATATTTAGGGGGGAAGGTAAAATGAGAACGATCAAGTTGGGTTTTTGGGGTTTTACCTAGGCATGTGCACTACAAGGAACATTGCTATTTTCGATAGAAGCGGGCGGCGATTTGCGTTAGCTAATTTCCGACGGGCCGTTGGCGGCTGTCAGAAGCCGTTGGAAATTACCAAGATAAACTACAGACCGGCCTTTTTCTTCCCATTTCTCTTGCTCCTCTTATTTTATAGCATATGGGTTTTAACCCCAATCACCCCGAAATTCAACTTTTTTGCCTCCAAACACTAATTTGTTCGCGTAGGAACCTCCCTAGCTTCAATTCAGGCCTCCAGAGCAACTAATTTGAGGTATAATCTCTTTTTTGCATAAATGTCAATTTTTTACCTAAACCTATATTTTCTTAAATTTGAAAATTAGGGTTATCTATTGATTCTAATTGGTTCCAATAGCATTGTAGTGGGTAATAACATCATATTATATGTATATTTCATGTGAGATAGTGAAACTGGAAATTTTATGTGTCATGTTTGGTTATGTGTGCATATGTCCCACTTACCTTAGTTTTTACTGTTGTATAATTGTGGTTTTTTGTGTATATGTGCACCATTGTGTACGTCTGATTCTTGAACTGTGTTAGTTGATATAGGAAAAACTAAATCGATGAGCTAGTAATAGTACATTGTGCACGTTTTGACTTATGCACAAAAAAAACATGAGTCTAAATTCTAATCGAGTCCATTGAAACGACAATAATAGTAAATTAGCTTTAAGTTGATTCATATGTCGAGAAAATACGATAAATCAACATATTTTTTTGTTGTAGTAAAACTGTTTTTTTCCAGTAAAATGCGCACATCTAATTGGTTAATATCCCCTAGAGTGTTTTCGGCCCCATCCAATGAGTGTTGTACACGATCGTTATATAAATAGCTGTTTTTATCAAATTAAAAACGACCGTTTATATTCATCTAGTACAATATTTATTGGATTTTTCCTTGTATTGGACAAGTTATAAAAGCAGTAAGCATCTACATTTTGTATACTACTTCGTTTCAAACGATTCACAAAATTTTGATTTAACTTTTTTTTTTGTTTCCTATGTACACGCTTTTGTGTATAATGCAGGAAACAAAAGGGAAACGCTGCTAAAATTTGATTGAATCATTTAAGATGAAGTAATATATAAAATGTAAATATTTACTGTGTTTATAATGGAAATAGGATGTCTGACCATGTAAAAATGCTATGTTAAAAAAAATGTGTCATATTTGAAATTATTATTAACTTTGCGAAATTGTTATTTGTTTTCAACCATTATATATACATGCGTTGTACGACAATAAAAACAAGCTTTTTCGAATTTTTATTCTTCAAAATAAATTTTGATTTTTGAGCTTGTGACTAAATTTCTCAAATAGGAAAAATGATTGACTATTTTGTTGATTGGAGGAGTTGGATGTACCAAAGAAGAGGAGAGAGAGGTTTAATAAAAGAAGAATTTTATAATGCTATAAATCTCTTTGTTGAATTCGTTTTAAGTAATAATGGAAGCAATCCAAAAATTCGTTATCCGTGTAGCAACTGTAGACATTTGAAGTATTTATTACCCAATATTGTGAATGTCCATTTGTGCAAAAACGGATTCGTACCTAAGTATTATTTTTGGGATTGTCATGGAGAATTTGTAGCAAATACTTTTATAGAGACTGAGGTCGAAAGTTCTGTTAATGAAAATGTTAGTACAACCCGTATTGAAAATGGTCGAAGATGCAACACGATCAATGTTTCTTATGGTTGCAGTTGACAGCGATGATGGAAATGCTGAAGAACCGAATATTGAAGCTAAGGAAATTTATGATTTACAGGATAATGCTAAGAAACCTATTTGGGATGGTTGTAAAAGCGGTACTCAGCTTTTGGTAATCGCAGAATACATTGCGGGAAAGTCAAAATACAACATCACTAAAGCTGGGTTTACAGCTATTGTACAAGCTACAAAAAGGCACATACCGCCCTATAATTTAATGTGTGAAAATCACTATGAAGTTAAAAAACTTATGTAGGCATTTGGTTTACCTTATCATAAAATAGATACATGTTTAAATGGAAGCATGTTGTTTTGAAAAGATAACGTAAACCTTAGAAATCGAAAAATATGTAATCATGAAAGATATAAACCAAGAAAGAAGAAAGGAAGTTCCATACAAACGTATGCATTATTTACCCATTACTTCATGGCTTCAAAGATCATATGCATCTTCTGTAACTGCATCTCATATGAGATGACATAAGGTGAGATCGGAAGAAAAAGGTACGTTTATCTATTCGGCGGTGGGTAAGCATGGAAGCATTTCAATAAAACTTATCCCAATTTTGCAATGGAGAGTCATAATGTCAAACTAGGACTATGTACAGATGGTTTTTCACCATTTTCTCAATTTGGTACTAAATATTCATCATGATCCATTATGAGCACACCATATAATTACCTCCATGGATGTGTATGAGAACGCAATATATGTTTCTTACTGTTGTTGTTCTCAGCCCCGACAATCCGACACAAGGAATTGATGTTTATTTACAACCGTTGATTGAAGAATTAAGAACATTGTGGAATGAAAGAGTAGAAACATACGGTGTTTCGAAGAAGAAAATTTTTCGTATGTTTGCTTCTTTGTTGTGGACTGTTAGTGATTTTCCTTCCTATACAATGCTTTCAGGATGAAGTACTCTGGTCATCTAGCATGTCCAAATTACATGGAAGAAACACGAGCGTTTTTCTTACCGCATGGTAGGAAAATTTTATGGTTTGACTGTCATCGATGTTTTCTCCATGTAAATCATCGATGTTTTACAAAGAGCTTTGTTCGAATACTTTAAATGTGCAACGTCTACATAAACTTGAAGTAGATATTCCTATATTGTTCTGCAAATTAAAGAAAATATTTTCATTAGTTTTTTTTAATGTAATGGAGCAGTTACATGTTCACCTCTCAACTAAAGCATGACTTCGAGATCCCGTCCCATATGGATGGATGTATCCATTTGAGAGGTATGTATAAACATGTTACCTATTAATTTAATTGCACTTAAAATATGAAATAATGTGAATTAGTTTTGCATAGATATTTGAATCATCTGAAGAAAAAAATGAGATAAAACGAAAGAGTTGAAGGTTCGATATGTAAATCTTACATCGAAGAAGAAGTTTCATTCTTTTTCTCTCATTATTCTAGTGGTCATGTGAATATATCATTTGAAAGTGTCCCTCGTGATGACGAAGGCGACAAACAAGAATCGTCTCAAACAATGTTATCTATTTTTAGACAACATGGTCGACCTTCTACGAAATGTGTAGACATATGACTGGATGGCAGAAATCTTCATGTAGCACACATTTATATTCTTTTAAATTGTGCTGATGTTGCACCATTTGTTAGGTAATCTGAAATATTGATTAGTGCTTTATTCATTTCTATATTACTTGCGTGTGTATAATCCAATGTAATATTTTATTCATATATACAACGTTTATAAACATGAATATCCAAATGGAGATCTCAGTAAAGAATTTTCTACTTGGTTTACACGTTTACAAACCCAAAAATTATGTTGTTGCTGAAGGTTGAAACGTCTTGCATTCGGACCAAGAAGAGTGTTAAAACATATCTAATATACTTTGTTAATGGATAAAAGTTTAACACCATAGAATACGGTGTTGAGAAAATAATGAACAATATATATGTATTCGTTAAAGGCAGTGACGATCTAGAAAATCACATAAATGACTTTTATGGTGTTTAACACAAATTTTGCAATTGACATATTTCTCACGACCCGCAGAGGAGGTGTTTCTATTTAAATGCAATTGGTTTAGCAGTGTCCTAGGCTCGTGTGCATAAGAATTATAATCTAATTTAAATAAAGCATACATCGCACTATCACAAGTATGATCCTTTTGTACTAGTCAAACAAACATTTCAAGTTTATTGTGCTTCTTAATCGTCTTTAAAAAGAGATAAAGCAGGTTGGTTGGTAGTTTTTAAAACAAAGGGCAGATTTACGTTTGATGGGAAGAACATCCCAGGCGAAGAAGGCTATTAGGCAGATCTCGAGCAGAACAATGAAATAATAATTGAAGATGATCATGCAGTTTTTGGACCTCTGAACGATGAATCAAATGTTTTGGTTGAAGCATTCGAGAGCGCAGAGGAAGATACCGTAAAATCTGAGACCGACTCTGAATCAGAACATGATGATGACTGATGTAGATGATGAGTATTATATGTCTAGTTGTAATGTAATAATGGAGTTTACAACGTATATTTGCAACTCATGTAACTCTGTTAAATTTTTAAATATTATGATCAATATTTACATCTTTTATGTCATATGCTGTTTTTTCTATTAATTTATCTTAAAACTGCATTGTAATATGTTACTCCTTGGAATATGAGACCCAATCTAATGCATGTATAAACAATTTCATTTTCTTTTATGTCATTTATTTAGCGACTTATATCGTTTGTGTAAGTTAACTGTAAAATAAATTTTAAAATCATGTCATTGTTATCTTTTAAATGATTTGTATGTGACAGGTATGTCATCGAGAGGGAATTTTGTTGGATCTAGATTAACCCTAGAGGAGGGTGAATGTGGTTTATCACAAGTTTTACGGGATATTAAAAAAATCACAGAACATAGAATGCATCAGAAAATAAATGCAAAAAAGTAAATGACACAAGATATACCCAGCTTCGGCAAAATCATGCTTACTGCTGCATTCCTAAGGTTTCTTCTAGGTAATAGAACAGATCCCGCTTATAAGACCATGTAAACTCGCGAACCCCTCGCTCCTATTCTAATCCTACTCTCAAAACCCTAGACTGATCTAAACCCCTAGATCAGAATTCCCCTGATTACAACCCCATGACCAGTAACCCTAGTTTTTACAGACTCTAGTAAACTGCCAGTTAACATCCTAACTGGTTCTCCCTAGATTTTACAGACTCTAGAACTGTTTTAGAATGATTTACAAAAGAAAAGGAAAAAAAACAAAATTAAATCAAAATTGAAAACCCTAATGAATATAAGCCAAATCAATTCTCCCATTCAATAGTAAAATTGACCGGCCACTTTGAAAAATGGTGCACCAATTTTTTACTCTCCTGATCTCTTTGCTTCTAAAAAAAATGGCGGCTTCAAAAGAAAAGGGATTTAGGGTTTTCTCATTCCAAATCAAACCGCGACTTCAGATGCTTGAAAAGATTTAATCCCTGATGATCTTCGAGTGTTGTTTTCCTTCGTCGATTGAATTGGCTGGCGATCGAAAAACAATTGTGAGTGTTCTAATTTTATTTCTCTGATTGCTCTCGATTTTGATTGTTTGTTTTCCGATGCTTCTGCCGATCATGTAAAGGGTGTATATATAGGGTAAAATAAAAACCCTAACTCGATTATCTGATTTCTATAATTGACTTGGCCTGATTTTGTGTTGCCCCTTTTGCTGCTTTGATTTACTTGCGTGACTGATTCTTGAATGAACTTGCCCTTTTTGAATGCTCTGTAAATTAGCCGAGATAAAAACCGGAAACAAATCAAAATTGTGGTCCCTTGGTATTATCTCTTACGTGACTTTGGCTTTGAATTGATTTGGTTTGAGTCCGTTTTTGTTGTATAGAAAACTGTCGTGGTTTCCATGATTGATTTTAAGACCCCTGGGCATTGATTTGATATAGCAATTCTAGAAATAAACTTTTTTGTTGTCCCCTATAAAAATTATTTCCAAATCTTCATGCATGATTTCTGGATAGTTGATTGAAATTCTTTGCTTAAAAATAGACTGCAAATTTTCCTTCTGTTTTGATTGCATTCCTGAAAACTTTTGAATGCTCTTACCCAAAATACACATAGTGATTTCAAAGATGTTCATTTCTGGATATTTTTAGAAAGATTTTCTACCTCTTAAAAACTGGAATGATTTAAGGAAACATTTTGAAATCCTCTTATCAAATTAAAGTTTGTCGAATCACAAAGAATTGATACTTGCCCAATAATACTTGAGATTGATTACTTATTTGTTTCTGGAATGAATTCATGCGAAAAAAACAATCCATATCCAAAACCTGATTTCTGGAACTTTTCTTTTTTTGCATGAATATATGAAAGATTCACAATTGTGTGCATGCATTGCTGCCCTGTTCCTAGAAAATGCACATGCACAAAACTGGAAACATATTTGCTTTATGTATATGAACCTGGAAGTTTGACTTGGCTGCTACATATTTTAACTGTCTCGACACATATCCATACTCACCATGCTGCCACATGTGACACTCTATATCAACCTTCCTGAAATGCTTATGACCACTTTTGTATGTTTGCATTTGAATTCCACGCTGGCTTGATTTGTCTTATTACAATTTGATCACATCTTGTCGCCACTACCATTGTAACAGCCTTCACCTCCGTTCACGCAAGATATTGTCCCCAACTTAGCCACCGTATAGGTGTGGGGTTTTGTTCCTCAAAAGGCCTCGGCTAAGTCTCGAGATCGTCCAACACATGGTGCTGCCATACAGGCTGGGCCAACCTCTCTACTAACACCGATATTGTCCCTACTTTGCCACCTCTTAGGTGTAGGGTTTTCAATCACTAGGCCTTGGCGTTAGTAAGAGATGTGCTCTACCATATAAGTACCCACTTCTCACAGGCTTCTACGATGTAGGACTTAGGGATGTTACATTCTCCCCTCCTATAGAGCCCAACGTCCCCGTTGGCTCACAAACACCTCACCCAGGCGCTGTGGTCCACACAGGAGCCACAATTCTGGCTGGGTATTGGCTCTAATACCACTGTAACAGTCCGCACCTCCGTTCACGCAAGATATTGTCCCCAATTTAGCTACCATATAGGTGTGGGTTTTGATCCTCAAAAGGCCTTGGCTAAGTCTCGAGATCCGCCAACACATGGCGCTGCCATACAGGCTGAGCCAACCTCTCTACTAACACCGATATTGTCCCTACTTTGCCACCTCTCAGGTGTAGGGTTTTCCATCACTAGGCCTCGACGTTAGTAAAAGATGGGTTCTACTATATAAGTACCCACTTCACACAGGCTTCTACGATGTAGGACTTAGGGGGGTTACAACCATTCCCCAGTTTTCTTGTATTCAAGCTTTTGTGTCCAATGCATTATGCACATGAGCTTGTGCCACAGTCCAGTTGAGTTTTGTAGTCACCGACTTGTATTTGTTGTGAGCATTGCACCTTCACATGCATATTGTTGTTGGTATATGTGTACTATATACACGCACTTGTGATGTTCCCATTTATCTGACTTGCTGATATGATGTTGCACCATTGCTTTTTCCCCTTTTCTCGACTACAATGTATGTTCTGTTGAACCACGCTGAACACATCATTTTAGCTCCACCATTCTTGTTTACATGCATACATTGATTGATGCTTTGACTTGAGCATGCAGATCATTTCCTGCTTGTACATGTGATCCATTTGCACCATACTGATTGTGCACATGCAATTCTGGGCTGAACCATTTGTACATAAACTTCCATGCTTCGCTTACTTGTATTCACAACTATTATTCGTGATTTCACTTTGACAAAACCATGCTTGCATATGAATCTTTGGTTGATCAAAATTTGCTGGGATGTACCATATTTGAGCTTGTTGTTTGAAAACTTGAACATGTTGAGTATGTAATTGTACCATCCTTGTGTCTTGCATGTCATACATGTTGCTATCCATTTTTGACTTTGCTCAACCATATACACATGTACATTTATATATTTGTATATATACACGACAATGTGTGTATACATATGTTGTGCATGTGTAATTTATTTATCAGCAGATTGCTGCATTGTGTTGTGGCTGTTCAGAATCAGCTAGTTTTAACGTTGGTTTTGATCAGCAAACCAGTGTGGTATGTTGAGGCTGATCAGTGGGTATAGATGGATAAATACAAATCAGATCAAATCATGAAAAATGATGAGAAACACACCAGAAATATGAAGAAAATAAAATTTTAAAAATAAAATCAAATTTGCATGTGTTCAGTTTTATTTCTATTGCAGTATACTGTGTGTGTTTCATGTGACAGGTGAGCAGATGATGACTGAACTGACATGTAAGCTGTGAAGACAGAAGCTGGAAGATTGAAGACAAGAACAGAGACAGTAAATGAGTGTATGTACTAGAGAGTCTGAATAAAAAAGAAAATGTACAATGAATGTAGAATGTTAAGGTGTATATGAAAATGGATATGAAATGAAATGTATATCAGTGATGTATTCATATAGTAGAGTATAAAATTTGTACTATTTGATATTGAAATAAAATATTCTATTCAAATAAAATACTGTGTGAATATTTAAATTTCTGTACAGATGTATTTTATTTAAATAGAAATATTACATTCCTGTTTGTTGTGTAGAATACCGGTACAGTAACAAACACATTTAATAATAAAATATATTTGGTCGTTATCATCAAACAAAAATCATATAATTGTGTATACAACTGCGTTATATACAACAAATTCTTCAGGCGATGGTTCTGATCCATCGCAACACTCACAACTTCCCGTCGTCTCCTTAATGCCTATGACTACATGGTAAAAAATAAACTTTATTTAGCATGTTAATTTTTTTTACTAATTATACACTTATGTATATCATATTTAACACAGGGTTTTTGATCCTCAACATTCGAAGGTTATTTTAGATGTATCGAAAGCAGCATACAGAGATCGGATGTCGGCATGTTGGTCGAAGTGGGATCTAATCCCACCTCACATTATAGAAGTCAATTGGAAGGATGTTCTTCTAAGTATTTTCTTATATATTTTTTTCCATCTTAAATTTTTTAATTGTTGATATAATGTACATACTTTACTGTTACTATTTGTTTAACATGAAATACAGGCCGAGGTGGATATACGGGCCCATGACTTATACCTGGCTCGGACCTATTAGATGTAGAAAAACGAGAAAGAATTATAAGGATCACATATCAACATTAAAGAAAAACATGAAAAACCTAGCTGGATAGGAGCAGTCATTTAGGATGAATTTCTTAGATATTGGGAGAGTATGAGGCGAAGGTAAGTGTACTATTATTTTTTTAAATATAAAAAATATTTGCTCGACAAGTAATGTGTCAAATTTTGAATGTACAAGCAAAGTCAGAAAGAAACTCTGCAAATAAAAATGTAAATCCAGTCTTTCATCGAGGAGGATCTAAGTCATTTCAGCAGTATTGACACGAGTTAATAAATTTTATAAGTACGACTTATAAAAAATTAATATGCTATACAATTTTTTTGGATAGGCAATGCCGGTTTTATAGTGGTCGTACCACTTTTATTAGAAAGGGTAAAAAGGAAAGGAGTTCGGCACAGGCACAGAAACTCCATGCAATCTGGTTTAAAGTGCCAGTACAGTAAACAGTACAGGAGAGAAACTGAGTGTTTCTGATACTAACATAGATATCTATTCCTCTGATTCAAAGGAGGATGAAGATGAGGTGGTGTTGCAGGTAGCCAGCGACTCATGCAACACCTTGGCGAATAGAGCAGTGAGGTTAGGAACATAATAGGTATATTCCATACCATATTGGTAACACCTATCCCAATCGTTAGCTTCTAATATAGTTTTATTCCAAATTCCATATTGTCCTTCTGTTATGAGAGTTATGTCATCATCTTCCACATTATAATGCAGAATGTAGATCATGCCATGCTTTATCCTGTTCATTCCAAACTACTGGATTCTCTACAACATCTAAAGCAGGGATATTTGGGATTTTTCTGCAATCTCCCTTGGCTTGGGAGCCCAAATACGAAGAGTAGGTTTCTGGAGAGGGATTTTAACTTTTTTGAAAACATCTGATGTAGGAATTTTGCATGTATCAATCATATGACCAAACGACTGACATTTAGTGCAGATATCCGGCTGCCAAGTATACTTGACATCCATAAAGGAGTCAAAGCCATCTATCGATACTTTAAGCTTTTTAGGTAGCGGTTTGCTCGGGATAATCTCAATCATGGCTTTCGCAAATAAGAATTTTTTTCTAGCTTCTGTATTGGTATCAAAACACTTAAATTTACCTATGCGACTTGCTAACCAATTCAGGCTAGGAAGCGTTTGCAGCATAGAAGGAATCCTTGTGAATATAGCCCAAACCGGAATAGATGGAACCCTCTCTCTAACACTTTCAATAGATGTACTCCAGGTGGTAACTATGAACGGTTTGCCTCCAGTAATGGCCAAGTCCGATTCTAGCACTCTTCTTCTCTCTTCCATACTCGAAAAATTAAAACAAAACAGCCCATTTACATAGTTGACATTTAGACCTCCCCTCATTTTCCATGCATTACGCACATGCTCACGAACGTCATCATATTGTACTATAGAGTCTAGGAAAAATTATACAAGGTAGACATGCCAATAATTTATACCTTCTTGCACAATCTCCGTCAGTGGGATTGGATTTTCTTGAGAGGATGTGAAATCACGAGGGGTGTATGTGCCAGCGCAGCTAGCAGCAATGAGAAGAAGGAAGAGTATTTTGGTTTATTAGTGTTGGCAGTGGTCAATTTTAGCGCCAGGTTGGTTTCGGCATTTTGACAAACAAGTGGTCAGTGTGGGGTATTTGACTTGGCAGTTGGGATTACATGCGCACTGGACGATTTTCTAACATCACAATCCATTCCTTTTTCATTTATTCCATTTGTCTCATCAACTCCGGCCATTATTAAATTATTTAAGCCAATATCAGTGTTCACATTCTCTGTTACACCCATAGTTGTGCCAAGCTGCTGACTTTCCAAAAGTTTACCTGACTGTGACCGATTGCCTTTTGTCGTGGAATTGCCATCCAATCAATGCTCGTCATCATTATTTCCCATCAGCAGCGGAGTTACAGGCGTAGCTATTACAGTGTTGATTCCAGAAATCGGATCTGCAGGAGCGGTTGCGTCTATCCCAATAGCAAGATCTGACAGGTTCTTCTGTGATGCGCCAAATCTGATAAGCTACTACCAGATCTGGACACTATTTTGGAGAACTTAGGTTTCGATTTTTTCTGCTTAGGCATGAGGAAGGAGAAGAGGGGATTAGGTGAGACGCGAGAGGAAGAAGAAAGTGTGGGTGAGAGCAAGAAGCGCTAGACGAGATGGATTGCGAGAGGAGCTGAGGGTGTATGCTTGGAAACAGACGCCATTAAAACTATATTTGAATTGTGTTTTTAGATTAATCTAACACGATATATAATTTTGAATGTGTAATAATTATATGTAGTAATCGAATTTAGGAAGCTAAGGGACTGGGTTCAGTATCATATATGGACGTGTTCACTGGTACACATGCCATCAAGCATGTCAATCCAGATGGGACCGTCTCATATACATGGCATGATGACAAATCTAGGAAGAGCCATGTAAAATTTCATTTTACGTAGAAGTATTTGTAGTAATTGTTAAATTATAATAAAATAAGATATCATATCTACATTCTTATTTAGTCTTGGAGGAGAAGTTTATGGACCAGCGCCAGAAGCGTCTAGCTGAGACTGGACAAGAGTAGCTCACGACTGATGAGGAGGACATTATATTTCAGTCAGTGATGGATCCAGAGATGTGGAACATATGTTATGGCTTTGGAAATCAAGTGGTAAACGTTTTCCCCATTAATTTAACTTTTAGTTTAGAAATAAAATAACTTTTACCGGTTATAGGCAATTAATGTAATCGCACATGATTAAAAGATTTTAAAATAATTGTTAAAGGCTAGCAGTCAGCAATGATGGGGTAGACAGGCTAGGGTTTATATAGACTTAGTAGAGATTAAAGAGCTGAGGGCTAGGATGGGCAGCTTGAGAACCAGAATCGCCGCCAAGCCATTGAGATGACTCATCTTCTAGATCAGCATTTGGCCGAGTTCGCGTAGCAGTACAGATGCTTTCCATCTTCAGCTAGTTCCGCCGATGATGATTAGTGATGGAGTGCGAGGTATGTTCTTTTGTTCGGGTATTGTACATATGGTTTTTGGTTGATATGACTATGGGTTGGTATTTTGTATGCTTTATGATAGTACACATTGATGGTACATATTGATGGTAGTATTGATGGTAGACTTGACGGTAGACTTGCGATGGTAGTCTTGATTTGGTAGACTTGTTGTATTTATGTTATTATGATGGTAAGCTATGTGGTATGTACAAATTTATGCATTATATAATTAGTGGTTTGAGTATGTGATTTAATTTATGTTGTTTTTGTGTTTTTGTTGATTTTTTGAGTTAAAATTGGTTTTATTTTGATATTTTCTTGGTATATGGTATGCTGGGATTATACATTATTGATGAGATTATGGTTTGAGTTATAAAATGTAGTTGGAAGGCTAAATAGCAGCTGAAATACAAAAGAAAATTGCAAGTTTTCCGACGATCTATTGGTATACGAATCCGTAACGACTTCCAACGGCTTACAACGGTTTATTGACATAGCCATCAATAGTCGTCGGAAACTGACACCAACCGTTTTAAGCCGTAGGAAATAAAAACGACGGGTGGTGTCGATAGCCTTCGGAAACTCTGTCTCTCGACGCCTCTAAAAGATACGGCTTTTTCCAACGTCCGCCGACGATTTTGAGCCGCCGGAAATAGTCTGTTTTCTTGTAGTGGTGTCGGCTAGTGACGGTTGACAACAACCACTTTTTTAGACCATCGCTAGCCATCGCAAGTTCATGCCGGTATACCGGATCTTTCTATAGTGATAAGATCATTTTAATTTGAGATTGATTAAATTTCAAGTTAACGTTATAAATTATTATTAATAAATTAAAGTTTCGGTTTTTTGAGAAACTAAAATAAATGTGTGAAACTACAAAGAATATGTTTTTTTTGGTTCCATTGTTTGAGTATGTTTCCACTGACGAGTAGAGTTCGATCAACAAACGTTACGATATTCATGCGTTTCACCAGTAGCATGTGCTGGGGACACGATTTACACTTGTTGATCTACAAGCCATAGTTTGATTTATTTATTTTATTTTATTTTGTGAAGTTTTTTAGAGAACTATAAATGAAGAGAATATTTTTCCAAAATTAAAAATAGTGTATGTTCGCAAAACTATCTCCTTGTTGTCAAAGAAAAAATAAATATTCGGTTAGCAAAAAGTAAAAATGGCGACTCGTCTGCCTCGAGCCCAACCCTCCTCCTCGATTCCCCCAATTTTGCTTTCCCTTTCCCTGCCTCGAGCCCAACCCTCTTCAGATCCGCCACCACCTGACCTTCCTCCTACCGCAGCTCCACTGATGCAACCTTTCCCTCATCAATCCTTTCCCTTGGTATATTGGTCTTCCCTCTTCGCCTCAAAGCCACGGAGTGCAGATGTCTTCTCACCTCCACTGTTCATTCACAAATTCGCTGGAAAAGGCCTCATCACCACTGACAACATCATTTTGGCGAGCTCTGAGGTTTGGAAAGACTACATTGTGGGATTCTTTCTTGATTCTCCTTTGCCATTCACCGCTGTAACTACTCATTTGAACAAATTATGGAATCCCGCATTGAGCAATCAAAGTTAAATCGACAGGTTCCATGTTCTTCTTTCTACTTGCAGATTCTGATGATAGAAAGAGGATATTGGAAGCGGACCCAATAAAGATAAGAAACAAAGTATTCATTATCCAGAGTTGCGATGTAAACTTGGTTAATTGTAGTAAGGGCATCAAACTTGTGCTTGCCTGGATCAAAATGACCAATTTGCCGATGGTTGCATGGTCTAAAACTGGAATAGCGTGGCTTGCTTCGCTTGTAGGCAGATTCTTATGCATGGATAGAGCGATGGAAAGTCTTGAGTGGCTAGGCTATGCTAAGGTCATGATTGAGATATCCCCTATCGGTGAACTGCCTGAATCGATATCTGTTATCCTCCCGGACAATACTGAACACGTTGTAAAAGTAAATTATGTGTGGAAATCGGGCACATGCCAAACTTGTATTGCTTTTGACCATAGCAAAGCGAACTACCCATCAAGTAAAAAACAACCTGATGTAATAGAAAGGGATAATAGTGCAGACGGTATTCAAGCCACTGAGAACAGAATGGCAGATAGGAACTTTTACAGTTCCAGGAAGAGTAGATGAACACATTAAAGCTTTCAAAAGACAAACCAAGGCAATACCTATGCGTAGTAACCAAAAGTTGAGGGATCTACCCTACGTTTCTCAGAAAAAATGAAAGAAAGTAGATTACGTTTCAGTGATGCAAGGCAGTTTTGGTGACTTATGTAAACCCACTGTTGCTACTGCCAATAAATTCGACGCTTTAGTCAATGATTGTGTTGGTGAAATAATAGCTGAAACACAGGCTGACGATGATCTAGTAGATGTTGATATGGCAGCGGATATTGAAGATGGGGAGATTGTTGAAGTTGGTGAACAAGAAGCTTTCCTTGACATCCCGTTGCCAGTTTTTTCTAACAATGTAACGGGGCCTATTATTTTGCAATCTGGAATTGCAGTGCACAAACATTTGAGTAATGTTGTGAGTAAGGAAATGTCGGGTATTTCAATTGAAATGGAGAATCATAAAGGAAAGCATAGTACTCAAGAAGTTACTGTGGACAAGGAAGACCGTTATGCTAAAATGAATGATTTTGAATGATTTTGTGGTGGAACCACAATCTTATGGTAAAGAAAAAGGTATTGATATGCAGAAAGGTGACAACAGAGTCTCATATGTAGGAAGAAGTGCTAATACTTTTGAGGTTCGGCATCTTGATGAGGTGGAACTAGTCGTTGACTTAACCCATCCAAGTACTGATCAAGATGATCTTCTGAGCAAGGATTTGTCAAAAGACGAGATTGATATTAACCAACTGCTGAATGCTTTTATGCGCCAGAATTTTACCCTAAGTGTTTGGAAAGAAGATAGCTCCGCTATCAGTGAGGCTGATCATGAAGAGCTGAGCAAACTTATAAGTCAAATTACTTCTATGTTAAATGAAGAGCTAGCTGTGGAAGGTATGAGTGAATCTAAGATTACTGCTATACATGCGCAGTTGAAGGAATACTCAAGCATCCTGCCTAAATTGAACAATGGTGAGCTTAAAAAAGAATGGACCAAAGATATTTTTAAGTTGCTCAAAAGGAATATCAGTAATCAGCAGAGATGAGCCACTACTCTCTCAAAACAAATGGGAGTCGGTGGTAATTCTTCACAATCCGAAAAGTCTCCTTACGGGAACATTGCCCCCCCTCTGGGTTACAAGCCTAGGCCTCTTGATATTCAGATTGACAAGAATGATACGAACTCTGGTGAGAAAGAGCTCCCTCACTCTCATATCACCCGTAGTATCAAGAAAGAAATGTTGAGGAACCTACAAGAGAATGGTTAGAAGTAATGCTTCTAACATAAGGTACTTGTAATATTAATTCATTACAAGACGGTAGGTATCTTGCTTTAGGTTTAGTTGCCATGAATTTAGTCAATGTATTTTGTATGAATTTGTCTCTCTTCCCTATGCGGAAGATCATAGTTGATATACACTTGGTACATCACCTGTTCATCTACTGTATCTTTTTTTGTTTAATAAAAGTGTACCGATCACTATAAAAACCGATCAGCCTTACCCAAAAAAAAAAAAAAAAAAAAAAACTATCTCATTGTTGTTAAAATAATTTCAAACAAAATCTTCTTTTGGCCGGTTAAAATGTTGAAATAGGATGCGAAATGTCAGAGTCGGTCGAAACCACATCTCATGTAATATGTACAATAAGTACCCAATTTCCAACAACAACAAAAAAAAAAAAAAAAAAAAAAAAAAAAAAAAAAAAAAAAAAAAAAATTCAGCTGCTTTGTGCTAAAGTGCAACGATTTTGCACTCTGGTACTTTGAAGAATGAAGTGTAAATATCTGTGCTCTATATAATCAGTTCTATTATATAAAATAATTGTGAAAACTACAAGCATCTACAGCAAATAATTTTACTGATTAACTAAAATCTTTACAAATTTTTATTATTAATTTCCAAATGCATATAAATGCAAAAATTAAAGCAACATGTTTTTTTCAGTTGTTAACTAATCTTTATTGTCTTTTTTAAAGCATAGATAAATGGAAATATTTGCATTGCATGAGTACAAATTTTTATTACTAATTTCAAAATGCATATAAATGCAAAAATTAAAACAACAAAAAGAACAACGGCAAAAATAGAGAATCAACAAACCGAAATATGGCATTTTCTATTTCAGAGTGGAGATAATTGAGTCCAATTTTGCACATATATATTCTTTGAAATAAATATGGACGACATTTCACATAATTATCGAGTACCTTAAGTTTGCATTACCATGTGCCTTAAGTCTGCTTTTTGTGTTCCGTTCAACCACCTAGAGTTTACAGAAAATTGGATTTTTACTTTCAGAAAAAGTGTATATAAGAGCAAAGTACATGCATTATTTGTTGTTCCAGATATGTGTGAATATTTGCACTGAATGATTAAACCTTCGCATCATCCATTTCAATGCACATGTAAGTGTAGACATATATGCACTATTTGTTTAGCGTGTCTATTTCAAAGTGCATGTATCTGCAAAAATATCATAGGAAAGAATGATCATTTCTATACATGGAAAATAACTCTTGTTTGGAAGATCAATTTTCTCTTTAGCAGTAAAAACTAAGTTACAATCTGCGGAAAAAACTCACTGTCTTAATACTCAAAGTAACATGAGATATATCATAGTTGAGGAAGGTGCTAGTTTTATATAAAAAGAGAGATCATGGTTATGTTTTCCGGACGAGGGAGAATTTTTTATGTATTATGATGTTATCCAAATTTTCATAGATATATGTATAGTAATTATACTGGTATTGCTCCATATAAAAATATCCCACATTTCAATCCATTAGCTGTTTCTAATTCAGATATTTGGCAACCAGTGCAAAATTTCTGTATAGTAGTTTCTCCCTGCAATATTTCTAGAGATACTGTAAGTATCAATTTTCATGTGACTCGTGAAAGGGTTAGATTCTCAAGAAGCAATAAATTAGTTGTAATTATTTTTTACAGTGCAGGGAACAGGCTTTAAATGGCTGTTAATTTAAATGAAAAAGGATTGGGCAAGGGCTTGCATGTGTTTTACCATTGTTCATTACTTGATTCCTTCATTTGACAGTCAAAGCATTCAACAACTTGTGCAATAACCAAGGTGAAATTTGTTATTTTTTATTCGTTTAATTATTTTTACATGCACCTCAACCTTCTCTCTCTTTTGTTTCACATTTATCTATCATTAATCCGTACTTTGTGTTATTAATACATGCATGATATTAGTTTAATACTGTAATACTAATACCAAAGTGAAATTCTTTAGAACTTGATGAAATGAACCACAAGACCCAGAAGACATGGGTTTTTGTCCTCACACAACCTGTTGGGTAATTTATTATTTATGTTTAAGTTTTACTTTTACCCAACATTAGATTATTACAGCTCTCTTTTGAAGTTTTAGGGTTAATATTTTGTACTAAAGTAAAGTTGTATTATAATTGAATTTAAGCATGATGAGGTGTGTCATTTTCTAAGTTTTTACTATTGCTGTTGTGATATATTATGGTATTATTAAGCTCAATTTAATAACATGTAACATGTATGTTGACTGCAATTTCAATTATTTGAAGAAAAAAAACTTCATCGCGTAATATTGATAAAAAATACAATGACAGTAAAAGCTTGTAACAAAAATTCTATTTTTCATTTTTATTTGGAGCACTTAATAAATTGAACCACCACGAACTATATATAATAAACTTCCAAAGTGACTGATATGTCTAGGAAAGATAAGCTAAAGAAGTGATATAATATTAATGAAAAACCATAGGTCGACTTGATTATAAGAGTGTATTTTGGTCACAAATTGTCAGTGTCGATCAACTTAAACAAGTGTGCTTCTAGGGTTTTGAGAGGAGAATAACACATTTAAAGCTATCTTCGAGTTAATTATGTGTGCCCTACTTTAGAATTGGCAATTAAAATTTAAAAAATAGATAAATATCAATTTTAGTTTCCCAAAAGCTACTCTGTGTGGAAACATCCCCTATGGTTAGCTTACTTCCTTTTGTATTAACTTCGTAGTTAAAATATTTGGTCAAAGATGATCAAGAAGCCAACTTGCTTTCATATTCAACTATGTTGTTAATAATTAATTGCACCATAACTTTCTGTTAATTGGTCCACGTACTCTCTAATATTCACAAATTTTTCTGACGTACAGAACCTAAAATACGCTAATCTTCATATATGTTGATTTCAGCTTTTACCTTTGAAGAAAAAAAAAAAAACATGAAACTCATATGTCACTCAGTCACTGTTATTCAGAATGTTAGAACGATGAATATCATACAAGTTTCTTACCACAAATCCATTTACAACTGTGTTTCACGTTGTTAGACATGCAGGTTTTTATCATATCATATTTCTGCGGAAGGAGCATGATAACCATTAAGATAAACAATGTACATATGATGTGTGTATTTAAATATTACTGTAGGTAGCCCCCCTCTATGAATAGTTATTATAAATTCTAGGGCTTCAGATATACATGCCAATTCGTTTGCATAATTATACTTTGAATTGATATTTTATAATTCCAGGTTCCTCACAGACCTTTTCTCTTCTTCTCTCTTCCATGTCCCAATGCACTGATATCACTGCACCAACCCCTTCAATTCTCCATCCTTTTTTCTCACTTTCTTTTTTTCCAATTTTTTGAATCATATTCTCACTTCTTCTTTTAATTACCCCCGTTATTCACCCTACTCCTTTACTATTTACCTTTCACTCTCTCCTTTCTTCTAGCTAGCTTCTTTCGTCCATTACTACTCTTTTAATTAATAAGCTGCCTTAGTTCACAAATAATATTGTTGATTTTCATCGTCTACTACTATTATAATTAACCTACACTAAATTTAATGGCATCAAACAATTGGCTAGGTTTCTCCCTTTCACCACATGATCAACAATCTTATGAGGATGATGTGTCAGCTAACAACTGCTATGGTCTCCCTACTGCCTCCCCGACTATTCATAGAAGCGATGGTTCTTATGGTATACTGGACGCCTTTGATGGATCCCATCACCACTCTCAAGGTATCCATTCAAGTTTCTAAAATATAAGAGGGGAATTACATTTTTTAAATAATTTATAATCACAATTAAGTTACAATTTTCAGTTTGTTTTGATCACATATTGCTTTATTTTATTAGCCCGTAATTCTTCTACCTTTTTTGTGTTCATGGATCTAGTATTGCATGTTTTATTTTTATGATTTCTAATTTTATTGATTTTTACGTTATATATTTGTTTTTATAAAGTAAGGTTTCTTGAACATTTATCATAGTTCCACTTTGCTTTTCTGATTATCTTAAACCAATGCTAAATTTCCGGTTTTTTATGCCATTTTAATAGAATGGAGCATGAATGAAAGCTCTTCGGAGTTGTCGATGCTTGTTGGATCAAGCAATAACCATAATAACATTGAAAGCATGGAGCAACCAAAGCTTGAAGATTTTCTTGGAGGCAATTCCTTTTCTGATCACTACTGCTTTCCAACAGCTGAAATGGCAGTGCCAATGCCTGCTAATAACGAGATAAATGGAAACATTGTGGATGCTAGTGGAGGTGGTACTAGTGCTAATAATAGCGGTAACAATAATAACAATGGTGGAAGTATCGGAATATCAATGATCAAAACTTGGTTAAGGAATCAACCAGTTCCAGCACAGCAGCAGCAGCAGCCTCATCAGGAGAACAAGAATTTGTCGCTTTCAATCAGCAATATCAATCCTCCATGCATTGAAAGCAGTGAAAAAGGTAGTGGCAGTGGGTTAGATGCACAAAGTGGTGCAATAGAGGTTGCACCAAAGAAGTCTATTGATACATTTGGACAAAGGACTTCTATTTACCGTGGAGTGACGAAGTATGTATTTTTATTTTTGATTTATCCACTGAATCATGCATGCTCGCTATTTTCCATTCTTATTAATTAGTCATGTATATCCTAATTTAGAATCTTGATTACTTTTATTACTATTATTTTAAGTTACGAAGAATGGTAATTTAATTAAGCAAGTAATTTCATTATCACAGGCACAGATGGACGGGTCGCTATGAAGCTCACCTGTGGGATAATAGTTGCAGACGAGAAGGCCAAACTCGCAAGGGCAGACAAGGTAACAAGTGAATATAATAAGTTATCCCTGTGAAATAATGCAATTCACATTAATTTACTTAAATTTTAATTACTAACTATAATTTTGTTTTCCTGCTTTGGGTGATGAACCAATGTCAATGCTCCATATTTTGCAGTCTACTTAGGTAATTCAATGATGTTTGTTCTAAAATTTATTTTATAATGTATAAACTTTCCCTTTATTAATTTGTATAATTATTTTCACTGTGCATAAATATGAATAGGTGGTTACGATAAAGAAGATAAAGCGGCTAGATCTTATGATTTAGCAGCTCTCAAGTATTGGGGTACTACTACAACAACAAATTTTCCGGTAATGAACTAGCGTAATTTTGAACAGGAGTTATTTAATATCTAAAAGAATCTTTAATCTTCTTTTATAGTTGTGTTAAATTTTCATTTTTAACCATTAGATAAGTAATTATGAGAAAGAGCTAGAGGAGATGAAGAACATGACAAGGCAGGAGTATGTAGCTTCTCTTCGAAGGTAATACTATTACTATTATCTATCAATCTTACACATGTTATGTGATTTGAATCTTATGCACACATACTAAGTTGAATAGTGATATGAAACAATTTTCACAAATTTCCCTATAAAAACCAATGTCTAATATTTCATTTCATGCAGAAAGAGCAGTGGTTTCTCACGGGGTGCTTCTATTTATAGAGGAGTAACAAGGTATCAATTATTTTCCCACAAGCTTTACTCACTATTGAATATATTAGAAAACAATGTCTACAGTATTTTAATTCGTTTTGCATTTAAAATATTAAACAGCTATAAGCATTATTTTATGGAAGAATGTAGCATTATGTTTACAATGATTTTATCCGAGTAGGACAAATTATCATATGATCCAGTTGGATGTTATATCTCAGGTATCGGAGTTGGAACAAAATGGATCATCAAATTTTTATTCAGACTTCCCCATTTCGAGATTAATCTCTCAACACTGGCTGTAACCCCTTGTACTAAGTTGTCAAAACATTGTTGTTCTTTTGCTTGCTTTAGCCATCTTAAGCAACCAGTTTTGTTATGAACTTATGATTTCTTAATAAACACATCATATTCAAAATATATAGTTCAAAAATAGTTTGGGATCAATTATTTAAGATATAAGCTGAATGTGATGTAGGCATCATCAGCATGGAAGGTGGCAGGCAAGAATAGGTAGAGTTGCAGGGAACAAGGATCTTTATTTAGGAACTTTCAGTAAGCACTTTTTCACCTATCGTTTTTCATGCATCTCCTTATTTATTTATTTTGAAATATACCATTAATTAACAATCAAATAGATTTCCCAAGACATCGAACTTTTGAAAATTTTGTTTTTCTTCACAATATGCAATACCACACAATGGATTAATTATCCAAAAGCTTTCAACCTATCTAAAAATCATGCAACTTTTTGCTATTTCTTTAGTGCCATTTCAAATTGTTTAAGTGTAAATATTAATGCATTGCAATGACTCCAAATTGTGCAAATGTGCTCTTGTTACTTTTTTTTAGGGGAAAGTAGTTTATTTTGTAATATGTTTGATTTTCTGCCTACTATTAGTTCGACAAAGTAAACCCGATAACCATGTATTTTGGGAACCATTTTTTTCTTTGAAGTTGGTGCTTGACATACAAGTTTTGTAGACAGTATATGAACAAGGTGCTTGTCATATTTTGAAAGCTTTATGTGGAACAAATAGGAAATATCACTTGCAAACTAGCTAAGTTTATGCTCCATATATAAAATACCAATACTTCCACAAATACTTAATTCATCATAAGGTTTATTTCCCAAATATCCGCAGGTACTCAAGAAGAAGCAGCAGAAGCATATGATATAGCTGCCATAAAATTCCGAGGCCTGAATGCCGTCACAAACTTCGACATGAACCGTTATGATGTAAACAGTATTCTCGAAAGCAGCAACCTACCAATCGGTGCTCATGCTAAACGTTTAAAAGAACTAAACTCGTCAAACAATTTAACTGCTGCAGGCAGCATCATTACTTCTCCAATATTAAGCAATGATGCTATAAACGCATATCAGCAAGCTCAGGCCTACAACCAATACTACTCCAACTACTACAACAGTCATCAAGCCACCAGAGACCTAATGTGCAAGCAAGAAGAACTTCAGTATGCTGCACATAACTTGCAAGAGCTTCACCTAAGCAATGGAGGCACACAGTACAATTTCTTTCAGCCCTATAATAACATGATCGGCCTGGACTCTTCTTCTTCTTCCATGGAGCATAGCACTGGATCAAACTCCATTGTTTATAATAATGGGAACGTGTACCATAACGTGATGCCGATCAATGCGAGTTATGGGATTAGCGCACAGGTAGATAATAACAATGTTGGGTTCGATCAAAGTGCTTGGATGGGGAACTCGGTGCATGGGATCGATGAACAGAGAAGCAGTAGTACTACTAATATCGGCGCCCCTCAGTTCTCAGCTTGGAATCATGAAGAGTAGGAGAGGAAGGGAAAAAAATTGAAATACATAGATTTAGTTAAGTTTTTATTTTGATGTCAGCTTGTTGTTTTTATGATATGGTTTAGTTAAGTAGTATGGATGAGAGTATTAATTTGAATTCTAACTAAACTGAAGTGGGGGGATATTAAATTTCTGAAGTCTTATGTAATGGCTGTGAAAACTTGTTTCATTTTGCTGTTAATTTTGGGGGGCTTCAGATGTGTAATGTGCGCTTGAGTTAATTAGAAATATGGTTTCATGAAGCTCTTTGTTCAAGCATATATCCTTCTTCTGATTAATTAGTAAAAACTGATGATAGATTTATCATTGATTCATAAATTTAACTGGATTTTTGAACTGGATAATACATGTTTAAATTTATCATAATGTTTTTTATTTAAATATTTTGTTCAAATCAATCTTAGTATCTTACGTTGGGGTGTTCATCCTGTGATCCTGAATGCTTGCTCATTAAATCAAACGGTCCACATAAAGATAACATTGGTTAATTAATGCAAATTAAATGAAATGGTGCTATAATGGTCAATTGTCATAATATAAGACATTTGGGTAATGTAATAATTAACAAAGACGGTGCATTGGATCCTATGGGTATATGCTATAGCCAATATAAAATAAATTAAACATAAGTTTGCAATTATTCACCATTTTTTTCCGAAAAGCTAGATTTATGATTCAGTTTTACATAATTCACATCAGTGGATTAACTAATAAATATACATTTTTACCCAAAAGAGCTGCTTATAAGCAGAGAGATACCCATTCAGCTTATCTATAACAATCATACCGGACATTAATTGTTTGACGGTTATCCAAATATATGTTGTCATCAGCGAATATCTCCTCAAAAGTTTAAGAACTATTAGGTTTACATGAGTACAGTACATAAACTAGAATATTCATGCATGCTATTCTTAAAAATATTGAACATGCTTATCAATAAATGATTAAATTTTTATTCAGTTAATTTGTAGAATGTAAGTTGCTACTTTGTACATATTCTATACCTTGTGATTCTGTAATATGAACATTACAGGAATGCAAGTGACTTTACCAGGTCAAACTGTTACAAGATTTTGCAAGTGTGTACATAAAAATGTGGACTTAAAATCAGACAGATTTTCAACTGAATGCTTTTGAAAGATAGGAAAATTTTAAGCATGTGAGTTAAGGTACAACATCAGATTCTATCCACGTACACTCAATTTGCAGAGTTCATTTAAAATTACTTGTTTATGATATAATATTTAGAAGGCTATTTTGATTGTTTGTGTTGCAAGTAAAGAAGATATTAGATTATGATATAAGTAGTGGTATCAACACTTAGATTTTCTCAAGGAGGGGTAATATTATATTTTACTGAACACATGCATTCATGTGGGTAGAAGTGTTATTGTCAAAACAAAAATAGACATGCGTCCTAGAAAAGCATTTTGAGATATGAGTTATTTAGTCTTACATTATCTTTAGATATTATAAAATGGCTCTTCCATTTATGCATAACTTGAGAAGTGCAAATAAACGAAATACAATCTTATTTTGTTCACGTTAGCATAGAGTGCTTTTGGATAGTTCTTCACACTTGAGAATTGTTGATTGCATTATTACGAAACTGTTACTTTCTGCAAACTACAATATCTATATCCATGGTTGACTTACATTAAACGTTAGAGCATCTCCAACCAAAACATGGAAATGCAAAATTTGGAAATCTACACTAGAAAGTGGCGCAATAAAGTTTCAAAACACCCCATAGTATGGATTTTGGGGCAATCGTCCCGAAATATGCAAATCATCCAGGTGTTTATTGAACAAATGTCTTATATCAGATAGCTGTTCAACCAACGCCTAAGATAAAACGTTTGTAGAACGAACGCGTGATGTCGAGGCGTGCGTTTGTTGTAGGCATTTGTTGAACAAACACATATTTCTAAAACAGTTGGAGAATCCCCTATTTCAACAATTTAGAGTGCGGATAAACGAAAATCCAGAGATTTTTTTATGCTAGCAAAAACAGTTTATATGTGTCTTCATTTTCATTTTTATGTCTTTTCAATCAAAATCCTAAAATGATAACACTATCCAATTATCTTTTTTCTAATTAACCTTTTCCATGAATTCCTCTCATCACAATCGATCTGCAGGCACGATTATGTACATTAAAATCGTATCTATTTATATAATTAACTTCTTCATGAAAGTTAGAATTAAAAAAGAAAAATTGATTTAACTGTAGTAACAAGTTTGTACAACTGTAATAATTGGATGATTGCTCATTTTAAAAGATTTTGCGTTTTCAAAGTAATATTTTTGAATGTTTAAGAGATTAAGATACATGCTTGTTTGCAATTGATATTATTTTAATGTTGTTTTCAAATTTTAGCAAGTGTTAGTAATTAGTTACTAAATTGTACGTTTATTTCATTGTTTTGATTTGAAGCATGGTGAAAAAACCCTATACCGACTTTCATGGGGATAAATCTCGATACCTTTGGGCTTAGAACCCTATACCGCCACCTGCCTTTCAGCCGCCGCCCTTCTCCCCTCCTGTCTCGACGCCGATGCCCCACAGCCCTACCTCTCCTTCGGACGCTCGTCTGGACTCTTCTTCCACTTCCAATCAATTGCCCATAACATGTCCTAACCCTAGAACACCTCCCCGATCTCGCTCGCCCTCCCCTTATCCTGCTAGCCAAACGCCGCCAGACAATCAATCTCCGGCAGGCCTGAACAGTGTCTCCCCGTCTGGAATTCCAAATACCACGAGTGATGACGAAGGATTCAAAACACAGCCGTGCTCGCTTCCGGTAGGTGGACCAGACTGCAAGATCCTATGATACTCATAGGATACAGTATTTGCAACACTTTCATGAGATTCCATCATTCATCTGCTTTGCCTAATACTGACAAAGCGTCTTTCTTTGGGCAGAAAGTTCAGGCAAAGAAATTCTCCAAAAACCTCCCATTGATGTTACCTTCCATCCCATTGATGATACACATCCTTCCGTTGCTGGAAATTCAGCGGTGAGTGGTGGACGTGCATGGAACGAGGTCATATCACGTAATCAAATTTCCACTTATACTCCTCTCAAGTTTCAAGACCATAACCAACCATTCGTCATGTTCTGTTATTCTCTCTTGTTTTGAAACTGGTCCAACGAGCGGAGCAACCAGAAGAAGGAATCAGCCACGGGTCGGGGGTTACAACGACAAAGTGTTTGCCGTTATAAGGTTACAACGGCAAACATTTTGCCGTTATAAGATTATAAAACTAATGTTATAACGGCAAAGCATATAACGGCAAACTCTTTGCCGTTATAAGATTATAACGACAAAGAGTTTGCCGTTATAAGCTTATAACGACATACACTTTTCTGTTATAAGCACCAACCCCTGTTCAGTCAACCAACCACGAACAAGCTCAAAACTAGCCGCGGGTGACTGAACAAGCCACACCTGATTGCTCCGTTGCTTGTTTAGTAACTAAACAAGCCATTGTTGGTTGTGCTCTAAGAGCCGTTTTTAAGAGCATCCCCAACCACGGAGGGTGCTCGCGTTCAAATCTTCGTCGGTTGACACGAGCAAACCCCAACGGGGTTGGAGTATTTTTGCCTTTACCGGCTAAAAAAAAAAAAAAAAAAAAAAAAAAATCTATTTTCCACACAAAGCCAGCTAAGTGGGGAGGGAATTAAATAAAAAAATCTCACCTTAGCCGGCTTTAAATAAGCCGGCTAAGGGTATAAAGTCGTTGCCAACTTATTTAAAGCCGGCTAAACGGAGTTGTTGAACCAACCATTCGGTTGCTTCAGCAACCACTAGTGTTGCTGAAGCAACCTTGACGTCGTTCGTGGCTCCTCCGTTGGGGGTCGATTGAGCAACAACCGACGCCGCATTGGGGATGCTCTTAAGTATCAATATAGGCGAATTGTATTCCCACCCATGAAATAGTTAATAGCCCCCCGTTTTCATTAAAAAATAAAATATGAAAATGCCTTTCTTGTGTTATTTTTTTTCTTCAGTTTTCAGGGTACCTCGTAGATGACTTACGTGGTTTCTCAGTTTATCACATAGTAGACCTACGTAGTTTCTCAAGAAACCACGTAAGATTACTGCGTGGTACATTGAGGAACCATGTATGACATCTACGAGGTACCCTAAAAACCCTACGTGAGAGGATATTTTTGGATTTTTTTTATTCAGTGGGGGATACTCACCAAAAATGGCGGTTTACAATTTTTTCAAATTAGAGGGGGGCTACTAACTTATTTCGTGGGGTGGAATACATTTTGCCATCAAAATATGTCATGCACTAAATTGCACTCAGAGTTGGTTTGAAAAGGAAGACAACACTGGAATAATGCAATACGTATTTATGTTGTAGATTCTAGACCTCATATTTTCTTTCTTCAAAGCCTAATTCATAGGGTATTGAAGCTGACGAATGATTTTATTATTTAACGTTGGACGGTGGGTACTAAACTTGATAAGGATATTTTTCGTTCTATTTCTATTTGGGTCCGTCTTTCTGGATTGCCTCCAGAATATTGGATAGAAGAAAGAATAAGTCGTATTATGTCTGTTCTTGGTAACCCTCTGAAGCTTGATAAAGTTACGGAAGAAATTAGGAAGATTGCGTATGCTTGGGTGTTGGCTGAAGTTTCCTGTTCCTTTTCATACCCCAAACACATTCCAATTTTGTCAAAAGAAGATCAACTGATTACGCAGGAAGTCGAGTATGAGTGGTTCCCACCCAAATGCTCGAACTGTGATAGTTTTGGACATGTAGAGAACGTTTATCAGTTTACAAAATCTTGGCTCCCCAAGCAAACGACTCCTCCATCTTGCCCTAATAATTCTATGAAAATTGATAATAATATTCAATGCTTTAACCTAGAAGGCCCTGCAGGCTCTGATTCACAAGTTCTTAATTGTTCCATGACTCAGCAAGATAACAATACAGAGACCCGACATCAGATTCCTGAATCACATGGAGGTGATATGAATTCTTCTAAGCCTGATGATATGGATTCGGTGGATTCCTCTGATGAAATGGATGTTTCAATTGACAACAACATGAACAATAAAGCATTGGACCGTATCTTGACAAGATAGAATACAGTACGTAGGGCTAGATCCGATGAGGCAGTTGTAAACAGATGTGGACTCGGGAGTAATTGACAACCTTGGATGGATTAATAAAGCCAACCAGATCTAGGAAAAAAAAGCAAAGAAATTTAAAAGCTGACAAGTTTATCTGTTACCAGACCGAGCTCTTCCTCCAGTGCTTAGCTCCTTCCACATTATAAAAGAGTCCACTGTTTATCTATTGGGTGTTAATATTGGATGGTACTAGATTTTGGTCAGGTATAGACTATTATGGTCTTTAGATTCTATGTCTCTAGTTTGTAAGGGTTTCTCAATACGAGTGTTTTTATAGAGTGATGTTTCTGACACTTGTTTTGAAATTGTACAACTTCAAATGTAGAATCTTTATATATATATAAAGTACCAATTTTCTATAAAAAAAAGTGTAAAGTAATGGTTCAACGATGTGTTCCTAAACAATTCATGTACGATTTCCTTTTGATGTGTAGGACGCATCCAAACTGTCGAAAGTAAGAACATCACCCAAAGAAATTATGTATTGTTCCCTTTATACGATAAAATTAGGCCATTAATAATCGACACACTAGAATCGGGGTGAACGTTCGGCCGTTGGGTTGATTTTAGGGTAAAATATATCAAATCGAATTGAAATTAAAAAATTTCGAAACCAAACCGAATTAATTTTGGTTAATTTGATCGGTAACCGATTTAACCGAACTTAAAAAATGTGCTACACTACAACAAAAAACGTTTTTCGCAACAGACGATATCTGTTGCAGTAGACCTATTGCAACAGACCTGCGCCTGTTGGTATAGCGGGAGTTGCTAAAAGTCCGCAACATTTTCTGCCTGTTGCAATAAGATGTTGCAGTATACTTTTTTGCAACAGGCTTTTGCTGCTGCAACAAACCATTTTGCAACAGTATATGCCCATGCAATAGATTCATAAATCTGTAAAATATATATATATATATATATATTATAGCTTATAGATATTACAAATTAAATGTATTTATTTTAGTATTAGTGTATATCACAGAATGAAATAAAAAAAATAAAATTTTATTTTAATAAAATTTTACTAGTACAAACAATTACAATAAAAGTTTCTACAATTTTCATACACTATTCATGTATAACAATTTCTTCACTCACACAACACATTTTTTTTAATAGAGTAGTTTCTACTCATATTTCTACTTTATCATACATATATTATAACAAAAGAATAAATATCATCAATTCACTAGAACAAATCTGCAGTTCATGCTCCAAGTTTGCTGTCGATCATGAACATGCACATGCCAATCCCGGAATATGTGTGTCATTCCAACGAACTCTACATCAAATAAAAACCTAGAATTGACATGCAATAATAAAACATATATGAAATAACTATTTGAATTCAAATGTGAAGAATTCTAGCATGTTAGGCAACTTACTTTATTAGAAATGGAAAAGAAAGCTTATCAAGCGAAGACTTCCAAAAAAGTTGCACATGAAAACAAAGGCTTGGCTCATGTCATCCTAGAATCATCTTAAAAATAGACTCTGTACCAACCAAGAATACCAAGATGAGAGAAATGCTTATAGAAGGAAACAAAAGCACAAAAATGAAAAAAAACAACTCCAAATAGTAACTTGTATGCAATAAAAGATATACCAACACAACATACCCCGGATCATTTGGCAAAAACAAATATTACAAACGAATTTAGCAGAACTCAAAGAAGACGTACCAGATACAGGAATTGAAGCAAATATATCTCTTATTAGAGCTAGATAGGACAAGGAAATTCATGTGCCAAAAACTTTAACCACTTACAAGTGTCAAACACCTAACCTCAACTTTGGAAAACTTAAGTTTGACCGCCTGACCTATGCAGCTTAGTACTTAATTTCCCTTGGTGTGGAATCTTGATTATCCCTGCATTAAAGTTGTTCATAACCGAGTTCCTTTACTCAAAATACATGAAACATCTTATATTACAAATCTTTGTCGTGCCATATACGTATATCAATACATACTTAAATAGAGATAATGTTCTTTTATGCAAAACATACTATTATATAAATATTTTCTTTGCACTAGTGTCACCACAATCAGTATATTATAGTGCGGATCTTGTTTCTGCTTTTGTACATGTGACATTGCTGATGCATATTAAAGTTCATATAAAAATAATGTACATGCTCCGTCCTACTCCTATATAATCCTATTTTATTTAATATATTGATTACCATTACAGTTGCCATGGTCAATTGCTATAATTCAAAATATGTAAATGCATACTCAACCTTAACTGATAACTTATCTTTTGCTATATTCCCTATAATTATCTACGAATCAAATGTAGTTTTTGTTACTACACTTATCTATACTAAACCAAACTTCACATATTTTTGTTACTACACTTATCTATACTACCCCCAAAGACATTGTTGAACTATTACCTTATTTACCGATGCATCCATACTTTAGTATCTATTTTTATGGTGTTAGTTCTTTGCTTAAAATGCCTATTAAAGTCAAATTATAGTGGTGCGACAGTTTCACATTTCGGGTTAACACATATCCTTGCATGAGAATGCATGAATATATCATTTGATTCCTAGTGCATTCCTTCTTTAAGTTTTTATTTATTCAACGGTAAATTTGCCATAAACGCTTGTGACGACATTACACATGGCTGCTCCGATATGACAATATGAAATAGATTAAAATTATGACATAAATTCACAAGTTTTATAAATGAATATCTATATCCCATCCAAGTTATAATGCTAAGACAATTATCTGCATTGTATATTGGTCTATTGTTCAATTTGCAGGTTATAATGTTAAGGCACATGACAACTTTCAAGTTCTTGCTGCAAATAATTAAAAAAATGGGTTGCCATATTTAAGCAGTTGCCTTCTAATTCCTATCTTGATCCTAACAATGTGACACATTACTCTATCGTTAGAACACCAAAAGGAAATATGTGGCTACTTACATAACCATCGGGTGAAACTTGGTTTAATACATCATTAGTACATTCGCCCAAATCTAAATATGTAAATATAAATACATCATTAAACACCAAAATCTACATACATCCGAATACGAGAATCTGTAGTGAATCTTACCCAAAATCGATACAATTTGCAGAATTGAGGTTTTGTCGGATAGGATTTAACTTGTTCTGGTAACATGCAAACCAAAGAAATATGTTTCTATTTCATTTGAAACCATGAAATTCATATAACAAAGGAACAGTGGAAAATCATAGGCATTACAGAAATGAGGACGCACTCGCCTAAAGCATACACAGTGAAATTTTATGGGCTAAAAATAAATTTGCCAACTTAAACTCAAAATTAGATCTTAGTAATTGGTGATTAAGAAAATCTAAATAGCACAGCAAACTCATAAGTACACAGGCTCATCGTTTGCCTATTATCAACCATACATCAACTACAAATTAACATATATGTAAATTTAAGTAGCACTGCAAACTCATTAGTGCAGAATAAAGATGGAAGCAGATCATACAAACCAAATTGATAATTATAAAATTAGGAAAAATAGAAAGAAACCTGTTGTGGCAATCGAGAGCCTATACTAATGATATCTGAACTCGAGGGAGAAGATGTGAATTTGAATGGAGCATGAGAAGCATTGGAAGGAATAAAAGATCGTTCAGATCCAGAACCAGTAAAAAGTGATATTTTGATGCTGATTCATTTTACCGAGTTGACTTTGTGAATCGCCTAATCAGTCTTCCGTGCAAACGCTTAATCGTTGTGGCCTAGAGCTGGAGCGATCGAGGATTATGGTTTCCTCTATCGACGTGAGTTGGGTACCTGCTAGGGTGGAACCGATGTCGGGGGATTTGGTGGAGAAGGTCGGGACGGAGCAGGGGTCGGAGGTGTCAGGAATGGCGGTTGGAAGGTCGGAAGAGGGGCTGAATTTTGTTGCCACGTGAAACTTCTGGTTGCCATTTTTAAGTTTGTTCTTTTGAGATTGTGTATCGTAATGGTGGAGAAGTGGATCTGGAAATTTCGGCGGATTTAGAAATGGGTCTGGAAGTGTGAAAGCGGGAAATGAAATTTTCGTGGGAAAGGGAGGGGGCGAATATGTTGCTACAAGCCAAAAAATACATAGATTTGAAGTCGTAGAAGTTGGGTTGAACCGTAAAAATGTGTTAATATTTTGTGTAATCCAAAGTTGTAAACCTTTTTGGTAAAATTAGTGAATAATATTATTAAATATAAATATCAATTTATAATAATTAAATTTTATTATAAATTAATAATAATATTAAATTGTAATCTTAATTATTATGTAATTACTAATGGTTAATTATTTAGTAATTATTATGAATATTTTATTAATTCTTTAAAATTTGTTGTTAATTAGATTTATTTATTATTAAACGTTGTTAATAATTGTTAAAATATAATTTATACAGTATTAACAACTAACCGTGATAAATTAGTAAAATATTAATTCATATTAATTAATTATTATTACTTAAATACTAATTATATTATAACTATATTACTTATTACTTCGTACTTCTGTAGTAACTATGCTTACCAAATGTTAATTATCAGTTAATTAGTAATTATTATTATTTGATTATCAGTTATAAATATCACTTTATAATACTTAAATTTTATTATTAATTAATAATTATTAAATATTAATCTGAATTATCATATAATTACTAGTAGTTAATCATTTAATAGCAACTATTTAAAATTAATTAGTAAAAGTTAATCATTAAAATCAAATACTAATTTTTAATAGTATGTGTTTTGCAACTGGCTTTACCAGTTGTAAAAAAATAGAGTTATTGCAAGAGGCGAAAACAGTTGCTAAAGATATTTATTCGTAACTGGCTTGGAAGCGCAGTTGCAAATAATATGTTTGTTGCAACTGTTATGGAAGTACAGTTGCTAAAAGTATGATTTTGCAACAGGAAGAGAAGCGCAATTGCTAAAAATATGGTTTTTGCAACAGGAAAAAAAGGCATGTTGTTAGATCTCACTTATTGCAACTGCTATAATAGATCTGTTGCTAAATATTATTTTCTGCAACTGTAATTTGTCGCCTGTTGCAAATAGCTAGTTGCAATAGGGTATTTTTCTTGTAGTGCTATTATTCAAAAGATTAATTCACTCAAAGTAAGGTATAAATTCATGTCTAGAGATATATTATTTTGTACTTTTTTTTTAAATGTTGTTTTATAAATTTTGTGCTAATAATTAAATTTGACCTATTTTTAACAAAAAACTTTTTGTTTTTTTATAAACTAATTATCCAAAGTATTACAATGTCATAAATTGAGATAATGCATTAAATTTTTAATTTGGTAAAACCGATAACCAGTTTTCTTTGTTTTATAAATCGACTTCAAACTGATTTAGTTTCAAAAGTGAAACGATCGATCAAAATGATCGGCTCAATCGGTCAATTCAGTTTTGATCAAATAATACTCACCTTTATACTGGACTTATCATGTCTATGATCATCTTCTATCCATTTCCCCCAACAGTCATCTTCTATTCGTCTTTAACACACCACATCCTCTACATCATTTTTGCATCTCCTTCATCTATTAGAACTATATTTTCGATTCAAAATGTCAATGTAAAAATTCAAAATCTCGTTTGTTATTGCCACTTCACACTTCTTACGATGTGCTATATATATAAGTTTGTGTGGTCACTCCCTTTGAAATAACAAGAAGAGAGCACGTAAAAATTAACTAACACACCCAATCACACCTTGTAGGAGTATTCTGGAGAATCATTATTAGTGACTAATAAGCATGTTTGGCACAAAATACTATGCACTAAAAAATAATGGACATGAAAACAAAATATGAACCTCGGTAATACAAAAATGTTGAATCTATCATATCGTCTTCATCATATATTGTTAGGGAATCGAGGCTCGAAATTTGAAGAAGATATAACCAAAACGTTACGTAACATTTTGTGCTAGAAATCTAGGCTTGAAAATGTGTTTGAAAGATTCGCAATTTCGACATAGATATTTCAAAATTTTAAAAGTAGTAAAAATAAAAGTTATAACTATTTCAATTTCTTCTAATCTGAATAAAAGAAAAATTGAATTTGGATTTACTAACAGAAAGTTACGGCCTCTGCGATTGTAACAACCCAGAATTTCTGAACCAATTTAAAATTTTTATTTTAGCTATTTTAATGGGTTTTGAATATTTAAAATGATTAATTTTAAATATTAACGATTTAAAATTTATTTAAATCGAAGTTAGAACGTATATATTTATATTCATTATAAAACGAACTCGAAATGACGCGGTAGTTTGAAAATTCGATTTTTAATTTTAAATGAATATACATAATGAAATATAAATCGGATTTCAGTAAAACCAGAAACATTAGAATCTGTTTAATTATATCTTTCTAGTGAATGTGAAAAATTCAGATTTCATAATATAAATTGAAAGTTATGTCCAATTTAAAATTTAGAATTGCTGCTATGAAATTTATATATATTTTAATATTATATATAGCCCTTAAAAATAGCCATTTTGTAAACGACCTCCGTTTTCGACGAAACCACTTTTGTTGGATCCGGAATGTCAAAGTATAATCATATTTAAAAATTCATAATTTTTGGAATTAATATGTAAGCGCAGTGAATTTAAATGTGTTTGCTAATTTCAATTATAAATTTAATCGACTGGAAAAAGGCCATGTTTCAAACGGTCTCCAAATTCAATGAAATTAGTTTTGCTAGGACTGTATCGTCAAAACATAGCTAGATTTGTTTTTCTGTAATTTTTGGAGTCAATATGTGGCCCCGGTAAATTAATATGTATGTTGGAATTCAATATTGACTATTATATTAATTTATATTTTAATTTTAATGAAAACTAATCGAAATAGTTGAATTGACTTATGAAACATATTCCATTGTGTCTGAAATACGGGTATTTGGTTAGGGGCGATTGTCGTTGGGCTTGATTTGGAGTTCAGAGCGTTAAATAATTAATGGGTGAATTAAATACAATATAATATATAGTATATATTACCCTTTCCTTGGTCAAACCCTAGTCAAAACAATTACATGGTCAAATATTCCTGAAGCTGCCTCCTTCTATTTTCAGTGGCGGATATTCTTCCAACCTCCATCCTCTTCGATCCAAAAATCCAAGCATCGAATTCATCAACTTATAATATGAATATTGTTGAACTAGGTGAGATCTTCGATATCAACGGCAAAGATCGGGTTTTGTTTAGTATTTTGCTCAAAATAAAAGCTCAAAGAGCAGGAAGTCGCACACCATTCTTGGCGTCAGGGAGGCACCGAGTTCATCCATATTCGGGCGGTGGGTGGCGCAGATCGGCGGCAAGGATGTCGTGGCATTCGATCATCTTCTAGCGCATGGTGGTGATTGTAAATTGGAACCGTAATAGTTGATTTGGGTTCGGTTACTTGCGGTAGGACCTGGGATGAAGACGACGAGTATTGAGTAAGAAAGGAAGTCGACCTCGTTTTTATTTACTATTTTATAATGTAATTAGTTTAATAATTATAGAAATCGATGTAATTAATATTCAAACTGTTGTCACTTCTTCAAACAGAAACCGAATTGAACGAAACTGAGTACGTTGGAATCGTGACAACAGACACTACAACATGGAACTGACCACAATGGAAATGGAGAAAGATGGATTTTGAGCTAAATTAAATGGTAGTTTAATTTAGTGTAAAAACAGAAATTCAGAATTAAAGAATAGCGGAGTTGAAACCAATGTGAGAATTCTCTCACTAAAATATTTGTATAATTATTGTTTTATAACTGAATTACATGTCAATGTTGATTTTTATCTTTTGTATGTGACATGGCGACTAGCATCTGGCCTTCTTTGTGATCGGAAGATTCCTCAGAAGCTTAAAGGAAAGTTCTATAGGACAGCAATCAGACCTGTAATGTTATATGGTGCAGAATGTTGGCCTACTAAGAGGCAACACGTCCAGAAGATAAGTATAGCAGAGATGCGAATGCTGCGTTGGAGCTGTGGGCATACCAGACGAGATCGGATTAGAAATGAGGATATTCGGGAAAAACTTGGAGTTGCACCTATTGAAGAGAAGTTAGTCCAATACCGCTTGAGATGGTTTGGACATATCCAATGTAGACCATACGGTGCACCTGTACGCGCTGGAATTCTAGGTCGCGCCGAAGGCCCAAAGAGAGGTAGAGGTCGACCTAAGGTGACATGGGAGGAGATAATAAAGAGAGATTTAAGTAACTGGAGTTTATCGGAAGAGCTGGTAGTTGATAGGAGTGCATGGAAATTGGCAATCCATGTACCAGAACCATAGTTTTATTTATTTATTTATTTCACGTTTACTGAACCTTTTTACTTTTTATTTACTATTTTAGATTTTATTTCACTTTTATTGAACATTTTTACTTATTATCATTATTATTTAAAAAACCCTTTATCAGACGACTTTTTATTTGATTGGTTATTTTAAACTCTTATATATATATATATATTATTATCATCATTATTAATTTTATTTTATTTTAATTTTGGGTTCCATATCTAGCCAACCCCAACTTGTTTGGGATATATGGCTTTTTTGTTGTTGTTGTTGTTGTTGTTGTATGTGACATTGCTTGAGTTCAACACATGAACTATTCACAACTCATTTGCACAAGAAGCGTTGTTCAAATACCGACACTTGTATTTCAAACAATGTGGATACACTTTGTGGTTGTTGAAATGTGATATAAATATTCATTTATAATTTGAACAGTGAAAATTTGTTAAGTAGAAAAATAATTCAAACCGAATCAGAATTGGTTAAATTTATTAACCAATGATTTATTTAAATAGACTGTTATTTGAAAACCCCACACGGGTATTGGGATGATATTTGACATACATTAATCCCAATATTTAGTTGTATGTCAATTGATTGGTTGACAGACTGTGGTGAGCATTATTTATTTATTTTAATGCTTATATAGTTGTAGAACGCACTCTGGATGATGTTTGAATGTGTAACGATTATTTATCATTATTGTTGGATACATGTGATGTATGAAATCCATATGACTGAAATTATATGGTAATTGATTGAGTCGCATTCCGATTCAGAAATAACAATTATTTTAAAATAACGAATATTTTAAAATAATATTTAGTGAAGAATTAAATTAATGAACAAATATTTTGAAATAATATTCACTGAAGAATTAAAATATGATTTTGATGTCCGATTTTGGATGGACACGAAAATATGGAAATATATGAAGCCGAGTTAAGTAGAAATTCGTCATTTTAACTCGAACAGATTTTTATATCGATTTTATTCATTTATAATGAATATTGAAAAGAATTAATTTCAAAATTTGATATTTTGAAAATATTATCATTTTAATATTTTAATGATATAGAATATTCAATTTTGATTTAAAATTGTAAATGAAGTTGAAATCGTTTTAAAATGAATTTATAAATGATTTAAAAAATACGTTTTGAATGGAAATCGATGAGTGTGTGTGTGTATATATATATATAATGGCCTGAATAAAAGCGCCGCGCAGCGACCGTTTGCGAATTTCGACCATTAACTTCAAATTGATATAATGGGAGATCCGACCGTCAGATTCTCCTAAAATCAGAACAGTTGGGTTTGTATCAAAAAGATTTTTCCAATGAATATAAGAGATTTAAATTTGAATGGTTGGATTTTAAATTATGTCCTAGTCAATTTTAGAAAAGGTTGATATGGATGCAATTCGGTGGCGGTTATTAGAAACAAATTGAATTGGCGATATTAAAATTATTAAAAATATGGAAAAATTGTGTAAAATCATAATAAATTATTTGGAAAGATTATGGATGAAAAATTCCGCATTTGAAAAGATAAAATACATTTTTATCTAAATGAACTAGTTAATAACTAGATTAATAATCCAATGATTTTTAGAAATAATAAATTGGGTTGAAATGGTTTTTATATAACCAGAAGTTTCCATCATATGAATTGGAATTGATTTGAATGGAAATAATCTTCAGAATATTTCGATATTGGATTCCTTGATTATGCAGATATTGTTGTGGAATTTGGAAGATATAAATATCGTTATTCCCAATACGATATTTGTTGGTTTCAAAATTTGATATTGAATAGAAGCCGATATAATTTCTATTTACAGCCTTGTATTTAATATCAAAGTGGATTTTGGGTTTTTCGTGAACAATGTTTTAAAGGACATTTGTTCTTTAACCCAATTAACAGTGAAGATATCATTTGGAATTTATAAATCTTTCTAATGATATTTAATGGAAATTTTCCAAAGTAAAGTTTTCTAATTTAATATACTAAATTGGAATTGAATGGAATTCGATTTGGTAATAATCGAGATGAGCTTCTGTAAAGGAAGACTGTTGCTATATATGGAATTTAAAAGGCTTTTCCGTTATTCCATTTATAGTATTGATTTGATACAGAAATTTATATCGATTATATATTGATCTGTTTTCCGTGAAGATTCCATAATTAAATGGAAGATGGTTTTAGGTTTACCGTGAACTGTGATTTAAATGACATTAGTTCTTTAACCTAGTTAAAGACAAGATTAATTTCTTAAAGTTGAATAATCATCCAGTAAGGATTTTTGGAAGATTAAAACTGAACTAGAGTTTTAATGAATCTTTAAATAAATTGAAAGTTAAATGGTAATTAGATTTACCAAATTCAAGAAATGTTTCGAGTTAGAGTATCACCAGTTTTACTCCACGCGATAGTTAAATCTTTAATTAGATTTGAACGAGAAATGGTAATTAATTTTACCGATAACACAGTGGTTGTTAGATATGGAGTACTACCAGTTTTTCTCCATGGGATGAATAGGTTAGGATTGGAAATAATAACAATAAATGATTACTTCGGTAAGGCTCGATAATTCCTACTAGTTTTATAAACCTTAATCTAGTTTAGAAATTATTAAAGGATAATATAAAACCTTTTGCAATTGTTTTTAACAGAGGATTAAACGATAAGTTTAAAAGGATTTATCTTTGATAAAATTAATGGGAACCTTTCCCCAAACATATGAATATTGGAATAAAAGGATATTTTGCATTGGAATGAGGCTTATAATGTGTTTATATATCACTTGATTATAAGATGCACGAGTTATTTGGAAAGACCGAGATTAACCCATTCTGAATAACTGTTTCGACGATTGAAAGTCGATGATATTGAAGAAGGTGCAAGACCGACAATCTTCACATCGAATGGATTTCTACTAACGCCTTTGATTGGGGTTGCTACCTTGAAAGGGTTATAGTGGTAGTTGTCTGGACGTACTTGTTGATTGTTCGGACGTGCGAGGACCTCTCTCCTGTATTGGACATATGGGACGAGGAATAAGGTGCCTCCGATTTCGTTCAGACCCAGAACAGACTTGTAAATGGATGTGTGTCTGACATTGGATTTCATTCTGTGTCGATTGATTTCTATTAAATATATATATCTGTTTGTGGCGGAGAATTTATTCTCTTGCTTAGCACTCTTCTCTGAGACGTATGAGCTTAGAGGTTATATATTGACAGACATCAGTCGTATGGCGTGGATTGTCAGTGTGGCATGCTAAGATGCAATGATCAAGGCTTTTATCGAAAAGCAGAGTCTTGTGGATGATGATCAAAGCACGGCTTTAATTAGTATAGCTTTGTGTATAACGTTAATTCGCGAGCCCCACACTCGGTATGAGTCAAAAACAGGATTGTGACTGCAGGGAGTGCATGACGTTTCTTTCTAGCTAGGAGTGGTGTCATGGTATGGAGCCCATACATTTTTACTTATGTGGAAGATGGATTGCGAGGCACCTCGGATATTGGTCGCTACTGGCCAAGTGATAGGTCCGATAGGACCGGGAAACGTGTGTTCAGGAATACCAATCCACTAAAGTAAGTGTGGACCGGCCCTGAAGATCCAAGGGTTCACTACGGGGGATCCAAAGGCATTTGCTAGAGTATCTCGAATCGGGAGGACCATCCCTTGCCTCGAATCATAGATGGAATCTAATTTCCAATACGAGACTTTCGGTTTTAGTTGTAAACCTATATGGCGACGTAGTGGGATGGGGCACTCATGTCGTCTATGATTGATACATTTATATTTGAAGTTGTTTGATACACTATGCACTTATAGTAATATCAAAATGATTTGTTTTAAAACGTACCAAGCATGTTTGGCTATTATAAGGCAAAAATCTATCCTCTGGATTGCGTTGCATTGTGTGATGGGACCTGGGTCTTATAATAGCTTCATTTTCCCAAAAAAACATTGCGTTGTTTATTAAATTGTTTTATTTCAAGCTTTGGTATTCACATGGAGTAAACCCTTCCATGACATACGGCGTGGTCCCATGATTTACCATATTTTAAAGTAAAGATTTAATAACTGTTTCTAGTTCTCACACCAATAGCATAACTAACCTAGAGTTTATTGTTTTCGCCTAAATTCTGGGTGCCCATATTTTCCACATGGGCAGTCAGTAGTTTTGGTTTTGCAGATTTCTATTTAACAGGATCCTGATTTACAGATGGAGCTATATTCGGAAAGCTTTGTATATGTATATTTCTTTCAGTTGTGTTTATTGATGTGCTTCAGCTACGCATTGTATTATATATTTTATTTTCGCTGCTATATAATTTAATCTCTGATATTTTCCGCTGTGTAATATTTATTCATACTCTGTTATATTCTTGTACTCTGATGTACTTGTTGTAATAGCAATGAAATGTTCGGTTGTTTGTGTTCTGATGCGCCGTGTTCTCAAAGCAATCCGGGCTCCTCATTTATGGGGATTCTGGGACATTTCAACGATACAGGTCAAAATCTTAAAGGAAAAAACCAAAAAAAAGTCTTTGGTTTCAAGGAGAAAAAGATTCATGCCAAGGTTTCAAGTTGGACCAGCTTGCTGGAGGTGGTGGAAGGTAGACCAGGTGTGGTTAGGTCAATAGTGGAGGTTCTAGGTGGCGTTGGTGGCCAAGAGGAGGAATGTTGGTTGCATTTTTATATCTAAGTTTAATTTCTCAATTCCCAAATCAATCGAATTTTGAAATTAGAGTGGATCAGAAAATAGAGATAGAGATTATGAATCATTACAACAACTAGAATTTACCTAGGGATTGATTTGTGAAAGGAAGAAATTTCAGATTAGAAGAAAGGTTGAAGAGAATTTAGGAAGAATGACTTTGGTAAAATTGAAAATGAAAACACAGAGAAGAAAGATGCATAAAAATCTTTCTCGAAGTCCACTCAAATTGTAATGTAATATTTATTAAAGTGATGAATTGGCAGCATAAATAGCTTACCCATGAAGCTAAGTCTTAATTTAAACATATGTAGGAGGGATGATATAGTGCAAACGCGGTCCTACTTGCATTGTTTTTTTACAGAAAATGTCAAATTTGGAGCAAATGGAAACAAAATTTCTGTTTTTCACAGAAAATGTCAAATTTGGAGCAAATGGAAACTGAATTTCACAGAAAAAAATGGAGACCTATATATAGTTCCGATTAGAATCATGTTTGTTTTCAAATTTCAAAACTCCTAAATTTTCTGTTTAAATTCAAATTTGGATGACTTTTGACCAAAACTAATTTTTCTAGATTTTTTTTATTTTGGTCGATTTGGTAAATTAAAATACTCAATAATTCAAATACATTTTTTAAATTTAATTTTCAATAATTTGCTTAAATTCAAATAACACAAATTAAGTTAAGTTCAAAAGTTAAATTCTGATTTGATAGTTGTTTAATTTTATTATTCAAATAGAACTTATTTTTGTTTATGCACAAAATCAAATTTTCTTATTTCATTATAATTAAGAATAAGTTAAAATTTTAAAACTAAAATTTTAAAATCTAATCAAATCATTGATTAAAAATCTATTTAAAAATTCAGATCTCCCGTACTCAAACCTTTTCGTCCTCGAAAAGGAATGAAGCTGGGAAATAGAAATAAAGCAATAATATATACAAAATAAAGTTATTCATATTTGTTAACTTAATTAGATTAATAATTTGTAATATATTTAAATAAAAAATTTAGATATTTCAAACATTTCGAAGTGGCTTTAAGTATCCACTCGATATCGCAACTGGCATTATATATATCACTTTTGTAAGCCAGGAATAAATATTGATGATGTTGCATCATCACCAGAATCATTGATTTCCAAGTGACTTTAGTGCGAGTCTATATTCTATCTAGTGTATATATAGGATTTAACACATATATTGATCAGACATATACCCAAATTACTTAGTATTCGACAGACAAATTTTAACGTTAAGTAAATACTCGAATCATTCCTTTTAAAATAAAATATATAAAATTTCCAAACATAATTATGTTTCAAATCATTTATTTATTACAAATTCCAAACAGGGAAAAAATATATATATATATCTCCTTGACTTATTTTATTATATCATAGACTCATATCATATATTCAAATATAGCCAATTTATAATTACAAGAGAGGTTATAGAAATTTTCTCAATTATGTATCCTATATGGTTCCTTAACTTATATTAATATTTCACTTAAGTTATCACTTCTAATACATACGTTAAACTTCCTAAATCTTATACTTAAATTAAAAATTCTTCCTGTGTTCAAAATTTTATTTTATATGTTTAAGTCTGAAATTTAAGTGAACACTATTCACTATCATCTCTAACGTTTAGTACTTGCATAATATTGTACTTATAAAGCTTAGTTCACCACATAAGTTTGGTATATATATATATATATATATATTTCAAATCATTATTTTTTATAACTTTCAAATCCGTATAAAATAGACCCTTTTAATCAAATTATTATTTTAATTATATTCATTAAAAAATCAAATCTATATTTCAAACTTATTTGACTTAACTTTCTCAATTTCAAATGCCTTGCATAATTCATCCCATGAAGCAAAACTAGTAATGCTTCATATCTAATACCCACGGTGTTATCGGTAAATTAATTACCATTTCACGTTCAAATCTAATTAAAGATTTAACTATCGCTTGGAGCAAAACTGGTGATACTCCATTCTCGATCATTTCGTGAATTCGATAAATTTAATTATCCCATTCACATTCCAATCTAATTAAAAATTCATTAAAACTCTAATTCAGTTTTAATCCCAAAAATCATTACTTAATGATTATTCAAAGTTAAGAAATTAATCTTATCTTTAACTGGGTGAAAGAACTAATGTCATAAAAAACACAGTTCACGGTAAACCCAAAATCACATTCCATTAATAATGGAATCTTCTGGAAAACAGATCGATATATATAATCGATATAAACTTCCGTATCCAACCAATAATATAAATGGAATAACGACAAAGCCTTTTAGATTCCATATATAGTAATGGTCTTCCTCCACAGAAGTTCATATCGATTATTACCAAATCGAATTCCATTCCATTCCAATTTATTTTATTAATTGGAAAACTCTTCTTTGGAAAATTCCCCTAAATCTTAATCATAAGATTTATAAATTCCAAATCATATTTCACTGTAAATTGGGTTAAAGAACGAATGTCGTTAAAACACTGTAACGACCCGGATTTTTCAACCGTTGAAATCTGAATATTTAAATTTGATTTAAATATTTTATTTGAATTATATATAGGAATTTATTTAATAAAACGATATTTAAACGTATAATTTATAATATAATTAAAACAAGTTTAAAATGGCGCGGTAGTTTGAAAATTCGATTTCAAATTTCAAATGAATGTACAGGATTCAAAATAAATTGGATTTTAGCGAAACAAGAAATATTTGAATCTGTTTGAAAATATCTTTCCAACGAATGTGAAAAATCCAGATTTCATAGCGGAAATAAAAAGTTATGTCCAAATCAAATATTTAAATAGTCGCTGTAGAATCGTTTGTGGACCATAACGGTTTAGTTAATATAACTAGAGATTGATTACGAATTTGGACAAGATTCTTTTGAGGCATAGTTATAATTTAATTTTTAGAATTTTACTGTAATTTTTAATTAATTAAATACACAACTTTTTATTTGGAGTATTTTGCACCCTATATCAATATTTTGGGGTTTCACAATATAAGTTAAACTATCGATATTATTATATTTTTGGGATCATGGCACATCGCTTGACACGATAGTATTTTTATTTTTGTCTATAGTAGATCGTAATTAAATAAAATTCTACGAAATAAGTACTGCATAAATTTAACTTTTCAAAACGCAAAGGTTTTTTTTTTTTAAAACTAAATGAACATATAAATTTAGAACTACTTCAAACTCTTCTTGTTTTATTTATTTCCATAAGAATTCGTTGTTATCCTTTGTCTTTCACTTAGCGAGAAGCTTTGCAGATGTGTTCTAGCATGTTTCTTGGCTCAACGTATTGGAGTAAAGACATTTGTTTTCCCTCTGGAAAAAAATTCTAGCATGTATACGTCGCAACGTATCCTAGACCAAAAACTTTACGAGTGCATTTTCAAAGAATGAACTCATGCATCGGATAACCAAAATTAAAACCAATTGGTGCTAACAGCAAGTCTCACATATCAAATCAATTAATTAAACTGGTAAGCTCTCCTACGTTTTTTTTAAAGAGACAAGAGCACATGCCTAATTTAAGATAGCATGCATACAAGCTACATCTACACCCAATACGTGCCTCCCAATCTATTTCAACACCGTGCCTTTCAAGCCATCTCAATTCCGTGCCTCGCAAGCTGTTTTCTCCCTTTAAATGTTGGGCATTCTTTCTCGTTCTCGGACAAAAGGGAGAAAATAACAAAACATGGAAACCAAGTTCATAAGTCGATTAAAAATCAATTCCTCCATGAAAATTCACAAAAATTAGATCTATTCAAATTTAGGAAGAAGGCTCTTCGACTTAGTATAATTTCTTTTATGATCGACGATATTACCTAATGTTCGAAGGTTTGCAGTGCCGCTAGGGTTGCTGTCACTCGAACTGGAGATGACCAGGAGGCGTCTCGACACCGGTGTTGAAGTCCTCGGCTAAAGGCGGAGCTGTTAGTGAATTTTTATGGGTATCGGTGATTTTTTTTTGGGTCAGTGCTTTTTTGTTGGTGGCTGTTTAGGCTAGCTTGACGAGAACTGGGAGGGGAGATCGAGCGTTACCGTACGGCGATGAGGTGGAAGATATCGCGAAGTGGATTTGTTTTGTGGTGATGTTGTGTAGATCGATGGTCTGTCCAAGGAGAGGAGAGGTGCAAAGAACCCATAATGGTGAAGAAAAACGTTGTGCATGGCTGAAAGTGATGGCGTAGATTGTATGTGGAGTCACGAGGCTGGTTCTTGTTTTAAAATACTCCATGTAAAGTCATTGGAAGGGTACTGCGTTTGAGGAGGGAGTTGGTATTTCAGAGGAGAGGTCAAGTATTGGTCACAAGATGGAGTTAAGTTGACTGTAAATGACAGGCTCGACGAGAAGAAATATTCGCAGATATCTTAAGATGGATTTACGTGGAATTAGCTGCTAACATGATTATTTGTTTTAGTTTCAAACTGAAGTGAGGTTGGTTTATGATGGAGTGTATTGAAACAATTTTGGATCGAAGAGGTATTGGAGTTAGTAGGCGTTGTTGGATTCAGAATGGATGGCGCTGTGTTTAACTGGGGCGGAGGGGATGTTATGATAAAGGAAGATCGGGTTTGTTGTGTTGTTTCAAAGCAGTAGTGGGTTTATGGCGACAGTGGAATGAATGGTAATCTTGATGTTGAGTTTCAACAAAATGTGGGTTGGGGATTTTGTTTAAACCAAGTGATCAAAAACAAGCAAAGTGCATGGAAGCAGTAGAAGGCCGGCCAGATCTCTCATTAAACAAGTAACAAAAATAATTAAATATAATAATGATTAATTAAAGAAATAATTATTTAAAGAAAAATTATACTTATAATTGTATAATCTGTGCATATCTCAACAGAATCACAGGAAACTAGTCACGTTGGGATTGTAGCGACGAAATCTACAGTGTAGAGCTAATGTGGTTGGGAACGGAGCTACTGGAATTTCGTGATAAAATCAAATGCTTGTTTGATTGTAAACGACAAACATAAGCAGGATCGTCAACTGCAAAACAAGGTGAGTAAACTCACTAACTTTACCTCGTTTATATTTTTATATAAACGAGTTTTAAATTTATTTCTAGTCATTTTATACGGTGTGATGGTTGTTTGAATGAGTGGTTGAATAGTCGATATAGTTATACCATTGATCAATTTTTAGTGATATTTACTATGATTAACGTTGACTGACATCTGTGGATGCAGGGAAACAGGTTGGAGGGATCCAACTGGATTCCTCAACATTTATATGACTGTTTGTTATTTATTGTGATGCGTATACTATGATTGATTGTGCTATGTTAAATTACCCTGACCCTAGAAATTTGGTATTTTAAATACCGTAATATATTTTCAAATATAGAAAAAGAATTTGAGATTTCAAAAGGGGAATTTATTTCCAAAATCCTAATTAAATTTTGAATGGACATGGTAATGGAAACTTATTTAAATGAAATAAACAAGAAATTGATTATAAATGATGTTTACAAATTTAATAGAATATTTAGCGTTGGACAATTCAAGTTGAATTTATATAGAAAAGCGGGAATCAGGTTGTAACCAATATTGGGAAATGGCTTTGAACTTAGCAAATTATAAAGGAAATTTTAAAAGAGGTTTTAAACGATTGGAATAAGAAGGAGATTTGTATGAGAAACTCTGAATAGAAATTATAAATAGAATTTGGGTTTAAGATATTATTTTTAAGTATGAAAAATCAAATTAGTTATTTGATTATTTATTTATTTACCTAATAATTGGATTAATATGTACAAGTATATTTTTATATAAATCAAATGTTTGTAAATAGCGATTTTAACGCTGCCGTTATAATAAATGTTTGTAATTCTAAACAGTGATCTTAACTCTATTGTTATAATAAGTGTTCTATAATTCTAGACAGCGATTGTAACGCTGTTGTTAAAAGTAATGTTTCATAAATCAAATATTTGGAGATAGCGATTATAACGCTACCGTTATAATAAAAGTTTTTCCGTGAAAGTAGTTTGTTCTTAGATTGGATCCGAAGGTCGCGTAAGCGATGTTTGGTTTAAAGTTGTGGGCTTTGACTATTTCAAAGTTGAGAATGTTGTTCAGTTAAGGTCTGAGAGGTAAATATACCCCAACTTGATTGACTTCATGATTGATGGAGAAATGGTTAAGGTTCGATAATGAGGATTAGTTAGCATTATGGTTAGTTAATAATTGGTTATTGTTTTGAGTTATAATAACGATGTTTTATAACATCACGTTAATTTAAAAGAATTTGAAATGTTTTCCCAAATAAAATGAGAGATATTTTCTATGTATAGAGAATGAAATGAATTGGTCAACGAGGAATTAAGAAAGGGAATTTGGAAATATTTTCCAATATTAATGCGGTATATTTTCTGAATATAAAAAAATAAGGATTCGTTAATATATATAGAAATGTTTTCTAATTGGAATAAGAGATATTTTCTCGAATAAAGAAATTAGATATTGGAAATGTTTTTCAAAGAATTGAGAGGGGAAATCGAGCTTCAAAAGGATACGAAAGATAGGTAAACAGGAATTGGAAATAATAAAATAATCAGGAGTTGATTTAATGTGGCCCATTGTGGTTTGATGCTTGATCGATATAATTTCCATTGGGAAATATGACCGTCGATTGTATGGATGTTTCTTTGATAGTTAAATCACCGACTATCAAAGCTTTGATTTATTTTATACCCCTGTTGTCAATATCGAGAGACCGGGATCAGATTTAATATTTGAAAACCACTCCGTATTGGTATAAGCGTTATGAATCAACTTATGTTGAAGATAATTGAAGACAGAGTAAAATGCATGGGATGTTCTGTTAACCCAAGGTAGAAATTGCCCAAGATGGATTAATAGAACGGTGCTTTTAGTTTGTCCAAACCCAAGACAACTTGTATGGACGAGTTTCTGACAGAGTATTTCCAAAGGGATTACATACGTTGATTCCTTTAAACGTACGAAGTTGGTGGCAAAGAAGGGAAACTTATTTAGCCTAACAATCTGAGTATTTTTGTGGGAATCATTTAGTGATTTCCGATGGATCTGACGATGTGGTTTTCAAAGTGAATGGTGGCCAGATGTTCTGGAAGATAATTCATACCTCAAGCCTCACAACCGGGAATTGACAAAAATCGGGCATGCAGCATGGCTATGTGGGTCGCTTCCATTAGGATGTATAATAACCTATCTAGAGAAATTTCATTTGCTTCTTTAATCTATCGATGCTGTCCCTTTTGGGAAACAGTTGCTAATCCCAACCGTTGGTGATATACATTCGATACACTCAAGTGAAATGAGTGGTCGGTCATGTGTGGGCCGGGTTGCAAGACGTTCTTGTTGAACCCCAGTGTATTCGCCTCTAGAGATACACTATCGGAAGGTGGTTCCATACCTTGTCATGTTGGAAATCCGATCTCCAATATGCTCCCTGCGGTTTTTGATTTTATATTATATATGGAGCGTGAGATGCAAGCGTTCCACTAGATTCTATTTACTTGATTTAGACATTATTATAATATCACTGTATTTGATATCAAAAATATTTTTGGTTATCGTAAGGTAAAAACCATTCGTGTTTATGTGTGGATCGGTCTTACGATTATTATTTCTTTCGAAAGGATTTTAAAGTTAAACAAATGGTTGGAGTTAACTCACACCAGTCCCATGACTGACCCAGAGTTTTATTTTGTTTTGTTTTTCCTAAACTCTTGGGTGCCCAAATTTGTACGGGCAGTAAAGTAGTCGGGATTTTCCAGATTCACTTGGAAGAGCTGAAAGCAGGAGGCTTCACCAGTTAGCTATAGACTATCATATTTTCTGCTGTGTATATCTGGAAACAGGCGTTTATAAATGTTCCCTAAAGTTGTTGATGTACTATAATAATGGTATGTATATGCAAAACATATTTGTATTTCAAAAGTTTATGTTATCTAGTATATTTTATTCGTTCCGCTGTGAGTTTGTGATCTTCGTTTTCTTATATTCTAATATTTCTTTCTTTCTATTTCTCATCCTCTAATTTCTTTCTAATAATGATTCGTATTTCTGTGCAATTTGGGTTGGACGTGTGGTGTTATTAGTTAACTCAAAGGGTATGGAAACTCGGGTCTTTACATTTGGTATTAGAGCTGAAGGTTAAGTGATTACCTTGACTCTGTAACGTGACTCAATAGAGATGGGGTTAGCAATACCCTAGATTGAGTTGAGTATATATATACGAGTGAACATATTTGTAGACTTTATAAAAATTATTTTATATTGTGGAAATTTATTGGTTGGGTTGTTTATGAGTTCTGGTCAATCAGTTTGATCCATTGTATCGATAGGGTTTTCTAAACACTCAAGTACAATAAACCGACACAGTATGTTTTAAAAGTGAGTAAATGAAGTAATTTACCCAAATTATATTTTTATATAAAGAAAGTATATATATATATATATATATATATATATATATATATATTGGAACATTATAATATATGGAATGTGTTGTTTGTTATAATCGAATGAGATTATAATTAAAATGGTTATATAAATAACCAATTAGAATTCGTATAATATGAAAGCAGATTTATTATATCTGAAATCTAAATCAGAATTTGGAATTTAAATCCTGGGAGTTTAGAAGTATTTTCTGAAGTATTATAAAGTAATATAGCATTACCTGAAGGTATTTTTGAATAAGAATAGTTTTAAAACAGATTTTGAAAAAGATTAAGCATTGAAGTCACTTTAGTGGCAAGAAAATAATTCTGATAATGGGTCGCGACATTATCGGTATTTGTTTTCGAGTTTCTAAGTGGGGGATTGCTACCATAATAGATTTATTAATGGAAATTGTTTGAGGAAAAAAAGTTTTTTAGAAATTCAACTGTTTTGAATTGAGTTGATTATAAATATATGTACATAAATATATCTGATTTCAAACTAATTTGAAATAAAAACCGAGAATTTAAATTCTGAAATTAAAAATTTAACTCGTATAAGTTGAATAAATTGAAATGGTGGAAGTAAATCAAATGGATTGAAATTTAACTTAAGTTAAATGGAAATTGAAACTCAAACTGAATAAGTGGATTGATTCTGAAATAAAGATCAAATGGAATTGATAGAATGGAAGTGGACTAATCAGAAGTTGATTAGAGTTTTCAAAACTAGAAGTTGGATTGATTTGAAACCAACTCGAAATGGATATATGTATGCTGAGCAGAATGGAAGCAAATGCCAGAGATAGAATTATGCCCGACAAAAAGGTACAAGTTTACAATATTACTTGGGTTTGATGATCTTATGAGCCTATGGGGCAAGCCGCTTGGCTTTTTGATTTTCTTTTGGATTGGAGAAGGCCTAGAAAGGCGAGTTGTGGTTGTATCGATTGAGCGGTACAGAGGAGATGCTGCCGAAATTTTTCAGAATTTAAAGTGTTAGAAAATTTTCAGAATTTTTGAAAATCTTCGGCACTAAGAATAAATTTATATTGAATTGAAATTAAATTGATCCAGTTAAACTAAAGATAATGAGTAATACGAAAGATTTAACCTGGTTATAATAGGGTTGTGGTATTTTTCCTACCCTAGCAATTTCGAGGACGAAATTATTTTAGGGGGGAAGGAATGTAACGACCCGGATTTTTCAGCCGTTGAATTTTGAATATTTAAATTTGATTTAAATATTTTATTTGAATTATATATAGGAATTTATTTAATAAAACAATATTTAAACGTATAATTTATAATATAATTACAAAAAGTTTAAAATGGCGTGGTAGTTTGAAAATACGATTTCAAATGAATGTACAGGATTCAAAATAAATCGGATTTTAGCGAAACAAGAAATATTTGAATCTGTTTGAAAATATCTTTCCAACGAATGTGAAAAATCCAGATTTCATAGCGGAAATAAAAAGTTATGTCCAAATCAAGTATTTAAATAGTCGTTGTAGAATCGTTTGTGGACCATAACGGTTTAGTTAATATAACTAGAGATTGATTACGAATTTGGACAAGATTCTTTTAAGGCGTAGTTATAATTTATTTTATAGAATTTTAGTGTACTTTTAAATTAATTAAATACGCAACTTTTTATTTGGAGTATTTTGCACCCTATATCAATATTTTAGGGTTTCACAATATAAGTTGAACTACCGATATTATTATATTTTTGGGATCATGGCACATCGCTTGACACGATAGTATTTTTATTTTTGTCTATAGTAGTTCGTAATTAAATAAAATTCTATGAAATAGGTACTGCATAAATTTAACTTTTCAAAATGCAAAGGTTTGGTTTTTTTATTAAACTAAATGAACATATAAATTTAGAACTACTTCAAACTCTTCTTGTTTTATTTATTTCCATAAGAATTCGTTGTTATTCTTTGTCTTTCACTTAGCGAGAAGCTTTGCAGATGTGTTCTAGCATGTTTCTTGGCTCAACGTATTGGAGTAAAGACATTTGTTTTCCCTCTGGAAACATTTTCTAGCATGTATACATCACAACGTATCCTAGAGCAAAAGCTTCACGAGTGCATTTTCAAAGAATGAATTCATGCATCGGACAACCAAAATTAAAACCAATTGGTGCTAACAGCAAGTCTCACATATCAAATCAATTAATTAAACTGGTAAGCTACCCTACGTTTTTTTTAAAGAGACACACATGCCTAGTTTAAGATAGCATGCCTACAGGCTACATCTACACCCAATACGTGCCTCCCAATCTATTTCAACACCGTGCCTTTCAAGCCATCTCAATTCCGTGCCTCGCAAGTTGTTTTCTCCCTTTAAATGTTGGGCATTCTTTCTCGTTCTCGGACAAAAGGGAGAAAATAACAAAACATGGAAACCGAACTTCATAAGTCGATTAAAAATCAATTCCTCCACAAAAATTCACAAAAATTAGATCTATTCAAATTTTGGAAGAAGGCTCTTCGACTTAGTATAATTTCTTTTGTGATCGACGGTGTTACCTAATGTTCGAAGGTTTGCAGTGCCGCTAGGGTTGGCTGTCACTCGAACTGGAGATGACCAGGAGGCGTCTCGACACCGTTGTTGAAGTCCTGGGCTAAAGGCGGAGCTGTTAGTGAATTTTTGTGGGTATCGGTATTTTTTTTTGGGTCAGTGCATTTCTGTTGGTGGTTGTGTAGGCTAGCTTAACGAGAACTAGTAGGGGACATCGATCGCTACCGTACGACGATGAGGTGGAAGATATCGCGGAGTGGATTTGTTTGGTGGTGACGCTGTGCAGATCGATGGTCTGTCCAAGGAGAGGAGAGGGCGCAAAGAACCCATAACGGTGAAGAAAAACGTTGTGCATGGATGAAAGTGATGGCGTAGAGTGTATGTGGAGTCACGAGGGTGGTTCTTGTTTTAAAATACTCCATGTAAAGTCATTGGAAGGGTACTGCGTTTGAGGAGGGAGTGGGTACTTCAGAGGAGAGGTCATAGTATTGGTCATAAGATGGAGTTAAGTTGACTGTAAATGACAGGCTCGACGAGAATAAATATTCGCAGATATCTTAAGCTGGATTTACGTGGAATTAGCTACCTACATGATTATTTGTTTTGGTTTCAAACTGAAGTGAGGTTGGTTTGTGATGGAGTGTATTGAAACAATTTTGGATCGAAGAGGTATTGGAGTTAGTAGGTGTTGTTGGATTCAGAATGGATGGCACTATGTTTTACTAAGGGCGGCGGGGTTGTTATGATAAAGGAAGATCGGGTTTGTTGTGTTGTTTCAAAGCAGTAGTGGGTTTATGGTGACAGCGGAATGAGTGGTAATCTTGATGTTGAGTTTCAACAAAATGTGGGTTGGGGATTTTGTTTAAACCAAGTGATCAAAAACAAGTAAAGTGCATGGAAGTAGTAGAAGGACAGCCAGATCTCTCATTAAACAAGTAACAAAAATAATTAAATATAATAATGATTAATTAAAGAAATAATTATTTAAAGAAAAATTATACTTATAATTGTATAATCTGTGCATATCTCAACAGAATCACAGGAAACTAGTCACGTTGGGATTGTAGCGACGAAATCTACAGTGTAGAGCTAATGTGGTTGGGAACGGAGCTACTGGAATTTCGTGATAAAATCAAATGCTTGTTTGATTGTAAACGACAAACATAAGCAGGATCGTCAACTCAAAAAAAAGGTGAGTAAACTCACTAACTTTACCTTGTTTATATTTTTATACAAACGAGTTTTAAATTTATTTCTAGTCATTTTATACGGTGTGATGGTTGTTCGAATGAATGGTTGATAAAATTGTTTGAATAGTCGATATAGCTATACCATTGATCAATTTTTAGTGCTATTTACTATGATTAATGTTGACTGACATCTGTGGATGCAGGGAAACAGGTTGGAGGGATCCAACTGGATTCCTCAACATTTATATGACTGTTTGTTATTTATTGTGATGCGTATACTATGATTGATTGTGCTATGTTAAATTACCCTGACCCTAGAAATTTGGTATTTTAAATACCGTAATATATTTTCAAATATAGAAAAAGAATTTGAGATTACAAAAGGGGAATTTATTTCCAAAATACTAATTAAATTATGAATGGACATGGTAATGGAAACTTATTTAAATGAAATAAACAAGAAATTAATTATAAACGATGTTTATAAATTTAATAGAATATTTAGCGTTGGACAATTCAAGTTGAATTTATATAGAAAAGCGGGAATCGGGTTGAAAAAAATATTGGGAAATGGCATTGAACTTAGCAAATTATAAGGAAATTTTAAAAAAGGTTTTAAACGATTGGAATTAGAAGGAGATTTGTATGAGAATATCTGAATAGAAATTATAAATAGAATTTGTGTTTGAGATATTATTTTTAAGTATGAAAAATCAAATTAGTTATTTGATTATTTATTTATTTACCTAATAATTGGATTAATAAGTACAAGTATATTTTTATATAAACCAAATGTTTGTAAATAGCGATTTTAACACTGCCGTTATAATAAATGTTTGTAATTCTAAACAGTGATCTTAAAGCTATTGTTATAATATGTGTTCTATAATTCTAGACAGCGATTGTAATGCTGTTGTTAAAAGTAATGTTTCATAAATCAAATATTTGGAGACAGCGATTATAACGCTACCGTTATAATAAAAGTTTTTCCGTGAAAGAAGTATGTTCTTAGATTGGATCCGATGGTCGCGTAACCGATGTTTGGTTTAAAGTTGTGGGCTTTGACCATTTCAAAGTTGAGAATGTTGTTCAGTTAAGGTCTGAGAGGTAAATATACCCCAACTTGATTGACTTCATGATTGATGGAGAAATGTTTAAGGTTCGATAACGAGGATTGGTTAGCATTATGGTTAGTTAATAATTGGTTAATGTTTTGAGTTATAATAATGATGTTTTATAACATCGCGTTAATTTAAAAGAATTTGAAATGTTTTTCCCAAATAAAATGAGAGATATTTTCTTTGTATAGAGAATGAAATGAATTGGTCAATGAGGAATTAAGAAAGGGAATTTGGAAATATTTTCCAATATTAATGCGGTATATTTTTTGAATAAAAAAAAATAAGGATTCGTTAATATATATAGAAATGTTTTCTAATTGGAATAAGAGATATTTTCTCGAATAAAAAAATTAGATATTGGAATTTTTTTTTTAAAGAATCGAGAGGGGAAATCGAGCTTCAAAAGGATACGAAAGACAGGGAAATAGGAATTGGAAATAAAAATATAATCAGGAATTGATTTAAAGAGGCCCAGTGTGGTTTGATGCTTGATCGATATAATTTCCATTGGGAAATAGGACCGTTTATTGTATGGATGTTTCTTTGATAGTTTAATCACCGACTATCAAAGCTTTGATTTATTTTATACCCCCGTTGTCAATATGGAGAGACCGGGATCAGATTTAATATCTGAAAACCACTCCATATTGGTATAAGCGTTATGAATCAACTTATGTTGAAGATAATTGAAGTCAAAGGAAAATACAAGGGCTGTTCTGTTAACCCTAGGTGCCCAAGATGGATTAATAGAACGGTGCTTTCAGTTTTTCCAAACCCAGGACAACTTGTATGGACGAGTGTCTGACACAGTATTTCCAAAGGGATTACGTACGTTGATTCCTTCAAACGTACGAAATTATTGGTAAAGAAGGGAAACTTCTTTAGCCTAACAACCTGAGTATTTTTGTAGGAATCAATTAGTGATTTCCGATGGATCTGACGATGTGGCATTCAAAGTGAATGGTGGCCAGATGTTCTGGAAGATAATTCATACCTCAAGCCTCACAACCGGGAATTGACAAAAATCGGGCAGGCAACATGGCTATGTGGGTCGCTCCCGTTTGGATGTATAATCACCTATCTAGAGAAATTTCATTTGCTTCTTTAATCTATCGATGCTGTCCCTTTCGGGAAACGGTTGCTGATCCCAACCGTTGGTGATATACATTCGATACACTCAAGCGAAATGAGTAGTCGGTCATGTGTGGACTGGGTTGCAAGACGTTCTTGTTGAACCCCAGTGTATTCGCCTCTAGAGATACACTATCGGAAGGTGGTTCCATACCTTGTCATGTTGGAAATTCAATCTCCAATAAGCTCCCTACGGTTTTTGATTTTATATTATATATGGAGCGTGAGATGCAAGCGTTCCACTAGATTCTATTTACTTGATTTAGATATTATTATAATATCACTGGATTTGATATCAAAAATATTTTTGGTTATCGTAAGGTAAAAACCATCCGTGTTTATGTGTGGATCAGTCTTACGATTATTATTTCTTTCGAAAGGATTTTAAAGTTAAACAAATGGTTGGAGTTTACTCACACCAGTTGTAACAACCTGGAAAATATGAGCCAATTAAAAATTTTTAAATTGGACATTTTAAAGGAATTTAAACAATTGAAATAGAATATTTCAATAAATTAATGAATTAGAAATGGTGTGGCAGTTTGAAAATTTGAATTCAAACTTTGACTGACTGTACCGGGTGCAAAATATAACGGATTTTAGTGAAACGAAAAATATTTAAATCTGTTTATGAATATCTTTCTAACGAATCTGAAAAATCGAAGTTTCATAGCGGGAATCAAAAGTTATGGCCAAATGAATTTTCAGAAAGATCCCTATAGAGAATATATAGCCCTTGAAAATATACATTTTGCAAACGACCTCGGAATTCGACGAAACCACTTTTGTTGGATCCGGGATGTCAAATTATTGCTAGGTTTCAAATTTCATAATTTTTGAAGCTAGTATGTGAGCGTGGCAAAGGAAAACGTGTTTGGTTAATTTCTGTTAAATTGGATCGACCAGAAAATGACCATTTTTCAAATGATCTCAGAATCCGACGAAACTAGTTTTGTTGGGACCGTAGCGTTAAAACATAGCTAGATTTATTTTTCTGGAATTTTTCGTATCAGTTTGTGGCCCTGGCAAATTGAAATGTACGTTCAAATCGAATATTGAATGTTTTATATTTTAATTTGAAGAATAACTGACTGTAAGAATCGAATTAGCCTACGAAACATATCCCATTGTGTTTGGAATGAGGGTATTTAGCTAGGGGCAACAGTCGTTGGGTTTGAATTGGTGTCTGTGTGGAGAAACACTATTTTAAACTTTAATAAAACCATCGGCCAATCAAATCTCTCCATTCATAATTAAAAAAATATATATCAGAAAACCCCCGCCTCCCCCCTCGACATCGACGAAAACTCGTTTCTCCCCTTCCCTGGCGATTTCCGATCGCCACAGCCTGAATCAGCCCCAGCCCCAGTTGAACTTTTTGTAGTTCTCCTTCCCCTCTTCAAATCCATATAAAGAACTCCCCCTATCGTTGCTCCTACCTCGAGATTTCCTCCTCCAAAGCTCCAACCTTCCAACCGCCGCCTGTAACGACCCGGAAAATCTGAACCAATTTAAAATTTTTAAATTGGCTAAAATAATGGATTTTAAATATTTAAAATAAATATTTTAAATAATAGCGATGAAAAGTGAGTTTGAATCGACGTTTAAAAACGAATATAATTAATTCTAATTATAAACAAGGCCTGAAATGGCGCTGCAGTTTCAAAAATTGAATTCAAACTTTGTCGGACTGTACCGGGTGCAAAACAAAACGGATTTGAGTGAAACCAGAAATATTTAAATCTGTTAGTGAATACATTTCTAACGATTCTGAAAAATCGAATTTTCATAGCGGAAAGCAAAAGTTATGGCCAAATGAATTTTCAGAAAGGTCGCTATGGAATTTATATAACCCGTGAAATTAGCCATTTTGCATACGACCTCGGAATTCGACGAAACCACTTTTGTTGGATCTGGGATGTGAAGTTATTGCTAGGTTTCAAATTTCATAATTTTTGAAGCTAGTATGTGAGCGTGGCAAAGGAAAATGTGTTTTGGTCAATTACAGTTAAATTGGATCGACCAGAAATGGCCCTTTTTGCAAACGGTCGCAGAATTTGACGAAACTAGTTTTGTTGGGACCGTATCGTCAAAACATAGCTAGATTTATTTTTCTGGATTTTTTCGAATTAATTTGTGGCCCTGGCAAATTGAAATGTACGTTCAAATCGAATATTGAATGTTATATATTTTAAATTGAATGGAAATTGACTGAAACAGTCGAATGGGCCTACGAAACATATTCCATTGTGTTCGGAATGGGGGTAAAACGCTTGGGACGACATTCGTTGGGTTTAGATTGGTGGTCGTGTCAGAAAACCCCTTTAAAACCCACCGGCCAATCAGAATTTATAAAAAATAAAAAAGGAAATTCTCTCTCTCTTCCCCGCCGATATACGGCGGAAGACCTTCAAAACTTCCTGGCTTGATTTCTCTCAATCCACACATTTAAACCACATGCCCTAGTTACGAATTTTGTAGAGGATAACGCGAGCTTCAAATCCATACCAGATTTGTATTTTTTCGAAGCGTATTTGGGGAGAACCGACGTCCTGAAGTGGACGACTTTGGCGCCGCCGTGCTCCACCCTCTGGCGTGCGAGTTCAACGCCGTCCCCCTGGTCAGGCGCGCCTCTCGAGGCACTCCAAGGTGTTGAAGCCCGATTGTCCGATCGCTACACGGTTTTCGCAAAAATCCGTGACCTAGTTTTGAACGATTTCTGAGAGGTATGGCTTGTTTTATTTTCAACTGTTTTAACACCTTTAAACCGTTGCAAACTTTGAAAAATCATATCTTTTTCGTGTGTTGATGAAATTCAGTGAAACAAGAGAAGTGGACTCGTGTGGACGCCTTCTACATTTTAGAAGAGACCGCATATTTTTCTGAGTCTTCTGCTATTTTTGGTGGAGTGGAACCCAATGTGAGATTTTTATTTATAAACGATATGGAAAACGACGAGGTATAAATTATATAGTCGATGTATGGGTTATATAAGCGTTGTACACCTCATGTATAAGCGTTGTATAAGTTGTACGTTCGATGTATAAGTTATATATGCGTTGTAAAAATTATATATGTGTTGAAATAGAAGTGAATTGCTATATATATATATATATATATATATATATATATATATATACGCCCCTCGTCCACAAACCATGGACGATATTTATTGGTTGTGATTGGTGTGAAAATTGATTGATAGTGAATGGTTGATTGGAATTGTTTGTGGTTGATATTGATTGATTGTGGTTGAGAAATATTTGGTTGAAACCACATAGGATTAGTTTGTGGAAATGAAATAAATATATACATGCCGCCTGCGTGCGAACTAGATGCATGATTCCCCATTGTCAAAAACCACGAGGTTTTAAGGTAGAGCGAGGAGCCGTACTAGGGACGGTCCCGGTTTTAACTACCCTGCCGTTATGCTGCCGAAATTTTGAATAATATTCATGTGTTTGAATTATTTTCATTCGTTGAATTGAAATTCGTGTGTTGAATGGTGTTCGGGTTTTAAATATAAAAATCACATTTTTATCATCTGTATGAACTATATAAAATAATTTTGTTTTGAAAGAAATTGTTTTATAATAAAAATCCTATTTTTATTACCTATATGAACTATATAAAATAATAGTGTTTTGAAAGGAATTGTTTTACAATAAAAATTACATTTTTATTATATACATGAATTGTTAAATATAGTGACGTGTTGAAATAGAAGACAATTAGATAAAAATATCATTTTTATCAAATGTATGAAAAGAATATAGCTTTGAAATCGAAGAATCGATATATATATTTAAATTGAATTGAAATATATCGAAAAACGACGCTGCGTTCGTATTTTGAATTCGTGATTTCAAATGATTAGTGCGGGAGATCCGACCATCGGATTTTCCCGAAACCGCAACCGTTGGGTTCGCTTTGGAAATATCTTTCCAACGGCACCAACTTTGTAAAAATCCAACGGTTGGATTGTCTGGAATGTTTAATTCAAATTTGAAGAAAAACAGCGCCAGAATCGATTATATTTATATATATATATAAATATAATTATATTTAATCGAATAAAGACGCTGCAGTTCGTATTTTGAAATCGAAACTTCAAACGATTATACCGGGAGATCCGACCGTCGGATTTTCCCAAAACTGGAACCGTTGGATTCGTTTTGAAAAGATCTTTCTAATGATGTAAATTTGGTGAAGATCCAACGGTTAGATTTTCAGATATGTGTAAATCAAATCTGAAGAAAAACAGCACCACGGCCGCGTTATGGCCCGAAGCGTCGTTTTGAATAAATTGGCTATTTTAAATTAAATAAAAATAGCGATAAATCGTTATAAAATATCATAAACGATATGGAATGGAAATAAACTGAATTTGCTCGATTTATGTGGTATTTGATGGTTGAATGTGTTTGGTGTGAAAATTACAATAAAGAACAAAATTGGTGTTGTCGAATGATTTAACCATTGAAATAAATTGATTTGAAATTCTAAATATACGTGAATTATTTGAAAATGCCGAGTTAATTCTCATTTCAAATAATTGACCGACGATTGAAAGTCGAAGATGAAGACGGTGGTCGAAGACCGGATATCTTCACCTCGTTTGGATGGTAACCGAGGTCCTGATTGGGAGGCATCCCGAGATATGGATAATGAGTGGTGATCGTCCAGACGTACGTGGTGGTCGATGGGTTTGCGAGGTATATAGTGCCTCCGATTTCGTTCAGTCCCAGAACGGACTTGTAAATGGACCGTGTGTCTGACATTGGATTTTATTCTGTGTTGACTGATCTCTATTAAATATACATCTGTTTGGCGGCGGAGAATTTATTCTTTTTGCTTAACGCCCTTCTCTGAAACGCACGAGCTTAGAGGTTGTATATCGATGGACATCAGTCGCATGGCATGAATTGCTAGTGTGGCATGCCTAAGTGGCAAATGATCAAGGCTTCTGTTGAAAAGCAAAGTCTTGTGGTGATGATCAAAGCCCCGCCTGTGTGGCGTAGCTTTGTGTATAACGTGAATTCGCGAGCCTCACATCCCGGTATGGACCAGAAACGGGAGAAGGACCTCAAGGAGGGCATGCGTTTCTTTCTAGCTAGGAGTTGTGTCAGTGTTTTTACATGGCCTGACATTTTACTTATGTGGTTGTTGCTGTTGCGAGGTGCCTCGGATATATCGGTCGATCTGGGACCGATGGAGTCATTCGTTGGCTCATTTACGCCCCATAGGGCAGGGAGACGTAGTGTTCAGGCATAATAATCCACATCGGTGGACCGGCCCTGACGATCTAGGGGGCAGTTGCGGATGTTCCTGAAACATGGGCTAGATTGTCTCGAATTCGGTAAGGACTATCTTTTGCCTTGGTTCATGACGAAAATCCAATTTCCAAATACGACATCGTGTAGTTTTGAGTGTATACCTATATATGGCGACATAGTGGTATGGGGCATTAATGTCGTCTATGATTGATATTTATGACTTGAAATTGTTTTTGAAACATATAAACACTAGTAGTAATATCAAATGCTTTTGTTTTATTCGTATCAAGCATATCTTGGCCATTATAAGGTAAAAACTCTATCCTCCGGTTTGCGTTGCATTGTGTGATGGGAACTGAGTCTTATAATGGCTTCATTTTTATAAAAAGCATTGCGATGTTTAAAAGAAAGATTTGTTTTTAAAGCACTGGCAATCCGATGGAGTAAACCCGTTCCACGAAAGTGGCGTGGTCCTGTGATTAGCCATATATTAAATGTGTTGAGTAGAAATCTCATACCAGTCCCATGACTGACTCGTAGTTTGTTTCACTTTCAAACTCGGGTGCCCCTTTTTCTACACGGGCAGCCTTGTATTCAGGTTTAGCTGGCTCTTTCTGGATAGCTGGAGCTGAAGATGGATTCTATTATTTATCTCTTTTTATGCTGTTCAGCTCCTATTGTACATATTTTGTTTGTTTCCGATGTAGACATTTATGTATAGCTGAACTGTATTTGTACTAAGTATGATCATGTATACTGTGTAACTCTGATGATTACGTCTATCCAGTGTATTCTATTGTACATTATCTGGTGTATTTATTTAATTCTGTTCTGCTATTATCTGTTTCTGTGTTATATTCCAAAGATTACCCTTGTCTCCGTCTGTACGGGAAATGGGGCCGTCTCACCGCCGCGAGCACTGGGCCCCACCGAGCTGCCTCCAACCGCCACGCGCTTGAAGCCCTCTCGACCCTCTTCCATGCTGTGCCCTTCGATCATCGTATCGAGCCTCGGTTTTCGCAAAAACTGCAAACCTAGTTTTGAACAACAGTGGAAGGTATACAGCTTGAATTTTCTGAATTGAAAATAACACTTTTAAGTGTTGCAAACTTTAAAAAATCGTATCTTTATGGTATGTTAATGAAATTCGATGAAACAGGAAACATCGTGACCGCAAGGACGCTCTCTACAATCTAGAAGAGACCGCGGATTTTTCTGAGCTATCTACGATTTTAGCACCTCGAAAACCAATGTGAGATTTCAAAAACTGAATTGTGAACTGAAATGACATATATAAATTATATAAGCGAAATATAAATTATACACGTGTTGTATACCTCATGTACATGCATGGTATAAGTTATATGAGCGAAGTATGAATTATACATGCATTGTTTAAATGATATGTGTGTTGGAATGGGAATAAAATATTTTTATATATGAATATATATATATACACACTCCCCTCGTCCACAAACCATGGACGATATTTATTGATTGTGAATTGGTGTGAAAATTTTGGTGAATAATGCGAATGGTTGATAGAATTGTTTGTGGTTGAAATTGTTTGGTTGTGGTTAAAAAATACCCATTGGTGATTGAAACAAATTTGAAATAAATTGTGGAAAAGAAAAATCATACTCGCTTGCGTGCGAATTAGATGTATGAAATCCCCATTGTCAAAAACCACGAGGTTTTAAGGTAGAGCGAGGAGCCGTACTCGGGACGGTGCCGGTTTTAACTACCCCGCCGTTATGCTGCCAAAATTTTGAATAATATTCATGTGTTAGAATTATTTTCATATGTTGAAATTATTTTCAAGTGTTGAAACCAAAGTCGTGTGTTGAAACCATATCCATGTGTGGGAATGCTCATGTGTTGAGAAGTTCACGTTTTGAATAAAAAGATCGAACAATAAAAATTACATTTTTATTGAAAATATGAAGTGTTAAAAACATACATGTGTTGAATAAATATTTTAGATGATAAAAATACCATTTTTATCATGTATGTGATTCGCTAAAAATATACGAGTGTTGAAATAAATATTTGTTTGCTATGAATATTATTTTTAACATGTATAGGAACTAAATAAAATAGCCATTTGTTGAAATATATTTTAGTTCGCCAAAAGAATCATTTTTAAATGAAATGTGAAGTGTTGAAAATAACCACTTGTTCAAATAAGTATACATGAGTCGAGATATTCATTAATTAGCCTATGATATGATTTTTCCTTATGTATCCAACCTTAGAATGAATGATGACTTTAAACCAAATTGAATCAAAAATGAAATTGAATGGAAAGTGATAAGTGATAAAAAATTGCACATATGTACATGCATATATATTGAACAGGTTATAGCAAAGAGGCTAGAGAAGAGGAATAAAATTGTGTGCCCGACAAATAGGTACATGTTTACTGTTTTGCTTGGGTGATGATTTTATGAGCCTATTGGCTAGCCGCTTTTTCTTTTTGAGATGAGACGCCCGTGTGGCTATTTGGGAATTTTCCCAGCCCTTCCCGTACAAAGGAGGTTATGGCGAAATTTTCCAAAATTTAAAGGCGTTAGTGAAATATTTGAAGTGAAAACGATATGGAAATCGCCAAATGAACTATATATATATATATAATTAAAACGAATCATGGCCGTGCAGTTCGTATTTTGAAACCGTGATTTCAAACGATTAGTGCGGGAGATCCGACCATCGAATTTTCCCGAAACCGCAACCGTTGGGTTTGCCTTGGGAATATCTTTCCAACAACACCAACTTTGTAAAGATCCGACGGTTGGATTGTCTGGAATGTTTAATTCAAATTTAGTGAAAAACAGCGCCAGAATCGATTATATTTATATATAAATATAATTAAATTAAATCGAATAACGACGCTGCAGTTCGTATTTTGAAATCGTAACTTCAAACGACTAGTGCGGGAGATCCGACCGTTGGATTTTCCCAAAACTGAAACCGTTGGATTCATTTTGAAAAGATCTTTCTAATGATATAATATTTGTGATGATCCAACGGTTAGATTTTTAGATATATGTAAAACAAATTTAGTGAAAAACAGCGCTAGTGCTTCGGCACGACCTGAAACGTCGTTTAATTAAATATGGCCGTTTTTAAATAAATAAAAATGGCGATATATCGTTATAAAATATTATTGACGATATAGAATAGAAATAAACCGATTTTGCTTGGTTTGCTTGATATTTGATGGTTGAATGTGTTTGACATGAAAATTATACTAAAGAACTGAAATGTGAATGTTGAATAATTTAACCATGTGAAGAATTGATTTGAAAATCTAATTATACGTGGATTATTTGAAAAGGCCGATTTCATTCTCATTTCAAATAATCGATCGATGGTGAGAAGTCGAAGAGTTGAAGACGGTTCAAGACCGACAATCTTCACATTGGATGGATGGGCGCTACTGATGCTCATGATTGGAGTAGCTACCTTGAAGGAGCTGAAGTGGTAGCCGTCCGGACGTATTGTTGATTGTGCGGATATGCGAGGAATATGGTGCCTCCGGCTTCGTTCAAACCCAGAACGAACTTGTAAATGGACTGTGTGTCTGAGATTGGATTTTGTTCTGTGCTGATTGATCTCTATTAAATATATATCTGTTTGGCGGTGGAGAATTTATTCTCTTGCTTAACGCCCTTCTCTGAGACGTACGAGCTCAGAGGTTATATATCGATAGAAATCAGTCGCATGGAGTGGATTGCCTGTGTGGCACGCCTAAGTGGCATATGATCAAGGCTTCTGTTGCAAAGCAAACTCTTGTGGTTGATGATCAAAGCATGGTATGTGTGGCGTAGTTTTGTGTATAGCGTGGATTCGCGAGCCTCACACCTCGGTATGAGTCAAAAACGAGATAAGGACCGCTGGGAGAGCACAACGTTTCTTTCTAGCTACAGTGGTGTCAGTGACCTACCAGCCCTGACATTTATATATACTTTTCACCTGTGTGGTTGTTGGAATGCGAGGCGCCTCGATTATAGGTCTGTAAGGACCGGGAAACGTGTGTTCAGGAAAATCCAATCCTCAAAAGTAAGAGAGGACTGGCCCAGCCGATTCCAGGGACCGCTGTGTGCGATCCTGGGACATTTGCTAGAGTGTCTCGAACGGAGAGGAGCTTGCCCCTTACCTCGACTCATGATGGAATCCAATTTCCAATACGAAATTGCGGATGTGATTGTATTACTAGTATGGCGACGTAGTAGATGGTAGCTATGTCGCCTAGGATTGATATTTATGATTGAATTTGCTTTTGAATATATATATACACTAGTAATAATATCAAACACTTTTGTTTTATACGTATGAAGCATTTTTGGCCATTATAAGGTAAAACTCTATCCTCCGGCTTGCGTTGCATTGTGTGATGGGACCTGAGTCTTATAATGGCTTCATTTTTATAAAAAGCATTGCAATGATTTAATCATTTACTTTATTTCATGCACTAGCACTCATTGGAGTAAACCCATTCCACGAAAGTGGTGTGGTCCTTTGATTTGCCTTATTATTGTTGTTTAATAAGTTAAGTAGATTTCTCATACCAGTCCCATGACTGACTCGTAGTTTGTTTCACCTTGCAAACTCGGGTGCCTTTATTTTCACACAGGCAGCCTAGTTACAGGTAGCTGACATATTTTAGCTTGGCACCGCAGTGGAGGTGCACTTTTGGGCTCATGGCGGGGCTTGACTACATTGTGATGACTACGATTCTTTCCGCCATGACTATATGTATTATGATTCCGCCACGGGCGATGTAGACTGATGTATTGTTTATATACTGTTTATGTATTATGATTCCGCCACAGGCGATGTAGACTGATTATGTATTATTATGCACTAAGTAGTATCCTGCACTGTGCTCTCTGATGTGGTGATATTTATATGATTCCGCTGTCATATTTGTGTAAATTATTCTATTTCTTGTTTATGCTATTATCTATATTATGCTAATGATGATTAATGTGATATATTCCAATGATTATCCTTAACACCATCGTACGGGGTTTTGGGATTGTCATACCAGTCCCATGACTGACCCAGAGTTTTATTTTGTTTTGTTTTCCCTAAAATCTTGGGTGCCCAAATTTGTACGGGCAGTCAAGTAGTCGGGATTTTGCAGATTCACTTGGAAGAGCTAAAAGCAGGAGGCTTCACCAGTTAGCTATAAACTATCATATTTTCCGCTGTGTATATCTGGAAACCGGCGTTTATAACTGTTCCAGAAAGTTGTTGATGTACTCTGATAATGGTATGTATATGCAAAATAGATTTGTATTTCAAAAGTTTATGTTATCTAATATATTTTATTCGTTCCGCTGTGAGTTTGTGATCTTCGTTTTCTTCTATTCTAATATTTCTTTCTTTCTATTTCTCATCCTCTAATTTCTTTCTAATAATGATTCGTATTTCTGTGCAATTTGGGTTGGACGTGTGGTGTTATTAGTCAACTCAAAGGGTATGGAAACTCGGGTCTTTACAAACACAGTTCACAATAAACCCAATTCATATTCCATTTCATTCCAATTATTAAATATAACTGAAATTCTAATAATCTTAATTAAAAGATTCATTCTTTTCACACGGGGTTTAAGAACAATGTTATTTAAGACACCATTCACGACAAACCCAAAATCCCATTTGATATTAAATACAAGGCTCTGAATAGAAAATATATCGACTTATATTCAATATCAAATTCTGATACCAACAAATATCGTATTGGAAATAACGATATAAAATATATCTTCCAAAATTCCATAACCGTATCCGTATAATCACGAAATCCAATACCAAAATATTCCGACGATTATTTCCATTCAAATCCATTCCAATTCATATATTGGAAATTCTGGTTATTTTTAAAACCATATCAAATACAATTTATTTATTTAAAAATATTGGATTACAATTCTAGTTCATAACTAGTTCATTTCGATAAAAAAATATGTTTATCTTTTCAAATATGGAAACTTTCATCCCAATTCCTTCCAAATAATTTATTATGATTTTACACAAATTATTAATATTTTTAATAATTTTATCAAGTCCCGTACAGTCGATTTCCATAAATGGTCATCGAACTGCAATTATAGCGACTTTTTCCAAATTTGATTTGGACATTATTCCAAATCCAACCGTTAGATTTCAAATCTCTTATATTCTTTCGAAAGCTCTTTTCGATACAAACGCAACGGTTCCGGTTTTAGGAGAATCCGACGGCCGGATCTCCCGTAGCGTCAATTCGAAATCAATGGTCGAAATTCGTGAACTACCATGGCGCGGCGCGTTCTATTCAGGCCATTAAATATATATAATATAAATATTATATATATTTCGTCGATTTCCATTTAAAACGTATTTTATAAAGTCATTTTAAAACGATTCTAACTTCATTTTTCAATTTTAAATCAAAATTGAATTTTCCTTATCATTATAATATATAAATGATAATATTTTCGAAATATTAGATTTTGAAATCATTTCCTTTTCGATATTCATTATAAAAATGAATAAAATCAATATAAATATCGTTCACATCACAATGGTGTTAATCTAATCAACACGGCTTTATATATATATATATAAATATATTCATATCCATCCCAAATCGGACATCAAAATCATATTTTGATCTTTTACTGAGTATTATTTTAAAATATTCATTATTTTAAAATATTCCTTTTTTTAAAATATTCGTTCTTTCTGAACTGGAATCAGACATAGTCAATTACCATATAATGTTATTTATATGGATTTCATATAACACATGTATAGAACAATAATGATAAACAATCAACCATCATCCAGAGTGCATTCTACACTGCATAAGCATTAAATATAAATATTTAACGCTTACAACAGTCTGTCAACCAATCGATTGACATACAACTAAACAATTGGGATTAGTGTGCGTCAAATATCATCCCAATACCCATGTGGGGTTTCAATCAACAAACAAATTTTTTATCTGTGTAGTTGGTCAATGTGTTAAATATATCGTCCCAATCAATATCAGTCAAATGGGTGTACATAAACAAATCATCCGATTTGTAAATGAATATTTATTTTAGTAAATATTTTATTTCATTTATACAATAAAAATGATATTTTTATTGTTCTAACACTTTATTCAACACATGAATATTTTATATTCCGTTCCATTCCACATCACAATCAATTTCCATAACACAATACAATCAAACAAGTCGTCCATGGTCTGTGGACGATGGGTATCATGTGCTGCTAAGCACCGTCTGCATCCTAGTATATATATTTAACTAGAATATAAATTAAAGTGAGAAGTTCTCACCTTTGGGATCCACTCCACCAGTTTTACTTCTTAATTTCTGAACCGTTTGGATCTTCCCGAAAGTCCAACGCAGTCCTTTCCACGCTGTTCATAATAAAAATCACATTTTTAATATGAAGTTTATATATTAAAAAATCATATTTTTACTTCGCTTCATCCAAATAAATAAAAATCATATTTTTAATTCGCTACTTATATAAAAATAATATTTTTATATTCTCTATTATATAAAAATCGTATTTTTATTTCTACTGCATATATATATATAAATCGAATTTTTATCGCTACTTCATATATTCGAATTTTAAATTTGCTACATATATAAAAATAATATTTTTATATTCTTTGTTATATAAAAATCCTATTTTTTTTCTAAACATAAAAATCAAATCTTTCTTCTATTTTTTAAAAATCAAATTCTTATCACTTTGCTATACGTATGTAAAAATCAAAATTTTATATTGTTAATATATAAACAAAAATGACATTTTCATTTCAATGTCATATATATAAAAATCATCTTTTTATTTCGCTACATATATTATAATCATATTTTTATATTAATAAAAATCATAACTTTACATTGTTAAAAGTCATATCTTTTCATTTTTAAAAATCTAATCTTTTCTAAACAAAAATCTAATCTTTTCTAAACAAAAAATCTAATCTATTCCAAATTAAAAATCTAATCTTTTTAAATAAAAATAGAATTTTTATCTTTTAGTTTCAATCTAATTACATTAAATGAGTAAAATAAATAGCCAAAAATAAATAAAACTTACAGTGGTCTTGGGGGCGGGCTTTCGCTGTTCGAAAGGAGGAAGGGGGCTCGAGGTTTGGTGATGGGTTTAGGGGGTGGCGGTCTCGTCATGTGGCGGTGGAGGGACTGAGCGCGGCCGGAGGCGCAGGGTTTGGAGTTTTGGGTTGCGGTGGAGGTTTCTATAGAGGAGGAGAGAAGGGAGAGGGAGGGGACCGCGGTTGGTGGCGGCTGATGGAAGGGGGCGGCGACGCAGGTCCACCAACGACGAAGTGGAGGGTGGTGCAGGGCTGACGGGTTTAGGCGACGCGATTCGGGGGGGGAGCAATTTCTTTTTTCATTTTGTTTTTTAATTTATTTTAAAATGAACGTGAGAGAAAGAGGATGGAGGGTTAACCAAGGTAATATATAAATATATATATTTTATTTAATTAAATTCCAAAAGTAACTTTTTATTTTGAACTCCAATTCGAACTCACCGCCTATCGCCTCAAGCTAATTACCCCCATTTCGAACACAATGGGATATGTCCCGTACGCCAATTTGACTGTTATGGTCAGTTTCTCTTTAAATTAAAATATAAACCAGTATATATTTAATTTAAACGTACATTTTAATTTACCGGGGCCACATACTGACTCCAAAAATTCCAAAAAAATAAATCTGCCTATGTTTTGACGATACGGTCCTAACAAAACTAATTTCGTCGAATTTGGAGACCGTTTGGAAAACGGTCATTTTCCAGTCGATTAAATTCAAGCCGAATTGACCAAACACGTTTAAATTCACCATGCTCACATATTGATTCCAAAAATTATGAAAATTGGAATCTAGCAATAACTTAAAATTCCGGATCCAACAAAAGTGGTCTCGTCGAAAACGGAGGTTGTTTGCAAAATCTCCATTTTTAAGGGCTATATATATATTAAATTCCATAATGACTATTCTGAATTTTCAACTAGACATAACCTTTTATCCCCGCTATGAAATCCGGAATTTTCACATTCGTTGGAAAGATATTTTCAAACAGATTCAAATATTTCTGGTTTCACTAAAATTTGGTTTATTTTGAATCATGTACATTCATTTGAAAATTGAAATCGAATTTTCAAACTACCGTGCCATTTCCAATTCCTTTTATAATTAAAATAAATATTTATATTATAATTTCTATTTAAATAAAATTATACACTATTCAAAATAAATTTCTAGTCGTTATTATTTAAAATAAATCATTTTAAATATTCAAAATTCATTAAAATAGCCAAAATAAAAATTTTAAATCGGTTCTGATTTTCCAGGTTGTTACAATACGCCTCATTCCAATTCTGAATATTCTTTTATTTAAATATTCATATCCTTTGGGAAAGGTTTCCCATTAATTTTATCAAAGATAAATTCTTTAAATTTATTCTTCAATCTTCCTTTGGATATTAACTCAAACCAATTTAAGGTTTACCCAAACTTGTCGGGATTAGCGCACCTTACCGAAGTAATCATTTATTATATTTCTCAATCCCAATCTATTCATCCCATGAAGCAAAACTGGTAATACTTCATATCTAACACCATGGTGTTATCGGTAAAATTAATTACCATTTCACATTCAAATTAATTAAAGATTTAACTACCGCTTGGAGCAAAACTGGTGATACTCCATTCTCGATCATTCCATGAATTCAATAAATTTAATTATCCTATTCACATTTCAATCTAGTTAAAGATTCATAAAAACTCTAATTCAGTTTTAATCCCAAAAATCATTACTTAATTATTATTCAAAGTTAAGAAATTAATCTTATCTTTAACTGGGTTAAAGAACTAATGTCATTTAAAAAACACAGTTCACGATAAACCCAAATCTCAATCCATTATTTATGGAATCTTCATGGAAAATGGATCAATATATAATCGATATCGAATTCCGTGTCCGACTAATAATATAAATGGAATAATGACAAAGCCTTTTAAATTCCATGTATATTAACAGTCTTTTTCCACAGAAGCTCACTTCGATTATTATCTAATCGAATTCTATTCCATTCCAATTTATTGTATTGAATTGGAAAACTTTACTTTGGAAAATTTCCTTTAAATCTTAATAAAAGATTTATAAATTCCATATCACATTTCACTGTAAATCGGGTTAAAGAATGAATGTCGTTAAAAACACAGTTCATGATAAACCCGATTCACATTCCATTTTGTTCCAATTACCAAATGTAACTGGAAACCCTAATAATCTTAATTAAAAGATTTATTCTTTTCACATGGGGTTTAAGAACAGTGTTACTGAAAACACCATTCACGACAAACCAAAAATCCCATTTGATATTAAATACAAGGCTCTGAATAGAAATTATATCGGCTTATATTCAATGTAACACCCCACATCCATTAATGTCACTCTCAAAGGGAATGCATTAACTTTCATGGAGTATTATTGATGAATAGAACAGAATATAACAAGACAGATACATATATTGGTACTTGAAAATTTTCAAAACAACATTTATTGCAGCGGATAAATAGTTTGATTACAACAACATCATAAACCAACAGAAAAACCAAGTGCACTTAGTAACCATCTTGACAAATTGTTTTCTGAGTACATAAAATAAAAAGCATAACCCCAACACAAGTAGCCATAAAAGAGATGAGCTGAACTTTACTTTCAGCAATCCAAGCACTTCCAAAAGAGTGAGAAAGAGATCCAAGATCAAGCTTCACTAGTACTAGTCCCACCCTGAGAACCTGGAGAGGGGGGCAGGGGAAGGAAGGAAAGAGGCGAAAACAAAGGGGGTCAGACATAAAGTCCGGCGAATATAATAATTTTAACAATATAATTATTAAAGTAACTAGGATAAGGCATAAACTGGTAAAACAAGGTATGACCGTGAAACAAGTGGGCATGACAAAGCAAACAAGAGGAATATTTTGGCGTTAATCTCGTTCCTAATCACTATAGGATAATCACTATACTGCACCACTACTAGCCACCCTAAAAGTTGATCCCGCCTACATTACTTAATAATGATAATGGTAGTTTCGTGTACCCCTATTTTCCTTCATAGGTGTCGCCTGCCCCTATCTCCACTAGTTGTACCTACTACCCCCATGCGATCGGCTCCCTAACTCGTAGATACCCGTGCTGGTCCCACAGTGGGGTGTATCACTCCCCAAAGTTGCAACCCGATACCACTAAAGATGCATGGCTTATATCTACACGATGCAACAACTTTTTACCTACCAGCCCGGGCCCACGCACACACATGACCCCGCTGGGCTTGCGTTCCCACCACTAACCCGTTTTGACCTTTTACAATCAAACCCAGTAAGCGTGTCCCGTCCTCGATCTAACTCGAGCTCCCAAAGATACTTAGTGGGTTACTGGTTTGAAAAGGGTCCCCTTGTTTGACACAAGCTTTCCACCTATGCTTGGTCCCCACTAGAACTTCCCACTTAACCCCTTCTTATTCATGTCTTCTTACATGATTTTATTTTGGTTAAGTGTTTCTAATCGTATTTCACATGCCACCCAGGCCACCCACTTAACCCCCATGTCCCACCACATGTTTATCTAGTTAAGTGTTACTTAATTCATTAGAACCATAAGCTTGTAAAGACCTCTCACATTAGACTACCGTTTGCGGTTGTTGGATTTGCCGGGCGGGTCCGGCGGTCTTATACCGCAAACGAGCCTAACCTCGTGTCTTTACAATTGTTACGCATTTAATTTGTGCCTTTGACCTCTCACATTAGACTACCGTTTGTGGTTGCTGGATTTGCTGGGCGGGTCCGGGCAGTCTTATACCACAAACGAGTCTAACCTCGTGTCTTAGGCGGTTAATTATTACACATAACTATTTAACTCCAAATTGGATTAATATCCCTATTCAAATTTGTCAATAAATTCCAAATTAATTTATGTCCATAATTGTCACCTAAATTATGTCCATAATTTCAGGTATATAAATTTATACCAATTAATGTCTCAAATTAATTATACGCCTTTAAGGCCATTTTATGCCAATTCACAATTATGTATATTTAATATTTTTCCATTGTCCCCACTCTATTCATACGTTTTAATATGACATATGTTAGACTCGCAAATAGTCTAACTTATATAAAAAGAAAAGCAACATCACAACACATAAAATAGATCTAAGAGTCATGACATAAGTTTACATAGCCAATAACTTGCATAGGCAATGGATATACATAAATTTGCATAAACTATCATGGATCTAAATATAGATCTAAACATGTAATCATGAACTTGCATATATGGATATGGTTTTCCTATAACTTGCATATGAATTTCATTCAAACTAACATATGATTCACATACAAAACTAGCATAGGCAATGGACATATAGAACATAAATTTGCATAACCATGTACTGCATGCCATGGATCTAAATATAGATCTAAACACAAAGGTGTGGACTTGCATATGGATCTAAACATGTAAATTAATGTCACATGTTTGCATATAAACTAGCATATGTATTTACATGATTCACATATGAACTTGTGTATAATCCACCTACAGACTTGCATAAGATTCATAAACTAGCTTGTGATTTAACATCCCAAACTTGCATAAGATTCATATACATATGATTTAACATCCCAAACTTGCATATGATGAATCAAGTTAAACATACACAATTCAGCATATGAAATAGATCCACAATAACAAAACTGTCAACGATAGCATCGCATGATTCAAAGTCATATTCTCATAATCCCAATTTTAACTTATCACAATTAAATTAATTTGTGAAAGAAATTATGCTCACAAACAAAAGAACGGTCTTGTTTTTCTGGGATCTGTATTCTAAAATTGAATTGCTCGCCTTTGATGTAGACTAATTGTTATCCTTATTTAGATTAGAATTTGATTCTTGCTTCTATCTTGTTTTTGAGTTGAAAGAGAACGGCGGCTACTCTAGGTTCTCCGTTGACGGCATGGCGGCTCTTGGTATGAATTAATGTGATTTTAGGTTGAGAGTTAGGTTGCTTATATAGAATTTTAATTAATTTAGAGCTGTCAGATTAACCCTAGAAGCAATCAAGGTCATCCAGTCAAGATAGAATAACACCTCAGCCCTAATGACTCAGCAATGAGTCAAAACAGCGTCATCTTTCAGATCTGCCGGGGGGAGGGGGGGTAGGTCGACCCCCAGGTCGACCTCCTGGTCGACCTGGCCCTTAGGCGGGAGAATTCCCGCCCAGCCTGCTCCCCTGTCTGAATTTGAATTTCGAACTATTTTTAATTTATTTAAATTCTGAAACTTCTGAAGGCCATAACTTCTTCATACAGAGTCCAATTCACGCAAACTCGGACTCTATTTCAAGCAGAATTTCAAGATGAACGCAATGGCGTAACCCGTTTCCCTTAATTCTCAAATTTGAAATTAAGTATTCGTAAATTTTAATATTTAAAATCACGGGGTGTTACATTCAATATCAAATTCTTAAACCAACAAATATCGTATTGGAAATAACGCTATAAATATATCTTTCAAATTTCCATAATAATATCTGTATAATCACGAAATCCAACAGAGAAATATTTCGAAAATTATTTTGATTCAAATCCATTCCAATTCATATATTGGAAATTTTGGTTATATTAAAACCCATTCTCAATCCAATTTATTTATTTAAAAATAATTGGATTTTTATTTCTAGTTAATAACTAGTTCATTTCGGTAAAAATACATTTTTATCTTTTCAAATATGGAATTTTTCATCCCAATTCTTTCCAAATTATTTATTATGATTGTACATAAATTATTAATATTTTTGATAATTTTATCAAGGCTCATACAGTCGATTTCCACGAACGGTCATCGAACTACACTTACAGCGACCTTTTCCAAATTTGATTTGGACATAATTCCAAATCAAATCATTAGATTTCAAATATCTTATATTCGTTGGAAAGATCTTTTCGATACGAACCCAACAATTTCGGTTTTAGGAGAATCCGACGGTCGAATCTCTCATAATGTCAATTCGAAGTCAATGGTCGAAATTCGCTAACGGTCGCTGTGCAGCACGTTCTATTCAGGCCATTATATTATATATATATTATATATAATATATATATTTCGTCGATTTCCATTTAAAACGTATTTTATAAATCGTTTATAAATTCGTTTTAAAACGATTCTAACTTCATTTCAAATTTCAAATAAAATTTGAATATTCCTTAATAAATTCGTTTTTAATCCATTTTAAAACGATTTCAATTCCATTTCAAATCAAATTTGAATATTCATAATAAATTCATTTTAAAACGATTTCAATTCCATTTCAAATCAAATTTGAATATTCAGTAATAAATTCGTTTTTAAATTCATTTTAAAACGATTTCAATTCCATTTCAAATTTCAAATAAAATTTGAATATTCCTTATCATTATAATATTAGATGATAATATTTTCAAAACAGTAGATTTTGGAATCACTTCCCTTTTCGATATTCATTACAAAAAAATGAATAAAATCGAAATAAATATCGTTTGCATCAAAATGGCGCAAATCTAATCAACACGAGTTCATATATTTAAATATTTTCGTGTCCACCCAAAATCGGACATCACAATCACATTTTGATTCTTTTCTAATTATTATTTTAAAATATTCATTATTTTAAAATATTAGTCAATTACCATATAATTTTATTTATATGGATTTCATACAACACATGTATATATCAACAATGATAAATAACCGACCATCAGCCATAGTGCACTACACAACTGCATAAGCATTAAATATAAATAATTAATGCTTACAACAGTCTGTCAACCCACCGATTAACATACAACCAAACAATTGGGATTAGTGTACGTCAAAAATCATCCCAATACCCGTGTGGGGTTTCAATCAACAAACACAAATTTTATTTGTATAGTTGGGCGATGTGTAAAATATATCGTCCCAATCAGCAGCAGATAAATGGGTGTACATAAACAAATTGTCCGATTTGTTTATGAATATTTATTTTCCTTCATATACTCGTTAAAAATTATATTTTTAACGATAAAGTATTTATTTCAACATATGAATATTTTATACAGTTCATTTATTCAATAAAAATGATATTTTTATTATCCAAATATTTTATTCATCACATGAATATTTTATTTTCCATTTCACAATTCAATCACAATCAATTTCCACCACATAATACAATCAAACAAGTCATCCATGGTCTGTGGACGACGGTGTCAGGAGCTACTAAGCCCCGTCTGCAACCTAGTATATATTTAACTAGAAAATAAATTTGAGTGAGAAGTTCTCACCTTTTGGATCCACTCCTTCATTCTTTATTTTTGAACGGTTTGGATTTGGATTTGTTTCCAGTCAGTTCCATCACAATCTATTCCACGCAGTTTACATTAAAAATCACATTTTTATATCGCTACATCATATATAAAAATCGTATTTTTATAACGTTATATTATATATAAAAATCATATTTTTATAACGCTATATCATATAAAAATCATTTTTTTTATAACGCTATATTATATAAAAATATGATAAAAATCATATATTTTTATAACGCTATATTATATAAAAATTATATTTTTTATAACGTTATATTATATATAAAAATCATATTTTTTTATAATGTTAAATTATATATAAAAATCATATTTTTTATAACATTATATTATATATAAAAATCATATTTTTACCGCTATATATATAATCTCATTTTTATACTATGTTTATATTTTAAAAACAATCCTATTTATATTTTTAAAACCGTGGTATTCTCATTTTTAAAACAATGGCATTTTTATATTTAAAACAGTGACATTTTTATTTTTATAACAATGACATTTTTATTTTTAAAACAATGACATTTTTATTTTTATAACAATGACATTTTTATTTTTTTTAAACAGTGACATTTTTTTAAAACAATGACATTTTTATTTTTATTTTCAAACAAATCTATTTATATATAAATTCAATTTTAATTCAAGGCTATTTATATTTTAAAATCAATGCAAATTTCATTTAGAAAACAATGCTAATTCTATTTTAATTACATTTATAAGATAATTAATAAAATTTAAACAACCTAATTAAACTAAACTCCTTAACAACTCTCTAACATGTCATTAGAGTTTTTTAATAACCCGTCATCTTCGTTACCTCGCCTGGGTAATTTAAAACCCATCGCTGAACAAGAGAACTCCTCCACCGCACGCTCCTCCGTCGACCTGGCCACCAACGACCATCACCACATCGAAGACCCTCGAAAACCGTGCCTCCCCCCTGAATATCGTGACACTCACCGCCGTCCCTAAGCCACAAAACCCACGCGAACGCCGCCTCTTCCTAAACCAATTCAGACCAAAATAGCACCCCATTCTCAATCAAACCCGTATGGATACAAAGAGCTCGAAGAGTTCTTGAGTTTTGCTCCTGAAATTTCTGATTTTTATTGTGTAGATTTGAAGAAAAATAAAGGGGAAAATTGGAGCAAATCGTTCGTTGAACGAAGGTGGAGGCGGAAATCGTTTTCTGTGTTGACCACGAGAAAAACAAATGGAGGTTGACCTAGGGTTTGACCCCTTTAATTTATATTTATTTTATATTATTTTAATTTCAAAAATACCTGTTAGTTGATACGAACTCCAAATTGAACCAAATGTGAAACGACCCGAACTTCCCCGTGAAGGAAAGCACGGATTGTACCGAGGACAAGACACATCGGAACACAAAAAGAAGAACATTTCATTGCTTATTACAACAATTCCGTCAGAATACAAGAATATTACAGAGTATGAATGAATAAAATACATTTGGTGGATATCAGATATTACAATACATTACATAGCAGCGGAAAATAATACAATACAAATCTGGAAGTAATACACGGATACAGAGCTTTCCGAATATCGCTTCAGTTGTAAATCAGGATCTTGTGAATATAAATCTGCAAAACTAAAACTACTAGCTACCCGTGCGGAAAATAGGGGCACCCAGAGTTTAGGTTAAAACAATAAACTCTAGGTCAGTCATGTGATTGGTGTGAGAACTAAAACAGTTATTAATCTTTATTTTAAAGTTAGGTAAATCAAGGGACCATGTCGTATAACACGGAACGGGTTTCCTCCCAAGAATACCAGTGCATAAAACAACAGCGCAATGCTAAATAAAGAACAATGAAGCCATTATAAGACTCAGGTCCCATCACATAATGCAACACAAGCCGGAGGATAGGTTTTACCTTATAATAGCCAAAGAATGCTTGGTACGCTAAATTTCATCTTCTATTATTACTATAAGTGTCAAAACATTTTCAATCATAAGTATCAATCATAGACGACATAAGTGCCCCATACCACCATGTCGCCATACTAGGCTCTATAATCAAAACCGCAAAGTCACGTATTGGAAGTTGGATTTCCATCTGTGAACCAAGGCAAGGGATCGTCCTTACCGCTTCGAGATTGTCTTGCCCGAGTCTCGGGAACAGCCGCAACTGTCCCATGGATCGTCAGGGCCGGTCCATCCGATGTGGATTATAATGCCCGAACACTGCGTTTCCCTGCCCTCAGGTGCGTAAATGAGTCGTATGACTCCATCGGCTCCACATTGTCACCGATATATCCGAGGCGCCTCACAATCCAACAACCACACAGGTGAAAATAATATAAATGTCTGGGCTGGTCGGTCACTAACACCACCCTAGCTAGAAGGAAACGCATGCCCTCCCTGATGTCCTCTCCCGTTTCTGGTTCGCACCGGGGTGTGAGGATCGTGAACTAACGCTACACAAAGCTATGCCACAAAGGCCGTGCTTTGATCATCAACTACAAGACTCTGCTTTTCAACGTAAGCCTTGATCATTTGCATCTTAGCATGCCACATAGGCAAACCACTCCATACAACCGATATCCATCAATCACATAGAATGATATCCAATGTTAGACACATAGTCCATTTACAAGTCCATTCTGGGTCTGAACGAAACCGAAGGCACCTTGTACCTCTCATATCCATCGATCTCCAAGTTCGTCTGGACGATCACCAACTGACTCCCTCCTCTTGGGTGTACAACCCAATCAATATCATCAGTAATTATACAAACGATGTGAAGACCTACGGTCATCGACCACTGTCTTCATCCTCGACACATCGCCGAATCAGTTATTCAGAATGGGATAAACCCGGTCTTTCTGAATAACTCGCGTATATAATCAACAAGTGTTACACAAACACAACATACGCCTCATTCCAATTCAGAATATTCTTTTATTCAAATATTCTTATTCTTTGGGAACGGTTCCCATTAATTTTATCAAAGATAAATTCTTTAAATTTATTCTTTAATCTTCTTTTGAATATCAATTCAAACCAAATTATGGTTTATCCAAACTAGTCGGGATTAGCGAACCTTACCGAAGTAATCACTTGTTAAATTTCCCAACCCCAACTTATTCATCCCATGAAGTAAAACTGGTCATACTTCATATCTAACACCACGGTGTTATTGGTAAATTCAATTACCATTTCACGTTCAAATCTAATTAAAGATTTAACTATCGCCAGGAGCAAAACTGGTGATATTCCATTCTCGATCATTTCAATCTAATTAAAGATTCATTAAAACTCCACTTGGTTTTAATCTTCCCAAAAATCAATATTAATGATTGTTTAACTTGGGAAATCATATCCTGTCTTTAACTGGGTTAAATAACCAATGTCATTTAAAACACGGTTCACTGTAAATCCAAAATCACATTCCATTCTGTTAGCCTTTAACCGTAAATAAGCAAGTGAACAATTCACTAAGTATTAACCCCGAAGGCCGAAACCAACATCAGATCAATACCCAAGAAACCATTCAACTTAACTAATCTCCAGTTAGTTTCTGATTTTCTTAACTCCGTTGGGTCTAAGAACAGTATTATTAAAGGTACCATTCACGACAACCCAAAATCACATTCCATTAGCAATGGAATCTTCAAGGAAAACAAATCGATATATATATATATATATATAATCGATATAAACTTCCATATCCAACCAATAATATAAATGGAATAACGGCAAGGCCTTTTAAATTCCATATATATTAGCCGTCTTCCTGTACAGAAGCTTACTTCGATTATCGCCAAATCGAATTCCATTCAATTCTAATTTAATATGTTAAATTGGAAAACTTTACTTTGGAAAATCTCCTTTAAATCTTAACACAAAGATTTACAAATCCCAAATTTCATTTCACCGTAAATCGGGTTAAAGAACGAATGTCATTAAAACACAGGTCACGATAAGCCCAATTCACATTCCATTAATAATCGGGTTAAAGAACAAGTGTTATCTAAAACACCGTTCACGATAAACCCAAAAATCAATTCCAATTCCAATTAAATATCATTTAATTGGTATACTTCATTAAATCTAAATAAAAAGATTTAGTCTTTTTCTCAACTAGGATTAAGAACAGTGTTAATGAAGACACCATTCACGACAAACCCAAATCCCATTTGATATTAAATACAAGGATCTGAATAGAAAATATACCGGCTTATATTAAATATCAAATTCTACGACCAACAAATATTGTATTGGAAATAACGATATAAATATATCTTTTAAATTTCCATAACAATATCTGTATAATCATGAAATCCAACATCGAAATATTCCAAAGACAATTTCAATTCAAATCCATTCCAATTCAATTATTGGAAATTCTGGTTATTTTTGAAACCTTTTCAAATCCAATTTATTTATTTCAAAAATAAATGGATTATAATTCTAGTTCAAAACTAGTTCATTTCAATAAAAATCTATTTTTATCTTCTCAAATATGGAATTTTTCATCCCAATTCTTTCCAAATCAGTTCTTATGATTTTAAACAAATTATTGCTATTTTAAATAATTTTATCAAGGCCCGTACAGTCGATTTCCATAAACGGCCATCAAACTGTACTTACAATGACCTTTTCCAAATTTGATTTGGACATAGTTCCAAATACAACCGTTAGATTTTAAATCTCCAATATTCATTAGAAAGCTCTTTTTGATACGAACCCAACGGTTCTAGTTTTAGGAGAATCCGATGGTCGGATGTCCCGTAATATCAGTTCGAAGTCGATGGTCGAAATTCGGGAATTGCCGCTGCGCGGCGCGTTCTATTCGGGCCATTATATTATATATATAATATATATTTCGTCGATTTCCTTTTAAAACGTATTTTATAAATCGTTTTAAATTCGTTTTCAAAACGATTTCAACTTCCGATTCAATTTCAAATTAAAATTGAATATTCCATATCATCGATATACAAATGATAATATTTTCAAAATATTATATTTCGAAATCATTTCCTTTTCGATATTCATTGTAAAAATGAATAAAATTGATATAAATATCGTTCATGTTCAAATGGCGCCAATCTAATCAATACGGCTATATATATTTAAATATATTCGTGCCCATCCCAAATCAGACATCAAAATCCTATTTTGATTCTTTTCTGAATATTGTTTGAAAATATTCGTTATTTTAAAATAATCGTTATTTTAAAATATTCATTCTTTCTAAACTGGAATCAGTCACAGTCAATTACCATACAATGTGATTTATATGGATTTCATACACACATGCACATAACAACAATCAAACACAGTCAACCATCACCCAAAGTGCATTCTACACTGCATAAGCATCAAATATAAATATTTAACGTTTATAACATCTTGTCAATCAGTCAGTCGACATACAGCTAATTATTGGGACTAGTGTATTGCCAGTTTCATCCCAACACCCGTGTGGGGTTTTCAAACAATCAAACACAGGTTTTATTTGTGAAGTTGGGCGATGTGTAAAATTTATCGTCCCAATCCATATCAGATAAATGTGTGTACATAAACAAATCGTCCGATTTGTTTATACATATTTATTTTATATACACGTTAAAAATTATATTTTTAACTATAAAATATTTTCAACTATAAATTATTTTATTCCATACCACTTCACACAATCAACTTTCACAACACATCAATTAAACAAACAAGTCATCCATGGTCTGTGGACAATGGGTGTCGAGTGCTGCTAAGCACCGTCTACATCCTAGTATATATTTCAACTAGAAAATAAATTGAAAGTGAGAAGTTCTCACCTAGAAGCTAAACCAAATGTCGCGACTCTTCATATGTAGGAAATCTTCGCCGTGTTTCCTACGTGATCTGTTTCACGCGGTATTATGTTAAAAATCACATTTTTATCTCAACCTAATAAAAATCACATTTTTATTTCAATATATATTATAAAGTTTAATTTTTTATTTCTAATCCACATAAATAAAAGCCTTATTTTTATTATCATACATATATAAAAATCTAATTTTTATTATCATACATATATAAAAATCTAATTTTTATTATCATACATATATAAAAATCTAATTTTTATCCTTTTTTAAACTAAACTAATCTAAATAAATAACTTGATTCTCTAAATAAATTAATTTAAAAACTTACATTCGCTGTTCGAAGGGGGAAAGAGGGTTCCTCGTCGCTGTTGGTGGTCGGAGGGACTTCCGGTAGTGGCGCATGCGAGGCTAGGGGTTCGGAGATGGAGGTGAGGTATTACTTGCTAAGAAGAAATATTAAAAATCGGATTTTTAATTGGTGGAGAACCCGGGGTCGGAGATGGGGGTGCTGGGGGTGGCGCAGGGTTGTGGGTGGTGGCGCAGGGTCGGGGAGGTGGTGGTAGGGTTGCGGCGATCGGAGGTTGGGCTGTGGGTGGCCTAGGGTTTCGCGGCTGAGATGGGGGGAAGAGGGAAGAGAGGAGGGCGAGAAGAGGAGGGGGTGCGGCGCCTGAGGCGCGGTGGCCCAGGTGGCAGCGGCGGTTCCTGCTCCCCCATCGTTCTTTTTCTTATTTCAATTTCTGAACGGAGAGAAAGAGAAGAGGGAAAAGGGGGGAGAGAGAGTATTATATAATATATATTTTATTTTATTCTCCTATAAAGTTGACTTTTAATTCGAACTCCAAACGAGACCCAACGACTGTCGCCCCTAGCGTATTACCCCCATTCCGAACACAATGGGATATGTTTTGTAACCCAATTTGGCTATTACGATAGGCTTTCATCAAAATTAAAATATAAATCTATATATATTCAATTCGAACGTACATTTTAATTTGCCGAGGCCACATACTAACTTTAAAAATTCCAAAAAAATTATTTCTAGCTTCGTATTGACGATACGGTCCTAACAAAACTAATTTCGTCAAATTTGAAGACCGTTTGAAAAATGGCCATTTTCCAGTCGATTAAAATCAACTAAAACTGGTCAAATGCGTTTTCCTTTGCCACGCTCACATATTGATTCAGAAAATTATGCAAATTGGAATCTAGCAATAATTTGGCATTCTGTATCCAACAAAATTGGTTTCGTCGAAAACGGAGGTCGTTTGCAAAATTTCCATTTTTAAGGGCCAAAATTCTATAGCGACTATTCTGAATTTTCATCTGGGCATAACTTTTTATCCCCGCTATGAAATTTTGATTTTTCAGATTCGTTGGAAACATATTCTCAAATAGATTCTAATATTTTTGATTTCGCTAAAATCTGGTTTATTTTGAATCCTGTACATTCATTTGAACTTTGAAATCGAATTTTCGAACTACCGCGCCATTTTCAATTCCCTTTATAATTAAAAATAAATAATTATATTCTAACGTCGATTCAAATAAATATATACGTTCTAATTCTATTCAAAATAAATTTCTCGTCGTTATTATTTAAAATAATTCATTTTAAATATTCAAAATTCATTAAAATTGCCGAAATAAAATTTTTAAATTGGCTCAGATTTCCGGGTTATTACAGTCTCCTCCACTTAAAACTTTTCGTCCCCGAAAAGGAACGAAGCTGAAGGTTGTTTAACTAATCAACTCAACTTCCAGTATTTTCATTATGGCTTAAGTTCTTCAACTTTTCAGTTTCTAAGAACTTTTCAAATTTTACAAAAATTTGGCTAACACCCTAAATTTTCGAAAAATTTCGCCATAACCTCCCCTACACGGGAGCACCGGGAAAATCCTGAAATTTCCACACAGGCCTCTCCAATCCAAAAAGAAAAAGAAACAGCAAAGAGGCTAGCCAATCGGCTCATAAAATCATCAAAAACCCCAAGAAATACAATAAACATGTACCTGTTTGTCGGGCAAACAATTTTATTCCTCTGCTCTAGCCTCCTTGCTATGACCTGTTCACACATATATATGTTCATGCATGCATTTCCAAACAATTTTCAATACAATTCAACATTTGATACAATTTGGCTTAATGGTTCCAAATTTTAATTAATCAAAACAATAATCAAACAACACAATCAACAATCAATTAGTTGATTAGCTTTTCAAATTCATAACTTTGATACATAGTCCAAAAATCAGATTTTTGATGCCAAATCACAACAATAGACCCTATCTAATTTTGGTTCTCACACCAGTCAATTGGAATCATATAGATATCCCACCTTCGAAACTCGAATACAGACACTGATGATGAGGCCTCATCATCAGAATCATCTCTGGGCGACTAGAGTGTGATTCTATATCTACCCAATATATTAAAACTTCGAATACCTGTGGATCAGACGTATATGCAAAATATTTATATATTGGATTGCCCAAATTCAATACAAATAAATATTCGAATACGTTGAATAAAGTTTAAATTTTCAAAACAAAACTTGTCTTCAATTTTATTTTAAAAACATCACTCTTCACACTCGTCCTAGGATACTACTGATCCTATCTCTAACGAGTCATTCTCGTTGGATATTACTAATCCAATCTCTGATGAATTCTTTCGTTCGGTTCTAATATGTCTTGTTCTCGAGCTCTGTAAACCAAAGCTCTAATACCAAACTGAAACGACCCGAACTTCCCAGTGAAGGAAAGCACGGATTGTACTGAGGACAAGACACATCGGAACACAAACAGAAGAACATTTCATTGCTTATTACAACAATTCCATCAGAATACAAGAATATTACATAGTATGAATGAATAAAATACATTTGATGAATATCAGAGATTACAATACATTACATAGCAGCGGAAAATAATACAACACACAACTGGAAGTAATACACGGATACAGAGCTTCCTGAATATCGCTTCAGCTGTAAATCAAGATCCTGTGAATATAAATCTGCAAAACCAAAACTACTAGCTGCCCATGCGGAAAATAGGGGCACCCAGAGTTTAGGTTAAAACAATAAACTCCAGGCCAGTCATGTGACTGGTGTGAGAACTAAAACAATTATTAATCTTTATTTTAAAGTTAGGTAAATCAAGGGACCACGCCGTATAACACGGAACGGGTTTCCTCCCATGAATACCAGTGCATAAAACAACAACGCAATGCTAAATAAAGAACAGTGAAGCTATTATAAGACCCAGGTCCCATCACACAATGCAACACAAGCCGGAGGATAGGGTTTTACCTTATAATAGCAATAGAGTGCTTGATATGCCAAATTTCATCTTTTATTATTACTATAAGCGTATAATGTCAAAACAATTTCAATCATAAGTATCAATCATAGACGGCATAAGTGCCCCATACCACTATGTCGCCATACTAGGCTCTACAATCAAAACCGCAAAGTCACGTATTGGAAGTTGGATTTCCATCTGTGAACCAAGGCAAGGGATCGTCCTTATCGCTTCGAGACTGTCTAGCCCGAGTCTCAGGAACAACCACAACTGCCCCATGGATCGTCAGGGTCGGTCCACCCGATGTGGATTATAATGCCTGAACATTGTGTTTCCCCGCCCTTTGGGGCGTAAATGAGTCCTATGACTCCATCGGCTCCACATAGTCACCGATATATCCGAGGCGCCTCGCAATCCAACAACCACACAGGTGAAAATAATATAAATGTCAGGGCTGGTAGGTCACTAACACCACCCTAGCTAGAAGGAAACGCATACCGTCCCTGATGTCCTCTCCCGTTTCAGGTTCACACCGGGGTGTGAGGCTCGCGAATTATCGCTACATAAAGCTATGCCACAAAGGCCGTGCTTTGATCATCAACCACAAGACTCTACTTTTCAACATAAGCCTTGATCATTTGCATCTTAGCAAGCAACACAGGCAAACCACTCCATGCAACCGATATCCATCAATCACACAGAATGATATCCAATGTAAGACACACAGTTCATTTACAAGTCCGTTCGGGGTCTGAACGAAACCGGAGGCACCTTGTACCTCGCATATCCATCGATCTCCAAGTACGCCTGGACGATCACCAACTGATTCCCTCCTCTTGGGTGTACAACCCAATCAAGATCATTAGTAATTATCCAAACGACAACAAGACCTCCGGTCTTCGACCACCGTCTTCATCCTCGACACATCGTCGAATCATTTATTCAAAATGGGATAAACCCGGTCTTTCTGAATAACTCGCGTATATACTCAACAAGTGTTACACAAACACAACATACGCCTCATTCCAATTCAGAATATTCTTTTATTCAAATATTCTTATACTTTGGGAAAGGTTCCCATTAATTTTATCAAAGATAAATTCTTTAAATTTATTCTTTAATCTTCTTTTGAATATCAATTCAAATCAAATTATGGTTTACCCAAACTAGTCAGGATTAGCGAAACTTACCGAAGTAATCACTTGTTAAATTTCCCAACCCCAACCTATTCATCCCACGAAGTAAAACTGGTCATACTTCATATCTAACACCACGGTGTTATCGGTAAATTCAATTACAATTTCACGTTCAAATCTAATTAAAGATTTAACTATCGCCTGGAGCAAAACTGGTGATACTCCATTCTCGATCATTTCAATCTAATTAAAGATTCATTAAAAATCCACTTGGTTTTAATCTTCCCAAAAATCAATATTAATGATTGTTTAACTTGGGAAATCATATCCTGTCTTTAACTGGGTTAAAGAACCAATGTCATTTAAAACACGGTTAACTATAAACCCAAAATCACATTCCATTCCATCGGCCTTTAACCGTAAATTACCAAGTGAACAATTCCCTAAGTATTAACCCCGAAGGCCGAAACCAACATCAGATCAATACCCAAGAAACCATTCAACTTAACTAATCTCCAGTTAGTTTCTGATTTTCTTAACTCCGTTGGGTCAAAGAACAGTATTATAAAAGATACCATTCAGGACAACCCAAAATCACATTCCATTAGCAATGGAATATTTGTGGAAAACAAATCGCTATATATATAATTGATATAAACTTCCACATCCGACCAATAATATAAATGGAAAAATGGCAAGGCCTTTTAAATTCCATATATATTAACCGTCTTCCTCTATAGAAGCTTACTTCGGTTATCGCCAAATCGAATTCCATTCAATTCCAATTTAATATGTTAAATTGGAAAACTTTACTTTGGAAAATCTCCTTTAAATCTTAACACAAAGATTTACAAATCCCAAATTTCATTTCACCGTAAATCGGGTTAAAGTACGATGTTGCTAAAACACAGTTCACGATAAGCCCAATTCACATTCCATAATAATAGGGTTAAAGAACAAGTGTTATCTAAAACACCGTTCACGATAAACCCAAAAATCAATTCCAATTCGAATTAAATATCATTTAATTGGTATACTTCATTAAATCTAAATAAAAAGATTTAGTCTTTTTCTCAACTGGGTTTAAGAACAGTGTTAATGAAGACACCATTCACGACAAACCCAAATCCCATTTGATATTAAATACAAGGCTCTGAATAGAAAATATATCGGCTTATATTCAATATCAAATTCTACGACCAACAAATATTGTATTGGAAATAACGATATAAATATATCTTTCAAATTTCCATAACAATATCTGTATAATCACGAAATCGAACATCGAAATATTCCAAAGAAAATTTCGATTCAAATCCATTCCAATTCAATTAATGGAAATTCTGGTTACTTTTAAATCCTTTTCAAATCCAATTTATTTATTTCAAAAATAAATGGATTATAATTCTATTTCAAAACTAGTTCATTTCGATAAAAATCTATTTTATCTTTTCAAATATGGACTTTTTCATCCCTATTCTTTTCCAAATCAGTTCTTATGATTCTACACAAATTATTGCTATTTTTAATAATTTTATCAAGGCCCGTACAGTCGATTTCCATAAACGGCCATCGAACTGCACTTACAATGACCTTTTCCAAATTTGATTTGGACATAATTCCAAATCCAACCGTTAAATTTCAAATCTCTAATATTTTTTAGAAATCACTTTCGATACGAACCCAACGGTTCCGGTTTTAGGAGAATACGATGGTCGGATCTCCCGTAAAATCCGTACGAAGTCAATGGTCGAAATTCGCGAACTGCCACTACACGGCGCGTTCTATTCAGGCCATTATATTATATATATAATATATATAATATATATTTCATAGATTTTCTTTTAAAATGTATTTTATAAATCATTTTAAATTCGTTTTCAAAACGATTTCAACTTCCTATTCAAATTCAAATCAAAATTGGATATTCTATATCATCGATATACAAATGATAATATTTTCAAAACATTATATTTAAAAATCATTTCCTTTTCGATATTCATTATAAAAATGAATAAAATCGATATAAATATCGTTCACGTTCAAATGGCGCCAATCTAATCAACATGGCTATATATATTTAAATATATTCGTGCCCATCCCAAATCGGACATCAAAATCCTATTTTGATTCTTTTCTGAATATTGTTTGAAAATATTCGTTATTTTAAAATAATCGTTATTTTAAAATATTCATTATTTCTGAACTGGAATCAGTCACAGTCAATTACCATACAATGTGATTTATATGGATTTCATACACACATGCACATAACAACAATCAAACACAGTCAACCATCACCCAAAGTGCATTCTACACTGCATAAGCATCAAATATAAATATTTAACGCTTATAACAGCCTGTTAATCAATCGATCGACATACAGCTAATTATTGGGACTAGTGTATGGCTAATTTCACCCCAACACCCGTGTGGGGTTTTCAAACAATCAAACACAGGTTTTATTTGTGCAGTTAGGCGATGTGTAAAATTTATCGTCCCAATCTATATCAGTCAAATGTGTGTACATAAACAAATCATCTGATTTGTTTATACATATTTATTTTATATACACGTTAAAAATTATATTTTTAACTATAAAATATTTTATTCCATTCCACTTCACACAATCAACTTTCACAACACATCAATTAAACAAACAAGTCATCCATGGTCTGTGGACAACGGGTGTCGGGTGCTGCTAAGCACCGTCTGCATCCTAGTATATATTTCAACTAGAAAATAAATTAAAATTGAGAAGTTCTCCCCTAGAAGCTAAACCAAACGTCGCGACTCTTCATATGTAGGAAATCTTCGCCGTGTTTCCAACGTGATCTGTTTCACGCGGTATTATGTTAAAAATCACATTTTTATCTCAACCCAATAAAAATCACATTTTTATTTCAACAAATATTATAAAGATTAATTTTTTATTTCTAATCCACATATATAAAAGCCAAATTTTTATTATCATACATATATAAAAATCTAATTTTTATTATCATTCATATATAAAAATCTAATTATTATTATCATACATATATAAAAATTTAATTTTTATCCTTGTTTAAACTAAACTAATCTAAATAAATAACTTGATTCTCTAAATAAATTAATTTAATAACTTACATTCGTTGTTCGAAGGGGGAAAGAGGGTTCCTCATTGCTGTTGGTGGTCGGAGGGACTTCCGGTAGCGGCGCAGGCGAGGCTAGGGGTTCGGAGATGGAGGTGAGGTGTTACTTGCTAACAAGAAATATTAAAAATCGGATTTTTAATTGGTGGAGAACCCGGGGTCGGAGATGGGAGTGCTGGGGGGTGGCGCAGGGCTGTGGGTGGTGGCGCAGGGTCGGGGAGGTGGTGGTAGGGGTGCGACGATCGGAGGTTGGGCTGTGGGTGGGCTAGGGTTTCGCGGCTGAGATGGGGGGGAAGAAGGAAGAGAGGAGGGGGTGCGGCGCCTGAGGCGCGACGGCCCAGGTGGCAGCAGCGGCGGCGGTTCCTACCCCCCCCCCATCGTTCATTTTTTTTTCTTATTTCAATTTCTGAAAGGAGAGAATGAGAAGAGGGAAAAGGGGGGGGGGGGAGAGAGTATTATATAATATATATTTTATTTTATTCTCCTATAAAGTTGACTTTTAATTCGTACTCCAAACGAGACCCAACGACTGTCGCCCCTTGCGTATTACCCCCATTCCGAACATAATGGGATATGTTTCGTAACCCAATTCGGCTGTTACGATAGGTTTTCATCAAAATTAAAATATAAATCTATATATTCAATTTGAACGTACATTTTAATTTACCAGGGCCACATACTAACTTTAAAAATTCCAAAAAATATATTTCTAGCTTCGTATTGATGATACAGTCCTAACAAAACTAATTTCGTCAAATTTGAAGACCGTTTGAAAAATGGCCATTTTCCAGTTGATTAAAATCAACAAAAACTGGTCAAACGCGTTTTCCTTTGCCACGCTCACATATTGATTCAGAAAATTATGCAAATTGGAATCTAGCAATAATTTGACATTGCGGATCCAACAAAAGTGGTTTCGTCGAAAATAGAGGTCGTTTGCAAAATTTCCATTTTTAAGGGCCAAAATTCCATAGCGACTATTCTGAATTTTCATCTGGGCATAACTTTTTATCCCCGCTATGAAATTTTAATTTTTCGGATTCGTTGGAAAGATATTCTCAAATCGATTCTAATATCTTTGATTTCGCTAAAATCCGGTTTATTTTGAATCCTGTACATTCATTTGAACTTTGAAATCGAATTTTTGAACTACCGCTCCATTTTCAATTCCTTTTATAATTAAAAAATAATAATTATATTCTAACGTCCATTCAAATAAATATATACGTTCTAATTCTATTCAAAATAAATTTTTCGTCGTTATTATTTAAAATAATTCATTTTAAATATTCAAAATTCATTAAAATTGCTGAAATAATTTTTTTAAATTGGCTCAGATTTCCGGGTTATTACACAATGACTGTCACCCTTAACCAAATACCCTCATATCGAACGCAATGGGATATGTCCCGTAAGCCGATTCAACTATTTTGATCAGTTTTTTTCCAAAATTAAAATATAAATCCATATATATTGAATTTAATGTACATTTTAATTTACTGGGGCCACATACTGACTCCTAAAATTCCAGAAAAATTATTTCTATTTATGTTTTGACGATACGGTCCTAACAAAACTAATTTTGTCGAGTTTGGAGACCGTTTGAAAAATGGTCAATTTCTGGTCAATCCAATTCAAACTGAAATTGACAAACACCTTTTCCTTTGCCATGCTCACATATTAATTTCAAAAATTATGATTTTTGTAATCTATTAATAATTTGACATTATGGATCCAACAAAACTGGCCTCGTCGAAAACAGAGGTCGTTTGCAAAATCGCTATTTTTAAGGGCTATATATTATATAAATTCTATAGCGACTATTCTGAATTTTCAACTGGACATAACTTTTTATTCCCGTTATGAAATCTAAATTCTTCACATCCGTTGGAAAGATATTTTCAAACGGATTCAAATATTTCTTGTTTTACTGAAATTCGATTTATTTTCAATCTTGTACGTTCATTTGAATTTTGAAATCGAATTTTCAAACTACGCGCCATTTCAGGCTCGTTATATAATTAAAACAAATTTATTCGTTCTAACTTCGATTAAAAAAAAAATTTAGTCATTATTATTTAACATAAATCATTTTAAATATTCAAAATTCATTAAAATTGCTAAAATAAAATTTTTAAATTGGTTCCGATTTTCTGGGTTGTTACATATATAACCCTTAAATATAGCGATTTTGCAAACGACCTCCGTTTTCGACGAAACCCCTTTTGTTGAATCCGGATTGTCAAATTATTGCTAGATTCCAATTTTTGTAATTTTTGGAACTAATATGAGCATGGTGAATTTGAACGTGTTTGGTAATTTCAGTTTGAATTTAACCGACTGGAAAATGACCATTTTTCAAACGGTCTCCAAATTCAATGAAATTAGTTTTGTTAAGACCGTATCATCCAAATGTAGCTAGATTTATTTTTCTGGAATTTTTGGAGTCAGTATGTGGCCCTAGTAAATTAAAATGTACGTTTAGATTTACAATACATTGATTTATATTTTAATTTTGATGAAAATTGATCGAAACAGCCAAATTGGCTTATGAAGCATATTCCATTATGTCCGGAGTGCGGGTATTTAGTTAGAGGTGACAGTTGTTGGGATTCTTTTGGAGTTCGGAGCGTTAAACGAATAACAAGAGAATTAAATATTATTATAATATATATATATATTAACTTTATCAGCCCTAACCCTATTTTTAATTCCCGCCGCCAGTTCATATCAAGGGCTAGAAAGCTCCGAAAATCAAAAATAAAAATCTCCCAATTCGATTCAAACTAGCCACCAACTCCAAACGAAAATCCAATTGATTTTCATCAGCTTCATATTCATACAAGTTTGGTCGAATTTAACTGAGTGGCTCGTGGGTTTTTTCTCCCCAAAGTTACTAACTTCGCACGACGTTCAGAGGTGATGGTTTTGTTCGACGTTGGCCTGAAGGGATATGCGAGGAAGAAATGTTTAATGAGGGGATAATTAATTTAATTAATTAGTGTTAATTATTTTTTTAACTATCTGCTGTTTAAATTACCATAGTTTTCTCATACGATATCGGATTGAAGAGCCCTCAGTTGTGTTGGAATCAGCGAAGAGAACACTACATTGTAGAACTGACCAGAAGGAATTTGGAGCAAATTGGGATTTTTGGTCAAATTAAACGTCCTGTTTAAGTTGATTAAAATAATCGTTTTATGATTTCTAAACCGATCAAAGTGAGAACTCTTTCTCACTAAATTATATTTTATCATGTTATTGTATTCATGTATAAAAATATATAGAATTGCCCATGTAGATTTTTATCAGTTTTAATCACTATAAATTGTATACGGTGCCTGTTAGCTCACCTCCTTCGTCCACTAAGCATGGACGATTTAATTGACTGTATTGTGATGTAAATAAAATATATATGCGATGTGAATAAAAAAAATTATATATGAGATGTGAATAAAATATTATATGCAATGTGAATAAAATATATATATATATACACACAAACGATATGAATAATATATATATATATATATGAGATGTGATTAAAATATATATATGTGATGTGAATAAAATATATATATATGCGATGTGAATAAAATATATATATGAGATGTGAATAAAATATATATATGAGATGTGAATAAAATATATATGCATTATGAAAAATATATATGCGTTGTATAAAATATATATGCATTGTATACATCATATATATGCGTTGTATAAAATATATATGCGTTGTATAAATCATATATATGCGTTGTATAAATTATATATATGCGATATATAAAGTAGTCATGAAATGGAATAAATATTTTTTTGTTAAAAATATAATTTTTAACTTATATATGCGATATATAAAGTGGACATGAAATGGAATAAATATTTGTTCTTTAAAAATATAATTTTTAACTTATATATGCGATATATAAAATGGTCATGTAATGAAATAAATATTTGTTCGCTTAAAATATTATTTTTAGCTTACATAGGTGATGAGTAAAATTGTCATGTAATGGAAAAATTATTGGATTGTTAAAAATATAATTTTTAACATATATATATATGCATGGTATAAAATTGTCATGTAATGGAATATTCAATTTTGACGTAAAATTGAAAAGAAAGTTGAAATCATTTTAAAATGAATTTATAAACGTTTTAAAATACGTTTTAAATAGAAATCGATGAAATATTATATACATACATACATACATACATATACATATATATATATATATATATATATATATATATTATAATGGCCTGAATAGAATGCGCCACGCAGCGACCGTTCGCGAAGTTCGACCATTAACTTCAAACGGACGTAACGGGAGATCCGAATGTCGGATTCTCATAAAATCGGAACCGTTAGGTTCGTATCGGAAAGAGCGGCGATCGTTAGCGAATTTCAACCATTAATTTCAAATGAACGTAACGGAAGATCTGAACGTCGGATTCTCCTAAAACCGGAACCGTTGGGTTCGTATCGGAAAGAGCTTTCTAATGAATATAAGAGATTTAAATTTGAATGGTTGGATTTTAAAATATGTCCAAATCAATTTCAGAAATGGTCGCTTTGGATTCAGTTCGGTCGCCGTTATTGGAAACCGACTGTAAAGGCCTTAATAAAATTATTAAGAATATGGAAAAATTATGTAAATTCATAATAGCTGATTTGGAAAGATTTTGGATGAAAAATTTCAAGTTTGAAAAGATAAAAATGTATTTTTTATCAAAATGAACTAGTTATTAACTAGAATAATAATCCAATGTTTTTAAATGAATAAATTGGATTTGAAATGGTTTTGATATAACCAGAATTTTCCAACGTATTAATTGGAATGGACTTGAATGAGAATTATCTTTGGAATATTGGATTCCGTGATTATACGGTTATTGTGCGGAATTTGGAAGATATAAATATCAGTATTCCCTATACGATATTTGTTGGTTTTAGAATTTGATATTGAGTATAAGCCGACAAAATTCCTCAGAGCCTTGTATTTAATATCAAATTGGATTTTGGGTTTGCTGTGAATGCCAGCTGAGAAAAGAATAAATCTTTAATTAAGTTTTAGAGAAGTTTACCAATTAATTAGGTTGATTGGAGATTTTGGGGTTTATAGTGAACAATGTTTTAAATAACAGTCGTTCTTTAACCCAATTAACAGTGTAGATATGATTTGGAATTTATAATCATTTAAATAAGATTAATGGAATTTTCCAAAGAAAAGTTTTCCAATTTAGTATATTAAATTGGAATTGAATGGAATTCGATTTGATAATTGAGATGAACTTCTGTAAAAGAAGACCGTTACTATTTATGGAATTTAAAAGGCTTTGTCGTTATTTCATTTATAGCATTGATTTGATACATAAATTTATATTGATTATATATTGATCTGTTTTCCGTGAAGATTCCATAGTTAATGGAAGTTGATTTGGGTTTATCGTGAATTGTGTTTTAAATAACATTTGTTCTTTAATCCGAGTTAATGACAGGATTAATTTTCCTAAAAGTTGAACAATCACTAAGTAATGAATTTCAGAGATTAAAACTAAGAAGAGTTTTAATAAATCTTTATTTAGATTGGAATGAATGAATGGTGATTAAATTTGTCAAAACATGAGTCGCGAAATAAACCAAATATACCTGGTTGTTGATATTGATTGTTATTGATTGATTTTTTGGATTGTGCTCGACCAGTTTATGAGCAAATATGCTTTTACATTTAGCTAACATCTTATGAAAAACTTCACGACTTGACTATGAGATGTTAGTGATGTGGTTGAGGTCATTTCAAATTTGATGAATGATTTTGAAATGATATTTTCCTAAGTGAAAAGAAATGTTTTCCCGATTTTGTACAGGGAATGTTTTATAAAAATGTTTTATAAAACAGAAAGGATTTTGAGGGCTAAACCCGATGTTGTCGAAATGATTTCGAAATGTATTATGTGTTTGACATTGTGGTTCAGCACGTAACCGATTAGTTGCTATTGATGATGTCTCTGTTTGGTGGCAGAGAATTTATTCTCTTGCTTAACACCCTTCTTTGAGACGTACGAGCTCAAAGGTTATGTGATTAATATCGACTGATCATATGTGTGAATTGCTAACGTAAAGTACTATATTTTGGAAAGTACTTGTGATTATTATGTTATGAAAATATTTTCCCTACTTCGGAATATGAAATGATTTAGTATGTGGCTAAAGATTATGGCAACCCGGACGACTAAAAGTATGGGTGAGATGGCGGTGTAGCCTCCGAGGGCATGGGATTGTGCATCGTCAGTCTAGCCTGCTCCATCGTGGGAGGTAGACACATATATCGAGTTGGTGAGGTGCGTACCCTTTGCCTTGTCTAAGGGGAGCCCGATATTTGGTTGCATACTTGTTTGTATGCATTGTTACGTTTTGGAATTCATATTTCCAAAGATTTTGGTTTGAGATCCCATGTGAAATCAACTTTGATATAAAGCTAGATTTGTATTTCAAATGATTTGAAATAAGAAATCGGGAAATAAAGTCCAAAGGAATAATTTCTCTAAATTGAATTGGATTTCGAAAAATCTAAATTTTGGGTTAAGCCAAAATGGGTAGATTGGAAAATTGCATGTTGTATGATGCATAGTAGATCCATATTTCTATTATTGATTGTTGTTTATGCACTGGTATTCGTGGGGGTGAACCCGTTCCATGACATGCGGCATGGTCCCGCGATATGCCATATTTTACATAAATTAATTATAACGGTTTTGAATTCTCGCACCAGTCCCATGACTGACTCGGAGTTTATTATTTCTACCTAAACTCTGGGTGCCTATATTTTCCACACAGGCAGTCAGTAGTTTTGGTTTTGCTGATTATTTCATTTAGCAGGATTGTGGATCGAAGCTTGAAGTTGTGTCCAGAGCATTGATAGTCTTCCGCTGTGTTAGTTTTTTTGTTTCCGTTGCATTGTATTACATTTATTGAAAATTTATTTTCCGATATATATTATTTATTCGTACTATGATATTCTGTACTCTAATGTAATATTATTATGATGTTTGTAAAAGTCTTCTGTTGTTTGTTTTGATGTGTTGTGCGCCCAAATTTAGCGTATCCGCCTTTTTTGCTCGATTTAAGTCGGTTTAACGATCGATTTGGACCGACCGAGAAGGAGGGTCGTTACAAACAGGCAGTTGTAATAGACTTTTTACAATAGTCTTATGTTGTTGTTGTATGTTTCTTCAATAGAATAACAACCCATTGTAATATATTTTGCAACAGGCATTGACCGTTGTAATATCTTCTATAACAACAATTAATGCCCGTTTTAAAATGCTGAAAGTTGCAATGGATTTGAATATTACACATAGTATTAATAATCTTTACAAGAATTGAATATTTATTTCAAAAATTATCTTTAAACAAATATTTATTCAAATAAGTATTTATTACACTTTCAAATAGTACACATAGTGTTTCCCCACTATTTACATAATCACTTGTACATACACTTCCTCACTACATTTCACTCGTATACATTGACTCCTCACTACATACTTATTCACTCGTATACACATAAACAGTCACATGGTCTGTCAATGAGTATCTTCCACATATATAAATCAGTGCCATTCTGTTCAACAACTATTTTCTGAATAAGCAATGCCTATGTCGAATATTGTAAAGTATAACATTAAAGGGAAAATATGGTAGAGAAATAAAAGCTGGGCACCAGGAGAATTTAAAGTAGAGAACAGGACAGCAGAAACATCACTAAGGGAAGTGGTTGTGAAACTCAAACCTCTGGACACTACCATCTGATCCAATCTTCCAAGCATAGCCATCAGGGTAAATCCATTTGTTCATATTTGAATGAATAATTAAATATCTGCCATTATTTGTTCACATAGGGGTCAGTTTTTCCGCTGGTAGTCCATGGTAGCTGTAAACAAAGCCTCTTTCAAGTCGGACAAATGCAATTTTGGTATAAATGCATCAAATCAGATCATCTTTATCTGCACAACTAGGGAATGTATACCAGGCCCTAGCTTTGAAAGAACTTGACAACAATGAAGTGGAAGAACCAGATTGGTACATTCTCACTGTACAAATTAAAAGTTCATTATTGTAACATATATTCAGTCTTTTAAGAATCTATTACTCGGTCCCATATTGCAATAATGCCTGGTATTACATATATTAGTTGATTTATTGGTTTTTGTATGATCTTTTTTTTACAAAAAAAAAAAAGAGAAAAAGAAAAAACAAGTGTTACTTTTGAATAAACCTGACAGAATTTGTAATTAGAATATTATGTTACTAACTTCATGTTGATTTCATACCTAATCAATGGCAGAAGAGATATTGCCAGCGTAGCCACGTTCAATTTCTACATGCTATCATTGTGCATCTTCTGTTTTACTGCAATCAAGGCCTTGAATCCCTTAAAAAATTGCATAAATACTATTTATTTTGAGTTTTCAACATAACATACCTACATGTAGTAAACTCGAAAGTATTAATGGAAGATCCTTTAGTTCTAGTTTTATTTCTTCCAACTGCTATGTGCCATTTAAACAAGATTGATCAGGGAATCAACAAGACATGAATTCTAGCAGTAACAATAATTTTTTTTATCTAATTATACAAAATGGGGGATTTATGTCTGATTACCACAGCAGTTCCAAAACTCATTTAACAACTCCTCCCCTAACACTCAATGACACCAACTGTACCCAACATATGAACAGTAAAAGAAACATGTAATTATGAGCAGTTTGTAAAATAATTGAAACGAAACCAACTTTTTTTTCTCACAGAGATCCAAAGCCAAATAAATGAATTTAACTTGAGAAATATGGTAGTTGAACTATGCAGCATGCTTAAAATATCAATTCAATGCTACAGTTGGCATAATCATACACTTGTATCCATAAAAGAAGAAAACGATGCGATTCATGCATCATCATACACTTGCATACACTTATTATTGACCATAATTGCATACGTTCTCCTAATTGTATTAGGTAGTCAGGCACACATAAAAAGTTAAACATGGAATGGTAATAAAGCCATATCAAATGGTAGCAATGATAATTATTAGGAATGACTTGACAGAGATGAACATTTTAGTATACGGAATCATCATAATCATTTTCCTAGTAAAAATCCATTAAGTACCAACTCAATAATCAAACATAATAAAACATTATGTTCAAAGTGCTACGTTTCATGTATATATAATAAAAAAAGAAATCACCTCAAGATGAACACATATCTGTGTATACACCAAGATGGACACGTATCCGTGTTATGCCTATAATAAAAAACATGTAAACACTTTATATATAATATCAGTATATAAAATATTTTTCTTATTTAGAATGCAAATTGATTTGCCTTAAATTAAGCACAAATATGAAATATCAGTCTAACAGTCACATTAATTGTTTTCTTGAAGAAATTCGGAAAATGCTCAAGAAATGGATTAAAGCATGTTGTCACAGTATATGCTATGTCGTAATGGCTATTAGAAGTGCATTTTGTAAACCATCATTACCTTTATGTACTATGAAAACTAACAGGACAGCCCAAACCCTTTCTGCTTCTAGACAAAATCAACAATGGTCTTTGATTATTATTTTCACAAATGTGGTTGTAAGTTAATTTGTCTTTATCTCATTGTACATATCAAAACAAAATCAAATCATTATCTTGAAAGTGTAAACATCCAATCTTGAGGTCTAATAGTCTGAAAAATAGAGAATTTTAGACATGCTTCAAATATGGGCAATTATAGTAAGCTCTTACAAATTGCAAATATTCAACGAATAAAAATTATTTTGAAAACACAACTATGAATATGTTATCTATTTAATATATATGGTATTATTCAGATAATCAAAAGTTGATACTGGTAAGTAAAAGTTATGCTAGTGCATGTCACAGTAGAGAGGCAACCTAAATGTGGAATTCACCAACGTATCTAGTATAAGGTAATATCATTTTTAAAAGCTGAAATGGATTCGGTAAACCCAAACATTGGTACAATAGAATCCTGTTGTGATTATCTTTGATATATTGTCAGACAGGATAAAATATTAATGACCTGGACATCAGTGGGGAAATATTATAATTGGTTAAATAGTCAGGTCCTTAGGTATTGAAGTAAAATAAATATTATCAGCAAAAGCCAACTATGTGAAAAAATCAAATTTGTATGTTGTAATAAACACGATCATCAAACTATAAACTACCAAAAAGACAAACAGATAAAACTTCATATATGAATATATAATATGTGATTCATAGAATTCTCCAGAAATATTATACAAACATTAAGTATATTTCAAATATAAACATTTTTAAACTAAAATAGCACAGTGTAGTAAACTTAATTATTATTATTTTTAAACTTTAGTTTACTTTGGTTCAAAGTACCATAACCTTACAAATGCATAAACTCGATATGATAAGAAAGTTATCAATTTATTTATATATTGATAATAGAAAATGAGCAACACAGGAGGAAAAGGGTAATGGATGATAAACTAACTCCTAGACTAATATGCAACTGACTCGACAAAATTAAGTTTAATGTATCAATTTTTCCAGCAACCAATAGAGCAATTTTTCCAATCAATACACAGACTCTAGCATTTTCTGTACCCCAGCATGCTCAAAACAAAGGCAACAGCCGTCAATAATTTGTAACTTCATACCAACTAGCTAAAATTAACAAATCATTTCTTTACCTTTTTACTTTAGGATAGAAGACTCCAGTCGACTCCATGATGACAGACGATGAGTGACGCCTGTAAGGTTAGAGGTCTGGCGATTTGTGGGGAAGAGGATGTAATGAAAGATGTCGATGGTGATTTGATTAAGGTTCGGCGACCAGCAGAGAGGCACGGAGAGGGATTATTGCAGCAGAAATTGAAACGACCATGCTTGCGATGAGGAACAACATTCGAAAAGTAATTTGATGCCTATTCGAACTTAGGGTTAGCAAATAAAAGAAGGAGCGGAAGCAAAACAGGATTTATGTCTGCGTTTCATTCCTATCAAGTGGAGGGGAAATCGCTTCCGATTTCGGTAATTATAATGTAAGAAGAAGCAAAACATATTTATGTCTGTGACTTTCATTTTTATTAATGGAAGGAGGCCTGAGAGTATCCTATTAATACTCAGTAATTATAATATAGTATAGATAGATACTAATCATTTATTAACTATTTGTCATAATTTTTAGCTATCTTTTCTGAATTATTTAATAGTAATCTTCAATTATCAATTATTTACTACTACATAATCAATATTGAATACTGAATATTAATTAAAATTTATTTAATAGTAATATTTAGTACTATAATTATTAGTCCTTAATTATATTTATCAATTATCTAATGTAATTAATAGATATTAACTGTAATTCACTAGATCTTAATTATAATTTTGAACTAAATCGAGCCACTACAAAAAATTAGGGATTTCATAGCATTTGAAAATCGCTATTATATTCTAATATAGCGTTTCAAAGAACGCCATGTAACGACATGCTATGTTAGACCCTCTACTTTAAATAGCAGAAACAAAACGCTATGAAAAGTTAATTTTACATAGCGTTTTTATTTGCTATCAAACAAAAACGCTATAGAATGTACCATTTGGTACTTACTTTCAATAGCGTTTATGTGTATATGTGTATAGCGTTTTATTTTCATCTTTTATAGCGTTTGTGTATATTTCTATAGCGTTTATTTAGCTATAATATAGCATTTCCAATGTCTGTTTCTATAGCGTTATGAAACGCTATTGTTTATAATATTAATTTATCGGCTGTTTTGTCGTCTTTTCAGATTTTTACATACATATCTAAATATTTCTTAATTGTATATAAATATAATAATTTTTCACACACAACAAATATATAAATTACTGTATAATATTTCATACAAATCATTCAAACAACTTAGTATTTCATACATATTGTTATATCAACTTTTCCATGTCCACACATAATATATCATACAATTTTTCATCAATAAATTACTTACAAAATAGAGAAACAATAGATTTAATCTTATTTTGCTTCTGATATTTTCCCCTTAACATCAACAACGGTGGTCCTATTAATGTCAAATAAACATTCAAGGTGTTAGTAATTATTATATCGTATATTGACAAAGCAAAAGAAACTAAGCTCCTAAAATCCTGCGTTGTTCATAAATAATTTATTGTTGCTTCTAGATAAAAAAATAAATGTAATTAAAAATTATTATTGATTAATCATCAACTTTGTTTTTTTTCTTTGTATATTCAAGTTAGATGCTATGAGATGAGACAGATATATCAATGAAAGAAAAATATGTGATCCACTGTAGAACCACTTAAATTATTCAAGACCTAAAAGCTAATCCATTATTGTTCTATTATGCCAACAGAAGGTATATTTTGGTCACACTGAAGTTTCAGGAATTGAATGCCAAACATGATATATTGGATTTTTCAAAACCAAGTGTAATTCATTTTTTTTCTACTTATGCATAATGGAGGTGAAGGTCCAAAGCTCCATGAATTTCCAGATGCTTTATTTACATGACTGTAAAACCGCAATCAATGTAATACAGTGACATTGTTTAATTAAAGGTATTCAACAGTATACAAATGGTAAGTATTGTTTAGGCCTTTTAATATCTAACCCATTTAGAGTGCTCTATCAGTCTCATTAAAATTTATTTCAAGGTTGAACTATATTCCCTAGCAAGTGTAAGGTAAACCAACATATAACAATTTTAAAGTGTAAGTAACAAAATTGATTTCCTCGGTTGAGCAAAAAGGAACCTATGCAACATGCATGGTAGTTTAAAAGATGAGTGACATGCTATATATTTTTGAGGTTCAAATATGGATGCTTACGAATATAGTGCTCATTATTATACAAAACATACCATCTCAATTAGCTTCTTTCGATAGCTGTCTTTTAGGTAGTTTTAGGTAGATACCAAAAGCTTCCAACTCCAGTTCAAGATCATCTTCTGCAAATACTCTACGCATCTGTTCACTTAATTTTACAATCCAATTAGAAACTAATACATAATAACTGTAGCATAATGTTGCATTGTAAATACATAACTACATATTTCATCATGATTAAATACTTAAATATCTTAAATAAAACATAGATCTTCCGAAACAAAAAATATTATTCTATTTTTCCTGAAAATATTGGTTACACATTTTTTATTGAAGTACAAACATGTTGGCTATGAAATAACACAAAGTTCATTATGTACTTTCAAGAACAATGAACAAAGTTAACAATCTATAGTTAAGCCATAATTTTAGAAAGCGTTGGTACTGCCTCATAGTCATGTTTAGATTTGTGGATGTTGTCATTGGCATCCCATAAGAAACTTGCATATGTCACAAGAACATAGCTGAATACAAAAGACAATGATTCAATATCATTTCCATGCATATAGTTAAGAGAATCCAATTTGCAAAACTAATGTTCTATGATAATATTAAAATAATGAAATTTTAACTAACCTGTCGATAGTTGCGGTTTGAACTACCTGATCAAAGCAGCTAGTTGCACGCTCATTGCCTTCATAGATTTCCCATACTAGCTTTGCATGCTGACACACTACTTCAGTGTCATCCGGGTCAGAGAAAACAGTACGTGAATAATATTCTATGGCTCTTTCAACATTTCTTTTATGTCTAATAACCATGATCATAAATACAATTACTAAAAAATGAAAGATATCAATTTCCATTTAAAATGAAAGTTTATAATAGAGATACTCGATTTAAGCATTGTAGTTTCATTATTGTAAAAGAAGAACAAGTAGGTTTAAAGCTTGAATCCACTATCAATTAAAAAAAATCACTGATTATGGTAAACCACCAGCAAATTAAAATTCCAAATCAACCACGGAAGTGACGCATACACTACAACTTCAAGCCGTGCATAATCCACAGTCCATTATTTGTGTATAAACCTGAGCTGGTTGATACCTAAACAAAAAATATGTCTATGAAGCATCGATTATGGTGCTATAAGGCATTTGTAATTTTTATTCATTTGATATATGAGACATGGCAAAGAATACAAGCTAGTAAAATTGCAAGAAATGATAGAACACATATATTTAGTGAGTTTAGCATGGTTTAGTTAACTGCACATTGGTGTAATGATAAACGAGCAATTCCAATTTTCGAAACTTATGTTACATTCTATTCTCAGTATATTTAGTATGAGATTAAATTGACTATGAAATCTATACAACCAAAAACAGTATGATCAACCTTTTCTTGTTTGCTCTAAAACTTAAAAAATAAATATATTAAAATACCCATAAAGCCAAAAACGCAAAACTTTAACCTCATTATAGTTCCTTTAATCCGCTAATAAGTCCACTATTGCATGAACCTTTCAAATTATAAAAGCAATTAATGTGTGTATAAATATGTAGTTTTTGGTATTTCATTTTATTGCAACAAAAACTTGAATGCTAAGTTCAAAACATAACCTCAATTACTTTCAAACATCATTTTGGCTCAAATTTTAACCTGGCTTCTTCACATTTGTTGCAATGCGTCTGCTGATCACTTCTTCTGTTCCAGGTAGATTCACAGTTACCAAAGCAACAATGACTGAATTTCCAGCTCTAAATGGCCAAAGCGTCTCATATGCACTTTTTCAGTTTTCGACCAACTCAACCCACCTCAAACTCATCCTCAAGCTTCCAAATTACTATTTGTACCCTTGAAGTTCGATTTGTTGATACAACCAGTGAGTTGTACACGCAGACTTTACTAACGAGGGATATTTTTATCTTTTCAAACGGGCTTATTCACTTTCAGTTCTGCAGCTGTGTGGGGGCTCCTGCTATCTTAGCCTCTGGAAGTGCTAGCTGGTATTATTTTTGTTCTAGCAACTGTGTTTGGAGTGGAATTTCCGAAATGTCCTTGCCTTAGCATTCAAGGCTGATGTTGCTACTATTCAAGAATTCAAAGCTGCTCTTGCACCTAAGACTTAATTGTTAAGTATTTAATATTATTTACTTCTCGATTCCTTTGCTACTGATGCTATTATTGCTAAAATATTGATAATTTTATTTTGTGATAGTAAATGGAAAAAAATGATAAAATTATATAGTTTAATTATGCATTTAGTTTATTTAACTATATTTATTTTCATAACTAAATATATCACAATTTATATCATGACATGCTCAAATTAATAATAATATTTTTACATGACTTCATGAGTTAAAATTTTCCTTATACTTATCATAATGAAGTAACTTATGTTCAAATATACAGATTTAATCCTAAAAATATGTAGTATACTTTAAATTTATAATCTCAAAAAGGTGAACATGTTAATGATCCAAACCATTATAGTAAAACTAAAAAGATAAGTTAGACGGGGCCACAAAAAAAGAACCAATGGTTATAATAAAACTAAAATAATTTATCATGGGTCTGTGTCTAATATTGTCGAGGCACTATAAGCATGTGTTAGCGATGGCTCCAACAAAGTTAGTGATTTATAAACTTGACTTAATTTACCTTTTGAATATGCCACTTAACTCGGTTTATACTCTGATATTGTTTTTAAGAATGTTCAAATCAATCTAATCTATTATGAATTTGGAAACTGATTATGACACTTAATAGATTATGACTATTTAAGAATCAGGGTGTGATATGACTCTTAACCAGACATAGCAGGATAACCCTTAATTAACATTTGGATTACAAACGATTGTTTGTTTATTTCCGTATGCAATAATAATATACCACTAGTATGTGCAGATTTCAGTAGACTGACAGCGCTTTTGACTCCAACACGACCATGCTGCACGACACAAAAATAGTGGCGGTCATCATTAATAAAAGAAGCATGAACTAGTAAAATATGAGCATATTTACAAAACATAGTTTAGTACTAATGTGCTAGTTTTTTAATATGTGATCCAAGTTCCACAAAGTAAAATTGTCATAGGAACAAATAAGAAACATTCAATAAAAATCAGCTATTTAACTTTCATAGTGCAAATTGTTAGAATTATTACTAACTTCATGATAGTTTCACCACAGTGATAAGCATCAATTTGTAGAAACTAAAGCAAATAACCAAAGTTATCAAATGAATCCATGATTTCATCAAATGAATCCATGATTGTTTCACGTTATTGAGACGTAGTAGTTTCTAGTAGTACCCACAAAACAAAGATAATTGTCAATTGAACTAACAATGAAAATAAGAAAAAGGATGATGAAAGGAATATTTAATTATTGAATAACCTGTTACTGAAAAAAAAAACAGTTATTATACCGAAGGTCTCGGAGGTTATCCAATCCATCTTTTTCTTATTCTGATTATGGAATCCAAGCACATATTACAATAGTGAGGCCCTCATGTAATAGTTTGGATTTCATTTCAATAAAGAATAAACAACTGCAGATCTAGAAATTGAATCATTCAAATAATCATGTGATAGTTTGGATTTTATTTCATATAACATGGAGAAATAAATTTTAACATAGATACAACTTGTATTTCTACATTTCCACGTCCACACAAATATGTTTTTAAATTCATATTTTGTAAAAAAAAATTAATATAAAACGATTAGATATTGACGGTATTCCCTGTTTAATGTCTTAACATTCTTTAGACATCAAGAAGGATGGAACACAATATGTCAACATAAAGCTGCATGTAGAAGGACCAATGTTTTGATTGACAACTATTTTAATGAAGTTTATATTTTAAAGAAAATAATATATTACATTTTGAATTTGTGGAAAACTAAAGTTAATTTCTCTAAGATCGACAAAATGAATCATAATACAAATTATAGATATAGTCTTCACAAAAGTTAGCAGCTCCATATTACCGAACTCAATTGTTGAACATAGGCTACCCTCCGATACAGCCTCAGTAAGGCTTGTTCAAAAATCAAGTACGATGGTTTAATATATTTTAGCTAAGTTTGAATTCATTTATCATTGTTTGTTATGCAGGTTCATTCCAGCAATTGTAATGCTGCCTAAGTAATAGGATAATTGTACAACTTTTTAGGATGTAGCTTATGAATTTTATCAAAACCTAATTTTAGAAAAAAAGCAGCAATTGCTATCATGGTAACGCCGATGTTAATGTGATTTCAATCAGAATAATGGATATATTTGTTAATGATTCTTTATATATAGGTTCAAAAACATAATGAAACATTAAAAGAACATAACCATTGAAACTTTCGATGCTGCCTCCATCTCCAATACCCATACTCGAAAATTTTTAGCTTTGTCCACTTACATTATTTTTAATATCCTTCCTTGAATTTTATAAAACCATGTTAATAATATACTAGATTAATATATAGCTAATTTACAATTTTATCTAGTACCCAACACTAGATTATCTGACTTTGTAAGATCTGGACAAGATAGCTTAAAACAATTGGTACTTTTAATCTTTTGTGTCATTAAGGCAATCCGATTTCTACATCTACCACTAGAACTTGATCAAATAAGTAAAATTTCGAAAAGTAAAAAATAGTTGAGAGTTTATAAACTCAAAGGGAAATGAAAAATCACACAAAAACCTTGTGCTCATCTGGATAATAAGTCTCTTTAACTACCCGTCAATGGTTTTGCCCTGAAAATTTGAATATATCCCCTGCAAAACACAGGTCCTCGGACCATAAATAAAATCGTACCTGAGATTTTCTTCTACCTTTTAACCCTTACTTTGTGTTGATTCCAGAAGTGCTGGCGACGTTAGGTCAGCAGGCCATGTGCTTGGGAGAAGCGTGAAAAACAGATTTTTTTTTACAAACCTAACATAAGACGGCGGCTAGGGTTGATTCGTAGAGTTAATATTTTTGGGAGGTGGATAACGGTAGTTAAAGGTTTTTAGAGGTAATAAAGTGAAAGGTAGAACTGCTACTGAAGGAGGGAGCCACAAGTACACGCTTTTTAGTTCCCGCACAAATTTTGTTTCCCGCCGTGTTTTATTGAATAGCGTTTTACGATGAATTCATGAAGTCATATAGCGTTAGTAATCCTAGTTTGAGTAGTGCGGCAAAGGTAGTATGGGGAAACGCTATATGTTAATGCTATCCAAAGCCCATATTTTTGTAGTGAGCAAATTAAAATTTTACAATTTATTTATTTGAAATAATTTTTTATTTTAATGAAATTTTGCAATTTTTTCATGTAATTCACAATTATTAAAAGCATATTACACAATAAAAATAAATAATCAATTAATTATAAATTAGTTGAATTAAAAATCATGAATTAAATTACCCTGATTAAGTGCTCTTCTCAAATATCTTGTTCATAGTTTCAGACTTATACTTCATTCACCCATCGTTCTTGCTTAAAGGTATATAACACACATGATAAAAAAAATCACGTTGATTCGATCCTTTCATATGGCGAAATTTCCCTCAAAAACTTTTACAAAGTAAATCAATTTGTACAATATAAATTAGTTATTAATGATTAATTATTAAATGTTAGTAAATAATAAATATTACTGACTATGATTAATATAATAAATATTATTAGGAATGCAATATATAGTTAGTAATTGGTAACATATGACTAATATATAATATTATTAATGATAAATTATTAAATATTAATAAATAATACATATTAATTTTAAGAAAGCGTATGATTATTAATTATTAATTATTTATTATTGAAAATTCGCATTAGACATTCATTATAACGATTACAACGGGCATTTTTTATTCGTTGTAAAATTGATACCTATTACTACGGCCATTTCTTTTTCCCGTTGTAAAATTGACATCTATAACAACGGATATTTTGTGAATGTTGTAAAATTGACATTTATTACAATGGGTCAGAAATAACCATTGTAATAGAATCCTATTACAATGGGCATCAATTTTCCGTTGTAAAAAAGGCGTTATATAGGGTGTCTATTACAACGAACATTAATTGACGGTTGTAATAGCCCTCTATTACAACGCGCAACTGATGCCCGTTGTAAAAATGATGTTGTAATAGAGTGTTTTTTTTGTACTGAAATACGCTCTCTCAACAAAGATTCTAAGACTGATTTTACTCATTTTTGGGTATCGCTACCCTATCTCTAATGAGTTTTAAGCACCATGAGCTAAGGTTTTTAATTAAACCAAAGCTCTGATACTACATGTGAAGATCCGCCTTTTCATACCATTCAACTAGATAATAAAACCAACTCAAATTATTTTAAATAATAGATTGTTTTAACTATGAGGTTAATTAAAATAAAATCACAGAGCACAGACATATCATATATACAAAATAGCAAAATAACTCACGACCTAATAAATAACCTAGTAGTTCATGAAGCTATTAAATACAAAGTCTCAAAGTCAAATTACAAAATATCAGAGTCATTAAGTAATATATTGGAAAATAGAATAACTGAATCACTAAGATAGCAATAGCATAAAGATAATAAGTTGACTCTCCAATAGATCTCCAACTCTCAAAAGATGAATCACCAAAGCTGAGCTCCTCAGTCTCACTCCATTACAAAGTTAAAAAAACACTTGAGTCAGAATTAACATTCTCAATAGTAAAACGGTCAAATGAAATGCACAAGTAAACTAAAAAATGTTTAGGGTTCCATTCATTAAAGATCCATCAAACTAGATATAATATAATACAATACGCTATTATAGTAGTGTCCATAGTTAAATATAATATTGAAAATAGTGTAAACAGATTACATTTTCACCCTTACAACGTTTATAATGTCGCAGTCCATACAAATCCCATAAAGTCCACTGTAAGTAGTGGTTATTAGAGGGCACTCCATAGGTACAACAAAAATCAAAATCATAAGGGGCCCATTCAGGATAAATGACAAGGAACACGATGCAATACCCAAGGTAGGATTGTACAAATTGCATGCCCGGACCAATGGTAACGCATAGCCACAAATACCACCCTCCTCAAACAACACTCCCATATTCAAAGGGCCCCAATCACAAAGTAATAAATGGTGAAGAGAATCCAGTAAGAGGTATTACCTCTATAATTGTGGTATAGCTTATGTTTTAGTCATTTTTTTGTTTCGTAGGTCAAGGATATCCATCATCGTTCATTTACTTCATTCCAACAACGTTAGCCAAACTAACCCACTTCATTCTGGATTCTCCGCTACGTGCACAATTTTTAATGTGGTACCAGTATTGATAAAGAATATGTTAATACCGATTCCAGTCTCTATAACAACTAAAAACTTGTTTCACACCATGGTCATTTATATTCAAAATTATATTTAAAATATCATAAATCATATGATAACAATATTAATGTAAATTTAAATAATTATATTCAAATATTTCAGTGTCATATATCATATTTCAAATAAATTCATTATTTGATTTAAGTTCAAGATTCAAATTTCATATTTTAAAATATTTTGTTTATAAAATAACATTTTGATTTTAGATTCTTATATCTCAATTTTCATTATTTCAAAAATCTTTATATTAACATTTTAGATTTAATAGCTTGGACTAGAAAAATCTTTTATTTAAAATTGTTAATATAATATAAAATAGTTGTAATTAAAATAATTTTATTTATATAAAATAGTTTGATTTAAAAATAAATTTAAAATATATAATTGTTAATTTTAAGAAAAATGGTATAATTAAAATATATGTAGAGTGTATATTAATTAATATAAAGTTAGTTACATTAAAATAGTTGTAAAATAATAGTTAACTTTAAATAGTATAATTTAAATTAGTTTAGTATAAATAATACAAATTCCAAATAATTCAAAATGGTCCCATCTAAACCACTCATCCGCATTTCCAAAATTCAACTTATTTAAATTTAGCTTTTCAAAATTTCAATTCAATCAATTCAAAACTTTAATCAAGACTTTCTTAAGTTCAAGATTTACTTTTGCAAAAGCCTCTGCAAATCCTGGAAGTGGAAACTATTTCTCCATCTTCTTCGTCACTTTTTTCTTCATCCTATCTCCTCCAAAATAATGCTCTTCTTCTCTCTACCACCTTCTCTTTTAGATCTAGTGTTTGCTATGCCTAGGTCTTTGCAGTGAGCTCTCCACTCAATCTCTTCTCTATATTTCTCAGATCTGTTTCGCTGTACAACTTTTTTGACTCTTAATTTGCTCCTGATTATCCACTAGCACTGGATCTTGTACAGATGCTCATGCAGCCTTGGATTCCAGCTAGACCGATCAAATACTCAACTGAGCCTCAATCGAGACTAATTTTAGCTCGCGAGGCTCGAATTTGTTTAGTCAACAGTTTAGTTATATTGAGATTAAGCAAATTTAATAGGTTTCCAAAATAATTCCTTATATATATAATAAAATCGAAAACAATATTGTGTCGATCAGTCTTATTCGTGTATTAAGAAATCCCTATCGATGCCTTGGCGTCCCAAGTACCGACCGTAATTCATAAATACTAAATTGAACAGGTTAACACAATACAAAACCATTTTTATATCAAACTACAAGTAAGCTCTCTCATATGCACTCAAACTCATTCTAGGGTATTACTACAATATCTTTAATGATTTAATCCCAAATGGAGCTAAGGTTATTGCTAAACCAAAGCTCTGATACCAACTGTAACAACCTGCATATTTGACTATTCAAATAGACAAAATCTTCACATGTCAACTTAGACAAATCTAAAATATAGAAAATTATTGGGTGTTATATAAGAAAAAGAAGAAAAAAATCATAGAATCTCATATCCGAAGGACAAAATGTAATAATCAAATAACAGTTCATGAAACTGTTAAATTATACATTGCAATAATACATCGAGTTAACTATCATAAAACATACCAATATATACAACAGAATAATACTAGTAATTATGTGTGTCAAGCTCCATCTTCATCTTCAAAATAATGTGGTCTTTGCTAATTGAAAAACTCAGGCCGACCCAAACATCAATGAAAATACAAGAATACTTGGATCTGAAATAAAATATTCTCATATCAGTTAAATTAAAACCATGAAACAATATGAGTATCACTGTGTCAAAGATGCTTACGGTAATTCACATCGCATATCCAATGTGCTCGTGAGTGCAATAACTTAGGAGATGTTACAAATTTCCATCTCTTAAGGATTCGTCAAACTAGATACTATATAATATAATTTTGCTACTATAATAGTGTCTATTCAGTAAAGTAAAGTATTAAAATAGCGTAAGCGGGATTACATTTTTACCCTTACACCGTTTATAATAGTGATAACTTCCTTTTATTTGCCAAGTACGATATATGTAATCCTCCAAAAATTTATAATAAGGGTTACTGCCATACACATAAAAGACAATTGACTTACTCCAATTTTGTAATAACCCGGAAAATGTGAACCAATTTAAAAATTTTAAAATTGGTTATTACCAAAGAATTTGAATAATTGAAATAGCATATTTCAATAAAATAATGAATTGGGGCTAGTATGGCAGTTTGAAATTTTGAATACAAACTTTGTCTGACTGTACCGGGTGGAAAATATAACGGATTTTAACGAAACTGAAAATATTTAAATCTGTTTATGAATAACTTTCTAACGAATCTGAAAAATCGAAGTTTCATAACGGGAATCAAAAGTTATGGCCAAATGAATTTTCAGAGAGGTCGCCATATAGCATATATAGCCCTTGAAAATAGATATTTTGCATACAACCTCGGAATTCGACGAAACCACTTTTGTTGGGTCCGGGATGTCAAATCATTGCTAGGTTTCAAATTTCATAATTTTTGAAGCTAGTATGTGAGCGGGGCAAAAGAAAATGTGATTGGTCAATTTCTGTTAAAATGGGTCGACCTAAAAATGGCCATTTTTCAAACGAGCTCAGAATTCGACGAAACTGGTTTTGTAGGGACCGTATCGTCAAAACAAAGCTAGATATATTTTTCTGGAATTTTTCGATTCAGTTTGTAGCCCTGGCAAATTGAAATGTATGTTCAAATTGAATATAAAATGTTTTATACTTTAATTTGAAAAATAACTGACTGTAACAGTCGAATTGGCCTACGAAACATATTCCATTGTGACCGAGATGGGGGTAAAACACTAGGGGCGACAGTCGTTGGGTTTGATTTCGAGTTCGTTTGACAAAACCCCAATTTTCGAAACTATAAAACCATTGGCCAATCATATATTTTCTTTTATTATTTTATTTTCTAAAAATATCTCAAAACCCTATCCACCCAAGCGATATCGACGGTTCGTCGAGCTCCATCCTTCCCCCTCGTTTTCCCGCCGCCACAGGCGAAACCAGGCCGCGCCACCACCTTCCCTCGAAAGCCCCTTCACCCCTCTTCACATCCGACCCAGTTTCGCCACCATCAGAAGCGCCGCCATCGAGATCTGACGCTCCGAAGTGGGCGCGTTTAAACCGCCGCCCAGGGTCCATCTCAACGTCGAACTGGAAGAGACTGGTGGTGCTGGAAAGCCCTTCCCTCCCTCGTCGACGTCCAACAATCTGATCGACCTATCGAGCAACGAATCGAGCGAAAAATCAAAACCTAAATTTGAGCAGGTTTGAAAACCAACGGGTTATTTAATTTTGAACTGTTTTTACACTATAAAGCGTTGCAAAACTTTGAAAAATAATATCTTTTTCGTTCGTAAACGAAATTTGATGAAACTGGAGACACCGTGACCGCAAGGAGGCTCTCTACCATCTAGCAGAAGCCGCGGATTTTTCTGATCTTCCTACGATTTTTAGCACTGCAAAAACCAATGTAAGGAATCTAAACTAAATTGTGTGAATGGAATCGTGTTGTATAAATTATATAAGCGAAGTGTAAATTATGTACGCATTGTATACCTCATGTACATGTGTTGTATAAGTTATATTAGCGATGTATAAATTATACAAGCGTTGGATGAAACATATATGCTTTGAATTGTGGTGAAATGCAAGTGAATTATAGAAATAATATATATATATATACTCCCCTCGTCCACAGACCATGGACGATATTTATTGCTTGTGATTGACGTGATATTTTATGGTATGACGAATGGTTGGAAATAATTGTTTGTGGTTGATATTGTGGTTGAAAAATACCTTTGTGGTTAAAAAAATACCCTCTTGTGGTTGAAACAAATTAGAATAGGATTGTGGAATTGAAATTAAAACATGCCGCCTGCGTGCGAACTAGATGCATGATCCCCATTGTCAAAAACCGCGAGGTTTTAAGGTAGAGCGAGGAGCCGTACTAGGGACGGTCCCGGTTTTAACTACCCTGCCGTTATGCTGCCAAAATTTTCTGAAATATTCATGTGTTAGAAAAATTTTCATTCGTTGAAATAAATTACATATGTTGAAGAAAATATTCATGTGTTGAGTTGCAATTCATTCGTTGAGTTGAAATTCATGTGTTGAATATTATTTGAATTTAAACAAATAGCTTTAGCGATAAAAATCACATTTTTATATATATACAAACTATAGAGAATATTCATGTGTTGAATTGAAATTCGTTCGTCGAGTTGAAATTCATGTGTTGAATGTTATCGTATTTTAAAATAAAATGAATAGACAATAAAAACTACATTTTTATTGTGAATATGAAGTGTTAAAAACATTCACGTGTTGAATAAATATTTTTGATGATAAAAATATTTCTTTTATCATGTATATGCTTTGATAAAAATACACACGTGTCGAAATAAATAATAGTTTGCTAGGAATATTATTATTAGCTTTGTTCTGCATATATATTCATGTGTTGAACAGGGAAAATTGATTAGCTGTAGAGTAAAGAAATTATTTGCGTGCCCGACAAATAGGTAAACCTTGATGAGTTGGCTGCGCAATTTTATTTTTATATCAACTCCTGTGAATGCCATTGGATGCGGAGTGCTGGTTATTCTGTGTGAAATAATAAACATCGCCATAGGATAGTAACAATTAATTTTGAACTACACTACATGGCATACTTCTTGACGATAGGCATACTTCATCATATTCCACATAAGCAATTGGAGCTTGTGTGACGAGGTGGAAGATTTACCATACGAGCGAGAGGCTTGTATGGCGATGATTTTATATTACAGGTTGAACTGATGACTGATATGGACTATATAAAATATAACGATAAATTGCCAGATTAATAAAAACCCCACACGGGTCTGGAGTTGAAAATAATCACGTTTCTCTAGTTATTAGATACGGCACATGGACTATTTATTTCCACACGGAACGGGGTGACGAGAATTTATTCTCTGGAGTTATTATCTATACACGCTCCCCCATAAACACCAGAATATATCACTATAAATATGTGGATGCTTTTTAGGATTTATTGGGTACCTAACACGGCCCAATAAATTTCCAAACCCCTTCCCGTACAAAGGAGGTTATGGCGAAATTTTTCGAAATATTAAGGCGTTAGTGAAATATTTGAAGTGAAAACGAATTTGAAATAAATGAATGGACTATATTTATATATATATATAAATATAAATAAAATAGAAAGGGAATCGAAGCCGTGCAGTTCGTGTTTTGGAATCGAAATTTGAAATGATTAGTACGAGAAATCCGACCATCGGATTTTCCCGAAACCGCAACCGCTGGGTTCGCCTTGGAAATATCTTCCCAACGACACCAACCTTGTAAAAATCCAACGGTTGGATTGTCTGGAATGTTTAATTCAAATCTAAGGAAAAACAGCGCTAGAATCGATTATATTTTTATATATATAAATATAATTTAATTAAATCGAATAACGACGCTGCAGTTCGAATTTTGAAACCGTAACTTCAAACGACTAGTGTGGAAGATCCGACCGTCGGATTTTCACGAAACTGGAACCGTTGGGTTCGCTTTGGGAATACCTTCCCACTTATAGACTTCGTAGAAATCCAACGGTTAGATTTTCCGATATGTGTAAAACAAATTAGGGGAAAAGCAGCGCCAGTGCCACGGCACGACCTGAAACGTCGTTTAATTAAATATGACTATTTTTAAATAAATAAAAATGGCGAAAAATCGTTATAAATTATTATAAGCAACATAGATTGAAGATAAACCAATTTGGCTTGATTTGTTTGATATTTGATGGTTGTATGTGTTTGACACGAAAATAACACTAAAGAACTGAAATATGGATGTCGAATAATATAACCATGGAAAGAATTGATTTAAATTCTAATTACGTGAATTATTTGAAAAGGCCGAGCTAACCCTCATTTCAAATAATTTATCGAGCGATTCGAATTGGAAGATACAAAGACGATTCAAGACCGACGATCTTCGTATCGGTTGGATGGGCGCTGCTGAGGTTCCTGACTGGAGTAGCTACCGTGAAGGAACGGAAGTAGTAGCCGTCTGAACGTATGTGTTGATTGGACGGATATACGAGGAATTTGACGCCTTCGGTTTCGTTCAGACCCAGAACGGACTAGTAAATGGACTGTGTGTCTGACATTGGATTTTGTTCTATATTGATTGATCTCCATTAAATATATATCTGTTTGGCGGCGGAGAATTTATTCTTTTGCTTAACGCCCTTCTCTGAGACGTACGAGCTCAGAGGTTATATATCGATAGAAATCAGTCGTATGGAATGGATTGCCTATGTGGCATGCCAAGATGCTGTGATCAAGGCTTCTGTTGCAAAGCAAAGTCTTGTGGATGATGATCAAAGCACGGTCTACGTGGCCTGGCTTTGTGTATAGCGTGGATTCGCGAGCCTCACACCTCGGTATGAGTTAAAAACGGGATACGGACCGCTGGGAGAGCACGACGTTTCTTTCTAGCTATGGTGGTGTCAGTGACCTACCAGCCCTGACATTTATATCTACTTTTCACCTTTGTGGTTGTTGGAATGCGAGGCGCCTCGATTATAGGTCTGTAAGGACCGAGAAACGTGTGTTCAGGAATACTAATCATCAAACGTAAGAGAGGACCGGCCCAGCCGAATCCAGGGTTACCCAGAGTGTGTAGTCCTGAGGCATTTGCTAGAATGTCTCGAAGCGGAGAGGAGCTTGCCCCTTGCCTTGACTCATGACGGAAATCCAATTTCCAATACGAAATAACGGATTCGATTGTAGAACTAGTATGGCGACATAGTATATGGTAGCTATGCCGCCTACGATTGATATTTATGATGCTATTCGTTTTTGAAACATATATGCACTAGTAATAATATAATGATTTTGCTTTACATGTATTAAGCATATTTGGCCATTATAAGGTAAAACTCTATCCTCCGGCTTGCGTTGCATTGTATGATGGGACTTGAGTCTTATAATGGCTTCATTCTTTTTAAAAGCATTGCGTTGTTTTAAAGAATTTACTTTGCTTTAAATGCACCAGCAATCACTGGAGTAAACCCGTTCCGCGAAAGTGGCGTGGTCCTATGATTTGCTTATTACTGTTGTTTAACTGTTAAATAGATTCCTCATACCAGTCCCCATGACTGACTCGTTGTTTGTTTCACTTTGCAAACGCGGGTGCCCTTATTTCCACATGGGCAGCCTAGTTCACAGGTGACAGGTTGTTTTTGGCTCTGCACTGTTGCATAGAATGCATTTTGGCTCATGGCGAGGCTGACTTCACAGAGATGACTTTGACATTTTCCGCCATTATTGTACTTATATTATGATTCCGCCACTGGCGATGCAGACTGCTTTACTTTCAGTACTTACTATCGTATGTATATGTACCGCCTTCGGCGATGTAGACTGATACCCTTATTATGTCTCACTGCATGTATATATTCCGCCTCTGGCGATGATGACTGATCACTTCCCTTTTATTTACTAAGTTATATCCTACGCTGTGCTATTCTGATGTTGTTACATGTTGTGATTCCGCTGTCATATCCATGTAAAATTATTCTATTTATTGTTTTTGCTATTATCTGTACTCTACTATGATGATTGATGTGTTATATTCCAATGATTATCCTTAATACCGCACCTCGGATTTTGGGATTGTCACAAATTTTCTCTAGCTTTGCTGATTTGTTCTTTGTCGATACATGCATACCTGGTTTTCTCTTTTACTTCTGGCTTGAAATAGTTGAGCTGCATGGATTTATTATGATATTTATTCTCTTTGATAAGTCAATCCAAGCTTTTGGAAAGTAAATCTTGGCAATATCATGCTTATTATGCATACTCGAACCCATCAGAGGAAACTCAGATGTACAGAATAAGTTAGGGTTTTCTGCTTGTCTTGATTCCCCTTAAGTTGTTTCTGAGACAACTTACATCACAAATTCTCACCACCAGACTACAAATAATACAAATTTTTGTCTTAATCTGGTGGGAGATTTGCTCAGAATGAATTGTGGAGGAACTGGGATTCAGGTGGAACGCCATGAAACAACTTTCTATAAACCTTTCCATTGAATCAAGTTATAAATGGTTTGTGTAGCTAGATTCCTGTTTTACAAATAAGTTTTATAATTGGATTTTCGGGTGTTAAAACTTTACTAAGTTTTGTAATTAAGTTTTGTGAAGTTATAAAACAAAGTTTTGAAATTAATCGAGTTTTAAAGTTATTTCAACTGTTCTGAAAAAGGTTAATAAATAGATTTATTTAACTTGTAAATTGAATAGATATGATCCTGTTTTTTGGTATTGAAATTTATGAAAATATAGATATTCATAAAGGGCTTATAAATGATTTAGTTTGATTTTAAGCTAAATTTTAAGGGATCAAAGCAAGGTTGATAATTTGTGAAGTGTATGAAGAAAAGAAATTTCAAGTTTTGTAATACTATTTCAAATGAATTTTTGTAAAGGATTGTACAATAAATCTAAATTTTATAAACAACGTTTATTAAAGAGATTTAAAGCCAATGCATTGGTTTTAAATGATGGTTTGCTTAATAATTGAATTATGTAAAAGTGATTGTATGTGAATGAGATTTTCAAATGTAGGAAGTGTTTTTAAGCCTTATTTGAATTGAATAGTAAATGTAACATATTGTGACATTCACCGAATATCAGGTTTTTGCATTTACAAACTTCTATTTATCCTGAAAATAAGAATGTTGTTGAGTCAAGATATGAGAGGTAAATAAACTACCCCAACTTGAACGACTTCATTGTTATCCAAGAGATGATACTAGTTTGAAAAGGAAGTAGATTGTAACGACCAGGATTTCGCCCGACCCGATCGACCGCTTGATCGACCAAGACCGTTCAAAACCCGAATACGTTAACTTTGGGAATACAACACATCAGAACAAATAACAACAGACTTTTATAAACATTATTATAATGTTACATCAGAGTATAGAATATATCAGAGTACATTGATAAATAATACAGCGGAAGATTTAATTACAACAAAACTAATACAATGCAACAAAATAATTAATTTAATCACAGCGGAAGACCATCAATGCTATGGACACAACTCTAAGCTTCGATCCAGAATCCTGCTCAATATATCTGCAAAATAAGCTACTCGACTGCCCCTGTGGAAAAGAGGGCACCCGAATTTGCAAAGTGAAAAAAAAAATATCATCGAAAAGATAAATAGCTGTTTCTTCCTATACTATGAAATAATAAATACTATAAAATAGAAATAATAAATACTATAAAATAATAAATAAATGAAGAATTTATTCTCGTAGAATCTAGTATCGTATAATCAAATAAGAAATTTCTATTGCAACATGAAATGAAACAGACAATGTAAAGGGTGTGAGTAGGAGGAGCCCCCCTTGGCTTGATCTACGGCCCGAAACTGCGGGATAAAAAACGATCTACACCAACCTCAAGGTCCATAATTAAGGATCCGACAATAAAGAAAAGAAATCTTGCATTTTTTATTTTTTGGGCATAAAGATTCCACTGACCCGTAAGAAGTGGTTCCAACCCTTGGGGATAGGGTAATTCGTCTAAGAAATTATTCCATTTTACGTATTCCCCCTAGATCCGGGAATAGCGAGATGAACTAAATGTCCTGTCCAAGCCAAGGAGCTTACTCCAAAAAGTCCTTACAAATGATGATTGAGACTAATAAACAAAGCTATTTTGTGTCTGTACCCCCCTAAAATCTGAGCACTCTATTCCATTTCATTTATCAAGAGAAGAATGATTGAAAAAAAAGAGTATTGGTATCTCTTAAACTTTTAATATTGAATATAGCAATAGTACCAATTGTACTAAATCTACATATATTTTTCCTTATCAATTAGTACTGGGGAAGAAAAGGAACTTCCCATATTTATCTGATGAGACATGCGAAACAAAAGAAATACTACGGGTCAGTCATGGGACTGGTGCGAGAAATCTTTACTTAACTTATCTAATAAGTAGGCTAATCACAGGACCACGCCGCTAAAGCGGAATAGGTTTACTGCATTGGATTGCCAGTGCATAAATTTAAATAAAGTAAATCATTAAAACAACGCAATGCTTTTTAGAAAAATGAAACCATTATCAGACTCAGGTCCCATCACACAATGCAACGCAAGCCGGAGGATAGAGTTTTACCTTATAATTGTCAAAAATGCTTGATACGATAAAAACGAATTTGGTATTATTATTAGAGTATATATGTTTAAAAACATTTCAATCATAATGTATTAATCATAGACGGCATAACTACCATATACTATGTCGCCATACTAGTTCTACAATCAAAACCGCATGGTGTCATATTGGAAATTGGGTTTCCATCAAGAGTCAAGGCTAGGAACGATCTCCTGACTGATTCGAGACACTCTAGCAATGTCTCAGGATTCGGATGCTGGTGAACCCTTGGATCCTGCAAGGCCGGTCCCCTAATAGTGCAATGGGTTGGATTAGTTATGCCGGAACATACGCTTCTCGATTCTATTGGACCTATAAATTGGCCATTGCGGCCAATAAAAATCCGAGGCACCTCAAAATCCATCAACCACATAAGTAAATTGTCGGGTCGTGTTAAAGCCAAACACCACTTCTAGAGAAAGAAACGTGTACACTCCCTGCGTTCCCTTGCTCCGTTTTTGACTCATACCGGGGTGTGAGGCTCACGAGGTAACGAAATACACAAAGCTATGCCTAAATAGGCTATGCTTTGATCATCATCCACAAGGCTTTGCTTTTCAACAAAAGCCTTGATCAATTGCATCTTGGCATGCCACATTGATAGTCCACACCATGCGATCGCTAACTACTAATATATAACCTCTGAGCTCATGCGTCTCAGAGAAGGGTGTTAAGCAAGAGAATAAATTCTCCGCCACCAACAGATATATATTAAATAGAAACCAATTTACATGGAATGAAATCCAATGTCAGACACACATCCATTTACAAGTCCGTTCTGGGTCTGAACGAAACCGGAGGCACCTTATACCTCGCATATCCGAATGATCAACAATACGCCCAGACAACTACCACTGGAACCTTTTCAAGGTAGCAACTCCAATCAAAGGCATCAGTTGTCCTCATCCATTCGATGTGAAGATCGTCGGTCTTCAACCACCGTCTTCATCTTCGACTTTTAATCGTCGTAATAATTATTCAGAATGGGTTAAACCCGGTCATTCCGAATAACTCGCGTATTTTTATAATTAAAAATCAAATGTAATAAGGATACATCCAACGCCTCTTTCCAATTTAGAATGTTCTTTAAATAAATATTCATATAACTAGGGAAAGGTTCCCATTAATTTTATCAAAGATAAAATCCTTTAGATTTGTTCTTAAATCTTATTTTCAAAGATTTACTAAAATTCCAATTCAGTTTTAATATCAAAATCACTACTTTACAATTATTCCAATTTAAGAAATAAATCTTATTTTTAACTGGGTTAAAGAATCAATGCCATTTGAAAACATTGTTCACGATAAACCCAAAATCATTTTTCCAATAAATAAATTGAAATACCAATAATCTTAGTTGAGAGATTTTTCTTTATTTAAAAGAAATCCTTTGTTTAAAAAATATTCTTTATATGAAGGATATTCCGAATCGGAAAGCGACTCAATCATTTACCATATAACTTTGGTTATATGGATTTCATACATCGTATGTAAATGACAATAATAATAAATAATCATCAAACCATCCATTCAACATCCAAAGTGAAGTTCACAACTGTGTGGGCATTAAAATGAAATAATAACGCTCATCGCAGCCTTTCAATCTATCGATTGACATACGAATAAACATTAGGATGGGTGTATATCAATTATCATCCCAATACCCGTGTGCGGTTTTCAGCCAACAACAGTACATATAATTAAATAATTGGTTAATGAATTTAACCAATTTTAATACTATCAACATGTTGGTAATGATGGACAAAATTGATATTTTATTCCTAATATCGCAATAAAATACAAATCGGACTCGCATAATTTCTTTTACATTTCTAATATATAATAGGATGTAATTTATTTATATGACATTATTGTGGATGACAAATAAAAGGTAGTTTACATTATACTTAATTTGTATGTAAATTATCCTTAATGTAAAAGACATAATCTCATTTGTATATATTTTAAGATATAACTCAACGCATAAAATGTTTATTTTAAATTGCATACAAATTCTAATGTATGTATTACCATACAGAAACGTCACTTTAACTCGCCTATACATTCTAATGTATATTTTGACCAGTCCATGATTCTTATGATTGAATATAAGTTCTAATGTAAGTTTGCAATTAAAAAGGATTTTTATATTTGTATATAAATTCTCTTGTATGTTATGCAAATAAAAATGATTATTATATTTGCATGTAAATTCTATTGTATGCTATGCAAATAAAAATGATTATTTTATTTGCATATAAATTATATCTCAATAAAATGTATAAGAAGAGTGATACATTCATTTGTCGACAATTCTATTTTATCAAAATGCTATTTGTGTTTAATTCTTATTTGACAAAAATGTCCTTTTTGGGTTTCAATCAATATAATTTGACAAAATGAGTGTTTGATTCAACTAATATAAATTGACAAAAGTGATTATTTTGTTCCAACCTTTTAAAAATGACAAAATTAAATAAATTTTGTCTCATTCTATTTAAATGATAAAAATGTATCTTTTTGTATTGCAACAAAAGGACAAATAAACCTTCTCTATCTTTTTACTCTTTTTATTGAAGCCATGATGACACTAAAAATATACCTTCTTAATTCTTATTTTTTATTTTAATCTATGATGAAAATAAAATCATTTTATTTATTTTAACAAAATTACAACTACGATGAATTCATTTTATCGTAATCCTTTTATTTACTCTAGTTTAAAAGTAAAAATGATATTTTTAATCCTGATCTTTTATATATATCTAAAATGTAATAAAAGTGTAACTACTTTAACTATGCTTTTTATTTGCATCTAACATGCAAATAAAAATGTAATATTTTAATTTATGAATTATTTGCATCAAGGAATGCAAATAAAAATACAACTTTTATCTTCATGTTTTGTTTGCATCAAAGGATGCAAACAAAAATGCAACTTTCTAATTCAAGGTTTTATTTGCAACAAGGAATACGAATAAAAATTCAACCATTAATTCAGTATTTTATTTGCCTCAAGGAATGCAAATAAATATGCAACTTTTAATTTCATAGTTTATTTGCATCAAAGAATGCAAATAAAAATTCAACTTTTAAATACGATGTTTATTTGCATGAAAGAATGCAAATAAAAATTTAACTTTTAAATACTATGTTTATTTGCATTAAGGAATGCAAATAAAATAAGACATTTTATTGCAATGTTTTATTTGCATCAAATAATGCAAATAAAATATAACTTTTTATTTCAACGTTTATTTGCATCAAAGTATACAAATAAAAATATATAATCCTTTTACTATGATGTTTATTGGCATCCAAATATGCAAATAAAATATGACCTTTAAACTACGTTGTTTATTTGCATCTAAATTTGCAAATAAAATATAACCTTTTAACTATGTTGTTTATTTGCATTCAAGAATGCAAATAGAAGTTCGACCTTTAAATACGGTGCTTATTTGCATCAAAGAATGCAAATAAAAATATAATATGTAAGAACCCATAAATTCCCTGGTAAGGAAAGAGCGGATACTTTGAGAACAACACACGAAAGAACGCAAACAGAAGAACAATTCATTGTATATTACAACAATTCCATCAGAATACAAGAATATACAGAGTATGAATAAGTGTTACACAGAAAAATATCAGAGATTTAAATTACATTTAATTACATCACGGCATCGGAAAATAATACAAAATACAACTGAAGAAGATACACGGATACAAAGCTTTCCAAATATCGTTCCAGCTGTAAACCAGGATCCTGCGAATATAAATGTGCAAAAAACCAAAACTACTAGCTGCCCGTGCGGAAAATAAGGGCACCCAGAGTTTAGGTTAAAACAATAAACTCCAGGTTAGTCATGTGACTGGTGTGAGAACTAAAACAGTTATTAATCTTTATTTTAAAATTAGGTAAATCAAGGGACCACGCCGTTTAACATGGAACGGGTTTCCTCCCAAGAATACCAGTGCATAAAACGAACAGCGCAATGCTAAATAAAGAAAAATGAAGCTATTATAAGACCCAGGTCCTATCACACAATGCAACGCAAGCCGGGGGATAGGGTTTTACCTTATAATAGCCAAAGAATGCTTGATACGCTAAATTTCATGTTTTAATTCTTAATCAGACTCCAACCGTAAATTAGTAAGAGAACGATTCCCTAAGTAATAACCCCGAAGGCCGAAACCAACATCAGACCAATACCCAGGAAACCACCCATCTTAGCTCGCTTCCAGTTAGTTTCTGATTTTATATACAATCATAAATATCAATCATAGGCGACATGAGCGTCCCATGCCAATATGTTGCCATATATATGTTTACAATCAAAACCGCACATATCGTATTTGGAAATTGGATTTCCAACTGTGAACCGAGGTAAAAGATAGTCCTCTACCGATTCGAGACTGTCTAGCCCGAGTCTCAGGAACAGTCGCAACTGCCCCTTGGATCGTCAGGGCCGGTCCACCGATGTGGATTATAATGCCTGAACACTACGTTTCCCCGCCCTTTGGGGCGTAAATGAGCCAACAAATGACTCCATCGGCTTCACATAGTCACCGATATATCCGAGGCGCCTCGCAACAGCAACAACCACATAAGTCAAACTCGTCAGGGCGTGTAAAACCACTGACGCCACTTCTAGCTAGAAAGAAACGCATGTCCCCCCTGAGGTCCTTCTCCTGTTTCTGTTTCACAACCGGGTTGTGAGGCTCACGAATCAACGCTACACAAAGCTACGCCACTAAGGCCGTGCTTTGATCATCAACCATAAGACTTTGCTTTTCAACAAAAGCCTTGATCATTCGCATCTTAGCATGCCACACAGGCAATTCACGCTATGCAACCGATATCAATCACACAGAATGAAATCCGATGTCAGACACACATCCATTTACAAGTCCGTTCTGGGTCTAAACGAAACCGGAGGGACCTAGTACCCCGTATATCCATCGATCTCCAAGTACGTCTGGACGACCACCAACTGATTCCCTCCTCTTGGGTGTACGGCCCAATCAAGATCATCAGTAATTATCCAAACGACGTGAAGACCTCCGGTCTTCAACCACCGTCTTCATCTTCGACTGATCGCTGAATCAGTTATTCAGAATGGGATAAACCCGGTCTTTCTGAATAACTCGCGTATATAATAAACAAGTGTTACACAAACACAACATACGCCTCATTCCAATTCATCAGTCACTAACCGTAAATTAACAAGAGAATAATTCCCCAAATATTAACCCCGAGGGCCGAAACCAACATCAGATCAATACCCAGGAAACCGTTCTGCTTAGCTAACCTACAATTAGTTTCTAAATTTCACATTCTTAGTGAAAGGTTCCCATTAATTTTTTCAAAGATAAATTCTTTAAATTTATTCTTTAATCTTCTTTTGAATATCGATTCAACTAATCGGGATTAGCGAACCACACTAAAGTAATCATTTACTTTATTTCCCAATCCCAACCTATTCATCCCATGAAGTAAAACTAGTGATACTTCATATCTAACACCACGGTGTTATCTGTAAATTCAATTACCATTTCACGTTCAAATCTAATTAAAGATTTAACTATCGCCTGGAGCAAAACTGGTGATACTCCATTCTCGATCTTTTCAATCTAATTAAAGATTCATTAAAACTCCACTTAGTTTTAATCTGTGACTGGGTTAAAGAATCAGTGCCATTTAAAACACGGTTCACGATAAACCCCAAAATCACATCATTTTTCAATCAGTCCTTAACCGTAAATTAGCGAGTGAGCAATTCCCTAAGTATTAACCTCGAAGGCCGAAACCAACATCAGATCAATACCCCATAAACCATTCAACTTAACTAATCTCCAGTTAGTTTCTGATTTTCTTAACTCCTTTGGGTCTAAGAACAATATTATTGAAGATACCGTTCACGACAACCCAAAATCACATTCTATTAATTATCGGGTTAAAGAACAAGTGTTATTTAAAACATTGTTCACGACAAACCCAAAAATCAATACCAATTCAATTCCAATTAAATATTATTTAATTGGTACACTTCATTAAATCTAAATAAAAAGATTTAATCTTTTTCTCCACTGGGCTTAAGAACATTGTTAATGAAGACACCATTCACGACAAACCCAAATCACATTTGATATTCAATACAAGGCTCTGAATAGAAAATATATCGGCTTATATTCAATATCAAATTCTATGACCAACAAATATCGTATTGGAAATAACGATACATATATATATCTTTCAAATTTCCATAACAACATCTATATAATCACGTAATCCAACTTCGAAATATTCCAAAGACAATTTCGATTCAAATCCATGCCAATTCAATTATTGGGAATTCTGGTTATTTTCAAAACCACTTCAAATCCAATTTATTTATTTTAAAAAAATAAATAGAATTATAATTCTAGTTCGAAACTAGTTCATTTCGATAAAATTCTATTTTTATTTTTCAAATATGGAGTTTTTCATCCCAATTCTTCAAAAATCATTTCTTATGATTTTACAAAAATTATTGATATTTTTAATAATTTTATTAAGGCCCGTACAGTCGATTTCCATTAACGGCCATCGAACTACACTTATAACGACCTTTTTCAAATTTGATTTGGACATAATTCCAAATCCAACCGTTAGATCTCAGATTTCTAATATTCATTAGAAAGCTCTTTTCGATACGAAACCAATGGTTCCTGTTTTAGGAGAATCCAACGGTCGGATCTCCCGTAATGTCCGTTCGAAGTCAAGGGTCGAAATTCACGAACTACCGCAGCGCGGCGCGTTCTATTCAGGCCATTATATATATATATATATATATTATATATATTTCATCGATTTCCTTTCAAAACGTATTTTATAAATTGTTTTAAATTCGTTTTCAAATTGATTTCAATTCAATTTCAATTTAATTCGAATTTCAAATCATTTCACTTTAATTCGAATTTCAACTCGTTTTACTTTAATTCGAATTTCAATTCTATCCAATTTAATTCGAGTTTCAAATCTATTCAATTTTAATTCGAATTTCAAATCTATTCAATTTAATTCGAATTTCAAATCTATTCAATTTAATTCGAATTTCAAATCTATTCAATTTAATTCGAATTTCAAATCTATCAATTTAATTCGAATTTCAAATCTATTCAATTTTAATTCGAATTCAATTCTATTCAATTTCAATTCGAATTCAATTCTATTCAATTTCAATTCGAATTTCAAATCATTTCAAAATATCAGAATTTGAAATCACTTCCTTTTCTATATTCATTATAAAAATGAATAAAATCGATATAAATATCGTTCACGTCAAAATGGCGTCAATCTAATCAACATGGCTTCATATATTTCTATTTTCAAATATTCTAGTTCAAATATTTCTTTTCAAATATTTCTATTCAAATATTTCCTTTTTCAAATATTTCTATTCAAATATTTCCTTTTCAAATATTTCTATTCAAATATTTCCTTTTCAAACTGGAATGAGGTTCAATCAATTACCATAGATTGTACTTCTATGGATTTACATACAACGCATGTATACCTCGACAATGACAAATAATCAACCATCATCCAAAGTGCATTCTACCCTGTATAAGCATCAAATATAAATATTTAACGCTTATAACAGTCTGTCAATCAATCGATCGACATACAACTAATTATTGGGATTAGTGTAATTCATATATCATCCCAATACCCATGTGGGGTTTCAAACAATCAAACACAGATTTTATTTGTGCAGTTGGGCGATGTGTAAAATTTACCATCCCAATCAATATCAGTCAAATGTGTATATATAAACAAATTGTCCGATTTGTTTATATTAGTTTATTTCATTTCATATACACGTTAAAAATTCTATTTTTAACTATAAAATATTTTTAACTACCTAAATATTTTATTTTATTTCACATCACATTACACAATCAATTACACATCAAAATCAAACAAACAAGCATACAAGCCGTCCATGGTCTGTGGACGATGGGTGTCGGGTGCTACTAAACACCGTCTGCATCCTAGTATAAATTTCTACTAGAAATTAAATTAAAGGTGAGGAGTTCTCACAGAGGGTTCCACTCCGCCATTCTTTATTTTTGAACGGTCTGGATTCTGTTTCGCTTTCAGTCAGTTCCATCGCAATCTATTTCACTCTGTTCATAATAAAAATCACATTTTTATTATTTATTTTTATATTTAAAAATCATATTTTTACATTTCTACTTCTATAAAGATCACATCTTTAACTTCACTTCATATATATAAAAATCAAATTTTTTATTATTATACCTATATAAAAATCATATTTTTATATCTCTACATATATAAAAATTATATTTTTAACCTTCTTATAATACAAAAATTATATTTTTATAATGTTAAGAATCTTATCTTTTCACATCTAAATCCTTACTTTAAATAAAAAAATCGAACCTTTTCTTAAAGATTAATCAAACCTTTTTTTATATATACCGCTAACTACACAATACAAATCATATTTTAAAATGATGACTCGTATTTATAAAATTGATTTAAAATAATATGTTATTCATATAAAAACTGTTTTAAATAGATAAAAAAAAATCAAAGCTTTTATTGGCTAAAATCCTAGATTTTTTTCTTTGAATCAAAATCAGAAAAAAGGGAAGAAAGAAAAAGAATCACTCACGATGTTCGAAGGAAAAGGGAGCGCTGAGGCAAGGGGGTGCTCGCGAATCAGTGCTCGTCAGAGTGGCTGGCGCAAGCGGTCTTCGATGGGGTTCGATTGTGGAGGCGTCGGATTCCAATTCGCGAGGGGGAGAAGAACAACGGAGGAGGGAGGTTTCTGTTGGCGTCGTGCTCGAGGTGGGTGGGGGTTTATTGCGGTGGCGCGCGAGGGCATCAGGGGAGGCGGTGGCTCGGTTGATCTTGCGGTGGCGTGCGAGGCTGCTTTGGGCTCGGTTTCAAGAAGAGAGCGAGGGAGGAGAGCGAGGGGGCGACGGAAGGGGAAGGAATGGTCGGAGGGGAGGCGCAAGGCCAGGCGATGGCGGAGGCTGTGGTGAGCGGTTGCGGCGCGATCGAGAGGGCTGAGCGGGATTTTTGATTTTTAATTTAGGGTTAGGAAATAAGAAAAGGGGGCTGAGGTTAGGGTGTTATATAATATATATATATATATATTAATTTTAATTTTTTTCTTCAAAAAGCGACTTTTTAATTCGAATTCAAAATCGAATCCACCGACTGTCGTCCTAGCGTATTACCCCCATTCCGAACACAATGGGTTATGTATCGTAAGCTGATTCAATCGTTTCGATCAGTTTTCGTCAAAATCAAAATATAACTCTATATATTGAATTTGAACGCGCATTTCAATTTACCGGGACCACATACAGATTCAGAAAATTCCAGAAAAATTATTTCTAGCTTCGTATTGACGATACAGTCCTAACAAAACTAGTTTCGTCAAATTCTGAGACCGTTTGAAAAATGACCATTTTCCAGTCGATTAAAATCAACTAAAACTGGTCAAATGCGTTTTCTTTTGCCACGCTCACATATTGAATCGAAAAATTACAAAAATTGGAATCTAGCAATAAATTGACATCCCGGATCCGACAAAAGTGGTTTCGTCGAAATCCGAGGTCGTTTGCAAAATTTCCATTTTTAAGGGCTAGAATTCCATAGTGACTATTCTGAAAATTCATTTGGCCATAACTTTTGATTCCCGCTATGAAATTTCGATTTTTCGGATTCGTTGGAAAGATATTCTCAATTAGATTCTAATATTTTTTGTTTCACCAAATTCCGGTTTAATTTGCACCCTGTACATTCATTTGAATTTTGAAATCGAATTATCGAACTACCGCGCCATTTTCAATTCCTTTTATATATATAAATAAATATTTATATTCTAACGACGATCTATATAAATATATACGTTCGAATCATATTCAAAATAAATTTATCGTCGATATTATTTAAAATAATTCATTTTGAATATTCAAAATTCGCCAAAATTTCCAAAATAAAAATTTTAAATTGGCCTAGATTTCCGGGTTATTACAATCTCCCCCACTTAAAACTTTTCGTCCCCGAAAAGGAACGAAGCCGAAAGTTGTTTAACTAATCAACTCAACTTCCGTTATTTTCATTACGGCTTAAGTTCTTCAACTTTTCAGTTTCTAAGAACTTTTCAAATTTTTCAAAAATTTGGGTAACACCCTAAATTTTCGAAAAATTTCGCCATAACCTCCCTTGCACCATGGACTTCGGGATATTTCATATAGCCTCCCATGGCCTTCTTCATTCCAAAAGAAAAAGAAAAAGCCAGGCGGCTAGCCAATCGGCTCATAATATCACCCAAAACTCAAGAAATACAATAAACATGTACCTATTTGTCGGGCAAACAATTTTATTCCTCTTCTCTAGCCTTCTTGCTATGACCTATTCAATGTAAGTACATGTATATGCATGCAAATGCGACTAATTTTCAATACAATTTAATATTTGATACAATGTGGATAAAGGTTCAATATTTAATTAATCAATCAATAATCAAACAACACAATCAGCAATCCATTAGTTGGTTATCATTTCAAATTTATAACTTTGATATATAGTCTAAAAATCAGATTTTTGATGCAAAATCACAACAATAAGCTCTATCTAATTTTGGTTCTCACACCAGTCAATAGGAAATATATAGATATCACACCTTCGAAACTCGAATACCAATTCTGATGATGTTCGAACTATCATCAGAATCATCTCTGGGCGACTAGAGTGTGATTCTATATCTATCGAATATATCCGAGGCGTCAATACACGTGGATCAGACGTATACTAAAATCTCTATATACTTGATTGTCCAAATCAATACAAATGACTATTCAAATACGAATAATTGAATTAAATTTTCAAAACAAAAAGTGTTTTCACTTTAAAAATATACTCTTCACACTCGTTCTAGGATACTACTGATCCCATCTCTAACAAGTCATTCCCATTGGATATTACTAATCCAATTTCTGATGAATTATTTCGTATGGTTCTAATGTCTCTTGTTCTCTGAACTTTGTAAACCAAAGCTCTGATACCAAATGTAAGACCCCGTAACTTCCCCGGTAAGGAAAGAGCGGTTACTTTGAGAACAACACACGAAAGAACGCAGACAGAAGAACATTTCATTGTATATTACAACAACTCCATCAGAATACAAGAATATACAGAGTATGAATAAATGTTACACAGAGAAATATCAGAGATTTAAACTACATTTAAATACATCACTGCAGCGGAAAATAATACAAAATACAACTAAAGAAGATACACGGATACAAAGCTTTCCGGATATCGTTCCAGCTGTAAACCAGGATCCTATGAATATAAATCCGCAAAACCAAAACTACTAGCTGCCCGTGCGGAAAATAAGGGCACCCAGAGTTTAGGTTAAAACAATAAACTGTAGGTCAGTCATGTGACTGGTGTGAGAACTAAAACAGTTATTAATCTTTATTTTAAAATGAGGTAAATCAAGGGACCACGCCGTATAACACAGAACGAGTTTCCTCCCAAGAATACCGGTGCATAAAACAAACAGCGTAATGCTAAATAAAGAAAAATGAAGCTATTATAAGACCCAGGTCCTATCACATAATGCAACGCAAGCCGGGGGATAGGGTTTTACCTTATAATAGCCAAATAATGCTTGATACGCTAAATTTCATGTTTTAATTCTTAATCAGACTCCAACCGTAAATTAGTAAGAGAACGATTCCCTAAGTATTAACCCCGAAGGCCGAAACCAACATCAGACCAATACCCAGGAAACCACCAATCTTAGCTTGTTACCAGTTAGTTTCTGATTTTATATACAATCATAAATATCAATCATAGGCGACATGAGCGTCCCATGCCACTATGTCGCCATATATATGTTTACAATCAAAACCGCCCATATCTTATTTGGAAATTGGATTTCCATCTGTGAACCGAGGCAAAAGACAGTCCTCTACCGATTCGAGACTGTCTAGCCCGAGTCTCAGAAACAGCCACAACTGCCCCTTGGATCGTCAGGGCCGGTCCACCGATATGGATTATAATGCCTGAACACTACATTTCCCCGTCCTTTGGGGTGTAAATGAGCCAACAAATGACTCCATTAGCTTCACATAGTCACCGATATATCCGAGGCGCCTCGCAACAGCAACAACCACATAAGTCAAACTCGTCAGGGCGTGTAAAACCAATGACGCCACTTCTAGCTAGAAAGAAACGCATGTCCCCCCTGAGGTCCTTCTCCCGTTAATAGTTCACAACCGGGGTGTGAGGCTCGCGAATCAACGCTACACAAAGCTACGCCACAAAGGCCGTGCTTTGATCATCAACCACAAGACTTTGCTTTTCAACAAAAGTCCTGATCATTCGCATCTTAGCATGCCACACAGGCAATTCACGCTATGCAACCGATATCAATCACACAGAATGAAATCCGATGTCAGACACACATCCATTTACAAGTCCGTTCTGGGTCTGAACGAAACCGGAGGCACCTAGTACCCCGCATATCCATCGATCTCCAAGTACGTCTGGACGACCACCAACTGATTCCCTCCTGTAATAACCCGGAAAATCTGGGCCAGTTTAAAATTTTTATTTTGGCAATTTTAGCGGATTTTGAATATTTAAAATAGATTATTTTAATTATAATCGACGAGAAATTTATTTTGAATAGAATTCGAGCGTATATATTATATACGTCGTCGTTAGAATATAAAATATTTATATATAATTATAAATAGAATTGAAAATGGCGCGGTAGTTCGATAATTCGATTTCAAACTTCAATTGAATGTACCGGGTGCAAAACAATCCGGATTTTAGTGAAACCAAAAACATTAGGATCTAATTGATGATATCTTTCCAACGAAGTTGAGAAACTGAGATTTCACTTTATAAATGATGAGATATGTCCAGTTGAAAATTCTGAATAGTCGCTATGGAATTCAGGCCCTTAAAAATGGACATTTTGCAAACAACCTCGGATTTCGACGAAACTAGTTTTGTTGGGTCCGGGATGTAAAGTTATTGCTAGGTTTCAAATTTCATAATTTTTCGAATCAATATGTGAGCGTGGCAAAGGAAAACGCGTTTGACCAGTTTCAGTTGATTTTAATCGACTGGAAATTGGCCATTTTTCTAACGGTCTCAGAATTCGACGAAACTAGTTTTGTTAGGACCGTATCGTCAATACGAAGCTAGAAAATATTTTTCTGCAATTTATAGAGTTAGTATGTGACCCCGGTAATTCGAAATGTACGTTTAAAATTCAATATAGTGATTTAAATGTAAATTCAACGGAAACTGATCGAAACGGTCGAATCAGCTTACGATACATATCCCATTGTGTTCGGAATGGGGGTAATTAGCTATGGACGACAGGCGGTGGGCCTTGTTTCGAGGTCGAATGGAAAAGCTACTTTTTGAAATAAAGCAATATAAAAAAATAAAATAAAATAATAACTTTCTCTCTCTTTCCCTTTTTACCAAGTCAACCCCCCCCCCTCGATTTCATTTCAGAAGTAATAAAAGAAAAAAAAAACCCTAAAACCCGATCCCCAATTCCCAGTCGCCACCGTCGATCGCACGCCCCCCTTCCCTCCGGCGCCTCGCCCTCCGATCCATCCCTCCCTCCTCTCGTACTCTCCCTCCTCTCCTTCCTGATGTCACCGCCACCCGAATCGACTGCAACCAGCCTCCGCCCGCCGCAGATGGCCTCCGCGTCTCCCCCTCCTCCCTCACGAACCCGCGACAGAGAAACCCCCCCCCCGTAAGTGTTTCTGAATTTTATTTAATTTATAAACTAACTGTTTTTTTTTTATATATAATGTTAAAACTAATTTTATTTACTGTTAAAACTGTTTTTTTATAAAATGTTAAAACTGAATTTTTTTAAAAAGGTGAAAACTGTTTTTTTATAAAATGTTAAAACTGAATTTTTTTAAAAAGGTGAAAACTGAATTTTTTAAAAGGTGAAAACTGAATTTTTTAAAATGTTAAAACTGAATTTTTTAAAATGTTAAAACTGAATTTTTTAAAATGTTAAAACTGAATTTTTTAAAATGTTAAAACTGAATTTTTTAAAATGTGAAAACTGAATTTTTTAAAATGTGAAAACTGAATTTTTTTAAAAGGTATAAAACTGAATTTTATTTTAAAGTATAAAACTGAATTTTATTTTAGTATAAAACTGAATTTTATTTTAGTATAAAACTGAATTTTATTTTAGTATAAAACTGAATTTTATTTTAGTATAAAACTGAATTTTATTTTAAGTATAAGACTGAATTTTATTTTAAGGTTTAATATAGGAAAAAGGTTTTAACTTTAAAATAGGAAAAGGTTTTAACTTTAAAAGGAAAAAGATTTGATCTTTATTAGAAAAAAAGGAAAACTTTTTATTAGAAAAGGCGAAGTCTATATTTTTGAAATGGAATTTTTATCTATATGGCATCGAAATAAAAATAGAATTTTTATATATAGAACTTCGATAGAAAAATAGAATTTTATATATGGAATAGCGAAGTAAAAATTCGATTTTTGCATATGTAGAGAATACGGGCGAAGAAAGTGATATCGACGAGAACAGTGAAGATTTCCTGCATAAGAAGTGCCGTGGAGCTAGGATAGCTATAAGTGAGAATTTCTCACCTTTCAATTTAATTTTTCTAGTTATATATATATACTAGGATGCAGACGGTGCTTAGTAGCACCCGACACAATCGTCCACAGACCATGGACTTGTTTGTTTGGCTGTTTGGTTATGGATTGTGATATTGGTTTGAATGTGGTTTGTGGTGTGAAAAATCGAATCGATAAATTGGTTAGGATTAGACGTGCGCCGTTATAAGGCGAAGGAGTAAGGCTAGGTTAGACTCTTACTCCAAATTTTGTGATTTGCAAAATGAAATTGATTTGATTGATGTGTGAATGGCGTGGGCCTTCACTAGACCGGGGATAAGGCTAGGCCTCGTCCCGTTTCTAGTATCGTGCCGTTATGCCGCCGAAATTTTCTAAAATATGTTAAAAAAATAAAAATATCATTTTATTTAAAGAATGAACTGAATAGAAATTCATATGTTGGAATAAAATGTTTTATCGTTAAAAATATAATTTTTAACGTGAATGTGAATAAATAAAATATTCATTTACAAACCAGACGGTTTGTTTATGTACACCTATTTGAAGGACATTGATTGGGATGATAAATTTCACACATCGCCCAACTGCACGAATAAAATATGTGTTTGATTGTTTGAAACCCCACACGGGTGTTGGGATGAAATTTGAAGTTCACTCATCCTGATTTATTAAATATGTCGATCGGTTGATTGACAGGCTGTTTTAAGCGTTAGATATCTATATTTGATGCTTATACAGTGTAGTGCACTTTGGTTGATGGTTGATTATTTTTCCATGCTATTATATACATGTGTTGTATGAAAATCCATATAATTAACTTTATATGGTAATTGATTGAGCCTCATTCCAATTTGAAAAATAAAGAATATTATAAAATAAAAGTTCATGTGTTGACAGTACTCATTCATTGAGATTGGTCATGTGTTGAACAAAATATTTTAGTAATAAAATTTACATCTTCGTAATATAAAATAAAGGTTCATGTGTTGACAGTACTCATTCATTGAGATTGGTCATGTGTTGAACGAAGTATTTTGATAATAACAACTATTTTGAAAAAGAAATATTTGAAATAGAATATTTGAAAATAGAAATTTATGAAGCCGTGTTGAGTAGATTGACGCCATTTTGACGTAAACGAAAACGATTTCGAAATGAATTGAATTGAAAACGATTTCGAAATGAATTGAATTGAAAACGATTTCGAAATGAATTGAATTGAAAACGATTTCGAAATGAATTGAATTGAAAACGATTTCGAAATAAATTGAAACGAAAACGATTTCGAAATGAATTGAATTGAAAACGATTTCGAAATGAATTGAATTGAAAACGATTTCGAAATGAATTGAATTGAAAACGATTTCGAAATGAATTGAATTGAAAACGATTTCGAAATGAATTGAATTGAAAACGATTTCGAAATGAATTGAATTGAAAACGATTTCGAAATGAATTGAATTGAAAACGATTTCGAAATAAATTGAATTGAAAACGATTTCGAAATGAATAGAAAGCGAATTGAATTGAATTCAAATTGAATTGAAATTTGAATTGAATAAAAACGAATTTATAAAGAAGAATTCAATTTTGCTTTGAAGTGAAATGGAAGTTGAAATAGATTTTGAAACGAATTTTAAAACTATTTATATAATTCGTTTTAAATAGAAATCGAAGAAGTATATATTATATATATTATATATATATAATATAATGGCCTGAATAGAACGCGCCGCGCCGCGGCAGTTCGCGAATTTCGACCATTTATTTCAAACGGACATTGCGGGAGATCCGACCGTCGGATTCTCCTAAAACCGGAACCGTTGGGTTCGTATCGAAAAGAGCTTTCTAATGAAGGTTAGAAATTTGAAATCTAACGGTTGGATTTGGAATTATGTCCAAATCAAATTCGAAAAAGGTCGCTGTAAGTGCAGTTCGACGGCCATTGGTGGAAATCGACTGTACGGGCCTTGATAAAATTATTAAAAATAGTAATAATTTGTGTAAAATCATAAGAAATGATTTGGGAAGAATTGGGATGAAAAACTCCATATTTGAAAAGATAAAAATAGATTTTTATCGAAATGAACTAGTTTGGAACTAGAATAGTAATTTATTTATTTTTAAATAAATAAATTGAATTTGAAAAGGGTTTTGAAAATAACCAAAATTTCCAATGATTGCATTGGAGTGGATTTGAATCGAAATTGTCTTCGGAATATTTCGATGTTGGAATTCGTGATTAAACGGGTGTTGTTATGGAAATTTGAAAGATATATATTTATATCGTTATTTCCAATACGACATTTGTTAGTCGTAGAATTTGATATTGAATATAAGCCGATATATTTTCTATTCAAAGCCTTGTATTGAATATCAAATGTGATTTGGGTTTGTCGTGAATGGTGTCTTCATTAACACCGTTCTTGAACCCAGTTGAGAAAAGATTAAATCTTTTTATTTAGATTTAATGAAGTGTGCCAATTAAATGATATTTAATTGGAATTGAATTGATATTGATTTTTGGGTTTATCGTGAACAGTGTTTTAAATAACACTCGTTCTTTAACCCGATAATTAATAGAATGTGATTTTGGGTTTATCGTGAACCGTGTTTTAAATGACACTGATTCTTTAACCCAGTCGAAGATTAAAACTAAGTGGAGTTTTAATGAATCTTTAATTAGATTAAAATGATCGAGAATGGAGTATCACCAGTTTTGCTCCAAGCGATAGTTAAATCTTTAATTAGATTTAAACGTGGAATGGTAATTGAATTTACCGATAACACCGTGGTGTTAGATATGAAGTATTACCAGTTTTACTTCATGGGATGAATAGGTTGGGATTGGGAAATTAAAACAAATGATTACTTCGGTAAGGTTCGCTAATCCCGACTAGTTTGAATTGAGATTCAAAAAAAAATAGAATAAAGAATAAATTCAAGGAATTTATCTTGGATAAAATTAATGGGAACCTTTCCCTATGAATGTGAAATTTAGAAACTAACTGTCGGTTAGCCAAGCAGAATGGTTTTCTGGATATTGATCTGATGTTGGTTTCGGCCTTCGGGGTTAATATTTGGGGAATTATTCTCTTGATTAATTTGCGATTAGTGACTAATGAATTGGAATGAGGCGTATGTTGTGTTTGTGTAACACTTTTATAATATATACGCGAGTTATTCGGAAAGACCGGGTTTATCCCATTCTGAATAACTGATACGACGATAAGTCGAAGATGAAGACGATGGTCGAAGACCGGAGGTCTTCACGTCGTTTGGGTGATAACTGATGATCTTGATTGGGCTGTACACCCAAGAAGATGGAAACAGTTAGTGATCGTCCAGACGTACTTGGAGATCGATGGATATGCGGGGTACTAGGTGCCTCCGGTTTCGTTCAGACCCAGAACGGACTTGTAAATGGACTGTGTGTCTGACATCGGATTTCATTCTGTGTGACTGATATCGGTTGCATAGGATGGTTTGCCTGTGTGGCATGCTAAGATGCAAATGATCAAGGCTTCTGTTGAAAAGCAAAGTCTTGTGGTGACGATCAAAGCACGGCCTTTGTGGCGTAGCTTTGTGTAACGTTTACCTCGCGTGTTTCACACCAGGTATGAACCAAAAACGGGAGACGGACCTCAGGGAGGACTTGCGTTTCTTTCTAGCTAGAAGTGGCGTTAGTGGTTTTACACGCCCTGACGAGTTTGACTTATGTGGTTGTTGCTGTTGCGAGGCGCCTCGGATTGATCGGTCGTTCTCGAACCGATGGAGTCATTTGTTGGCTCATTGACACCCCAAAGGGTGGGGAAACGTAGTGTTCAGGCATTTTAATCCACATCGGTGGACCGGCCCTGACGATCCAAAGGCTTGACTGAGTACTTGCCTGAGACACGGGCTAGAGCGTCTCGAATCGGTTGAGGACTATCTTTTGCCTCGGTTCATAGATGGAAATCCAATTTCCAAATACGTGACATTTGCGGTTTTGATTGTATAACCTATATATGGCGACATAGTGGTATGGGGCATTCATGCCGCCTATGATTGATACTTATGATTTGAAGTGTTTTATACACTATGCACTTATAATAGTATCAAAGGATTTGTTTTAAACGTATCAAGCATTCTTTAGCTGTTATAAGGGAAAACCCTATCCTCGACTGCGTTGCATTGTGTGATGGGACCTGGGTCTTATAACAGCTTCATTTTTCTTTATTTAGCATTGCGCTGTTTGTTTTATGCACTGGTATTCTTGGGAGGAAACCCGTTCCGTGTTATACGGCGTGGTCCCTTGATTTACCTAACTTTAAAATAAAGATTAACTGTTTTAGTTCTCACACCAGTCACATGACTGACCTGGAGTTTATTGTTTTAACCTAAACTCTGGGTGCCCTATTTTGACACGGGCAGCTAGTAGTTTTGGTTTTGCAGATTTATATTCACAGGATCCTGGTTTACAGCTGGAACGATATCCGGAAAGCTTTGTATCCGTATATCTCATTCTAGTTGTGTATTGTATTATTTTCCGCTGCTATGTATTTAAATGTAATTTAGATCTCTGATATTTCTGTGTAATATTCATTCGTACTCTGTATATTCTTGTAATCTGGTGCATTGTTGTAATATACAATGAAATGTTCTTCTGTATGCGTTCTGTTTTGTCCTGTTCTCAAACGATAGGGCATTTCGAACGGTCTGAGTCGGTTTAGCGACTGGTTCGGACCGAGCGAAATTCCTTGCCGTCACAGTTGGTATCAGAGCTTTGGTTTACAAAGCTCAGAGAACAAGACACATTATAACCATACGAAAGAATTCATCAGATATTGGATTAGTAATATCCAATTAGAATGACTCGTTAGAGATGGGATCAGTAGTATCCTAGAACGAGTGTGAAGAGTATATTTTTGAAAGTGAAAACAATTTTTGTTTTGAAGATTTAAATCAATTATTCGTATTTGATTATCTATTTATATCGATGTGGACAATCCAGTATATATAGATTTTGCGTATACGTCTGATCCGCGTGTATTCGAGATTTTAATATATTGGATAGATATAGCATCACACTCTAGTCGCCCGAAGATGGTACTGATGATTGTCATGACATCATCAGTATTTATGTTCGTGTTTCGAAGGTGTGATTTTCTATATGTTTCCATTAGGCTGGTGTGAGAACCAAAATTAGATAGGGCTAAATGTTGTGATTTGGCATCAAAAACATGATTTTTTGTATATGTATCAAAATTATGAATTTGAAACTCTAATTCACTAATTGATTGATGTTTGTGTTGTTTGTTCATTTGTTTGCTAATTTTGAACCATTATGCCTAATTGAATCAAATATTGAATTGTATTGAAAATTGGTCGCATTTGCTTGCATATATGTACTTACCTTGAACAGGTCATAGCAAGGAGGCTAGAGCCGAAGAATAAAATTTGTTTGCCCGACAAATAGGTACATGTTTACTACATAATTTCCTGTTTTGTTTGGGTGATGATGATTTTGTGAGCCTATTGGCTAGCCGCTTGGCTTTTTCTTTTTCTTTTTGAGATCTGAAGGACCGGGGAAGCTATTTGAAATTCCCCGATGCTCCCGGTGCAGGGGAGGTTATGGCGAAATTTTTCGAAAATTTAGGGTGTTAGCCAAATTTTTGAAATTTTGAAAATTCTCAGAAACTAAAGAGTTGGAGAATGGAAGTCAGATCGAGCGTAGAGTTGATTAATCAAACCACTTTCAACTTTGTTCCTTTTCGGGGACGAAAAGTTTTAAGTGGGGGAGATTGTAACAACCCGGAAAATCTGGGCCAGTTTAAAATTTTTATTTTGGCAATTTTAGCGGATTTTGAATATTTAAAATAGATTATTTTAATTATAATCGACGAGAAATTTATTTTGAATAGAATTCGAGCGTATATATTATATACGTCGTCGTTAGAATATAAAATATTTATATATAATTATAAATAGAATTGAAAATGGCGCGGTAGTTCGATAATTCGATTTCAAACTTCAATTGAATGTACCGGGTGCAAAACAATCCGGATTTTAGTGAAACCAAAAACATTAGGATCTAATTGATGATATCTTTCCAACGAAGTTGAGAAACTGAGATTTCACTTTATAAATGATGAGATATGTCCAGTTGAAAATTCTGAATAGTCGCTATGGAATTCAGGCCCTTAAAAATGGACATTTTGCAAACAACCTCGGATTTCGACGAAACTAGTTTTGTTGGGTCCGGGATGTAAAGTTATTGCTAGGTTTCAAATTTCATAATTTTTCGAATCAATATGTGAGCGTGGCAAAGGAAAACGCGTTTGACCAGTTTCAGTTGATTTTAATCGACTGGAAATTGGCCATTTTTCTAACGGTCTCAGAATTCGACGAAACTAGTTTTGTTAGGACCGTATCGTCAATACGAAGCTAGAAAATATTTTTCTGCAATTTATAGAGTTAGTATGTGACCCCGGTAATTCGAAATGTACGTTTAAAATTCAATATAGTGATTTAAATGTAAATTCAACGGAAACTGATCGAAACGGTCGAATCAGCTTACGATACATATCCCATTGTGTTCGGAATGGGGGTAATTAGCTATGGACGACAGGCGGTGGGCCTTGTTTCGAGGTCGAATGGAAAAGCTACTTTTTGAAATAAAGCAATATAAAAAAATAAAATAAAATAATAACTTTCTCTCTCTTTCCCTTTTTACCAAGTCAACCCCCCCCCCCTCGATTTCATTTCAGAAGTAATAAAAGAAAAAAAAGAAAAAACCCCCTAAAACCCGATCCCCAATTCCCAGTCGCCACCGTCGATCGCACGCCCCCCTTCCCTCCGGCGCCTCGCCCTCCGATCCATCCCTCCCTCCTCTCGTACTCTCCCTCCTCTCCTTCCTGATGTCACCGCCACCCGAATCGACTGCAACCAGCCTCCGCCCGCCGCAGATGGCCTCCGCGTCTCCCCCTCCTCCCTCACGAACCCGCGACAGAGAAACCCCCCCCCGTAAGTGTTTCTGAATTTTATTTAATTTATAAACTAACTGTTTTTTTTTTATATAATGTTAAAACTAATTTTATTTACTGTTAAAACTGTTTTTTATAAAATGTTAAAACTGAATTTTTTTAAAAAGGTGAAAACTGTTTTTTTATAAAATGTTAAAACTGAATTTTTTTAAAAAGGTGAAAACTGAATTTTTTAAAAGGTGAAAACTGAATTTTTTAAAATGTTAAAACTGAATTTTTTAAAATGTTAAAACTGAATTTTTTAAAATGTTAAAACTGAATTTTTTAAAATGTTAAAACTGAATTTTTTAAAATGTGAAAACTGAATTTTTTAAAATGTGAAAACTGAATTTTTTTAAAAGGTATAAAACTGAATTTTATTTTAAAGTATAAAACTGAATTTTATTTTAGTATAAAACTGAATTTTATTTTAGTATAAAACTGAATTTTATTTTAAGTATAAGACTGAATTTTATTTTAAGGTTTAATATAGGAAAAAGGTTTTAACTTTAAAATAGGAAAAGGTTTTAACTTTAAAAGGAAAAAGATTTGATCTTTATTAGAAAAAAAGGAAAACTTTTTATTAGAAAAGGCGAAGTCTATATTTTTGAAATGGAATTTTTATCTATATGGCATCGAAATAAAAATAGAATTTTTATATATAGAACTTCGATAGAAAAATAGAATTTTATATATGGAATAGCGAAGTAAAAATTCGATTTTTGCATATGTAGAGAATACGGGCGAAGAAAGTGATATCGACGAGAACAGTGAAGATTTCCTGCATAAGAAGTGCCGTGGAGCTAGGATAGCTATAAGTGAGAACTTCTCACCTTTCAATTTAATTTTTCTAGTTATATATATATACTAGGATGCAGACGGTGCTTAGTAGCACCCGACACAATCGTCCACAGACCATGGACTTGTTTGTTTGGCTGTTTGGTTATGGATTGTGATATTGGTTTGAATGTGGTTTGTGGTGTGAAAAATCGAATCGATAAATTGGTTAGGATTAGACGTGCGCCGTTATAAGGCGAAGGAGTAAGGCTAGGTTAGACTCTTACTCCAAATTTTGTGATTTGCAAAATGAAATTGATTTGATTGATGTGTGAATGGCGTGGGCCTTCACTAGACCGGGGATAAGGCTAGGCCTCGTCCCGTTTCTAGTATCGTGCCGTTATGCCGCCGAAATTTTCTAAAATATGTTAAAAAAATAAAAATATCATTTTATTTAAAGAATGAACTGAATAGAAATTCATATGTTGGAATAAAATGTTTTATCGTTAAAAATATAATTTTTAACGTGAATGTGAATAAATAAAATATTCATTTACAAACCAGACGGTTTGTTTATGTACACCTATTTGAAGGACATTGATTGGGATGATAAATTTCACACATCGCCCAACTGCACGAATAAAATATGTGTTTGATTGTTTGAAACCCCACACGGGTGTTGGGATGAAATTTGAAGTTCACTCATCCTGATTTATTAAATATGTCGATCGGTTGATTGACAGGCTGTTTTAAGCGTTAGATATCTATATTTGATGCTTATACAGTGTAGTGCACTTTGGTTGATGGTTGATTATTTTTCCATGCTATTATATACATGTGTTGTATGAAAATCCATATAATTAACTTTATATGGTAATTGATTGAGCCTCATTCCAATTTGAAAAATAAAGAATATTATAAAATAAAAGTTCATGTGTTGACAGTACTCATTCATTGAGATTGGTCATGTGTTGAACAAAATATTTTAGTAATAAAATTTACATCTTCGTAATATAAAATAAAGGTTCATGTGTTGACAGTACTCATTCATTGAGATTGGTCATGTGTTGAACGAAGTATTTTGATAATAACAACTATTTTGAAAAAGAAATATTTGAAATAGAATATTTGAAAATAGAAATTTATGAAGCCGTGTTGAGTAGATTGACGCCATTTTGACGTAAACGAAAACGATTTCGAAATGAATTGAATTGAAAACGATTTCGAAATGAATTGAATTGAAAACGATTTCGAAATGAATTGAATTGAAAACGATTTCGAAATGAATTGAATTGAAAACGATTTCGAAATAAATTGAAACGAAAACGATTTCGAAATGAATTGAATTGAAAACGATTTCGAAATGAATTGAATTGAAAACGATTTCGAAATGAATTGAATTGAAAACGATTTCGAAATGAATTGAATTGAAAACGATTTCGAAATGAATTGAATTGAAAACGATTTCGAAATGAATTGAATTGAAAACGATTTCGAAATGAATTGAATTGAAAACGATTTCGAAATAAATTGAATTGAAAACGATTTCGAAATGAATAGAAAGCGAATTGAATTGAATTCAAATTGAATTGAAATTTGAATTGAATAAAAACGAATTTATAAAGAAGAATTCAATTTTGCTTTGAAGTGAAATGGAAGTTGAAATAGATTTTGAAACGAATTTTAAAACTATTTATATAATTCGTTTTAAATAGAAATCGAAGAAGTATATATTATATATATTATATATATTATATAATGGCCTGAATAGAACGCGCCGCGCCGCGGCAGTTCGCGAATTTCGACCATTTATTTCAAACGGACATTGCGGGAGATCCGACCGTCGGATTCTCCTAAAACCGGAACCGTTGGGTTCGTATCGAAAAGAGCTTTCTAATGAAGGTTAGAAATTTGAAATCTAACGGTTGGATTTGGAATTATGTCCAAATCAAATTCGAAAAAGGTCGCTGTAAGTGCAGTTCGATGGCCATTGGTGGAAATCGACTGTACGGGCCTTGATAAAATTATTAAAAATAGTAATAATTTGTGTAAAATCATAAGAAATGATTTGGGAAGAATTGGGATAAAAAACGCCATATTTGAAAAGATAAAAATAGATTTTTATCGAAATGAACTAGTTTGGAACTAGAATAGTAATTTATTTATTTTTAAATAAATAAATTGAATTTGAAAAGGGTTTTGAAAATAACCAAAATTTCCAATGATTGCATTGGAGTGGATTTGAATCGAAATTGTCTTCGGAATATTTCGATGTTGGAATTCGTGATTAAACGGGTGTTGTTATGGAAATTTGAAAGATATATATTTATATCGTTATTTCCAATACGACATTTGTTAGTCGTAGAATTTGATATTGAATATAAGCCGATATACTTTCTATTCAAAGCCTTGTATTGAATATCAAATGTGATTTGGGTTTGTCGTGAATGGTGTCTTCATTAACACCGTTCTTGAACCCAGTTGAGAAAAGATTAAATCTTTTTATTTAGATTTAATGAAGTGTGCCAATTAAATGATATTTAATTGGAATTGAATTGATATTGATTTTTGGGTTTATCGTGAACAGTGTTTTAAATAACACTCGTTCTTTAACCCGATAATTAATAGAATGTGATTTTGGGTTTATCGTGAACCGTGTTTTAAATGACACTGATTCTTTAACCCAGTCGAAGATTAAAACTAAGTGGATTTTTAATGAATCTTTAATTAGATTAAAATGATCGAGAATGGAGTATCACCAGTTTTGCTCCAAGCGATAGTTAAATCTTTAATTAGATTTAAACGTGGAATGGTAATTGAATTTACCGATAACACCGTGGTGTTAGATATGAAGTATTACCAGTTTTACTTCATGGGATGAATAGGTTGGGATTGGGAAATTAAAACAAATGATTACTTCGGTAAGGTTCGCTAATCCCGACTAGTTTGAATTGAGATTCAAAAAAAATAGAATAAAGAATAAATTCAAGGAATTTATCTTGGATAAAATTAATGGGAACCTTTCCCTATGAATGTGAAATTTAGAAACTAACTGTCGGTTAGCCAAGCAGAATGGTTTTCTGGATATTGATCTGATGTTGGTTTCGGCCTTCGGGGTTAATATTTGGGGAATTATTCTCTTGATTAATTTGCGATTAGTGACTAATGAATTGGAATGAGGCGTATGTTGTGTTTGTGTAACACTTTTAAAATATATACGCGAGTTATTCGGAAAGACCGGGTTTATCCCATTCTGAATAACTGATACGACGATAAGTCGAAGATGAAGACGATGGTCGAAGACCGGAGGTCTTCACGTCGTTTGGGTGATAACTGATGATCTTGATTGGGCTGTACACCCAAGAAGATGGAAACAGTTAGTGATCGTCCAGACGTACTTGGAGATCGATGGATATGCGGGGTACTAGGTGCCTCCGGTTTCGTTCAGACCCAGAACGGACTTGTAAATGGACTGTGTGTCTGACATCGGATTTCATTCTGTGTGACTGATATCGGTTGCATAGGATGGTTTGCCTGTGTGGCATGCTAAGATGCAAATGATCAAGGCTTCTGTTGAAAAGCAAAGTCTTGTGGTGATGATCAAAGCACGGCCTTTGTGGCGTAGCTTTGTGTAACGTTTACCTCGCGTGTTTCACACCAGGTATGAACCAAAAACGGGAGACGGACCTCAGGGAGGACTTGCGTTTCTTTCTAGCTAGAAGTGGCGTCAGTGGTTTTACACGCCCTGACGAGTTTGACTTATGTGGTTGTTGCTGTTGCGAGGCGCCTCGGATTGATCGGTCGTTCTCGAACCGATGGAGTCATTTGTTGGCTCATTGACACCCCAAAGGGTGGGGAAACATAGTGTTCAGGCATTTTAATCCACATCGGTGGACCGGCCCTGACGATCCAAAGGCTTGACTGAGTACTTGCCTGAGACACGGGCTAGAGCGTCTCGAATCGGTTGAGGACTATCTTTTGCCTCGGTTCATAGATGGAAATCCAATTTCCAAATACGTGACATTTGCGGTTTTGATTGTATAACCTATATATGGCGACATAGTGGTATGGGGCATTCATGCCGCCTATGATTGATACTTATGATTTGAAGTGTTTTATACACTATGCACTTATAATAGTATCAAAGGATTTGTTTTAAACGTATCAAGCATTCTTTAGCTGTTATAAGGGAAAACCCTATCCTCGACTGCGTTGCATTGTGTGATGGGACCTGGGTCTTATAACAGCTTCATTTTTCTTTATTTAGCATTGCGCTGTTTGTTTTATGCACTGGTATTCTTGGGAGGAAACCCGTTCCGTGTTATACGGCGTGGTCCCTTGATTTACCTAACTTTAAAATAAAGATTAACTGTTTTAGTTCTCACACCAGTCACATGACTGACCTGGAGTTTATTGTTTTAACCTAAACTCTGGGTGCCCTTATTTTGATACGGGCAGCTAGTAGTTTTGGTTTTGCAGATTTATATTCACAGGATCCTGGTTTACAGCTGGAACGATATCCGGAAAGCTTTGTATCCGTATATCTCATTCTAGTTGTGTATTGTATTATTTTCCGCTGCTATGTATTTAAATGTAATTTAGATCTCTGATATTTCTGTGTAATATTCATTCGTACTCTGTATATTCTTGTAATCTGGTGCATTGTTGTAATATACAATGAAATGTTCTTCTGTATGCGTTCTGTTTTGCCCTGTTCTCAAACGATAGGGCATTTCGAACGGTCTGAGTCGGTTTAGCGACTGGTTCGGACCGAGCGAAATTCCTTGCCGTCACACCTCCTCTTGCTTGTACGACCCAATCAAGATCATCAGTAATTATCCAAACGACGTGAAGACCTCCGGTCTTCAACCACCGTCTTCATCTTCGACTAATCGCCGAATCAGTTATTCAGAATGGGATAACCCAATCTTTCTGATTAACTCGCGTATATAATAAACAAGTGTTACAAAAACACAACATACGCCTCATTCCAATTCATCAGTCACTAACCATAAATTAACAAGAGAATAATTCCCCAAATATTAACCCCGAAAGCCGAAACCAACATCAGATCAATACCCAGGAAACCGTTCTGCTTAGCTAACCTACAGTTAGTTTCTAAATTTCACATTCTGAGGGAAAGGTTCCCATTAATTTTATCAAAGATAAATTCTTTAAATTTATTCTTTAATCTTCTTTTGAATATCGATTCAACTAATCGGGATTAGCGAACCACACCGAAGTAATCATTTATTTTATTTCCCAATCCCAACCTATTCATCCCATGAAGTAAAACTGGTAATACTTCATATCTAACACCACGGTGTTATCGGTAAATTCAATTACCATTTCACGTTCAAATCTAATTAAACATTTAACTATCGCCTGGAGCAAAACTGGTGATACTCCATTCTCGATCTTTTCAATCTAATTAAAGATTCATTAAAACTCCACTTAGTTTTAATCTGTGACTGGGTTAAAGAATCAGTGTCATTTAAAACACGGTTCAGATAAACCCCAAAATCACATCACATTTCAATCAGTCCTTAACCGTAAATTAGCGAGTGAGCAATTCCCTAAGTATTAACCCCGATGGACGAAACCAACTTCAGATCAATACCCCAGAAACCATTCAACTTAACTAATCTCCAATTAGTTTCAGATTTCCTAACTCCTTTGGGTCTAAGAACAATATTATTGAAGATACCGTTCACGACAACCCAAAATCACATTCCATTAATTATCGGGTTAAAGAACAAGTGTTATTTAAAACACTGTTCACGACAAACCCAAAAATCAATACCAATTCAATTCCAATTAAATATTATTTAATTGGTACACTTCATTAAATCTAAATAAAAAGATTTAATCTTTTTCTCCACTGGGCTTAAGAACAGTGTTAATGAAGACACCATTCACGACAAACCCAAATCACATTTGATATTCAATACAAGGCTCTGAATAGAAAATATATCGGCTTATATTCAATATCAAATTCTATGACCAACAAATATCGTATTGGAAATAACGATACATATATATATATATATATATCTTTCAAATTTCCATAACAACATCTGTATAATCACGTAATCCAACATCGAAATATTCCAAAGACAATTTCGATTCAAATCCATGCCAATTCAATTATTGGGAATTCTGGTTATTTTCAAAACCACTTCAAACCCAATTTATTTATTTTAAAAAAATAAATAGAATTATAATTCTAGTTCGAAACTAGTTCATTTCGATAAAATTCTATTTTTATTTTTCAAATATGGAGTTTTTCATCCTAATTCTTCAAAAATCATTACTTATGATTTTACAAAAATTATTGATATTTTTAATAATTTTATTAAGGCCCGTACAGTCGATTTCCATTAACGGCCATCGAACTACACTTACAACGACCTTTTTCAAATTTGATTTGGACATAATTCCAAATCCAACCGTTAGATCTCAGATTTCTAATATTCATTAGAAAGCTCTTTTCGATACGAACCCAACGGTTCCTGTTTTAGGAGAATCCGACGGTCGGATCTCCCGTAATGTCCGTTCGAAGTCAAGGGTCGAAATTCACGAACTACTGCAGCGCGGCGCGTTCTATTCAGGCCATTATATATATAATATATATTATATATATTTCGTCGATTTCCTTTCAAAACGTGTTTTATAAATCGTTTTAAATTCGTTTTCAAATTGATTTCAATTCAATTTCAATTTAATTCGAATTTCAATTCATTTCACTTTAATTCGAATTTCAACTCATTTTACTTTAATTCGAATTTCAATTCTATCCAATTTAATTCGAATTTCAAATCTATTCAATTTTAATTCGAATTTCAAATCTATTCAATTTAATTCGAATTTCAAATCTATTCAATTTAATTCGAATTTCAAATCTATTCAATTTAATTCGAATTTCAAATCTATTCAATTTAATTCGAATTTCAAATCTATTCAATTTAATTTGAATTTCAAATCTATTCAATTTTAATTCGAATTCAATTCTATTCAATTTCAATTCGAATTCAATTCTATTCAATTTCAATTCGAATTTCAAATCATTTCAAAATATCAGAATTTGAAATCACTTCCTTTTCTATACTCATTATAAAAATGAATAAAATCGATATAAATATCGTTCACGTCAAAATGGCGTCAATCTAATCAACATGGCTTCATATATTTCTATTTTCAAATATTCTAGTTCAAATATTTCTTTTCAAATATTTCTATTCAAATATTTCCTTTTTCAAATATTTCTATTCAAATATTTCCTTTTCAAATATTTCTATTCAAATATTTCCTTTTCAAAACTGGAATGAGGTTCAATCAATTACCATAGATTTTACTTCTATGGATTTACATACAACGCATGTATACCTCGACAATGACAAATAATCAACCATCATCCAAAGTGCATTCTACCCTGTATAAGCATCAAATATAAATATTTAATGCTTATAACAGTCTGTCAATCAATCGATCGACATACAACTAATTATTGGGATTAGTGTATTTCATATATCATCCTAATACCCGTGTGGGGTTTCAAACAATCAAACACAGATTTTATTTGTGCAGTTGGGCGATGTGTAAAATTTACCGTCCCAATCAATATCAGTCAAATGTGTGTATATAAACAAATCATCCGATTTGTTTATATTAGTTTATTTCATTTCATATACACGTTAAAAATTCTATTTTTAACTATAAAATATTTTTAACTACCTAAATATTTTATTTCATTTCACATCACATTACACAATCAATTACACATCAAAATCAAACAAACAAGCATACAAGCCGTCCATGGTCTGTGGACGACTGGTGTCGGGTGCTACTAAACACCGTCTGCATCCTAGTATAAATTTCTACTAGAAATTAAATTAAAGGTGAGGAGTTCTCACAGAGGGTTCCACTCCGCCATTCTTTATTTTTGAACGGTCTGGATTCTGTTTCGCTTTCAGTCAGTTCCATCGCAATCTATTTCACTCTGTTCATAATAAAAATCGCATTTTTATTATTTATTTTTATATTTAAAAATCATATTTTTACATTTCTACTTCTATAAAGATCACATCTTTAACTTCACTTCATATATATAAAAATCAAATTTTTTATTATCATACCTATATAAAAATCATATTTTTATATCTCTACATATATAAAAATTATATTTTTAACCTTCTTATAATACAAAAATTATATTTTTATAATGTTAAGAATCTTATCTTTTCACATCTAAATCCTTACTTTAAATAAAAAAATCGAACCTTTTCTTAAAGATTAATCAAACATTTTTTTTTATATATACCCCTAACTACACAATACAAATCATATTTTAAAATGATGACTCGTATTTATAAAATTGGTTTAAAATAATATGTTATTCATATAAAAACTGTTTTAAATAGATAAAAAAAATCAAAGCTTTTATTGGCTAAAATCCTAGATTTTTTTCTTTGAATCAAAATCAGAAAAAAGGGAAGAAAGAAAAAGAATCACTCACGATGTTTGAAGGAAAAGGGAGCGTTGAGGCAAGGGGGTGCTCGCGAATCAGTGCTCGTCAGAGTGGCTGGCGTAAGCGGTCTTCGATGGGGTTCGATTGTGGAGGCGTCGGATTCCAATTCGCGAGGGGGAGAAGAACAACGGAGGAGGGAGGTTTCTGTTGGCGTCGTGCTCGAGGTGGGTGGGGGTTTACTGCGGTGGCGCGCGAGGGCATCAGGAGAGGCGGTGGCTCGGTTGATCTTGCGATGGCATGCGAGGCTGCTTTGGGCTCGGTTTCAAGAAGAGAGGGAGGGAGGAGAGCGACGGGGCGACGGAAGGGGAAGGAATGGTCGAAGGGGAGGCGCAAGGTCAGGCGATGGCGGAGGCTGTGGTGAGCGGTGGCGGCGCGATCGAGAGGGCTGAGCGGGATTTTTAATTTTTAATTTAGGGTTAGGAAATAAGAAAAGGGGGCTGAGGTTAGGGTGTTATATAATATATATATATATATATTAATTTTAAATTGTTTTTTTCAAAAAGCGACTTTTTAATTCGAATTCAAAATCGAACCCACTGACTGTCGTCCCTAGCGTATTACCCCCATTCCGAACACAATGGGTTATGTATCGTAAGCTGATTCGATCGTTTCGATCAGTTTTCGTCAAAATCAAAATATAACTCTATATATTGAATTTGAACGCGCATTTCAATTTACTGGGGCCACATACAGATTCAGAAAATCCCAGAAAAATGATTTCTAGCTTCGTATTGACGATACGGTCCTAATAAACCTAGTTTCGTCAAATTCTGAGATCATTTGAAAAATGGCCATTTTCCAGTCGATTAAAATCAACTGAAATTGGTCAAACGTGCTTTCTTTTGCCACGCTCACATATTGAATCGAAAAATTACGAAAATTGGAATCTAGCAATAACTTGACATCCCGGATCCAACAAAAGTGGTTTCGTCGAAATCTGAGGTCGTTTGCAAAATTTCCATTTTTAAGGGCCAGAATTCCATAGCGACTATTCTGAAAATTCATTTGGCCATAACTTTTGATTCCCGCTATGAAATTTTTATTTTTCGGATTCATTGGAAAGATATTCTCAATTAGATTCTAATATTTTTGGTTTTGCTAAAATCCGGTTTAATTTGCACCCTGTACATTCATTTGAATTTTGAAATCGAATTATCGAACTACCGCGCCAATTTCAATTCCTTTTATATATAAATAAATATTTATATTCTAACGACGATCTATATAAATATATACGTTCGAATTATATTCAAAATAAATTTCTCGTCGATATTATTTAAAATAATTCATTTGGAATATTCAAAATTTGCTAAAATTGCCAAAATAAAAATTTTAAATTGGCCGATTTCCGGGTTATTACATATTCCTTTTAAGTACGATGTTTATTTGCATCTAAATTTGCAAATAAAAATATAGTTTTACTTCTAATGTTTTTTTTGCATCTAAAATAGCAAACATAAATATTAGGGGTGGGCACAAACCGCACCGCAATGCGGAAACCGCCCAGATCGAACCGCAAAAACGGTGCGGAAAACCGCACCGGATTCTCTCTCTAAAGCAAACAACCCAAACCAAACCGACTCGCAACGATATGGTTCGGTTGCGGTTTGAACTTTTACCAAACCATATTAAACCGAACCGAACCGCATAGCTACACCGACAATGTTATGATAAAAAAATTAACAAATTCCTTTCTAACTTTTAATTTAATGATATATATATATATATATATATATTATATTTTCAACGTATGTTGTAGTTATATTAATTAAAGTTAACATTATGTGTTTTAAACTTCAGCTGACATAATGTCATACAATCGTAAATTGTTTGTTGATGGAAGTAATTCTTGTTTCATATTTAATACGGGTTCAAACCGGACCGAACCAAAACCGGACCGTATTACATTGGAACCGAACCGAAACCAAACTGTTTGAACGGTTAATATAATGGTTTGCATTTTTGATCAACCGTTTGATGCGGTGCGGAAGCGGTTTGAGCTTCAAACCGCATCGAACCGAACTGCGCCCACCCCTAATAAATATAGCTTTCCTTATTTCAATGCATATTTGCGTTAGAGAATGCAAATAAAAGAATATTTTATATTCCAATATATATTTGCATAAAAGAATGCAAATAAAAGAGCATTTTTCTATTTCTATGTATATTTGCATAAAAGAATGCAAATAAAAGTACATATTATATTTCTATGTATATTTGCGTAAACGAATGCAAATAAAAGAACCATCTTTATTTATTTAAATTCTTTTTATTGTAAACAACATTACATAAAAATGTAATCTTTTACTTTTATTCAATTACATGAAAAATGTAATTTTTACTTTTAAATCTAATTACATTAAAAATGTAACTTTCATTTCTTTAATCTTATTCATATTAAAAATGTTTCCTTTCTTTTATAACAAACATGACGGTGAAAATGTTCATTACATTATTAACACATAACGGTGCAAAATGTTCATTTCTACATTATCACATAACGGTGTAAAAATAATGTCAATTTCTAAATTAATACGTAATGGTGTAAAAATTGTTCATCACATTTCTAACAAATGACGATGCAAAATAATGTCAATTTCATTTTAACAAGTGACGATGCGAAATAATGTCAATTTCATTTTAACAAGTGACGGTGCAAAATAATGTCAATTTCATTTTAACAAGATGCATGAATATTTTCATTCTTAACAAAATGATAGTGAAAATCATTCTTCTCTTTTTAACAAAAATGATATCTTTTTACATTTTCAAAACAAAGACAAAATGATTTTTTTTTTACATTTTCAAAACAAAGACAAAATGATATCTTTTACATTTTCAAAACAAAGACAAAATGATATTTTTTTCTCTTTTATAAACAAAAGTAAATACTTTTATTTACAAACAAAAGTGAATTATATTCATTTACCCACAAAAGTGACTTCTTTTTATTTAAAACCAACAAAATGAAAGCTTTTATTTTAAAACAAACAAAGTAACAATCTTGTAATGTTTACAAACACAATGAATATTTTTCATACATGGATTCAGAATAGAATTCAGATCTACAACTTAGACTAAATTAAAAAGGGGAATTCTGGTTTTACAAAACCAGATCTATCACATACGAATAGTACAAACAGTCACCATCAACAACCAATACAATTTTAAGTACAACAATCGCAGAATCAATTAAATAAATACGTACATATGAGATTTAAACATCAAGGAATAAAATATAATTTATAAAAATAGAAATCTCACATCGTTATTGAGTTCTGCGCTGTTCAGATCCAAAATTTGTCAAAAATTCAACTTGCTCAGAATCAGGTCTAGTCGGTTTCATCGCGAAGATCTCGGTCTCACGATCGCGGCGCACCCGAAATCGTTTGAATCCGAGTCCGTACGAGCAAGATACGGTTTAATTAAGATTGGATAATTTGAATTTGTTAAATTGTAAAGTCAAAGTATGGAAAAAGTAAAAGCTACCTCATCTTCCGCCTTCCAACATTTAAGCCGTTACTTTCATTTCCTTTGAACCCATAGAGTTCAAAACTAGGTTTCCAATTATCTCAGAATTTATGAAGCTTGAAGACTATCGGGTGGTATGACATCGAAGAGGGAGGAGAGGTCTTGGTGGCGCCCTAGGTGGTGGTCAACGCGGTGGGGACAAGGGGGTGCCGCGAGTCCATCAAGGCAGCGGGTTTGGTGATCAAATGCGGGCAATTTACTTCATGAAACCTTATCATGTCTGTATCAAATCGAAGAGGAAGAAGAGTTCTACAATAAGTTCTAAAGGATCATTCAAATTCATTGAGAGGATTAGGAGTATTTGAGGAATGAAATTCGAACATTTCTGGCCATGAATGATAAGGGTGGCGGCTGGAGCAAATAAATTAGGGTTAGGGGTTTTGTCATTTGGTGAATATTTATATTAATTAATTAGTTAATTACCCAATTAAGGCCCGATTATCAACTTTACCCGATTTCAGCCCAACGACTGTCGTTCTTACCTATTTACCCCCATTCCGGACTCAACTGGCTATGTCCCGCAGGCCCAAACGACTGCTTTGACCTGGTTTTCTTTAATTTAAAATATTTACTTTTATTTTTAATTCAACCGTACAAATAAATTCACTGGGGCCACAAATTAACTCCGAAAAATCCCAAAAAAATATTTTTAGCTATGTTTTGACGATACAGTCCTAACAAAATTAATTTCATTGAATTCTGAGACCGTTTGAAAAATAGCCATTTTCAAGTTGATTAAAATTGACCGAAATTGACAAAACACGTTTATAGTTACTGTGCTCACATATAAATTCTAAAAATTATGGAAAATTTAACTTAACAATAATTTGACATTCCGGTTCCAACAAAAGTGGTTTCGTCGAAAACGGAGGTTGTTTGTAAAATGACTATTTTTAATATTAAAAAATATATATATATTCTACAACGACTATTCTGAATTTTAAACTGGGCATAACTTTTGATTACCGCTATGAAAATTCAATTTTTTAGATTCGTTGGAAAGATATTTTCAAATAGATTCTAATATTTTTTGTTTCACAAAAATCCGGTTTATTTTGCATCCTGTACATTTGGTCAAAGTTCAAGTTTGACTTTTCGAACTACCGTGCTATTTCTAACTCCTTTTATAATTAAAATTAAAATTTTCATTCTAACTTCGATTTAAATAAAAATATTTATCGTTATTATTTAAAATAAATTATTTTTACTATTAAAATTTCTAAAATAAAAATTTTAAATTGGTTCAGAATTTGCGGGTCGTTACATAGATGTTGGATATTAAAATAATATTTCCATAAAAGACATTTTAAACTTTAAGTTGCAATGTTTAAAAATTAAATAAAACTATTGGGTTTTATAATAAACAATGTATCGCATGACATTGTTTGGTCTAGTTGGGAGTGTGACTATACTTATATTATTTAGTTAAGTGTACCGAAAATATTTTCAAAGTATTGAAAATAATATGTTTTGTTAATACACTTATTCTAAGAGATAAGTGTATGTATATGGTTTAAAGAAGTAATTAAAAAAAAGAGATTTGTGAATATACTTATACTGTTGAGATAAGTATATGAAATCAATTTTTAAAAATCGATGAAATGATTTTAACAAGTTGTTTTAATTGAAAGGGCCTTTGTTGCTGATGTACTTAACCATACTATTTGATTTGATAGTTAAAGAACCGACTGTCAATAAATTTCCTTTTAACTTATAACGTGTCGGTTCGAGGAATCGAGGAAAGAACTGGAACCAAAATCACTTCAAACCGAATTTGCGTTCGAAACTGAATTGTAGGTGCACCTATGCTTGTGTCGATGATTTGAAGGCGTTGACCTTCGAAGCGGAAAGGGTTGCTCATTGATGTCTCTGGTTAGCTACTAGGATTATACTTGCAGCAATAGTCCCAATGTTATAGGGTTCTGCATAATGCGAGAACTGCACTTGAAAAAGTTGTGATAAGATATCACAATCTGTGCAGTTAAAGGCCCGCAAACCCCCACAAAATCGCCACTATAACCCATAGCATTTCTCGACCGCTACACTATTTCTATTTAGCGCTGATGAACAGTAAATCCTCTTTAAGCCCCACTATTTTACATTGCACCAGCCAAATCATCCCTTTATAGCACTTGATTTAGCAATATTAATATATGAAGATTTATTTAAATAGTTCTCTTTTTAAAAAAATCAATAAAGTTAGCGTAAAAAGATAAATTTAACACATAATTGTCTAACATATGGTTGAAATCTATTATAGTCATTAATTCTAATGTGTGTAACGATGATATTCTTTGGTTTTATTATATAAGATTAATAGATATTAGTTTCTCCTACACAAATGATGTGAAAACGATAGTTAATTAAAATAAAAATACTTATTTTCTGATCTAATATACCGTTTTGCACCACCACTATTTCTCTACTACACCTTTTTGCACCTCCACCCCTATAGAAATGCTAAGCACTTTAACTGCACAGATTACAGCATAGTTATAAATGTTGTATAACTTCATGCGGTCGCAGATGTGAAATATTCAATAGTGGGAAAAACGTTGTTAAATTTTGTGTTTTACAATGTTTAACAGAGCTGTTAATACTTTATGTACACTATTTAATATTTGTTGTCAAAAATGCACACTTTCACACTTGTTCTTTCAATAGCCAAGAAAAAACGGTGTTTCTACTTTATAATAGCATTTACTACGCGTTGTAAGAAATTTAACATTGGTTTTACTAGCAATTCTGAAACGCTGTGACTAATATTTGCATAACAATTTATTTATGCATAGTAATATGCGCAACTTCACGAAGAACTTACAACATATTTTAAACATTGTCGTTTGTTGGTACTAATTTTATAGTATCCATGTCATATTGTGCCATTGTTACATTTGCAAACATATCATTACCCTGAATTGCAGTTTTATCATATTTCAACCGCATCACATACGCAAATCGAACGAAAAATTATCGTATGAAAATACAACTAGTAATCACTCCCGTTAGTTAAGTTGAACACAATCCGTAAACAAAGTTTACATATGTTGATTAACAAAGAGGATCCTAATAAACTAAATTTGTACAACATTAGACAAAGCCAAAGTACCTAAAAATAAGATTGCACTAAACATTAGAAAAAATGTACATTTAATGCCTTTTCACATACTTACCACACAATGCCAAACTAAACTTCAAAAACTTGAAGAATACATCATCTTGCACATTTTTTGCATCAACATTCCTCAACTACCTACAATGACGAATTTAACGGTTCGTGATCAAATATAAATTTAAAATAACATATTTAACTTGTAACTACTACAAAATAATAAATAAACTGTTGCATCAAAGGCAACTCGACATTTAATTAACAATTAATTTTATGTTGAAATTTATTACATTCTGAAACATGTCTTTGCTTTTTAAATACAGTATGAGTTTCAAAATGTGGCAAGTAAGGCTATGGTGCAAAGAAACGAGTATGTGCCAGTGGTTGCTACGGAGAAATAATTGATAATATCATTTGTTTTTTTGTTTATGAAGATATATACTGATTTCCACTCAACATGTATTATAAATATAATGTAACATTATTGTTAATGGGGTATTGATAAGATGAAATTTTTTGGAACATGTGATTTCAGTGCAGAAAGCTTGTTGTTTGAAACAACATGTCAGCTTGATGCCTTAGACAACGAGTCGAGCTTGTTGTTTGAGACAACGAGTCACAACTTGCTGTTTCAAACAACAAGCTATGCTCGGGCTTGCTATGTGCTTGTAGTTATACAAGCTCGGACTTATTGTTTAAACAGCAAGCTCACGCTAGTTATGAAATTTTAATTATTGTTCCAGTGATAAGTACTCTTATCACTTGATAAAAGCAGTTAGTATCAAATTATATAGGTTTGCAACATCAAAAATCCTAGAAAAACATGTTCTAAGAATATTAATACAATGAAACTTTAATTTCAACCAAAAATTGTTACAAGATTATTCACCCTAACACAATCGGAAGTTGAAATCCTCACCCAATCAGAAGTCGAAACGAATAATAGAAGTCTTGGTTGCAAGATGTTAAAGTTGGGTTCTAATTAGTTCCCAAAAAGACAATCGGCAAACCTATATAAGCTGGCATCAATGTTACAAGATTCAATGTAATGGCCCGAAAATTCCCACCTTTTGAATTGACCGTGAACCACACAGGTCCAATCCAAAACAATAGAAACCCTCGAGACGTTAATAATAATCCAAACGATATGAGTAATTACTTTTTGTAAGGCTCAATAATCCCAGTAATGCTTATAAACCTTAATTTGAGATTAAGTTTGTGAAAAGAGATTTCATAATCTTTTGAAATGATTTCCAAGGAAAGACTTGAATGAAAATTTTAAATGATATAAATCTTTGATAATATTTAAGGGCGTAACTCCCAATGTAAATGATATTTGAATAAAAGAATATTCCGAAATGGAATGAGAATTATGACATGTTTATATATCACTTGATTTTAATGATGCGTTAATTATTCGGAAATACTGGGTTCCAACCCATTCTGAATAACTATACGATGAGTATTGAACATAATTGAAGACGGTGGTTGAAGACCCAATGTGACAACCCAAACTCCTGTTCCTTGGAAGAAAGGATAGTCATTGGAATATAACACACAAACAAAACATCAATTAAAACTAAACTAACCCTTAATCGGTTCATAGATTCTCACCGTTAGTTCCACTCCGTCAATCTTTCTCATGGATGGAATTCGAACTCTTACGCATAACTATGACACTACTACGTAGCCTTATGGTCGATTCGAAAGGCAGAGATTTTTGGGTCGTTACATTCAAGGTTGCGAATGAAAACAAAAGTGAAGTAAAACTAAATAGATTACTGGAGTGTATAATGGGCTTATATAGGACCAAAAAGTTGGCAATAACACCATTTGTGATCTCATTTAAGAAATGAATTAGCTTAAACTAATAGTTCAGATACACTTCTTAACAAGGAATAAACAGTAAACACTTGTGTTCAATACATATCCTAGACAGGATTGCTTGCCTTTTGTTTAAGGCGAGGAATAAGTGAAGCTCAAAATCAACTGGGAAAGTGGGAATTAATCGTGAAAAAGTGGAAAGCGGTGGATATTGAATCAAGAACATGGAATAATTCATTGATATTTTCTCAGATTTATTTGAATATCAAGTTTCGGCTTTGAAAGTGTGTAAATAAAACTTAGCAAAACGAAAAAAACCTATTTCCCTGTCGATTAAAACAAAAAAATATGTATAAAAATAAATCACCATGTAATGAAAAATTAGGTTCCAACTTATAAAGAGTGTAAATAGAACTTAGCAAAATGAAGGTTTCACCTGTGATCCATAACTTTGAGATCAAAAAAAAAAATCCCTCTTCCCTATTGACTAAAACAGGAAATCCATCAGAAAATTTTTGTTACCTATTAGAAAGACCTGGACAAAATTACATGCATCTAATGTAAGTTGTTGGCTTCTTCACTGGCGAACACGACATACCTGCATTACCATCAAAATCGTGTAAACAACGTGCTTATTTAGTTTGTTTTTCTCTTTTTGATATTAGGTGCATAAATTCAGCGATGTCTGAATATAAAAATCAAACCATAAATTTTTAGAAAATAATTTAGAAATTCATATTTGAAATCAAATTAGTTTACTTATTAGTTTTTATAAAACATAGTTAACTTAGTTAAATATAATACTTAGTTAAGTTTACTAAAATTGTTTTATATTTATAAATCTCAATTAACCTCTTGTTGCTATTATAAATTTTAGTTTATTATTGTTGTTGTTGTTATAGGAGATTCAGTTATATTTTTATAAAAAAATTCGTGAGTAGATCCATATCAATGGAGTCCCCTGCCATCCCCCTTCCCCAAAATGCCGCTCTTCAGAATCCTCTGTCATTCATCCTTAGCACCGCGACATCTCCACATCAGTCGCTTCTATCTCCTAACCACCCCCTGGATATCATTCCCCCTTCTCCAGGCCCACCGCCCACCCATTCTTTAATGCCTCCTCCTCTTGAAACTCGCCTTCCAATTAAATGGTCTGCCTTCTTTGCAACGAAACATTGAAACACTGGAGTATTTTCTCCTCTGTCATTGAATATGAAATTCTCTAGCAACAGGTTAGATCCAACTGAAGACATCATTCAAGCTGTTTAATCTACCTTTATTTGCGTGGTCTAAACTGAGCATAGCTAGAAACTCGTATGGAAAAAATTTTATGTATGGATTAAAATAAGGAGAGTTTGGAGATGCTTGAATATTCCAAATGTATGGTCGAGGTCACGCAAGAAAATAATATGCCAGAATCCTTCCTAGTTCTTTATGATGATGGTACCGAGCACACGGTGGAAGTTTCCTATCTTTGGAAGCCGGACCTCTGTACTCAATGCTAGGAATTTAGATACATTTTAGAAAATTGTGGCAAAAAGATAGGTAAGGTGGGTGTTGCCTTGTTAGTAGGTAATAGAGAAGATAAGAACCTAGAAAAGGTTGATGTTCAAAGACATCCTGTTAAACTAGTTAAGCCTGCGCCCTTTAATAAGCAACAATGGAGGAATGACACTACAAATAGTAGGAGAGTTAGGCATGATAATGTGAAGCGTAGTGGAAAGGAGAAAAAAAATTGAGATTGACGTGAGCCTGGGTTGTAGTAATATAGATGGTTAAACTTGTTACAAAATATAAACTTGATGGTGATATCTGTTGGAAATTTATGTGAATTGTTTAAAATATAGAAATAAGTGTATGATGGCTCCTAAATATGAATAGTCCCACATCATGAGATTATATGAAAGAAGCAAGTATTTATACTTGTTTCTAAGAAGCTTTGATGGGGCCTTGGGGCTCCCAATACATGCTTTGTTGTGAGGAGGGAGCCCATGCATCATGACCACCACACACGCGCGCGCGACCGACCCGACCCGGTTCGGTCTTGGGCTTGGGCCTTGGGCCTTGGCTATGTGGTGTAGACACTTATATTTTTAGACCAGAAAAACTTGATTTTTTCGAACCGTTTTTTTAATTACGGAGATATTTCTGAACCGAATTTAATTTGAAACGGTAAACTTTTGACCAAGTATTTCGCAGATCCTATTTTCCTCCACTGACCAACTGTTTTTCTCTTCCACCGCCATTAAAATATTCTTACAAAAAATTTCGAGCAGTTAAATCCGAAAGTGCAAATCTGCACTGATCTGTTTGTGCAAAGCAGATCAGTTATTAATTTCAGAGAGGTCGTTTTATCCTAGAGGCGGCGGCGAAAGTACGAACTGGTTTTGTACCATCGACCAGATCGCCGAATCGTCTTCAAGAAAGCGACCTGGTCCGCGACTCAGCCATTGTTTCCCAACAATATCTAGTTCTTGTCCTTCTTCTTGTTTTGTGAAATCCGATTCTCTTCCGTTAATTTCATCCTCATCTCAGTTTAATCCAACGGATTTCTTTCATCGATCTTTTGCGGATGTGTTAAGGCAATCTTTGCCTAATTCCGATTGAATTCCTGCCTCGTCCAATAATTCTTTTCCAAGGAATAATGCTACAGTTCGATTTTGCTTTAGATGCGGTGGTTCTTTCCATCTTGTGAAGGATTATAGGAATGGATTTCATTGTTTTAATTGTGGTGGGGTGGGTCATTGCAAGAGTAGTTGTCCTGAGATGTTTAGAGGTAAATCAGTTTTTGAACTGTTGCACTTCAACTGTTTGAGGATTTGCCAGAAAATGATTGACTTCTTGGAGTTGTACGTTGTGGATTTTCCTTTTAAGGAGAACGATGGGGCTTATTTGATGTTGTTGTTGGGGTGGCATTTAGAAGGCCTTGTTGATGGGATATTGTGACGCAAGTGTGATGATATCATTGAGGTTTTTCCTCCGTTACCTTGTGCAATGAATAGAAAAGAACACGCTTTCTTTTAGTCTGAATCTTCTCAAATTGCGGAGGATATATACTGATTCGAATTCAAGGAATAAGAGGAGAATTTATCGGTTGTTGGATGGGATTCTTGAGCATTTCGATGCTATCAATACCGCTATAAATTGTGATCAAAGAGCTGTGGATTTTCAGTTCTGACTGTGTTATTCCTGCAAATGTTCATGTGGGTGATCTTCAGGAAAGGAAGGTTAATGTTGTTAAGTCAGATTTGGTTTCTGATGAAGTGGTGTTTCTTGAAGGAGAGCTAGTGGGTTTTGTTGGGTATTATTGGTATATAAAGTATTTTGATCCGATGATCTATGACCCTCATGTACAGGAACGTAGGGGTCTCTGTGAAGAAACACGGCTCAATGGGGATAAGTTCATTAATGATGGGAGGGTTGTGGAAATGATGACAGGGGTGGATTTGGTGGATATGTGCTGTTCTGATTCTGACTGTGTGCTGAAGGATTCTAATGCTAGATTTTCAGGCGTAGAAGAGGAGTCTGTTTGGGTTGTGGCGAAGGATGTAGATCTCTCTAATAACTTCGGTCTGTTGGAGGTTTAGATGTAGAGAAGGCTTCGATGAAGGAGGAGATAGGAGGGAATCAGAAGGTGGCTGCTTCAAAGTCTTCCTCTTCGTTGAGGAAGTGTTTTAGAGTGGGTAGAATTAAAGTTGGTAGGAAGGCATATAGGAAGCTTATGAAGTATTCTTGTCATGAGCGCGATAAGGAGGTCTTGGGGGACAGTTTCCTTGATACTGCTAGTAGTATAAACCTAGTTCAGAGGGATAGTCATCCTTTATGTGATTATGATGAGGTTGTTTTGGTTGGGGGTGACGCTATGGTATATATGGGAGGTGAGGTTGGATCGATTGTCAGTTTTGTGTTTAGTGATAGTAATGAGGATGCGCATGGAGATTCTGTTGTCCACTATTTGATGTTAGCCAGTGCAGATTTGTGTGATCTTGTTTTGTTGTTGGATAAGGGTGGTTGTTCTATTATTTTGAGGGAGTCGGGTATGAGACTGATATCTATGTTTTTGATACCGTGCTTCAGTGTGTTTCATTCGGAGTGTGCTTTTCCCTTTTCATAGTTTTTTCCAGTTGATCGTTTTTGTTTGTCGACTAGTGTCGGGCTGCATGAGGTCAGTAGAGGACTCATTGAGTGGTGACATTTCTACTACTTCGACTAGGAGGGGGAGGCGTAGGAGAGTTATTCCCATTTCTGGTTTGGTTCGTCGTAGTGCGAGGATCAGATATAGCTCCTCTTCTTCTCACGGTAGGCTCCCGAGCCCGAATGCTAGTAGTAGTAATTCGGGTTTGGGCTCAGGTATGGTTCCTGTTTATGGTAGTGATTATACTCCTTTTGCGTTGGGTAGTCTCTCGACTAGTCAGTTATTTCAGCTTGCTAGTGACATTACTTTTATTTTTACTGATATTGAGTTAGATGCGGATTATATTAGAAGTAGGGAATTAGAGAGAGCTAACTCTTTGAGACGATGAGTATTGTTAGCTAGAATATTAGGGGTCTAAACGATCCTAAAAAATGTGCTAAGGTTAGGAGCTTTTTTTATGATTATCATATTGATGTTGTTTTGCTTCAGGAGACTAAAATTGAGGGCCCTGATTTTAGTTTTTATGCGAGGTTAGGTGGATCCCTTTGTCGTAATTGGGCTTGTCTTCCGTCTATTGGTAGTGCTGGAGGGCTTATGACTGGTTGGAAGGATAACCAATTTAGGCTTGTGTAGGAGATTCCAAAGTTATATTCTCTGCACATTATTTTAGTTTCTCTTATTGATAATTCTACCATGGCCATCTCCAATGTGTATGGCCCTCACATGAAAATTGAGAGGAGACTCTTTTGTGGGTTGAATGTGCGGAATTTAGGAGTCTCGCCCCCAATCAATGGATTGTGTGTGTGGGGGGTGGGGGGGATTTCAACGTCACTAGATTTTTAAGGGAGAGATCATCCCGGGAAGGTGATCTCTCTGATATGGAGGAATTCAATGATTTCATTTTGGATAACAATTTGATTGAAATTCCTCTCAATAATAGATCGGTCACTTGGTCTAATGTTAGAGATAGCCCATCTTTTGCTTTATTAGATAGATTTCTTATTAGTTCGAGGTGGATGATAGATTTTCGATTTATAGAGTCAAGGGCTTGTCTTTTTTGTATTCTGGTCATTGTCCTATCATCCTTCCTTGTGATTTGAATACTACTATTAGTAGCAGTTTTAAATTTGAGAAGATGTGTTTACTTGATTCTAGTTTCATCAACCTTGTTTCTGTTAAGTGGAATTCCTTGTTTTATTTCAATAATTTGTATAGAGGTAATTCTGCTAATATTTTTGTTGCAAAGCTAGGTAAATTAAGTGTAATGGCCGGAAAATCCATGCCAATTTGAGCTGACTAATATCCTACACATTCAACTCAAAGTGCACGAAAATTCAGATTATTAATAGAAGAATTAAGAGGATGAGAAAGATAAGATAGAACTAATAAAATAGAAGAAGAAGAAGATTACAACTGAACAGTATCAGAATAAACACGAATCTCACAGCGGAAGAATAAAATGTATTTATAACATAACTTTGAAATACAAATCTGAATTTGTATATACATACCATTATCAGAGTACAATACATCATATCACAGTGATCTCTAACTAATTGATGGTGAAGCCTTCTGTTTCCAGCTCCTCCAAGTAAATCTGTAAAAGCCTGAAACACTTGACTGCCCGTACAAAATTTGGGCAGCCAAGAGTTTAGGAAAACACAAACAAAATAAACTCTGGGTCAGTCATGGGACTGGTGTGAGTAAATTCCAACCATACTGTTTAACTTTGAAAATCCTTTTCAAAACAAGAAGATAATAGTAAGACCAACCCACATATAAACATGGACGGTTTTTACCTTACTATAACCTAACATATTTTTATATCAAATTTCAGTGATATTATAATAATGTCTAATCAAATAAATAACCAAGTAGCAGAACGCTTGCATCTCACGCTCCACATATATATAGTATAAAATCATAAACCGCAGGGCGCTTATTGGAGTTTGGATTCCAACAGACAAGGTATGGGAGCACCTTCCGAATAGTGTACTCTAGAGGGGATACACCTGGGTTCAACAAGAATGTCTTGCAACTCGGCCACACATGACTGCTCACTCATTTAGCTTGAGTGTCGCGAATATATTGCCACCCACGGTTGTTGGCCATCCAACCGTAATCCAAAGATACAGAATCGAAAAGAAGTATAAATATGAATTTTTTCTAGATCGGTGACAATACACCCTGCTTGGGGATGATCCAACTAGCCATGCTGCCTAGCCCAACTTTTGTTACTTCCTGGTTGTGAGGCTAGAGGCTACGTCTATCTTCAGAACATATGATCACCATTCACTTTGAATGCCACATCGTCAAATCCGTAATCACATATTGATTACACAAATGCACACTAGGTGTAGAATAAAGAGAAGTTACCTTCTCCCTACCTACTTGGTATATTCGTGAAAATCAACAGTGTGACCGTTGGAAATACTCTGTCAGACACTCGTCAGTTGCCCTGGGACTGGACAAACAGAAAGCACCATTCTAAAACTGGATGACCCTGGCATTTCACTCCGCCTTCAATTTATCTTCAGCGTAATATAATTCGTAGCGCTTATGCCTATACAGAGTGGTTTCCAGATAATATACCAACCGGTCTCTCAGTATTGAGAACGATGGTCAAAACACTTCGATAGTCGGTTATTTAACTATCGGAGTAAAACAAACATTCACTCAAATGTATAACTAGAAATCACACAACCATGGGTACTTTTAACACTGGTTTTTATTATTCGAATTCCCATATCTTACTAAATATTTCTCAAATCCCATTTAGCCTTTTTTATACTTCTTGGAAAACATTTCCAGTTATTATGATTCTTATTTTCCCGTGTTCCAGAAAATATACGTTATCAACGTTCGATCCAATATTTTCACATTCTTTATTTCTATACTTGGATAATCTACCCTATTTACATTGGAAAATATTTCCAATTTCATTTTAACCTTTTAATCGGCTCAACGTTCACTTTTAAAACATTATTCACTTTGAAACATGAATACCATTTCTTATTATAGAAATCTGAACACCTTTATCATATAATCTTTATTCATGAAATAAATCTCCCTTATCTTGTTTACCGAAATCTCTTTCCTACTTTTATATTCCTATTCCACTTTATAAACTCTGTTTCTAAGTCAGCCCCTTATCAAGTCAAGATCAAGTTCATAATTAAATATTGATTCCTACCCTATTAACATTTATTTGTTTAAAACTAAATGTTAATTATCCTATTAGATTATAATTCCTAAAAAAAAGATTTACTTTAATACATTCGACTTCGTCGAATTATAGTTCCAAATCCTAATGGTTTAATTTTAATTACATTTCGAACATCGAAATGCTGCCATCATTTTTTTAACACGATTCATCAATTTCTCTTTCTAACTTATTCTTATATTTTCCTTGGACAAATATCGTTACTTATTACTTTCGAATAAGTGGACTTCAAACTAAACTGTTAGTGCTGCTATATATAAAAATCACGCTTAAGTTTGGTTAACAACGTTAATTTACCGTTATAGTTCAAAACTTGTCATACGCTATAATATTCTCCTTTATACTAATCTTGACATAACAGTCACGCTTAAGCCTAGTCAACAGCGTTTATTTTATCGCTATAGTTCAAAACTTGCAATACGCTGCTATATGCCACTTTATAGCTAATCTCGACGTCCCTTTCCGTTACAAACTGATACCATTCCTTGACAATAGTGAAGTCGTTCAAGTTGGGGTATTTTATTTACCTCTCAGACCTTGATCGACAACGTTCTTACCTTAGAACTGATATAAGTTCGTAACTCTAACTCCTTATTATTTATACTCCATTGAATCGTATTTCTTGCTTTATTTTAAATGTGGTTTTATTACGTCATATCCATAATTTTTGATCAGTTTACCGCTAAGTTATTTTCATTAGATTAATTTAAGACCAGTTACTCTAATAATCTTTTTCCAAATAAACAGCTGATTAAATCAACTTCATTCCACCCGTTAATTCATGAACTGATTTTAATTACTTCTAACCATTAGATTAATATAATTAATCTAATTATATTTCTTAACTGTTTGCTTTAAATTAATTATCCAAACATTTACTCGTACGATAATTTCGGCTTTATAACTTATTTAAATGTCAACAATCAATTTATTTACATTATAAAACGAACTCTAAAATACTGGTCTATAATAGAACTTCTATTATAAAATTAAAACTTCACTTTAATTATAAAAATATAATTTTTATAATTAACTTCATTGATTTGCCTGACGGCCAATCAACTTCTTAACAAAACGATGGGTTTACGGTCGACTGTTACCACTTTCTTAATCAATATTGTTTATTTATTTATCGAAGCAAATGCTGAATTTTCATTCAACATCAATTATTCACACGGGGTTTTAAATGTAAATTCAGGTTCAAACAGTGCATACAAAACAAACAATACATATAAATATCAAGGAATCCAGTCGGATTCCTCCAACCGGTTTCCACATCCACGGATGTTAGTCAAACCATTATCATTGATTCCATACTAAGGGATACTTATAATCGACGGAATCAGTATCCAACCGGTGATGTGTACATATGCAACGATATACGATATTTAACCAATTTAATTGTACCTAATCGACCATCACACAACATTCAAACAACATTAAAATATTTTAAAATAGATCAGAGTTAGCGATTTTACTCATCTTTTCGCGTTAACCGTTAAATAACGATTTGCGTCGGTTTCCTTTTTGAAAACCCGTATAGCCCAGTTTCTTCCTATCCATGTTTTTGAACACTGCTTCTCATCGTCGTCCTTCTGCGCCTACATAGCTGAGTTCATCTCCACCTTCCTCTTCGTCTTCGTGGCTGTCGGGTCCGCTGTTTCCGCCCGTACATCCATTTGCAGTTTCGCCCTCCAACAATTCCCTTTTTCTTTTTATTATACTCTGGGATTTTACTACTTTAATCGGCCCATCCCATATCGATTCAAACCCGAGTCAGAAACTACTCCATGCGACATGTCCATGCAAGCGTTTACACCCGTTTCATGTGAACAATTCCCTTGTTCAAGAATCGGCCCATTCAACATATTTATTTCCACTGACACGCTACTACAGGTTCACCTTCCCGAACAACAGCTGCAGCTCCAGTTTTAAATGCCATCTCCATGCCCTTCGACTTCTTTCTCCTCATAACACTGGACCAACTCCATCATCCACGTAGACTTCTTTCTTATTTGGAAAAGTATCACATCCTCCTTGCTACTACAATAAACAGCTATGCTTCACTTATGATATAATGTAGGGTTTAAACACTAACCACCTAGTCAAGGTTTTCTTATCGTTTACATCCACTGCCCTTCCTCATTCTTGAAATTACCATCTACTTGACCATTTACTATTTACCTTCCAGCAAATACCCGCTATGCATGCTCCACTGCCCAATCTTCACCTTCCTTTTCTTTTGGTTCGAAGTTTCCAGTGTCACCAAGAAGAATGGCCGAACCCACATAAACACAGTACTACATTTATATATAAAAGAAAACTGCTTTCAACCGACACCTTGCTCCTTGACCCAACCGCACACTGTCCTCTTCCTTAAATGTACATACACTTCTCGTTACTGAGCTTCCACTGTACCACGCGTTTCCTGATTCCTTGCTCCAGACATTTTTATCCACTCCAATATCCTTCCCATACAAAACATTTTGTTGTCACCCATATACCTTATTTATTCACATTATACTTTTCCCAGTAAAAGGGAAATCTGCCACTTCTTCATATGTCTACCCAAACGTCCATTAAAAAACAAGCATTTGTGCTCCTTTCTCTCCCCATGCACACTTCAGCAAATGCTCCCAACGCATGCTTCTTTTCCCTTCCACCAGTTTATACCCATCGACATGTCCTCCTCGGTTTTCCCTCAGCACCCATCGACCAGCACCATGAACACGGTTCCCCTCATTTCAAGGATGCCTGGACATTCGTGAGTACCCATGCACCTGCTCCATGTTTCATACTTTTTCTCCTACATAGCATGCTTTGGTTCCATGCACACAGTTCTCTCGTCCATCCACATTTCGCTACAGTGAAACACTTCAAAGTCTTCCCACTCTTTCTAATATCCTTCCTACTTGTATTGATCAGCAAAACTCGCGTCATTCCTCTTTCCCAGACAATGTTCCGAACAAGGAAGACTAGCCCAATATTTCGCTGGTGTAAAGGACATCGAAAATAATTTCCACCGAACTCATAAATACTTCTTTCGTGATTTTTAGTTTAGCGTTAAGTTTGTTTTGATTTTTAAACTCATAGGAGGAGGCTTGGCATTTATTCTTGAACCAGAGAAATAATTGAAGTAGCTGCATTTATATAGGCTTCATTTCCTTCATAGTGAAGTAATAGAGTGTTAGCTTTTAGGGTAATGGTGATTTGAGAGGAACATGTATTAGATGGCTAGGCTAGGCAAAGGAGTATGGTTTTCATTTTAAGTATGGGATTCATTGAATGCAAGTATGGTGTACTTAGAGGATAAGGTTCATAGCATAATAGGTGTGCGGACTTTCTTTCCCTTGGGTTTGAAGCTTCTAGATAGGAGGCAGGCTATAGGGTATGGGGCTTTAATTATAGTAGGATCATACGCATTGTCTTTTGCGTGTAATAATGCGTGTATTCTAGTGTACCATATTATGAAAAATCATGTTCATGTCCGACCACTACAGACGGAAATAAGAATACGGTCGTATCCAGCGAGTGCCACAATCCCAAAAATATAATAATACCCGTAGATTAACTCATATTTTGAAACCCCGAAATATCGATACAGGGTGCAAAATACTTCAAATAAAAGTGGTGTATTTAATTAATTAAAAATTACAATAAAATTCTAAATATTAAATTATTGCTATGTCCCAAAAGTACCTTATCCCGATTCCAAGCCGATATTTAAATATATTCAAATAACCGTTATGGCCATAAACGAATATGGCGCTGCTTTTCTGAATATTTAATTTGGACATAACTTACAATCTGTAACACGAAATCTTGATTTTTCACTTCTGTTAGAAAGATACAATTCAACAGATTCCAACGCTTCTTGTTTCGAAGAAATCCGACTAATAATGTGTCCTGTACACTCAGTTGAAGTTCAGAACATTAAATTACGAACTGCAGCATCGTTATGAGCTCGATTATATTTAATATATATTTTTATACGTTCAACTTCGTTTTAATTAATATATAAATCCTCTTTTATCATGAATTCAATATTTAAACTATTTTAAATATTCAAATTCAAATCGATAAAAATGCGGGACATTACATTAAGATTTTTCCTCAAGCGTTGGAATAAGTTTATTTTTGGTAGTGTCAGAATTAGGAAAGACAAGATTGTGTGTGAGCTGTTAGATTTAGATAAGATTAGTGAGCCCAGGATTCTTAATTCCAATGAGAGGGATAGATATTGCAATCTTAGAGATGATCTCAAGCAGATTTTAGCAAAAGAAGAGGTCACGTGGAGGCAAAGATCCCGTGTTCAATGGATTAAGGAGGGAGATAATAACACGAAGTTCTTTCATAGTGTGGCTAATAAGAGGAGACGTGATAATTTGATTCGTTCTATTTTTATTAGTGATGTGGAATTGACTTCTCAGAGGGAGTTAAATGAAGCTTTCACTAGTTATTATAAGCAGATTTTTGGTTTTAGGATTAAGAGAAGGACTAACGTCAGATGGAATGTCTTGTATCCTTCTGATACTTAGGTTGAGTTAGCTGATTTAGATATGCCTTTTTTTTGAGCAAGAGATTTGGAAGGCTATTTTTGATATGCCAAGTGATAAAGCTCCTAGGCCTGATGGTTTTCTGTTCTTTTTTACAAGCAGTTTTGGAAGGTTTTGAAACTTGATTTAATTAATTTATTTAATGACTTTAATAGTGGAGATTTGATATTAGGTAGTTCTAATTTTGCCAATGTCATTCTTATTCATAAGAGAGAGGGTGCTAATTCTCTTAAGGATTTTAGGCCTATTTCTCTTATCAATGTTTCTGTCAAGATTATTTCAAAAGCCCTAGCGAATAGGCTTAGTAGTAAGATGAATGATCTTATTGATTGTTCCCAAACTGCCTTTATTAAAGGCAGAAACATAGAAGATGGAGAGGCTGCTGTGCAGGAGTATATTAATGTATATTGTAAAAATAATTATTCTTGTGCCATCTTGAAACTAGATTTTGAGAAGGCGTTTGATTCTATTGACTAGGTTTTTATTTGTGAATTATGTCTTGCTAGAGGTTTCAGTGTCAGATGGATCAGCTGGATCATGCTATTGCTTAGGTCTGGTTGTTCCAATATTGTCGTTAATGGGGTTGTGGGTAAGAAGATTCAATCTAAGAGAGGTATTAGACAAGGGGACCCCCTATCGCCTTTTCTGTTTAATCTAGCAGTTGATGGTTTCTCTAGAATTATTAACAGAGCTGGGAGATTAGGTGTCTTAGGCAGTGTTGGTTATGAGGAATTTAATAATGAATTATCTATTCTCCAATTTGCAGATGATACATTATTATTTTCTTCCCACTTACCTAAGCATATTATTGCTCTTAAGTTTATTCTTTACTGTTTTGAGATGTTATCTGGTCTCAGGATCAATTTTGATAAGAGTGCTGTTATGGTCCTTAATTATTTTGATAATGTTGAGTCTTTGGTTGCTAGTACTTTAAACTGTTCTGTCATGAAATTTTCTTTTGATTATTTAGGTTTTAAGATTAGTCCTTCGAAGCTTAAGAAGGATGATTGGTTAGTTATTATTGATAAGATCAATGATAGATTATCGGCTTGGAATAATAGATTTTTGTCTAGAGCAGTTAGATTAGTTCTTGTTAATTCAGTGTTATCTGTTATTCCTTCTTATTGGATGGCCGTTAATCGTTTTCCTCAATGGGTTATAGAGAAGATTAACAGAATCAGGCGTAAATATCTTTAGAGTGGAGTCCCTATTTGTAAAGGTTATAAATGTCTAGTTAACTGGGAGGTGTGTTGTAAGCCCAATAAAGAAGGGGGTCTGGGGATCATTAACTTATATAATTTTAGTTCTTCCTTGCTAGCCAAATGGTTATGGAGATTTAGGTGCCCCGATGTGTCGGCTACTTGGAAGATTATAGTTTCCAAATTTTATTATTCTGGAGATGAGTTTATTGTTGGTTCTAGTGTTAATTGGTCTAATAGGCTATCTCATTTTCGGAAGTCTGTTTTGAATTGTTTTGATTTTTTTAATTTAGGTTGTAAGATGTCTGTTCATTCTGGAAACCTTACTTATTTTTGGCATGATTCTTGGATTTCAAGGGTGCCGCTTAAAGTTGAATTTAGTGATTCAAGGGTGCCGCTTAAAGTTGAATTTAGTGAGCTTTTTAATATTAGTAGATTTAAGAATGCTTTGATTATAGATGTATATAGAGGAGATTTAGATCCTCCGTGGGAGTTTTCTATTGATAATATTTTAGAAGGGGGTTTGTTAAGGCAACTAGCCTTACTTAAAGCTAAGTTGGCTTTGTTTCATTTGGATAAGGATAGTGATTCCATTAGTTGGTGTAACACCCCACGTCCATTAATGTCACTCACAAAGGGAATGCATTAACTTCCATGGAGGTTTTAAGTGAATATAGAACAGAAAAATTACAACTAGACAGATAATAAGTAGTACTTGGAAGTCTAAAACTTTATTTCATTGCAGCGGAAATTAAACATGTTTGTTACATCATAAAACCATAAATCAGAGTCAAGTACAATACCCATCTTGATAAAACAAAATACATAATCCCATTACATAAATAGCCATTAAAGAAGATAACAAGCTGGACTTTACTTCAGCAGTCCAAGCTTTCCAAAAGAGAGAATAAGCAATTCAATCAGACTCCACTAGAGCAGGGTCCACCCTGAGGACCTAGAGGGGGAAAAAGGATAGAAATAGAGGGGGTCAGACATAAAGTCTGGCGAGTATGATAATTCTAACAATACTATTATCAAAATAACTAGACTAAGGCATAAGCTGGAAAACAAGGAAATGTCTATGAACTATTGGGTATGGAAGAGCAGATAAAGATAACGTTAAAGGCACACCTAATACTAACGAATAATTACTACACTACACCACACCAGTCACCCTAAAGGTTGATCCCACTCACCGAACTTAGAAATTATATAAATAGCTTTGTGTACCCCTAGCTGACTACATATGTGCCGCCTTCCCCTATCTCCGCTAGGTGTACCCCACTACCCACTTGCGATCGGCTCCCTACTCGTAGAAACCCGTGCTGGCCCCACAGTGGGGTGTATCACTCCCCTAAAGTGGCAACCCGATACAACTTGAGGATGCACGGCTTATACCTACACGATGCAACAACGTCTTACCTACCAGCCCGGGTCCACACACGCATATGAAACCCGTTGGACTTGCGTTGCCACCGCTAACCCGTTTGGCCTCTTATAGTCAAGCCCAGTATGCGTGTCCCGTCCTCGACTTGGGTCGAACCCACAAAGATACGTTTGGGTTACTGGTTGAAATGGGCCCCCAATTACTTACCACAAGCTATCCACCTAAGTTTGTCCCCACTAGTATATCCCACTTAACCCTCTTCTTAGTCATGTTCATTTACATGTGTGTTTGGTTAAGTCTTACTAATCGTATTTCAAATGCCACTAAAGGCACCCACTAGATTCCTCATGCCACCCAAGGCACCTACTTAACCCCCATGTCCCACTTCACATGTTTATCTGGTTAAGTATTTCTTAATTCATTCAGGCCATAACCTCATAAAGACCTCTCACATTAGACTGGCATTTATGGCAGCTGGATTCGCCGGGCGGGTCCGGGCAGTCTTACACCATAAAAGAGTCTAACCTCGTGTCTTTACAACTGTTATGCTTTAATTTGGGCCTAGGACCTCTCACATTGGGCTGACATTTGTGACTACTGGATTTGCCGGGCGGGTCCGGGCAGTTTTACGTCACAAACGAGTCCAACCTCGTGTCCTAAGCATTGATTAACACTTATAATCTTTTACCCCAGTTTTAAATATATCCCTATTCAAATCATTAATTAATTCCAATTTTAATGATGTCCATAATTGACTCAATTATGGCCATCCACTTATGGTATGCAAAATCATATCAATTGTACCCCAATTTCTTAATATTAAATCCTTAATATTACCCCTACCCCACGTTATACGTTCGCTTATTCAACGCAAAATATACGTTAGACTCGAATAGTCTAAATCATAGCACAAAGATAAATTATCACAACATATAGACAAATAAAATAGATCTAATCATAATAGGGGTGAAACTTTTATAAAACTACACATGTCATGGATCTAAAGGTGTCAACTTGTTTGGTTAAATGTCACAACTTACATAATATGATCATAACCCAAGTTCATGTATAAACTTGCATATGTGGTTTATGCAACATAATGATGGTGTGAACTAGCATCAAACACTTAGAACTCACACATGTCATAGCATAATTCTAGATCTAAATAGATGTCATAATTCTAGATCTAAATAGATGTCATACAATATGTGAGATTATACATACTAATAAATCTAAACTTGCATAGGTACATGTGATTTATCATGTGAATCATCATAGCCCAAATATATATAATCAACATCATGATTCATAAGCTAACTACAACATAATAACATCATGGCTTTGTAACATCGCAACTTAGCATAGAAACTTGCAACATATATATTATCATCATAGCATGATTTACAACATATAGGATATCACCATCACATAAGATAGGATTTACAACATACATGATAGCATAAGGTTTACAACAGCATATATGACAATTCACATCATTTTCTTATGATCCATATCACATCTTAATCTAATTAGTTTGCTAATAATCTTATTAAGATCATCATACTCACAATTAGAAAAGAAAGAGAGTCTTGATTTTCTTTAGAGTTGAGTAGAATTAGAGTTTTGATTAGCTTTCTTCCTTCTTAGTTGGCGGCGGCTACACTGAGTTCCATGGCGATGGCATGACGGCGGCTATTCTATCTTTCATGTGAATTTAGAGTGAGAGACTAACTAGGTATATATAGAGTTTAGGATTTCTTTAGACCGTCAGATCAACTCAGAACTAACCTGAACCGTCAAATTAGCCAACTCAGCCCTAAAGACGCATCAGCAGCTCAAAATTGGGCTCAGCCAAAACTTGGCCGACTGGACCAGGTCGACACCCAAGTCGACCGCGCAGTCGACCTGGTCCTGGGGGTGTCGACTGCCCAGTCGACTCCCCAGTCGACCTGGGGTGCTGGGCGGGAAATTTCCCGCCTGGCCTGTTTGACTTCGACTTTTGAATTTTGAATTTTCTGAAACCTCCGATGGCCATATCTCCTTCATACGAAGTCCAAATCACGCAAACTCGGACTCTATTTCAACCAGAATTCCGAGACGAAAACAATGGCGCAACCCGTTTCCCACAATTCTCATGTCTGAGATTAGTTATTCTTTAATTTGTGAATATTTATATTAACAGAATTACGGGGTGTTACATTCTCCCCTCCTTAAAGGATTTTGACCCCGAAATCTTCAAGTCAAGAAGAATGTATATCCTAACATCCAATCGTCCATCTACTCAACCATCAAACACAGGCATCCATTGTCCTTATAGACTTCTAATGCTTTCATGTTTAAATGCACAGTGTGTGTATATGTCCATATCTAATGCAAAATCAGGCGGTCCACTGATTCAGTTGACCTCCTTAATGCAAATCATGATAGTGCCATGCGTCCATTATGTATGCAAAAGTTCCTTAATGCTACATATTATCTCTATATGCGTGCACAATCATCATCTGAATGCAGCATCCATATGATAAAAAAAATCCTCATACATCCATTTTACTAAATACATCCATATATATGCAATATGCAATATGAAGTGACTGAGCCGATCTAGTGCCTAATAGTGTGTGTATATGCGTCCACGAGCAACCACTAGCAAACACTTACATCCACTTTGCATCCATCATACATAACATGTCTCAAACACATGTTTCAACCATAGGATTATCCTAACTAAAGGTCAAAGATACTAGCGAGAGGACATACTAAAGATAAGATAAATACAAGCTAAGCGATAAAGGAGAAATTAAAAGACATACCCTCAAAAAGAAAAGGGTACAACGAACGCATCTTCGCTTCTGTCTCCCAAGTAGCGTTGCTCTCATCATCTCCCTATTGCACTTTGACTAGTCTGACCTCTCGATTCCTCAACTTCTTGATCTCCGACCCAATAATGCATGTAGGAGTTCATCGAATCGTCGCATCACGCTCTATCTCCACCTCTCCAAGCAAGCTCGGCTCTACCACTTCCGCGGTTTCGTGCAAGCACTTCCTCAAATGTGACACATGGAATACGTCGTGTACACCACTAAGTCTCTCAGGCAACTCCACTCTATAAGCCATCGGTCCAATCTTCTCCTTAATAGGAAACGGCCCTACAAACCTTGGTGCTAATTTCCCAAAGGACCAAAAGCGAACAACATTCCGTAATGGAGACACTTTGATAAAGACCATGTCCCCAACATCAAACTCAAGATCTGTCCTCCTTTTGTCTGCATAAGATTTCTGCCTATCTTGCACCGTCTTCATCCTCCTTCGAATCAAGTCGATCTTTTCCGAAGTCTCTCTAATCATATCGGGCCCAAGTAAGATCTTATCCGTAGATTCCCACCAACATGTAGGTGAATGACAAGGTCGTCCATAAAGAGCTTCGAAAGGTGCCATGCCAATGCTAGATTGAAAGCTGTTATTATATGCGAACTCTACCAACGGAAGATGCTCTTCCCATGTACCCCCAAAGTCTAGGATACATAGCCTCAAAAGATCCTCTAGAATACGATTCACCCTCTCAGTCTGGCCATCCGTCTAAGGATGATACGCGGTGCTCAAACATAACTGAGTCCCTACCGCCTCTTGCAAGCTCTTCCAAAATTCGCTAGTGAAGATAGGATCACGGTTGCTTACTATGTTAGAAGGAACACCATGCAAACGAACTATCTCTCGAACGTATACAGAAGCTAACCATGGAGCAGTCCTCTTACTCTTCACGGGAATGAAATGGGCGCTCTTAGTAACTCTGTCTACTATAACCCAAATCCCCGTATTACCCTTCCTTGATCTTGGTAATCCATCCACAAAGTCCATCGAGACACTTTCCCACTTCCATAGTGGAACCTCCAATGGGTGAAGCAACCCACCGGGTTTCCATTGCTCCGCTTTTACTTGTTGGCACACCAAGCATCTAGCAACATACTCGGCCACATCCCCCTTCATACCGGCCCAAAAGAAAACTCGCTTCATGTCTTTGTACATTTTGTCCCCGCCGGGATGAATGGTCATCTTCGAATGATGTGCTTCGTCAAGAATAGCCTTCCTCAAACCTTCATCTCGAGGTACACAAAGTCTACTATCCCTATGTAACCAACCCTTATCATCTAGGGTATACCTACGGAGATGGCTTGATGACTCCCCTTTTTTGAGCTTCTCCACTAACTCAACCAACTGTGGGTCGTCTCGCTGTGCCTCACCAATCTGTCCCAAAAGCGTAGGTCTGACCTCCAAGGATGCTAGCAAACCGGGTACAAAGTCAACGGAAGGTCTAAAGTAAAACATAGAGATGAATTCTAAGTTTCGCTGCTCAACAAACAATAGGCTCAAGGACAACCTTTTCCTACTTAAGGCGTCTGCCACCACGTTACCCTTGCCAGGGGTATATGTTATTTCGAAATCGTAGGACGCTAAGAACTCCATCCACCTTTGCTGCCTTAAGTTCAAGTCCTTCTGAGAGAATAAGTATTTTAAAGATTTGTAGTCAGTGAACAATTCGAATTTCTCTCCAAGAAGGTAATGACGCCAAGACTTAAGCGCGAAAACAATTGCGGCTAACTCTAGGTCATGTGTAGGGTAATTTTTCTCATGCACCCTTAACTGCCTTCCACCATAGGCTATTACCCTTCCCTCTTGCATTAAGACTGCGCCTAGACCTGTCCCACAAGCATCAGTATAAATAGTAAATGGCTTACTCCCGTCTGGCAGCACTAAGACTGGGGCTGAAGTCAAAGCTCTCTTCAAACGTTGGAACGCATCATCACAATCTACGTCCCATGTGAAAACTAGGTTCTTCTTTGTCAAACGTGTCAATGGAGCTGATATTTTTGCAAAGTCTTTGATAAACTTCCTATAGTAGCCAGCCAACCCCAAGAAACTCCTTACTTCTGTAGCATTTTTAGGGACCTTCCAATCTTGGATGGCCACCACCTTCGCGGGATCCACAGCTATCCCTTCTTTGGAAACCACGTGCCCTAAGAATCACACTTCCTCTCTCCAGAAGTGACACTTAGTAAATTTAGCTTTAAGGTTATGCGCTCGTAGAGTCTCCAACACTTCCCTAAGATGTAGGGCATGCTCTTCTTCATTCTTAGAAAATATCAAGATGTCGTCTACAAAGACCACCACGAATTTATTAAGGTACTCCCTAAACACCCTACTCATCAAATCAACAAAGTATGCGGGGGCGTTTGTCAAACCGAAGGGCATCACTAGCCATTCATAGAAACCGTCCGGAGTCCTAAAGGCAGTATTGTCTATGCTATCCTCAGCCACTCTCAACTGATGGAATCCAGTGGCTAAGTCCAACTGCGAAAACATTGAGGCACCAACTAACTGATCGAAGAGATCGTCAATCCTCGGCAGTGGGTGTCTGTTTTTCTTAGTAAGTTTATTAAGTTCTCTATAATCCACACAAAGTCTAAGGGACCCATCCGCCTTCGTGGCAAACACTACTGGAGCACCCCACTTCGATATACTACGTCTTATGAACCCCTTCTCAAGAAACTCCTTCACTTGCTTATTGAGTTCCCTCCTTTCACGAGGAGCCATGTGGCGTACTGGCAAAGATACTGGTTTTGCATTATCCACAAGATATATTCGAAAATCTATCTCCCGTTTCGGAGGCAAGCCCTTCACCTCCTCAAACACATCCGAATATTCTTGGACTACTTTAACAGATCGTAGATTTTCCACCGACGCGTCAAGCGATTCTAGATAACTTAGCATAACGGAATTTATGGGATTACAAAAGATTTCGAGAGTGTTGCCAAGGCGAGTCATGAGCCTAACTACTCTCCTTTCACAATCAAGAACGGCCCCATTTCTGGATAACTAATCCATTCCTAAAATTAGCCCATAGCCCGTGAAGCCCAAAACATAAGCATCACATCTAAACCCAACGCTAAGTATAGAAATTTTCAAATCCAAACATATCATGGACAAATAAGCTGAGCCCCCAATTGGATTCGAAGCAACTAAGGGATTCTCTATTAAACTGGTGTTTAAGTGCAGTGATTCAACTAATGATGTAGAGATAAACGAATGCGATGCGCCCGAATCGAATAAGGTACGGACAGGATGATCAAACAGAAAAACTAAGCTTTCAACAGAAATGGTTCTACCTCGTTCTTGCAGCGGTGGGACCGCGAGAGCCTGAACTTGTCCCCTTGCCTGCCCTGGTGCCATAAGAGCCTGCACTTGTCCTCCCGAGGTAGACCCTGCCCTCTGCCCCTTCTTTGGGCAGTCCTTCACTAGATGTCCCGCTTCACCACAGTGAAAACAGCCAGTCTTCTTTTTCTTTCTGCAATCCTTGCTGAGATGGCCTGGTGTCCCACAGTTAAAGCATCTTTTCTTTCCTTTGCCATTATTGTCTTTACCACCCTTCTTGTTTTGCTGTTGTAAATTCTTCTGACCCCCTTTCTTCTCGGGTGCCTTATTAGCATTAGCGCCTTTCTCCTCGTGCATGAGTGCCATGTCTACTAGCTTCTCAAAGGTGGCCCCCATAGGGATGTGGGTCATAGCCAACCCCTGCAATGGCTCATTCAAGCCATTAACGAACCTCAAAGCCTTCTTCTCCTGCGTGTTCACCAAATCTAAGCCAAACCTTGCCAATTGGTTAAATTTGTTGACGTACTCTTTCACTGATAGATTTCCCTGCTTCAATGTCAAAAACCTTTCCATGTATAGATTCTCTTCTGCCCTTGAGAGAAACTTTGCCTCAAACCTACGTCTGAAATCCGCCCAAGAATCAACAGGATGCTCCCCATTAGTGACCTCCCACCAAAATGAGGCCTCTCCCTTCATTAACCAAGCTGCTAATTTGACTTTCCTCCCTTCTTCTACTTCAAAGATTTCTAGCAATTCTTCTACCTCCTTAAGCCAATCTCTAGCTTCCACAAACGTTTCTGACCCTTGAAAAGGTTTTCCACCCATAGCCTTAAATTCCTTGCACGTTTTTGCAAAAGTATCAACACGAGGAGGAGGAGGAGGAGCGGGAGGAGCGGGTGTAACTGGGGGTGGGGGAACATTTCCTGGACCTGGGACGGTGGCCCTAAACTCCAAGTATCTCCTAAACCATCCTGGCATTGTTACACCCTCCGGAAGATTCAAATCTTCAGCCATGCTGAAAGGAAAAAGGAAAGATTCAAAATGGAGAATTCGAAAGATAAGGATATGGCTATTGGGGATTATGTTTTTCTTAAAAACTTTCCTCTTAAAATCACTCATTAAGACATGTTTTTGAAAATACTTCTTCCAAAATACTTTAGAAAAATAGCTTTTCTAAAAAAATTATCTGTTCTGGTAACCTTAAGCTCTGATACCACGTGTAACACCCCACGTCCATTAATGTCACTCACAAACGGAATGCATTAACTTCCATGGAGGTTTTAAGTGAATATAGAACAGAAAAATTACAACAAGACATATAATAAGTAGTACTTGGAAATCTAAAACTTTATTTCATTGCAGCGGAAATTAAACATGTTTGTTACATCATAAAACCATAAATCAGAGTCAAGTACAATATCCATCTCGATAAAACAAAATACATAATCCCATTACATAAATAGCCATTAAAGAAGATAACAAGCTGGACTTTACTTCAGCGGTCCAAGCTTTCCAAAAAAGAGAATAAGCAATTCAATCAGACACCACTAGAGCTGGGTCCACCCTGAGGACCTGGAGGGGGAAAAAGGATAGAAATAGAGGGGGTCGGACATAAAGTCTGGCGAGTATGATAATTGTAACACCCCACACCCGCTAAGGTCACTCACTATGGGAATGCCTTAACTTCGGTGGAGTATTTTAAGTGAATATAGAACAGAAAAATTACAATAAGACAGATATAAATAATACTTGAAGTCTTAAAACATAATTTCATTGCAGCAGAAGATAAACATGTTTAGTTACAACACCATAAAAGAGTCAAGTACTAAATATCCATCCTGATAAAAACATAAGTACATAATCCCACTACATAACTAATAGCCATAATAGAAAAGATAAGCTGGGCTTTACATCACAGTCCAAGCTCCAAAAGAGAGATAAAGAAATCTGATCAAAGCCCACTAGTGCTAGGCCCAACCTGAGGACCTGAGGGGGAAAAAGATAAAAACAACGGGGCCAGACATAAGTCTGAGTGAGCCCTATAACTTTAACAACACAATTATTAAAGTAATTAGGGTATGATATAAACTTGGTACGGTGATGACTGGGGATAAATGACTACACTAAGTAGCCAACTAGACATAGGATGAACTAAGATAACGGTAAAGACGCATATACCCACCCAAGGGTAATTACTAACTGCACCACACCGGTCATTCCTACTTAAAGGTTGATCCCTCCCAAGGACTTAGAAAATTTCCCAGTAGTTTCATGTACCCCTAGCTGACTACATAGGTGCCGTCTGCCCCTATCTCCACTAGGTGTACCCACTACTCCCAAGCGATCGGCTCCCTACCGTAGATACCCGTGCTGGCCCCACAGTGGGGTGTATCACTCCCCAAAGTGGCAACCCGATACAACCAATGGTGCATGGCTTATATCTACACGATGCAACAACGTCTTACCTACCAGCCCGGGTCCACACACGCATATGAAACCCGTTGGACTTGCGTTGCCACCGCTAACCCGTTTTGGCCTCTTATAGTCAAGCCCAGTACGCGTGTCTCGTCCTCGACATGGGTCAAGCCCAATAAGATACATATGGGTTACTGGTTGAAATGGGCCCCCACAAGCTACCCACCTAAGCTTGTCACTTTATCTAGTGCATCCCACTTAACCCTTTAATCATGTTTAATTACATGTTTCCACTTGGTTAAGTATTCTAATCGTATTTTCTATTGCCACCCAAGGCAACCCACTAGATTTCCACATGCCACCCAAGGCACTTACATGCCACCCAAGGCACCCACTTAACCCCTCATGCCCCACTACATGCTTATCTGGTTAAGTGTTTCTTAATTGATTAAGAACGTAACCGTTGTAAAGACCTCTCACATTAGACTATCTGTAACACCCCGTGAATTCTATAACTGTGAAACTCACAAATTAAAGTATAATTAATTTCAAATCAAAGAACTAAGGGAAACGGGATACGCCATTGCGTTCGTCTCGGAAAAATACGCGAAATAGAGTCCGAGTTTTCGAAAAACGGATATCGTATGAAGAAGTTATGGACGAACGAAGTTGGGCGAAAAACCGGAGAAGGGTCAGAATGCACTGGCGCACTTGGGAAGTGCGCCAAAACAAAAATGAACTGGCGCACCTGTGAAGTGCGCCAGTACATTTTTGACCTGGCGCACCTGCCAAGTGCGCCCAGGTCAAAAATGACCTGCTGGCCAGGTCTGGTCTAGCCCTGGCTGGCCAGGTCTGTGTTTGGCCGATTTTCAGAAGCTTGCTTTGTCATTAGGGCTAGGTGGCAGGCTCTAATTGGTCTCTCTTTCGAATGAATGGCTACGATCAATCCAAGCAACATCAATGGTTCTAATCAGTTCATAAACCCTATAAAAATGACCCTAGACTCACCCTAATCTATTCATTCAAAAATAAGAACAAAGCCGTCATGTTGCTGAGGAACGACTAAGAGTAGCCGCCAATTGGAGAGAGGATTAGGAGACAAATTCTAAGGCATAAAGCAACTCAATCAAATCAAACCGCATCTTCAAATCCCTAAATTAGAGAATTCGCCACACCATTGTAAGTAGAGTATTACTTTGGTATGAACAAATAACTGTGTTGGTTTGTATACTTGATTGTGGTGATAAATAATTCATAATTTGAGCGTTACTATGATTCTTATCGATTTGGAATATTGTATACGTTTGGATATTCTCGAATTATGTTATTCAATTATGAAAAACTACATGCGGTAGTTTTATGCAAATATACGTTTGGAATATTCGCAAATTATGTAATCCATGTTGAAGCTACATGTATGTAGTTGATTGAAATTCATGCAAGTTTGGGGCTTTGCTATTATGCCATCATAATGTGTATTTTTATACAAACATCATTTTTGAAGTAATTGGAATAAGTTTGGAATTATGTTGAAAATTTGGCATCATGTATTAAGCCATGCTTTTGTACTAGAAAAACCTATTTGCAAACTTATGAATAGGACTAGGCTATGATTGATATTTGGCACAATTGAAATCCATGTTAAGTCTATATTATATGATGTCATATGTGATACATAGCTAGGTTAGATTCAAAATCCCTTTTTGCAAGTTTACATGACTAAAGTAAAAATCATGATTTCATGTTAGAAATATTTATGCCATGGTTATGTGAACAAATTTAACTATACTTATGCCATGCTTATGTTTGACATTATGCCATGCTTATGTTTGACATTATGCCATGCTTATGTAGAAATACTTATGCCATGCTTATGTTTGACATTATGCCATGCTTATGTTTGACATTATGCCATGCTTATGTAGAAATATTTATGCCATGCTTATGTTTGACATTATGCCTGAAAAAAAACATAGGTTCATGTTGTAGTTAGGCCTATGTGTCAATAGTGATATTCTTAACATAACTACAAGTTTACATGCTTTGATTCATATCACTTATGCTTTATGAACAAAGTATATGTCACTACTATGCAAGTACACCAGTTTCTATTTTATATTTCCAACGTCATATTGCAAGTTCATGCGCTCACCTTCCCCTCTTTGTGTGTGTAATCACGCTTTAAGCCTCCCCTTTTCGCATGGCTAAGTTGGGCTTTAAAAGGCTAAGCCCAACATATATATAATAAACGGACGTGTTAAACGGGGGAAAATAACGTTGGGTTAAAATTACTAATGAATGAAAATATAAAATAGAAGGGCCCAAATTCAAGCATGGGTTGGGCCCATGATTGGTGTAACCTTTACACCATTAACTTAATAATGGGCCGCAAATATTTACATAAAGGAGAAAGACAAAAATATGTAAATGTAGAACATACGATGGGTTTAACCCGAGGTTGGATTGAGTTGTGATGTAAACCTGCCCGGAACCGCCCGGCTGTCCAGTAGTCACAACAATACCTATCCAATGTGGGAGGTTAAACCTGGGGCCCAATAAGGACCCGAGGTTAGACTGAGTTGTGGCGTAAGGCTGCCCGGAACCAATCGGCAACAGGCAGCCACAACAATACCTGTCTAATGTGAGAGGTCAGGGCCTTAATAAGACAATTAAGGCTGAGTCAGGATTGTTAGGATTAAGTGAACTAAAGACTTAATCAAAATGGAACATGCTAAATTAAACGGACTGGTGGGGGTTAGGTTAGGAAACACTTAACCAACTTAGCATGTTGGCTAGAGATAAAAAACCTAGTAACGGGGGACCCTTTTCAGCAGTAACCCTAGAAGGTGTATCAGGATACCCTGAAACTAGGCAGGGTGGGGCACGATTACTGGGCTGATTGTAAGAGGTCAAATCGACGGCGGTGGTGTAGCATTGTAGGTTCTAACGGGGTGCGGGCGTGCACACACTCCGGCGCAGAAAAATAAAGCACTGGGCACCAGTAGCATACCTGTGCATTCTAAGGTTGTGTCGGGCCGCTGCCATGGGACTTGATACACCCCATGGTGGGACCAACATAGGTAACTACAACATCGGGGGCCGTAAGACACATGTAACTATGCGAGTAGGAGCCGATCATCATAGAATGGATCACATCACCCTGATTATGGGGTGCCAGTTGGAAACTAGTTTATATGGGGTCAGAGATTAACATGGGGTACGATAGTATATTCGACCCTAGACAACTTAACCAAGTTAGAGTGCTTTTCCACTTCTTGTTTATACTTATCATACCCAGTTCTTTATTCATAGACAAAATAGTACTAGACTTACTCAGGCTTTATGTCTGACTCTTCTTTTCTTTCGTCTTCTTTTCTTCCGTTTCCCCCCCCCCCAGGTCCACAGGGAGGGAACACAGCAGCTTGACCAGCCTTAACATCCAGCTTGAAGAAGAGAAATGTATTGCTTGGACCTTTTCGTTTGAAACTATGGCTTTGGACAAACTCTATGGGGCTTTTGCAGTTTATCTATGTTTTATTTATGCTTCTTTAAAATAATGTAATCAAGACAGATTATGAAAGTGTTATGTTATGTTTTGGAAAAAATGTAAGACAATTATGGTGATGTTGTTGTAGCACGTATTTGCTTTCATGAAATAAAAGTTTGTTGATTTTCCGCTGTTTACAAATATGTGTTCTTATATCTGTCTTGTATATCTGTGACTTATACTTATAAACCTCCACCAAAATTAGGGCATTCCCTTTGAGAGTGACCCTAACGGAGGTGGGGTGTTTCACTTGGTATCAGAGCATAGGTTTACCAGATAAGATAAAAAGTTTTGAAAAATTATTTTCAAAAAGGAAATTTAAAGAAGCATTTTTTTTAAAGAAAAAAATATTATTTTATTTTAAAAAGGCAAAGTCCACCCTCAAAGCCATAGGTACTATCTCTTATCCTTCGTTTTGAATCTATCCTTTTTGTTTCAGCATGTCCGAAGATCTTAACTTGCCGGAAGGGGTGCCAATTCCTGGTTGGTTTAGACGGTTCTTAGAAGCAAGAGCCACTCAGCCAGGTCCTACCGTTCCTCCTCCCCCAGCTGCCGGAAATCATCCAGCTGCAGCGGCACCTTTTCCTCCACCTCGTCCTCGGGGAAACACGTTTGCTAAGATATGTAAAGATTTTAAAGCTATGGGAGGAATGGATTTCCATGGAACTGAGTCCTTCGTGGCAGCTAGAAATTGGCTGAAAGAAACGGAGGACCTATTCATCATCTTTGAGGTAGAGGATAGACAAAAAGTACAATTGGCAGTATGGCTATTGAAGGGCGAGGCTTCCTACTGGTGGGAAGTCACTAATGCTGAAAGACCAGTGGAGACATGGGAGGACTTTAGGGCAAGGTTTGAGACCAAATTTCTCTCAGATGCGGAAAGAAGTTTGCAGTTGGAAAAATTCTTATTTCTTAAGCAAGGGAACAAGACAGTCAGAGAGTATGTGAATCAGTTCGATGAGCTGGCTAGGTTTGGGCTTGACCTAGTCAACACCCCGCACAAGAAGGCTCTCCGTTTCGTCAAGGGGTTGAATGAGCCATTACACAGTTTGGCCATGACCCATATACCCATGGGAGCCACGTATGAAAGATTGGTGCAAATGGCATTGCTGAATGAAGAGGATAAGGGCAAGAAGGAGACAAAGGCAGAAAGCTCTCAATTGAAGAAGGAGGGTTTGCAGCCTAAGAAGACAGACTTTAAGAAGGGCGGAAAGGGCAACAAAGAGAAGAGGAAGTGCAATTTTTGTGGCAAAGTGGGACACTTAGTAAAGGACTGCCGGAAAAAGAAGGCCAAGGAGAATGGTGGGTGCTTTTCTTGCGGTGAGACAGGCCACAGGGCTAAGGACTGCCCAAAGAAACGAGGACAGGGGCAGAGGGCTGGATCCACCCCGGGGGCACAGGTTCATGTGCTGGAAGCGCCACCTCTGCAACAGCGAGGTATAAATACTTCTGTAGAAAGCGTAGTTTATCTTTATGATCACCCCGTTCGCACTTTATTTGATTCTGGCGCATCACACTCCTTTATCTCGTCTGCTCTAGTAGAATCTCTGCACCTAAAAACTAGTATGGTAGAGGACCCCTTAATTGTTTCAAACCCAATTGGGGGCCCAGCTCATTTGTCTATGATCTGTTTGGGATTGAAAATTTCTATTCTAAGTGTAGAATTTCAATGTAGTGCCTTTGTTTTGGGCTTTTCGGGTTATGGTTTGATTTTGGGTATGGATTGGCTATCCAGTAATGGGGCCATCCTTGATTGTGAGAAAAGGGTTGTTAGGGTCCTAACCCAGCTCGGTAATACTTTGGAAATTTCTTGTAATCCCTCGTATGCGGTTATGCTTAGTTACCTTGAATCGCTAGATGCCTCTGTTGAAAATTTGCAATCAGTTAAAGTGGTCCGGGAATATCCGGATGTCTTCGAAGAGGTGAAGGGCTTGCCTCCGAAGCGGGAAATAGACTTCCGCATATATCTTGTAGATAATGCAAAGCCCGTTGCGTTACCCGTTAGACACATGGCTCCACGAGAAAGGAAAGAGCTCAGTAAACAGATTAAAGGGCTTCTAGAAAAGGGGTTCATTAGGAGGAGCATTTCAGAAAGGGGCGCTCCAGTGGTGTTCGCTACAAAGGCGGATGGATCACTCCGTCTATGTGTTGACTATAGGGAGCTCAACAAGCTAACGAAAAAGAATAGGCACCCTCTCCCTAGAATTGACGATTTGTTTGACCAGCTTGTAGGAGCGTCTATTTTCTCCCAACTCGATTTAGCAACCGGTTTTCATCAGCTAAGGGTGGCTGAAGATAGCATCGATAAAACGGCGTTCAGAACCCCAGACGGCTTCTTTGAATGGCTTGTTATGCCTTTCGGCTTGACAAATGCACCTGCTTACTTCGTGGACCTGATGAGTAGGGTACTTAGAGATTTCCTCAACAAATTCGTAGTGGTCTTCGTAGATGATATCCTTATCTTCTCAAAGAGTGAAGAGGAACATGCTCAGCACTTAAGGGCAATCATGGAAACTTTGCGAATCCATCAACTAAAAGTCAAATTCTCCAAATGCCACTTTTGGAGAGAAGAGGTGAGGTTCCTTGGGCACATAGTATCCAAACAAGGGTTAGCAGTGGACCCTGCTAAGGTAGTGGCGGTATAGGATTGGAAGACACCAAGGAATGCAACTGAGGTCCGAAGCTTTCTAGGACTAGCCGGTTTCTATCGAAAATTCATAAGGGATTTTGCGAAAATCTCAGCTCCGCTCACGAAATTGACTAAGAAGAATCTAGTGTTCAATTGGGACTTGGATTGCGAGTTTGCTTTCCAACGACTGAAAAGGGCTCTCACAACAGCCCCAGTTTTGACGCTGCCGGATGGGAGCAAGATGTTCACTGTTTATATGGATGCATGTGGGACAGGGCTAGGCGCCGTCTTAATGCAAGAAGGAAGGGTAGTAGCTTATGGCGGGAGGCAGTTGAAAGTGCACGAAAAGAACTACCCAACCCACGATCTTGAGTTAGCCGCCATCGTCTTTGAACTCAAGTCTTGGCGACACTATCTCCTAGGTGAGAAGTTCGAACTTTACACTGACCATAAATCGTTGAAATATCTTTTCTCGCAGAAGGATCTTAATTTGAGGCAACAAAGATGGATGGAGTTTCTTGCCTCGTACGATTTCGAAATCTCCTACACTCCGGGCAAAGGCAACGTAGTGGCAGACGCGTTGAGCCGAAAGAAATTGACCCTAAGCCCGTTGTTTGTTGAAAGACAAAGCCTAGAGTTTATAGCCAGCTTCGACTTTAGGCCTTCCTCCGATTTCGTACCAGGCTTGCTAGCATCTCTCGAAGTGCGCCCAACTTTAGTGGATTCGGTAGGGGCAGCACAACGCGAAGACCCTCAGCTTGTGGAAACAATTGATAGGCTAATTAGGGGTGAGACTTCAAGTCACCTCAACAGATACTCCATCGACGATAAGGGTTTGCTAAGGCGAGACGGAAGACTATGCGTCCCACAGACAAAAGATTTAGTAAAGAAGGTTCTCGAGGAAGCACATCACTCCAAGATGACGATACACCCAGGCGGAGATAAAATGTACAAAGATATAAAAAGGACTTTCTTCTGGAACGACATGAAAAAGGACGTGGCAGAATTCGTCTCTAAGTGCATGGTGTGCCAACAGCTTAAGGCGGAACAGAAAAAGCCTGGCGGACTGCTACATCCTCTGGAGGTCCCGCAGTGGAAGTGGGATAGCATCTCAATGGACTTCATCGATGGGCTGCCTAGGTCTAGGAGAGGCAACACTAGCATTTGGGTAATAGTGGATAGGCTTACTAAAAGCGCCCACTTTTTACCTGTCAAAAGTAAAAGAACTGCCTCATCCCTAGCATCACTTTACCTCAAGGAAATCGTTCGACTCCATGGAATACCATCTAGCATTGTTAGTGACCGAGACCCCATCTTTACCAGCGAGTTTTGGCGGAGTCTGCAAGAAGCAGTAGGAACGCAGTTATGCTTGAGCACAGCCTATCATCCCCAAACCGACGGCCAAACAGAGAGAGTGAACAGAGTTTTGGAAGACCTTCTAAGACTATGCGTCCTTGACTTCGGAGGGACATGGGAAGACCACCTTCCTTTGGTGGAATTCGCCTACAACAACAGCTATCAAGCAACCATCGGAATGGCGCCCTTCGAAGCTTTGTATGGAAGACCGTGCCGATCGCCCACTTGTTGGTGGGAGTCTACTGATAAGCTCATACTTGGACCGGATATGATCCGAGAGACTTCAGAGAAAGTGGACTTAATACGAAGAAGGATGAAGGCGGCCCAAGACAGACAAAAGTCCTATGCCGACAAGAGAAGGACCGACCTTGAATTTGAGGTTGGAGACAGAGTTTTTCTCAAGGTATCACCACTAAGAAACGTTGTTCGTTTTGGAACCACAGGAAAGCTAGCACCAAGGTTCGTAGGGCCATTCCCTATCATCGAGAAAATTGGGAAAATGGCCTATAGATTAGAGCTACCCGAGAAGTTGGCTGGAGTCCACAACGTATTTCACGTTTCACATCTCCGAAAATGTCTACATGAGTCTGCTGAGGTGGTAGAGCCAAATATCCTCGAAGAGGCCGAAGTGGAACGCGAAGCAACCATAAGAAAAGTTCCTACCCGCATCTTAGGAACGGAAGTGAAGAAGCTACGCAACCGCGAAGTCAAGCTCGTCAAAGTTCAGTGGAGCGACGCCGAGGGAGACGCGACTTGGGAAACTGAAGCTAGAATCCGCACTGCCTACCCTTTTCTGTTCGAGGGTACATCCTTGATCTTTCCTTTTCCTTAAGTTGCGCTTTTATCTATCTTTTTAGGTATACTTCCTCGACCTTATCTTTTAGGTAGAAACCCTTTGGATGGAAACATGTAATTGAAACATGTTATGGATGATGGTTGCAAGTGGTTGCAAGTGATTGCTAGTGGTTGCTCGTGGTTGCATATACACACACAATCTAGGTTTTAGATCGGCTCAGTCACTTCATATTGCATATGCATATATGTTTGCATTCGTATATGGTTGAACTTTAATGTGTTGCCATGTGGATGTTGCATTTGTATTGAATGATTGTGCACTCATGTAGAATCATGAATAGGAAAATTTGCATACATAATGGATTCATGGCACTTACATAATTCGCATTAAGGAGGTCAACTGGATCAGTAGACCGCCTGATTTTGCATTAGATAAGTACATGTACACACACACTTCGCATATGAACATGAAGCATTAGAAGTCTTTTAAGGACAATGGATGCTCGTGTTTGATGGATGAGTAGATGGATGATTGGATGTTAGGATATACATTCCTCCTAACTTGAAGATTTCGGGGACGAAATCCTTTTAAGTGGGGGAGAATGTAACACCCCGTGAATTCTATAACTGTGAAACTCACAAATTAAAGTATAATTAATTTCAAATCAAAGAACTAAGGGAAACGGGATACGCCATTGCGTTCGTCTCGGAAAAATACGCGAAATAGAGTCCGAGTTTTCGAAAAACGGATATCGTATGAAGAAGTTATGGACGAACGAAGTTGGGCGAAAAACCGGAGAAGGGTCAGAATGCACTGGCGCACTTGGGAAGTGCGCCAGAACAAAAATGAACTGGCGCACCTGTGAAGTGCGCCAGTACATTTTTGACCTGGTGCACCTGCCAAGTGCGCCCAGGTCAAAAATGACCTGCTGGCCAGGTCTGGTCTAGCCCTGGCTGGCCAGGTCTGTGTTTGGCCGATTTTCAGAAGCTTGCTTTGTCATTAGGGCTAGGTGGCAGGCTCTAATTGGTCTCTCTTTCGAATGAATGGCTACGATCAATCCAAGCAACATCAATGGTTCTAATCAGTTCATAAACCCTATAAAAATGACCCTAGACTCACCCTAATCTATTCATTCAAAAATAAGAACAAAGCCGTCATGTTGCTGAGGAACGACTAAGAGTAGCCGCCAATTGGAGAGAGGATTAGGAGGCAAATTCTAAGGCATAAAGCAACTCAATCAAATCAAACCGCATCTACAAATCCCTAAATTAGAGAATTCGCCACACCATTGTAAGTAGAGTATTACTTTGGTATGAACAAATAACTGTGTTGGTTTGTATACTTGATTGTGGTGATAAATAATTCATAATTTGAGCGTTACTATGATTCTTATCGATTTGGAATATTGTATACGTTTGGATATTCTCGAATTATGTTATTCAATTATGAAAAACTACATGCGGTAGTTTTATGCAAATATACGTTTGGAATATTCGCAAATTATGTAATCCATGTTGAAGCTACATGTATGTAGTTGATTGAAATTCATGCAAGTTTGGGGCTTTGCTATTATGCCATCATAATGTGTATTTTTATACAAACATCATTTTTGAAGTAATTGGAATAAGTTTGGAATTATGTTGAAAAATTGGCATCATGTATTAAGCCATGCTTTTGTACTAGAAAAACCTATTTGCAAACTTATGAATAGGACTAGGCTATGATTGATATTTGGCACAATTGAAATCCATGTTAAGTCTATATTATATGATGTCATATGTGATACATAGCTAGGTTAGATTCAAAATCCCTTTTTGCAAGTTTACATGACTAAAGTAAAAATCATGATTTCATGTTAGAAATATTTATGCCATGGTTATGTGAACAAATTTAACTATACTTATGCCATGCTTATGTTTGACATTATGCCATGCTTATGTTTGACATTATGCCATGCTTATGTAGAAATACTTATGCCATGCTTATGTTTGACATTATGCCATGCTTATGTTTGACATTATGCCATGCTTATGTAGAAATATTTATGCCATGCTTATGTTTGACATTATGCCTGAAAAAAAACATAGGTTCATGTTGTAGTTAGGCCTATGTGTCAATAGTGATATTCTTAACATAACTACAAGTTTACATGCTTTGATTCATATCACTTATGCTTTATGAACAAAGTATATGTCACTACTATGCAAGTACACCAGTTTCTATTTTATATTTCCAACGTCATATTGCAAGTTCATGCGCTCACCTTCCCCTCTTTGTGTGTGTAATCACGCTTTAAGCCTCCCCTTTTCGCATGGCTAAGTTGGGCTTTAAAAGGCTAAGCCCAACATATATATAATAAACGGACGTGTTAAACGGGGGAAAATAACGTTGGGTTAAAATTACTAATGAATGAAAATATAAAATAGAAGGGCCCAAATTCAAGCATGGGTTGGGCCCATGATTGGTGTAACCTTTACACCATTAACTTAATAATGGGCCGCAAATATTTACATAAAGGAGAAAGACAAAAATATGTAAATGTAGAACATACAATGGGTTTAACCCGAGGTTGGATTGAGTTGTGATGTAAACCTGCTCGGAACCGCCCGGCTGTCCAGTAGTCACAACAATACCTATCCAATGTGGGAGGTTAAACCTGGGGCCCAATAAGGACCCGAGGTTAGACTGAGTTGTGGCGTAAGGCTGCCCGGAACCAACCGGCAACAGGCAGCCACAACAATACCTGTCTAATGTGAGAGGTCAGGGCCTTAATAAGACAATTAAGGCTGAGTCAGGATTGTTAGGATTAAGTGAACTAAAGACTTAATCAAAATGGAACATGCTAAATTAAACGGACTGGTGGGGGTTAGGTTAGGAAACACTTAACCAACTTAGCATGTTGGCTAGAGATAGAAAACCTAGTAACGGGGGACCCTTTTCAGCAGTAACCCTAGAAGGTGTATCAGGATACCCTGAAACTAGGCAGGGTGGGGCACGATTACTGGGCTGATTGTAAGAGGTCAAATCGACGGCGGTGGTGTAGCAGTGTAGGTTCTAACGGGGTGCGGGCGTGCACACACTCCGGCGCAGAAAAATAAAGCACTGGGCACCAGTAGCATACCTGTGCATTCTAAGGTTGTGTCGGGCCGCCGCCATGGGACTTGATACACCCCATGGTGGGACCAGCATAGGTAACTACAACATCGGGGGCCGTAAGACACATGTAACTATGCGAGTAGGAGCCGATCATCATAGAATGGATCACATCACCCTGATTATGGGGTGTCAGTTAGAAACTAGTTTATATGGGGTCAGAGATTAACATGGGGTACGATAGTATATTCGACCCTAGACAACTTAACCAAGTTAGAGTGCTTTTCCACTTCTTGTTTATACTTATCATACCCAGTTCTTTATTCATAGACAAAATAGTACTAGACTTACTCAGGCTTTATGTCTGACTCTTCTTTTCTTTCGTCTTCTTTTCTTCCGTTTCCCCCCTCCCCAGGTCCACAGGGAGGGAACACAGCAGCTTGACCAGCCTTAACATCCAGCTTGAAGAAGAGAAATGTATTGCTTGGACCTTTTCGTTTGAAACTATGGCTTTGGACAAACTCTATGGGGCTTTTGCAGTTTATCTATGTTTTATTTATGCTTCTTTAAAATAATGTAATCAAGACAGATTATGAAAGTGTTATGTTATGTTTTGGAAAAAATGTAAGACAATTATGGTGATGTTGTTGTAGCACGTATTTGCTTTCATGAAATAAAAGTTTGTTGATTTTCCGCTGTTTACAAATATGTGTTCTTATATCTGTCTTGTATATCTGTGACTTATACTTATAAACCTCCACCAAAATTAGGGCATTCCCTTTGAGAGTGACCCTAACGGAGGTGGGGTGTTTCACTATCTTTTATGGCAGCTGGATTTGCCAGTCGGGTCCGGGCAGCCTTACGCCATAACCGAGTCTAACCTCGTGTCTTTACACTTGTCACGTATTAAGTTTGTGCCTAAGACCTCTCACATTGGGCCAATCATTTGTAGCCGCTGGATTTGCCGGTCGGTTCCGGGCAGTCTTATGCTAGAAAAGGGTCCAACCTCGTGTCTTAGTCGATTAATTACACCTAATTAATCACCCCCATATTTCGAATTAATTTTCCCTAATTAATTCCAATTTTAACGATGTACATAATTGACTCAATTATGTCCATCCACTTTATGGTATGCATAATCATACCAACTTCACACCATTTCATTAACATGTATATTAACCCCATCGTTCCCCACGTAATTCGCTAACATGACATAAAAGGGAAGATTCATCACAAATACAATGGGTTCAACTTGCATAACATTAGCATCAACATGGGTTTTAAAGGTGTCAACATGCATATAGCATTAAACCCAACTAGCATAAATAACCAACCCAACTTGCATGAATCACATATGTCATAAAGAGGTTAACTTGCATAAGTGACTTATGTCATACAAAGGGGTAAACTTGCATATGTATGTATGACATACTAAGGGGTTAACTTGCATATGTATGCATATCAAACTAAGGTGTAAACTTGCACATGTTACTTGCATATAATCAAACACCAAACTTGCATAACATGTCTTATATGAACTTGCATATAATCATACACCAAACTTGCATAACATATCATATATGAACTTGCATATAATCAAACAGCAAACTTGCATAACATGGTGTCATAATGGATCAATGTTTATCATAGCAATTTGCATAACTAGCGTCATGAACACATAGCCTAACACTTGCACAACTTGCATAACATCATGATCATGTAGCATATAACTTGCATAACTTGCATAACATCATGAACATGTAGCATATGACTTGCATAACTTGCATAACATCATGAACATGTAGCATATAACTTGCATAACTTGCATAACATCATGATCACATAGCATATGACTTGCATAACTTGCATAACATCATGAACACATAGCACATAACTTGCATAACTTGCATAACATCACAAACACATAGCATATGATAACATAATCTTGCATTGATCCACATTCATAGCCATAACCTCATTATATCCTATCATAATCATTTCAACAATTGGTCATTAAGGCTATAGAAACTCACAACTTGTTGATTAGCACTCCTATGATGAAGATTAAGTTGCTAGAGTTGATTAGTAGTTGATTTGAGAAGCTATCTTCCTCTTTAATTTGATGGAGGCTCCTTCAAGTTGCATTTTGACAGCATGACGACGTTGTATCTATTTTTAGTATGAATTAGGGTAGTCTTAGGGTGTATTTATAGAGTAGTTAGGTGTTTTAGGCCATTAGATTAACCCTAAATCAGATTAGAGCCGTCAGATCTCGTCCTAGCCACCAAGCACAGCCCAAAAGCCATCAGGTTGCACCCAGGTCACACAGACCGACAGGGGGGGTCGACCCCTGGGTCGACCCCTAGGGAGGGGGTCGACACCCATGTCAACCCCTGGGTCGACTCCCTCAGCCTGGCGGGAATTTTCCCGCCTCTTCTGAAATGTATAAATTTTTATATTTAAATCTGTTTTGAATTTCTGAAAACTTCTTCGGGCCTTAACTGGGTCATACGGACTCCGATTTTCGAAAACTCGGACTCTATTTCGCGTATTTTTCCGAGACGAACGCAATGGCATAGCCCGTTTCCCCTGATTCAGATTTTAAAATTTAATTCTGCCCTGTTTTATATTATAACAAGTTATTCAACATACGGGGTGTTACATTCTCCCCTACTTAAAGGATTTCGTCCCCGAAATCTCTAAGTCAAGAAGAACGTATCCTACCAACCAAACAACCATCTACTCAAACCATCAAACACTAGCATCCATTGTCCTTAAAGTTTCTAATGTTGTATGAACATATGCAAAGAGTGTGTGTATATGTCCGTATACTAATGCAAAATTAGGCGGTCTACTGATTCAGTCGACCTCCTTAATGCAAACCATGATAGTGCCATGCATCCAATATGTATGCGAAAGAACCCTATCGACACATACTATTCCTACATGAGTGCACAATCATTCACCAAAATGCATCATCCATATGATAGCACAACCATTATACATCCATTAATATAGCTACCTACACACAATTATATGCAATATGCAATATGAAGTGATTGAGCCGATCTAGTGCCTAGAGTGTGTGTATATGCATCCACGAGCAACCACTTGCATCCACTCGCATCCATCAATCATAACATGTCTCAAACAAATGTTTCAACCATAGGTTTTACCCTATCTAAAGGTCAAAGGTACTAATGAGAGGACATACTAAAGATAAGATAAGTACTAGACAAACGATAAAGGAGAAGTTAAAAGACATACCCTCAAAAAGGAATGGGTACAGCGTACGCATCTTCGCTTTTGTCTCCCAAGTAGCATTGCTCTCATCCTCTCCCCATTGCACTTTGACTAGTCGAACCTCCCTGTTTCTCAACTTCCTAATCTCTGACCCAAGGATGCGGGTAGGAGCTCATCGAATAGTCGCATCACGCTCTACCTCCACTTCTCTAAGCAAACTCGGCTCTACCACCTCTGCGGTCTCATGTAGGCACTTCCTCAAATGTGACACATGGAATACGTCATGTATCCCACTAAGTCTCTCGGGTAAATCCACTCTATATGCCATCCGTCCAATCCTTTCCTTAATAGGAAACGGTCCTACAAATCTTGGTGCTAACTTCCCAACGGACCCAAAGCGAACAACATTCCGTAATGGAGATACTTTGACAAAGACCATGTCCCCAACATCAAACTCCAGATCCGTCCTCCTCTTATCCGCGTAAGATTTCTGTCTGTCTTGCGCCGCTTTCATCCTTCTTCGAATCAAATCAATCTTTTCCGAAGTCTCTCTAACCATATCAGGCCCCAGCAAGATCTTATCCGTAGATTCCCACCAACATGTAGGTGATCGACAAGGCCTTCCATAAAGAGCTTCGAAAGGAGCCATGCCAATACTGGACTGAAAGCTGTTATTATACGCGAACTCCACCAATGGAAGATGCTCTTCCCATGTACCTCCAAAATCCAAGATACAAAGCCTCAAAAGGTCTTCCAGAACACGATTCACCCTCTCAGTCTGGCCGTCCGTCTGAGGATGATATGCGGTGCTCAAACACAATTGAGTTCCCACTGCTTCTTGCAAACTCCTCCAAAACTCGCTAGTGAAGATAGGATCTCGATCACTCACTATGCTAGAGGGTACCCCATGCAATCGAACTACCTCTCGAAGATAAACTGAAGCTAGCCATGGAGCAGTCCTCTTGCTCTTCACGGGTATGAAATGGGCGCTCTTAGTAAGTCTGTCTACCACAACCCAAATTCCCGTATTACCCTTCCTCGATCTCGGTAACCCATCAATAAAATCCATCGAGACGCTATCCCACTTCCATTGCGGAACTTCCAATGGGTGAAGCAACCCACCAGGTTTCTTTTGCTCCGCTTTCACTTGTTGGCACACCAAGCATCTAGCGACATACTCGGCCACATCTTTCTTCATACCAGCCCAAAAGAAAACTCGCTTCATGTCTGGGTACATCTTGTCCCCACCGGGATGAATGGTCATCCTAGAACGGTGTGCATCATCAAGAATAGCCTTCCTCAAACCCTCGTCTTGCGGTACACAAAGTCTACCGTCTCTACGCAAGCACCTCCTATCGTCTAGGGTGTACCTACTCAAATGGCTGGACGACTCCCCCCTTATGAGCCTCTCTACTAACTCAACCAACTGTGGGTCGTCCCGCTGTGCCTCGCCAATCCGTCCCAAAAGAGTAGGTCTGACCTCTAAGAATGCTAGCAAACCGGGTACAAAATCAACGGAAGGTCTGAAATCAAACATCGATATAAATTCCAAGCTTCGTCGTTCCACGAACAATGGACTCAAGGACAACCTTTTTCTGCTCAAGGCGTCCGCCACCACGTTACCCTTGCCAGGGGTATATGCTATCTCGAAATCATAGGATGCTAAGAACTCCATCCACCTTTGCTGTCTCAAGTTCAAATCCTTCTGAGAAAACAAGTACTTCAATGATTTGTGGTCAGTGAACAATTCGAATCTTTCTCCAAGAAGATAATGGCGCCAAATCTTAAGCGCAAAAACAATAGCGGCCAACTCTAGATCATGGGTAGGGTAATTTTTCTCATGCTTTCTCAACTGCCTTCCACCGTAGGCTATTACCCTTCCCTCTTGCATTAAGACCGCGCCCAGTCCTGTCCCACAAGCATCGGTATAAACAACAAATGGCTTACTCCCATCTGGCAACACTAAGACTGGAGCTGTGGTTAAAGCTCTCTTTAACCGTCGGAACGCATCATCACAATCTACGTCCCATGCGAAGACTAGATTCTTTTTCATCAAGCGAGTTAATGGGGCTGATATCTTCGCGAAGTCCTTGATAAACTTCCTATAGTAGCCAGCCAACCCCAAGAAACTCCTCACCTCGGTAGCATTCTTCAGAACCTTCCAATCTTGAATGGACACTACCTTCGCGGGATCCACAGCTATCTCTTCCTTGGAGACCACGTGCCCCAAGAACCGCACTTCCTTCCTCCAGAAGTGACATTTAGAGAATTTAGCCTTAAGGCTATGCGCTCGAAGAGTCTCCAACACTTCCCTAAGATGTAGGGCATGCTCTTCTTCACTCTTAGAAAAGACTAAGATGTCATCCACAAAGACCACCACGAACTTATTAAGGTACTCCCTGAACACCCTACTCATCAAATCAACAAAGTATGCAGGGGCGTTCGTCAAACCAAATGGCATCACCAGCCACTCATAGAAACCATCCGGAGTCCTAAAGGCAGTCTTGTCTATGCTATCCTCAGCCACTCTCAACTGATGAAACCCCGTGGCCAAGTCCAACTGCGAAAACACTGAGGCGCCAACCAACTGATCAAAGAGATCATCAATCCTCGGCAATGGGTGTCTATTCTTCTTTGTGAGCTTGTTGAGTTCTCTATAGTCTACACAAAGTCTGAGGGACCCATCCGCCTTCGTAGCAAAAACTACTGGAGCACCCCACTCCGATATACTTCGTCTTATGAACCCCTTCTCAAGCAACTCCCCTACTTGCTTATGGAGTTCCCTCCTCTCACGAGGAGCCATGTGGCGCACTGGTAAAGATACTGGCTTAGCATTGTTCACCAGATATATTCGGAAGTCTATCTCCCGCCTCGGAGGTAAGCCCTTCACCTCCTCAAACACATCCGAGTATTCCCGGACCACTCTAACAGATCGCAAACTCTCGACTGAAGCGTCAAGCGATTCAAGATAACTTAGCATAACAGAATCTATGGGATTACAAGAGATCTCGAGAGTGTTCCCCAAGCGGGTCATGAGCCTAACAACTCTCCTTTCGCAATCAAGAACGGCACCATTACTGGATAACCAGTCCATGCCCAAAATCAACCCATAGCCCGTGAAGCCCAAAACAAAAGCATCACATCTAAACTCAACGCTAAGTATAGAAATCTTCAAACCCAAACATATCATGGACAAATAAGTGGAGCCCCCAATTGGGTTTGAAACAACCAAGGGATCATCTACTAGACTGGTGTCTAAGTGCAGTGACTCAACTAATGATGATGAGATAAACGAATGCGATGCGCCAGAGTCAAACAAAGTACGGACAGGATGATCAAACAGAAAAACCAGACTTTCAACGGAAATAGTGCTACCTCTTTCCTGGGTCGGTGGAACCGCGAGAGCCTGAACTTGCCCCCTTGCCTGACCTGGTGCCATAAGAGCTTGCACCTGTCCTCCTGAGGTAGATCTCGTCCTTTGCCCCTTCTTAGGGCAGTCCTTCACAAGATGCCATGCTTCGCCACAGTGGAAGCAGCCAGTCTTCTTCTTCTTCTTTCGACAATCTTCGCTTAGGTGGCCTGGTGTCCCGCAATTGAAGCACTTCTTCTTTCCCTTGCCACCGTTGCCTTTCCCACCCTTGTTTTGCTGTTGCTGTTGAGGTCTCTTTTGATCTCCTTTCTTCTCGGGTGCCGTATTAGCATTGGGACCATTCTCTTCCTCATGCATGAGTGCCATAACTACTAGCTTCTCAAAGGTGCCCCCCATAGGGATACGAGTCATAGCCAATCCATGCATCGGTTCATTCAAGCCCTTAACGAACCTCAAAGCCTTCTTCTCCGGTGTATTCACCATGTCTATGCCAAACCTTGCCAATTGATTAAACTTGTTGACATATTCCTTCACTGATAGGTTCCCATGCTTTAGAGTCAAGAACCTTTCCATATACAAGTTTTCCTCCGCCCTTGAGAGAAACTTTGCCACAAATCTCTGCCTGAAATCCGCCCAAGAGTCAACAGGGCGCTCTCCATTAGTGACCTCCCACCAGAATGAGGCCTCTCCCTTCATTAACCAAGCCGCTAACTTGACTTTCTTTCCCTCTTCCATCTCAAAGATATCTATCAACTCTTCCACCTCCTTAAGCCAATCTCTAGCTTCCACAAAAGTTTCGGATCCTTGAAAAGGTTTCCCTCCCATAGCCTTAAATTCCTTACAAGTCTTAGCAAAAGTATCTGTGCGAGGAGGAGGAGGAGGAGGAAGATCGGGTGCTACTGTTGGTGGAGGAACATTTGCTGGACCCGCAGTGGCGGCCTTAGCCTCCATCAATCTCCTATACCATACTGGTATCGCCACACCCTCCGGAAAGTTAAGATCTTCAGCCATGCTGAAACGAAAAAGGAAAGATTCAAAATGGAGAATTCGAAAGATAAAGATATGGCTATTGGGGATTATGCTTTTCTTTCAAAAACCTTTCTCTTTAAAGACATGTTTTTGAAAATACTTCTTCCAAAAATGTTTTTAGAAAAATAGTTTTCTAAAAATTTTATCTGTTCTGGTAACCTTCGCTCTGATACCACGTGTAACACCCCACACCCGCTAAGGTCACTCACTATGGGAATGCCTTAACTTCGGTGGAGTATTTTAAGTGAATATAGAACAGAAAAATTACAACAAGACAGATATAAATAATACTTGAAGTCTTAAAACATCATTTCATTGCAGCAGAAGATAAACATGTTTAGTTACAACACCATAAAAGAGTCAAGTACTAAATATCCATCCTGATAAAAACATAAGTACATAATCCCACTACATAACTAATAGCCATAATAGAAAAGATAAGCTGGGCTTTACATCACGGTCCAAGCTCCAAAAGAGAGATAAATAAATCTGATTAAAGCCCACTAGTGCTAGGCCCAACCTGAGGACCTGAGGGGGAAAAAGATAAAAACAAAGGGGTCAGACATAAGTCCGAGTGAGCCCTATAACTTTAACAACACAATCATTAAAGTAATTAGGGTATGATATAAACTTGGTACGGTGATGACTGGGGATAAATGACTACACTAAGTAGCCAACTAGACATAGGATGAACTAAGATAACGGTAAAGACGCATCTACCCACCCAAGGGTAATTACTAACTGCACCACACCAGTCATTCCTACTTAAAGGTTGATCCCTCCCAAGGACTTAGAAAATTTCCCAGTAGTTTCATGTACCCCTAGCTGACTACATAGGTGCCGTCTTCCCCTATCTCCACTAGGTGTACCCACTACTCCCAAGCGATCGGCTCCCTACCGTAGATACCCACGCTGGCCCCACAGTGGGGTGTATCACTCCCCAAAGTGGCAACCCGATACAACCAATGGTGCACGGCTTATATCTACACGATGCAACAACGTCTTACCTACCAGCCCGGGTCCACACACGCATATGAAACCCGTTGGACTTGCGTTGCCACCGCTAACCCGTTTTGGCCTCTTATAGTCAAGCCCAGTACGCGTGTCCCGTTCTCGACATGGGTCGAGCCCAATAAGATACATATGGGTTACTGGTTGAAATGGGCCCCCACAAGCTACCCACCTAAGCTTGTCACTTTATCTAGTGCATCCCACTTAACCCTTTAATCATGTTTAATTACATGTTTCCACTTGGTTAAGTATTCTAATCGTATTTTATATTGCCACCCAAGGCAACCCACTAGATTTCCACATGCCACCCAAGGCACTTACATGCCACCCAAGGCACCCACTTAAACCCTCATGCCCCACTACATGCTTATCTGGTTAAGTGTTTCTTAATTGATTAAGAACGTAACCGTTGTAAAGACCTCTCACATTAGACTATCTTTTATGGCAGCTGGATTTGCCGGTCGGGTCCGGGCAGCCTTACGCCATAACCGAGTCTAACCTCGTGTCTTTACACTTGTCACGTATTAAGTTTGTGCCTAAGACCTCTCACATTGGGCCAATCATTTGTAGCCGCTGGATTTGCCGGTCGGTTCCGGGCAGTCTTATGCTACAAAAGGGTCCAACCTCGTGTCTTAGTCGATTAATTACACCTAATTAATCACCCCCATATTTCGAATTAATTTTCCCTAATTAATTCCAATTTTAACGATGTACATAATTGACTCAATTATGTCCATCCACTTTATGGTATGCATAATCATACCAACTTCACACCATTTCATTAACATGTATATTAACCCCATCGTTCCCCACGTAATTCGCTAACATGACATAAAAGGGAAGATTCATCACAAATACAATGGGTTCAACTTACATAACATTAGCATCAACATGGGTTTTAAAGGTGTCAACATGCATATAGCATCAAACCCAACTAGCATAAATAACCAACCCAACTTGCATGAATCACATATGTCATAAAGAGGTTAACTTGCATAAGTGACTTATGTCATACAAAGGGGTAAACTTGCATATGTATGTATGACATACTAAGGGGTTAACTTGCATATGTATGCATATCATACTAAGGTGTAAACTTGCACATGTTACTTGCATATAATCAAACACCAAACTTGCATAACATGTCTTATATGAACTTGCATATAATCATACACCAAACTTGCATAACATATCATATATGAACTTGCATATAATCAAACACCAAACTTGCATAACATGGTGTCATAATGGATCAATGTTTATCATAGCAATTTGCATAACTAGCGTCATGAACACATAGCCTAACACTTGCAAAACTTGCATAACATCATGATCATGTAGCATATAACTTGCATAACTTGCATAACATCATGAACATGTAGCATATGACTTGCATAACTTGCATAACATCATGAACATGTAGCATATAACTTGCATAACTTGCATAACATCATGATCACATAGCATATGACTTGCATAACTTGCATAACATCATGAACACATAGCACATAACTTGCATAACTTGCATAACATCACAAACACATAGCATATGATAACATAATCTTGCATTGATCCACATTCATAGCCATAACCTCATTATATCCTATCATAATCATTTCAACAATTGGTCATTAAGGCTATAGAAACTCACAACTTGTTGATTAGCACTCCTATGAAGAAGATTAAGTTGCTAGAGTTGATTAGTAGTTGATTTGAGAAGCTATCTTCCTCTTTAATTTGATGGAGGCTCCTTCAAGTTGCATTTTGACGGCATGACGACGTTGAATCTATTTTTAGTATGAATTAGGGTAGTCTTAGGGTGTATTTATAAAGTAGTTAGGTGTTTTAGGCCATTAGATTAACCCTAAATCAGATTAGAGCCGTCAGATCTCGTCCTAGCCACCAAGCACAGCCCAAAAGCCATCAGGTTGCACCCAGGTCACACAGACCGACAGGGGGGGTCGACCCCAAGGTCGACCCCTAGGGAGGGGGTCGACACCCATGTCGACCCCTGGGTCGACTCCCTCAGCCTGGCGGGAATTTTCCCGCCTCTTCTGAAATGTTTAAATTTTTATATTTAAATCTGTTTTGAATTTCTGAAAACTTCTTCGGGCCTTAACTGGGTCATACAGACTCCGATTTTCGAAAACTCGGACTCTATTTCACGTATTTTTCCGAGACGAACGCAATGGCATAGCCCGTTTCCCCTGATTCAGATTTTAAAATTTAATTCTGCCCTGTTTTATATTATAACAAGTTATTCAACATACGGGGTGTTACAATAATTCTAACAATACTATTATCAAAATAACTAGACTAAGGCATAAGTTGGAAAACAAGGAAATGTCTATGAACTATTGGGTATGGAAGAGCAGATAAAGATAACGTTAAAGGCACACCTAATACTAACGAATAATTACTACACTGCACCACACCAGTCGCCCTAAAGGTTGATCCCACTCACCGAACTTAGAAATTATATAAATAGCTTTGTGTACCCCTAGCTGACTACATAGGTGCCGCCTGCCCCTATCTCCGCTAGGTGTACCCCACTACCCACTTGCGATCGGCTCCCTACTCGTAGATACCCGTGCTGGCCCCACAGTGGGGTGTATCACTGCCCTAAAGTGGCAACTCGATACAACTTAAGGATGCACGGCTTATACCTACACGATGCAACAACGTCTTACCTTCCAGCCCAGGTCCACACACGCATATGAAACCCGTTGGACTTGCGTTGCCACCGCTACCCCGTTTGGCCTCTTATAGTCAAGCCCAGTATGCGTGTCCCGTCCTCGACTTGGGTCGAGCCCACAAAGATACGTTTGGGTTACTGGTTGAAATGGGGCCCTAATTACTTACCACAAGCTATCCACCTAGGCTTGTCCCCACTAGTATATCCCATTTAACCCTCTTCTTAGTCATGTTCATTTACATGTGTGTTTGGTTAAGTCTTACTAATCGTATTTCAAATGCCACTAAAGGCACCCACTAGATTCCTCATGCCACCCAAGGCACCTACTTAACCCCCATGTCCCACTTCACATGTTTATCTGGTTAAGTATTTCTTAATTCATTCAGGCCATAGCCTCATAAAGACCTCTCACATTAGACTGGCATTTATGGCAGCTGGATTCGTCGGGCGGGTCCGGGCAGTCTAACACCATAAAAGAGTCTAACCTCGTGTCTTTACAACTGTTATGCTTTAATTTGAGCCTAGGACCTCTCACATTGGGCTGACATTTGTGACTACTGGATTCGCTGGGCGGGTCCGGGCAGTTTTACGTCACAAACGAGTCTAACCTCGTGTCCTAAGCATTGATTAACACTTATAATCTTTTACCCCAGTTTTAAATATATCCCTATTCAAATCATTAATTAATTCCAATTTTAATGATGTCCATAATTGACTCAATTATGGCCATCCACTTACGGTATGCAAAATCATATCAATTGCACCCCAATTTCTTAATATTAAATCCTTAATATTACCCCTACCCCACGTTATACGTTCGCTTATTCAATGCAAAATATACGTTAGACTCGAATAGTCTAACTCATAGCACAAAGATAAGTTATCACAAAATATAGACAAATAAAATAGATCTAATCATAATAGGGGTGAAACTTGCATAAAACTACACATGTCATGGATCTAAAGGTGTCGACTTGTTTGGTTAAATGTCACAACTTACATAATATGATCATAAACCAAGTTCGTGTATAGACTTGCATATGTGGTTTATGCAACATAATGATGGTGTGAACTAGCATCTAACACATAGAACTCACACATGTCATAGCATAATTCTAGATCTAAATAAATGTCATAATTCTAGATCTAAATAGATGTCATACAATATGTGAGATTATACATACTAATAAATCTAAACTTGCATAGGTACATGTGATTTATCATGTGAATCATCATAGCCCAAATATATATAATCAACATCATGATTCATAAGCTAACTACAACATAATAACATCATGGCTTTGTAACATCGCAACTTAGCATAGAAACTTGCAACATATATATTATCATCATAGCATGATTTACAACATATAGGATATCATCATCACATAACATAGGATTTACAACATACATGATAGCATAAGGTTTACAACATCATATATGACAATTCACATCATTTTCTTATGATCCATATCATATCTTAATCTAATTAGTTTGCTAATAATCTTATTAAGATCATCATACTCACAATTAGAAAATAAAGAGAGTCTTGATTTGCTTTAGAGTTGAGTAGAATTAGAGTTTTGATTAGCTTTCTTCCTTCTTAGTTGGCGGCGGCTACACTGAGTTCCATGGCGACGGCATGACGGCAGCTATTCTATCTTTCATGTGAATTTAGAGTGAGAGACTACCTAGGTATATATAGAGTTTAGGATTTATTTAGACCGTCAGATCAACTCAGAACTAACCTGAACCGTCAAAGTAGCCAACTCAGCCCTAAAGACACATCAGCAGCTCAAAATTGGGCTCAGCCAAAACCTAGCCGACTGGACTAGGTCGACACCCAAGTCGGCTGCGCAGTCGACCTGGTCCTGGGGGTGTCGACTGCCCAGTCGACTCCCCAGTCGACCTGGGGTGCTGGGCGGGAAATTTCCCGCCTGGCCTGTTTGACTTTGAATTTTGAATTTTCTGAAACCTCCGATGGCCATATCTCCTTCATACGAAGTCCAAATCACGCAAACCCGGACTCTATTTCAACCAGAATTCCGAGGCGAACACAATGGCGCAACCCGTTTCCCACAATTCTCACGTCTGAGATTAGTTATTCTTTAATTTGTGAATATTTACTTTAACAGAATTACAGGGTGTTACAGTTGGGGTTTAAATAAGAGTTTAATTCACTCTGTTAATTCTGTGTATAATTTTATTAATTTTTCTGGTGTCTTTATGCCCTTTTAAGTGTCTTTGGAAATCTAATTCTCCTCCTAAAGCTAAGTTTCTTATGTGGTTGATTATTCATAAGAAGCTTAATACGGTCGAGCTTTTAAAGAGAAAGAATATTGTTTTTGATGTTAAGTGCTGTTATTGTGGTATAATGGATGAAAGTGTTGACCATTTATTTTTCTCTTGTTTTTTTACATTTTCTATTCTTAATATGGTTTTAAGGATTTTTCCTTTTGATTGTTTTAATTCTTTTAGTAGTTGTGTTGATTATTGGAATTGTTATACATTAGCTTATAATTCTAGACAGAGATATGTGTTGGATTCTTTAGTTACTATCATAAGTTGGTTCATTTGGTTGGAGAGAAATCAGAGAATTTTTCATTCTATTTCTGTTCCTGCTAATAATTTAATCATTAGAATTGTTAGTTTCTTCCTAGATTGGATGTCTAATTTGCACTATAAGTTTTTTTTGTGATTCGCGTTTTGTGTGTAATTTGAATAAGGTTAGATTTAATTTGAGTTTATTTATTAGAATTAATAGTTATTTTAGAGGTAATAGATATCGTCTTTGTTGTTAACTTCTTCTTCTTGTTGTTGCTTGTTTGTCTCTTTTTATTTTCTCTTTTTCTTTTTTGGACATATATGTATGGATATATTCCTATATATTTTTATATATACTCTAAGATATATATATATATATATATATATTTATATACGCATATACTCATATATATATGTGTTGATTACTAATAGTTTGCCCAGTTTATTTTAGATTTCAGGTTGGTGATTTAGCGGTGGAGCTCTGGGGATAGCTGTCAGGAATGGCGATTGCGTTAGCATTATTTCTTTTTGTGGGTGTGGAGTTTGAATATTTTCGGGGTGTTCTGTTACCTTGTATGTTGTATTTTGTTTGGAGTGTATAGCTTTTGTATTGGAGTAGATATACTTCAATATCGGGTGGTGGCTTTGCCGGAATTCGGTATTGAAGTATGATGGGCGGTGGTTTATCCGGAGCTCATTTATCTACTTTCCTTTACATTCTTATTGTCGTGTCTGTATTTCTTTTGTCTCCTTTTTGGGTCTGTATTGGACATTGTATCCTTTTTGTTTTTTTATATATGTGTGCTCTCTTTTTTTAGAAGATCACACATTTTTGTTTTCAAAAAAAATAAATGGTTAAACTTCTGCTTCAAATGATTTTGGTGCCATCTTCGATAAGGCATATAGTTCTTTGAGAGGGAAAGTTGATAATCCTGTTGCAATAGCTAGCTTCCTACAAAGCAATAAATTTAGTGTTTTAGCAAATTCTAAAACTGATACTGGAAGTCAACCTAATATAAAGCAGCCCAATGTTCAACATGGTTTTGGACACGGGAAGGCTCTGGCTAAAGTTGTCTCTAATGCTGATGCTCCTAGCAAAAGATCTTTCTGGAGGAAAATGAACAAAAGGAAAAAGACCCTTTGCCATAGTAAGGTAGGTAACATAGAAAAAAGGAAGGAATTTTTGGTGGAAGCAACTGAGAAGACTAGGAATGTTGTTGTTAAATGTTTTGACACATTGAGCTATTGCAATGTTCATGAAACTTTGCAAGATGATTATATTGATATAGTGAGACTATTCCGTGTGTTCAAGAAGGGAATGCTACTGACTTTGCTGGCAGCATAAATAAAGGAAAAAGAGGTGTTAAAGGAGGTTTTCACTGACATGGTAGGAGATATGTTTGACGCTGACATTGGTTCTTCGAAAAGGAATGAACTCCGAGATAATTGTTTTAAAGGGAACATTACTGTTGTTGAAGCAAGTGTTGTAGAGAAGGGTGAATCAGAGACCAAAAAGTGGGTATGAAATCAAGCAAACTAAGCGAATTTAATGAAATTACTGGAGAAATCCAAGCTAAACTGGATAAATTAGACTACGGCACTGCAGATTACTCTGCATCTCGTGAAATTCTGGAAAATATGCTTCATGATATTACCATATTTTATAATGAAATGCTTGGGAAGGAAAAATTGGAAATCTTGTGCATTTAAAACTCTCACTACGCCATAGATGGCCTACTGCAATGAAAATTCAAGGTGTTTCCAGCTAAAATGTTGCCACAACTATGCAGATTTTTGCCTATTGGAACACGCTCTTCAATGTGTTAGCATAAATATCAAATTGTGTCGCAGTAGCTATAGTTATAAACTTATAAGTTTAATTTGCCACGTCATCAATCTGCATTTGCAAAAAGTTGCATATCTATTCGTCAATTTACCTTTTAAAAACAACATCTGTAGTTGACACCTCACTAATCCGTTATAATCCTCCACCACCAATAGGAAATCAACTTACAGTACTCATTCCATTCCTCTTTGTCAACTTCTCAAAACTATTCATTCTCACCCGTAAATTTCCAATTCCTATCCCTAATTTTCATTCACCTACTTCTTCTACTCCAACCCTCTCTACGTCCTCCACGTATTCTACCTAGTCCTTGACTCCAACTCCAAACTCACCCACTTCTCCCCTTCTCCATCATGAAACGACAGTCAATCCAAGAAGAAAGGTGCTAAATTTTTGTCCTATGTTTCTCATGTACGTTTTCGTTGCTTTTTTGTTCATCGCTATTAATTAGCTACTGAAATTATTATCACCATGAGTATAATTGGTGTTAGGTGATTAACAATTCTTGTCTGTTATTTGTCAATGAATCCACACTTTTTTTAGTTTGAAGTTGTATACAATTAGTTTCTGGTATTTGTGGTTCTTTTGTATGTTGATTCGTGGAAATGTTCTTTGAGTAGCTACTGGGTTGTTAATTAATTTAATAACACAGAACTTTCCTACTGAAGTGTGGTTGTGAACAATTAGACATCGACCCAATATGAGCTGCATGGTCTAAACAACTGCTCAGGTTTCTCAGGTTGATGTTGCCGGTGATGATTGAGACATGATACCGTTAGCTTTTTTAATAAGATATACAGTGGTTTATGAAAATGGTTTCATAAGGATGCTTACATATACATTATACTATTCATTTCTTAAGTATTTTCATGTTTTTCATATGCATGATTTTTCACCTAGTTCCCAATCTGAAATTTCTTAAGAAACCTGTTGTATATTGATGTGTGCATCACCACTGACATCATCGTATGCTAGTTAACCAAGCATTTTTTAAGTAATGCTTGGGTATGCTTCAAAGGCCATACAATGATATATCTGCACACATGTATCAATAAACTGCTAATAGATGATTGTTTCTTCATGATGCATGCTTCTAATATGTTATGTGAGTTTTGTTTTGGTGTTTGTGTGTGTGTATAAGACTGTCTAATAAATATATGCACACAAGTACTAAATGCATGACATACATGCCTGAAAGCCTACTGCATGAAATTTGTGATATGTAATATATACATAACCATTTGCAATTTGTGATATTACTAAAATGATTTGCAGTTTGTGATACCACTTCAATTCTTCCTTCAATTCAAGTTTAACGACCGTTCAATCAATTTCTACTTCAAATTCATCTATAGCGGCTGAAAGAACTGCCACCACAAAATCCCAGCGAAGATGAGGACTGTGAAGGCAGGGTCGAATGCGAGGAAGAAGTTTTTTGGCTGCTCCATGTGGCCAGTAAATATAAATTAGATTTTTTGGTTGCTTTCTCGATTATCATATCTTTCAGTAATGTTTTATTCGAGAATTTAAGATATGTGCTGAATGGCAATTGCGGGTATTTTATATGGCATGACGAAGTGTATGAAATCAATAGCAATGTGGAATTGGATGATACTACTATTAAATTGATGGAAAAAGAAAAGACTATATCGCAATTGCTCGTGAAAAGGAAGGCAATTGAAGAAAAGTTGCCGAAGCAAAAGTGGGGAAAAACCGACGAATTTGTGGCAGATGTGGAGGAAGAGTTGGCCCTAATGCGCATTAAATGTGGAAAACACGAGAAAGGAGAAAAATTCTTTGCAATAGCTTTAGCTATGTCCTGGACCATGTTTGGAGTTCTTTTGTATGTTGCAATTGGTAATGTTTGGATAGTTTTTAGGTATAATTTTAAGTTTTGTCACATTGTAGATTAGTGATAATTTTTGCTCAGTATTAGTGCTGATTAGTGATAATTTTATCCACATTGTAACTATCTAATTGTTTACTCATTTTTGTCTGTGCTTTGAACAAATTGAGTCATTACATCAATTTGCAACTGAGGCGTGCATGCCATAAACTGAGGTATGCAAGTGAAATGCAATTGAAATGCAATTGCAATGTCTTTGTGCTGAAATGCAACTAAAATGCTAATGAAACTTGGTTATGCAACTGAAATGCAACTCAGTTATGCAAATGAAACTCATTTATGCAACTCAAATATGTAACTCAGTTACACAACTGAAATGCAAACGAAACTCAGTTTCTTCTGAAATGCATATGAAACTCAGTTTGTACTAAAATGTAACTGAGGTGTGCAGGTGAAGGAGGAAGTGATGAGGTTGTTCAAGAACTTGTTACTGAAGGCACTAAAGGTACTCGAAGCAGTAGAGAGTCACTAAACACATTGGAGGCTCGCGCTATATTTTGAAAATGAATTAGTTTGATGTAAACATGAATTTAATACTAGCTGTGTTTGTAACTGAAATGTCTGTAAAATTATATTTTGTGGCTATGTTTTGTTATTTTGTAGTTGACGAAGTAGTATTTTTGTTGCTGGATAATTTGAAATAAAAAGTTCTTTGTTAATTTCAGTGTGATGTTAATTGCTATTATGTTGCAGTATGTTATGTAATTTTGCCATAGCTATGATATAATGTTGCAGTATGCAATGTTAAATGTTGTCATAGCTATGATATAGTTTTTCCATTATATGGTAAAAGTGTTTCCATAGATTCCGTGAACCCGGGATACAAATTTTAGTGGGGATTCCGTGCAGATTTTAGTGGGCCCACCTTATTGTAAATATAGTACCTGTGGCAACACCTATACCGGTGTTGCCTTAGGGTAGCTAAGATGTTGCTTTTGACTCTAAGGAAATGCAGAAAAACTCAACACCAAGAAAGTGTTGCCACAGATAATTTTTGCTTTATAGCAACATTTTTTGGCACTTCCTGCATCACTTCTCTGGTGTTGCAGTATGTCATCTATGGCGTAGTCTTTTACAACCAAAAGTAAGGCTCTTCTTTCTAAATTAATCCAGAGATTTGGAATGACCCTCTTGAGAACAACCAAGTGCAATATACTGCTCCCAATAGTAATGTGTCCCCATCTGTCTCAGCGAAGAAAAACAACAATGTCAATCAAGATAACCCTTCCTAAGGAGATAAGCATTTATTGCTTCCTATTACCCATATCAGGACGAAAGAACTCTTAAGTAGCTTTTCTGACAATGGTTAAGGAGCATTGTGTTCGACAGTGGAGTCTTGTTAGGGCTCAAGAAAAATGTATTATTTCATCAAAATTTGTTATAATTTTTTTTGTTATCTGCTTCTTATTGGTGATTTTGTTCTATGCTTTTACTATGTCATTTGAGGTGGACAGTCCACCGTAAAAACGGTTTGTAGTGGACAGACCACCTTCAAAACCAAGTAGTAGTTAGATAGTCTGTCTAACCCCTGTGTTATTGTGCTTATTACTTGTTACAGTAAAAGTGCTTGCGATCACTTTAAAAACTGGACGACTTTACAAAAAAAACTTGTTAATTTCCAAAAAACTTAATTAACTTGCTTAAATATTTACGATACTTAGTTGATTTTTATAAATTTACTATTTACAAATTTTAGTTAACTTATTATTACTATAATAAATCTTAGTTTTAATAATAATTATTATTTTTATTATAGAAATTTAATTATATTTTTATATACATAGTTATAAACTAAACTTGTTAATTATTATTAAACCCATTTAACTTAGTTGGATTTTTATAATACATGGTTAATATAATCTTATTTAATATTAATAAATCTTAGCTTATTATTATTATCAATATTATTATTATAGAAGATGTAGTTATGTTTTATGATTATATGTACTTAGTTAATTTTTATAAACTAAACTTGTTAATTTTTATATAAGTTATTTAACTTGCTTAATTTTTGTAATACTTTGTTGATTTTCTAAAATTATTAAAATTTATAAATCCATGTTAACTTAGCATTACTCTTATTATAAATCTAAGTTAATTATAATTGTTATAAAAGATCCAGTTATTTTTTTTAATTTTTATATACTTAGTTATAGAACTTCATTAACTTAGTTGAATTTCGTAATACTTTGTTAATTTTTATTAACTTATTTAATGTTTTACTAATACTTTCATAAACATAAATAATATTTGATATTTTTTTAAAATTATTCAGTAATTATTAATCTTAAATACTAGCCAACATGGGAGCAGAAATTCGAAATGCAGACTATACAACCATGGAAACTCCATTTGCAACTCCTCTTTGGTGAAAAAAATTGTTTACTAGTGGCCGCAACTAATTAGGTAATCATCCTCCCATTGAAAGGTTGAATTCGACTCATTATTACTACGAGGAAACATAAACTTTACCACAAATTATTTTGTTGAATGACTGGTCCAGTGAGAATGTAAGCCTGTTATATATAAACATATATTGCATAAAGTTGTTAAACTAAACTCAAAGAAGAAAAAGAAATAAAGTTCAATAATTATTTATGCTGAAAATAAATTCAAACATGCATATTCAGAACTATTTTATGTGCAAGTCCTAGTAGTTTTGTCAAACAAGGAAAGGAAGCAATTAGGGGTAATCCTCTTAATTTAGGTGTAATATATTAGGCAATCATATGCATATACTATTGTTAAATCTATTTAAAATGTGGGTCCATATTGACTACTAACTTAATTTTTATTAAGAGTAATAATTACTTTGCCACTTCTTTTGAGCTTAATTTTACATGGATAGATTTTCTTTTAACCACAAACGGTGATTGGCAGCTAAAAAAATTATTTACATGTGGTATTAATTAAGTACGACCATTATCTTTATCCACCACCTAATAATAAGCAAGCGTGCAAATTCCAAAAATTGGAAGTTACAATCAATTGCTAAATATAAGCAATTTTAAGTAATGGATAAATATTAATAATGGTAATGAGTAATATCTTAGAAGTATCCAAATTGCCTTGGAATAATAGATAACCGAGGAATATTCCTCAGGTTAACTAAGGCAACACAACCTTTGTTTAACTGGGACCATTTGCCTCAGTTTAACCAAGAGGCAGTGTGGCCTCATTTCAATCAATGAAACTTCCTCGGTGAACTAAGGAACTTACCTCAGTTTAACAAGGACAAAAAAGGTATGATAATGAGCATAGTTTAAGCAAAGTGGTTTATTTTATTTAAAACTCTAAGTTGTGTTTCTATGACTTCACTACGCCATAAGTGCGCATATCCGACGCTTTTCTAATGTGGTCGTGGATCAACGTGGAGTCATCAATGGAGGAATTGTTAAAAGGTGAGTTTTTCTATTTGCTTTATCCCCTGTATTTGTTGTTTTGTCCTTGTAGTTTGGTGAGGGGATATTCTTGAGTGTAGCTCACGGTGGAGATCATGTTTATGTCATTTTTGGTTTCTAATAGATTTTCTTGGTTTCTTGGTGTATTTGTAGTTTTAATATGTTCTGTCCTTGGTTTTTGCGAACTATAATATCCCTGGGTTGGTTATCTTGGTTCCGCGGTGATGTGCTTGCTGGGTTTATATCTATTGATGGTTATGGAATGGATTCTCTTAAGATTTATCTGGTGTTTACCGTCGTTTGTTTTGGCATGCATCGTCTTATCTGGGAGTTTTTATGATGCTGCTGAGTGATGTTGTGATATCAGTTTGGCTATTTTTGATTTGTATGAATTTTTATCTTGGAGCTTGGACTGTTCTTCTTCATGCTTCGATCTGGATGGTCTTTGAGCTTGGATATTCTATGTTAGTGGTTCTGGTGTCTGTCTTTTGTTTTTTTGTGTTTCTGGTTTGAAACCGTGTCGAGCTGATGTGTATTATTGCTTTTGAGTCGGCTGATCTTTGTTTGTATAGTATTTGTTTGTTGTAGTCTCTTGTTTGTAGCCAACTCAAATGTCTTGTAACTTTTATTTTGTAATATAAGTACCCTTTGTGTTTTAAAAAAAGCATTATTGGGGCGTGGCATCCACGGTTGTTGTCGTTGCTCTCTAAGGCAACACTTTTTGCAATCTACTGCGACAGAGAGAAAGTATTGCATTATAAATGTATTGCAACACTACTAGCAAATAACGCAACAACATACAACGTTGCCTTAAGCATAAGTCAGAGCCTGGCTTACAGGTCATGATAGTGGTGCCACGTCAGCTTTCCACATTAGTTGCTCATGCGTCACACGCACGTCAGCTGCCCACGTGTCCCACGCCACGTCAGCTGTGGGGCCCACATGCCATATCACAGTGGAATTAATAATATTTTATTTAATGCAGCACCACCGTGTTATGTAATGCAACATCATTATCTTGAAATGCAACATCAAAAAAAGAAAATTCAACGCTTTAACTAAAATTTTTGTAATACCTATTTTGTACGTAGAAGAAACCAATCCAAAACATTCATAATCACATTCAAACCATCCAAAATATTCTGTATACCATACCGATTCTTCAAATATACCACAAATGCCAACACATACAATAAAGTAAATAATTTAAAAGAAAATTTCAAATATTATACATACCACAAGTACCAATACATACTAACCAAAATATTATTTCTTCAATTGTAGGAGTACTAATGTCATCTTCATCACTTGTTGTGGTGACATAAAAGTATCCAACATCTAAATTAAGATCCTGATTAACTTCACCTAGCTTTTTCAACACCTATGACACGTTCTCTTTCACTTTTTGTTCACATTTGCTTCCAAATCAGCCTCAAGCTCTTGGTTATTTTTGTGGTCAGCTCTTGCACATAACTGTCTATAGGAGCAGGAGTTGGATTTTTTTTTCCAGACATTTACTGCGCCTTCCCACAAGGCAGGTCTGTCCATGAGTCTTTCCGCCCAAGACAATTGCATCTGCCTCAGCAATATTTCCTACATATACCATTGCTTGGACCTTCGCCTACAAAATTGCTATTTCATTATCTAATGACAACTGAGAATACTTGTTGCACAACAAAACTGAGAATACCCTATTATATCTATTTATTTTATATAACCCTGTTGTGATACTTAGGCTATTGAGTATTGACTAATCACCAAACACAAGGAGGCATATGAAATGAAAACCAGGGAAAGAAAAAGTTACAACAAAATATAGATGTTCTGAGTTTCATAAGTATACTAGGTAATGAAAAGATATTTTATTCATTCTTCTTTAACCGATTATACATCTTGTTCAACTGGTAGGCATAAAGATAGCCGTAGTACCAATTTTGCATAAAATGCAACCGCGACAGGAAGAATTATGTTGAGCTACTACTTATTTAGAAACATACCTTGTTGTTATGCTAAGAGAGCTACAAAATCGGAATAAAGGCATAAAGTGAAAAATTATCTATAATAGCTATCATCACCGTCAAAACACTAATCTAAACGTCCAATTAAGCGTATGGAGAAACTAAGAAAGCTAAAATCATAAGCACTTTGAAGAATGGAATGTGAACAGAGTGTTTGTTCTTATTAGAGAGGGGAAGAGAACTTTGATGATTGGAATGTGGTAGTATATTTTGGCATGAGAAGTTTTTGTTATGTTTTATAAAATCATCATGTCAAGTTAGCCTTTTGATTTGTCATCATTTTAGAGGATTAATTTTTATAAAATCACATTCCATTGGAACAAATTCACAATCATAGAATGAATTCTGTGGAGCATCAATGCCTCAGCGATCTCTTCTTTGCTCGATGTAATAAGAAGCTCCACTTCGAGGCCTGATATCAAATCCTGCCAAGTACTCGAGGTGCTTCCACTTCAAAAACATTGCTCCTAATCCTACATGTCTTCGAGTTAACGCATCTGCAACTGCGTTACCTTTACCAGGAGTATAGGATATACCAAAATCATACGATGGCAGAAATAACCACCGTTGTTGCTGAAGATTCAAATCCTTTTAGGAAAAAATATACTTCAACGACTAGTGATCCGTAAACTACTCGAATCGAACTACTAACAGGTAATGTCTACACATCTTCAGAGCAAACACGATCGCTGCCAACTCTGAATCATGAGTTGGGTAATTCCTTTCGTGCGACTTCAGATGTTGACTTGTAGGCCACAACTCTATCCTTCTGCATTAGCACTGCTCCAAGTCCAGTACTGCACGCCTCGGAGTATACCACCATATCTTCATTTCCACTTGGAATCGTCAAAACAGGAGCACTCATTAGTCTCTTTATCAGGATTCAAAAAGCTTGCTCGCACTTCGCATCCCATGTGAACACTTGGTTCTTCTTCCTCAATCCTGTTAATAGTGCAGCTATCTTGGAGAAATCCTTGATAAAACGACGATAATATTCTGCCAATCCAAGGAAACTTCTCATGTCCATTGCATTCTTAGGTTTATCCCAATCCTGAATTGCTGCCATCTTAGAGGGATCCACAGCTATTTCGATTCCATAAACATCATGGCCTAAGAACCTCACTTCGCTCTTTCAGAAGTGACACTTCGAAAAATTAGCTCTCAGTTGGTGCTTTCGCAAGATTTCCAAAACAACTCGCAAGTGTGTCTTATGATCTTCCTCATTTCAGGAGTAAACCAGGATATCGTCCACGAACACAAGCACGAACTTGTTCAACTGATCTCTAAAATCCCTATTCATAAGATCCACGAAATACGCTGGTGCATTGGTTAATCCAAATGGCATCATCAGCCACTCAAAGAAACCAGATGGTGTGCTAAAACCTCAGCAACAGATACTTGTTCTTCTTGGTCACCTTGTTCAGCTCACGATAATCCACACACATTCTCAAAGATCCATCAGCCTTGGTTGCAAACACGACCGGTGCATCCCATTTGGAAGTACTCCTCCGTATGGATCCTTTTCCCAAAAGGTCATGATCTTGCACCTCTAACTCTCACGATTCTCTAGGCACTGTCCGCCTAAGGGCCATAACGATAAGTCTAGCACCTTATTGATTCTAAATTCAATCTCGCGATGTGGCGGCAACCCTTTGATCTCATTAAAGACATTTTCAAACTCACTGTTGATCGGCACCGATGACAAGTCTTTTCGTCGAATCACAAGCAAATATAAATAGCTTACGAAGACACTATATTCGGGCTTACAACGAATCACAACCATTTTCCCTTCCACATTCCTGACTGTCACATCCCGCTTCTTGCAATCCACTTTTATCGCATATCTCTTGAGCCAGTCCTTACCCAAAATAATCCCAACCCGGCGAAAGTCACAACAAAGCAATCACACACAAATGAGCAACCATGACTAAATAAACTAGATCACATCAAAGCATAAAAAGATTGAATGAACTCCCCACAAGATTAGTTGTAATCAAAGGTCTATTACAATTTCAAGTTCTAAACCTATTCGACATATAATCTTATTACAAGTAAAAGAAGACAATGCTCTAGCACCAAACGGAACTCGAACAAACTTCACTGGCAGCAAGCATATCTATACTAACAAGAACTTCTCCTAATTCTCATTAGGAATGCAATAGGAAATCGGAATAGTTTCCAGAACATATGCTTCCATCAGTTACTTTTCTTCAGTAAATCTGGATAGTCCTTCTTCTTGTTCCCAAGCTCGTCACAATTGTAGCACTTCTTTCCAACTTTTGATTTCTTACAATCCCGGGAATAATGGGCCTTCTGTTGACAGTTAAAATAGATGAGATCTTTCCTAGGTTTCTTCTTTTGGCCATCGCTCCTTTTCTGGTGTCTTCTCTTTTTCTTATTCAGCTTCTTTGTAGCACTAGTGCCAATAAAAGTTTCTTCAAGAGGTTCATGCATGCTTCTAAAAGCCTCCTCCCAAGAAACACCGATCCTTTCTTCTCGCTCATTAACTCAGCATCGAAGTTGCTCCAAAGCTATACTTCTTCTTAACTCATCTTCTTCATCCGTAGAAAAATAATCCCTCTGTCGCTTAGCGGAATTAACCCTAGGTACTTGCACAGGAACACTATGCTCTACTTCCTCTTCTGGAATGGGAATCCTCCGTACGATCGCAAACATCATGGCTCCGAACATAACCAGATAATCAGGTATAGCCGCTAAAGCTCCCAACAAGCTACCATCGCCTACCCTTCCTGTCGCAGGCTCATCCCTAGCAGTGCTTCTCGTAGTTCACGATTCATTCTAAAAATAGAATGATTAGTCCACATATGAGATAAAATGCAATGAAATTCGAGCACTAGTATACTATACACTAATATATAGTATACATCCATCAGAAATTTGCAAATATGTCTCTCATATGTTATTACATCCTTGAACTTTGGCTAAAATCGATCAACCAGAGCTCTGATACCAAATGTGGCGACCACCCATAACTCCCGCACTTAATAAGAGAAATAATGTGCTGAAAGGTGTTCCCGACAGCTATGGACGATCATTATGGTAAGATAAATACAAGCAGAACCTGTCATATAACTCACAACATAGAGATAAAGTATAATAGAACATATACAACATGCATATTATGGTGAAGTATATTTGAGCAGAAACTTAAATTTTCATATCAACTAGAAAGATCCGTACATCATCGGAGTACATATAAGAGTCTGTACAAAATGCCTCACTAGAATCACTCAGAGAACACTCAACAAGCATAACAGCAAAAACATCAACTAGTATGTACAGTAGAAAGTAATACATAAGCCTCCAGCTCGTCCTCGATCTACACCATTGTCCTCACTAAAATCTGTTACCTTCTACCTACTACTCAGTCTGCCCATCCACAATAGGATGAACAACCCAAGGTAATAAAAGGAAACATAAAACCTTGACTTAGACAATAGTCTTAATAAGCGATAAAACAACCATCTAATATCATCAATAAAGTATATGAGAAATAAGTAGATCAACCATCTAATCTATCAATATCAACAGAGGAGAAATGCAAACCCGTCTTCCCCACATATGACAGTGATAGCCTTTACAACAATTAAAAAGAAAATATAGCAGATATAACAACCAGTTATCTAGCGTGGACCATCCTAATTGAGATCAACACCCCCAAGTACAAGCCCCGAAGGCCTAAACCAACATCAGGCAAGCACCTAAGAGATGTCTCCTTCGATGTCGAACAATCTGCACAATACGATACAAGCAAAGCAACAAACAGCCATGACTCTGGCTATCACCGGCAATCCTGCCTTGAAACCATCGTTAATAACAAAACTCCATATGCATTTCATCGATACGTATCTAGGTCCATCAATTGTTTACCTAGGGTACTCGACCATTCAACCATTCTTTTAGGCGTCCCTATTATACCCCTACTTTGAGCCCCCTAGAACCTATGACAACGATAATTCCTTGGCCTATAATATCTTTTGTCGTCATCGTCGGCGACCATTCATAAGCTCGAACATCCTTGAGCAACCATTATCCACGAACTCAAACATCCTTGAGTCGTTCCCACATTTATTGTGTTTCATCGATCAACGAACTCTTTACGACACTTTGAACATCTCTCCTTGAATTCACGTTGAAGCCACGACCTTCGTCGAGCCAAAACATTCTTTGTTGTGGTCGATTTTCAATTCATACCGTTTCAGCCTTTTTGCCATGAAAAGATACCACAACATTTAAAATTTCATTTACAGCATTTTAGAAACGCTGTCATATACTCGTTCTCAACCACGCCCGATCCACTTCCTAAACCTTGCCCAATCCACTTTTTCCTGGTGCGCACTCTGCCCGATCACTAGAAAACACTTGCCTGATCCATAGCCTTTATACAATGTTTCTTCAAACGCTTTTGAACCTGGAAATCCGATCCAAGCCAAAAGCCTTGCCCGATCCACGTTTTCAAGCCTGATCCTCGGCCCAAACACATGCCCGATCCACTGGCAATAGCTTGCCCGATCCATCACTGTCTATAATGTTTGCCAAACGCTATTAAACCCAGAAAATTCTGCCTTTGCCTGATCCATCGAAACACGCCCAATCCATCCAGAAATGCTTGCCCGATCCATGTTTTTGACATGCCCGATCCATGCCCAGGTTTTGCCTGATCCATTACTTTCTACAGTGTTTGCAAATGCTATTAAACCCAGAAATTCCGATCCACTCCAATTTTCTCCGATCCATCACCATTTTTACGCCCGATCCACTCAATTTCTTGGAGTACAAGCCAGCCGATTCATGCTAAGAATCCCCGATCCGACCCATTACAAAAACTTACCTAATCCAACTCCAATTCGATCCAAAACTCATGAATAATATCCAATTTCACCAATCAATTAAACCAAACCATCAACAAGCATTAACACAACGATTATTAATCATTCAAACATAAGAAATTCACCAAATTCATGATAAACAATAAACGAATTGAACAAATGGATCTAACTTGTAATAACACATGAATTAACATAGAAATTTACTGACCTAAGTTGCTAGATTAGATTCTATGGTGATTCTAATAAAAATATACTTACCATGATGTAGATCTAGGTGAAAATAACTTGAAATGATGAAAATAAGATCAAACAACTCATGTGCTCGATAGAGTCCGTGTGATATATGTTTATCACTCACTAAATCTTCAAATTAGCTTTAAAACAATGATTTACAAATCCGGACAATGAAGAACGATATTCAAATCACCCGATTTGATGAGATCTACTCTCTCTTAATGTAGAACTAGCCTTCCTTGATGTAGATCTTTAACCTTCTAATGTAGATTTAAGATTTTAATGGAGGAGATATGTATTTGATTAGAGTAAGGAGAATCTCAAACCCCAACCAAATAAGAAATGAAGAAATAAACCATTTTTCTTGCCTATACACCCTATTTATAGCCATCTAACCAACCCACTAATGGGCCTCACTAAATCAGCCTACTAATAACTAGTTAATCTATCCAGAAATTGTGTAGCACTAAAACAGCGATTCCTCCCAAAATGCTGAACCAAATCTTTAATGTGACCACTCTACAGAATTGGCAACACAATTTCCTTTCCAATGAAATCGATCTCAGCACCTGATTCGATCTTAGTCAAAAGTTATGCCCTGTACAAAACTGGCAGGGGAAAATGGTCACAATAAAATTGATAAAAATTATTGACATGTCTTACATCCCCTTAACCAACATATCAAAATATGAGAATGACCTGACCCTAAGGGAATTAAATAAAAATATTTTACGATCCTCCGATACGAAAAATGCGAGCCGTTACAATAAGATTTCAACTTTCCTAGATATCACTCAATTGGAAACATGCATCTAAAATGTTCAGGCCCTCCATATTTGATTTCATTGCATAAATGAATAGGCAAGTGTACCATTATATCGAAAAAAGCCTGTGGAAAAATCATTTCAAATTAACAAAGTATCTCGACAATTTCTTTTTGCAGCCTCCTTGTATCATCCAATTCATGATAACCTTGCTCCGTAGTCCTTTAAGGAATTCACTAAATCTGGTCATTGGTAATGCAACCTCGGGTTTTGACGTTTTCTTCATGACAATTTGTAACAAATAATGGAGTATGAAATAAGCATCATGAATCTTATATCCTACAACCGTTCTCTCTTTTATGTGCATGTACCGACTAGCATATGAGGCACAACTGTGGGGAGGTTTGGCATTCTTTAATACAATGCAAAAGATATCTTTTTACTTATTTGTCATAACAAATATTGCAGCTCTAATTTCAACATGCTTTCCAGCGCACGTTCATCAGCATGAAGGGCCTTCCGCATGCCCAACTCTTGTAAATCCAAATGAGCATTTAGGTGATCCTTCGACATGATACTTATGTTAAGTAAAGTACCTAATATTTTACCGCATATGTTCTTCTCTATGTGCATGGCATCCAGGCTATGTCAAAGCGGATTATGAGACCAATATGGTAAGTCAAAAAATATTGACTTTTTAAAAGGGATATCACTTTTACCCAATCTTATCCCCAAACTTATTTTTGTACCCCGTAATAACTCTTCAATATCTGTTCCTGATAATATCTCTGGACTGCTTACCGTTTCAGTTTCGCCATTAAATCTCCTCTTGTCCATCCTCCACTTGTGTGTCAGATCAAGAAACTTTTTATGGTTCATATAATACATTTTTTTACTATGATTCAAATAATTTGAAGAACTTTCAATGGCATATAAGACACTCTAGTTCCCCCTTCGTGCTCCAACCTGACAACATGGCATATCATGGAAAATCACTAGTGTTCCTTAAGACGCTTGCACATAAAATAAAATTTCCATCGATCAAGGATCCATCGGTTTCGATGCCAACATTCCATAACGCTTTCAGTTCTGCAATTAAAGGCTGCATATATACTTCAGTAATGTTTTTGGGAGAATATGGACCAGATATTAATGTTGAAAGAATCAAATTCTCTTATTTCATATATAACCAAGGCGGAATATTGTAGTTTACCAACACAATTGGCCATGTACTATAACTTGAATTCGTTGAAAGATATGGATTAAATCCATCCGCTGCTACACCCGATCTAACATTTCGATTTTTTGATGAAAATTCATGATAGCGAGTATCCATCGTCTTCCATACCACACCATCAGTCGGATGTCTTAGTTTTTCATCTTGTTTTCATTCCACTGCGTGCCATCTCATAAGTTTGGAAAATTATTTGCACATAAATATCCTTTGTAACCTTGGTCTTAATGGAAAGTACCTCATAACATTTGTTGACACTTTAGGAATCAACTTTGGTGGATCATATTATCATCTTGGTTTTTTTACAACCCACCTCAAAAAATACAAGTGTCACAAACCTCTTTATCTTTATTCTTTGCCCAATATAACATGAAATTGTTTGGACAAGCATGTAATTTACGGTAATCAAGACCTAAATCCCTAATGATACTCTTTGCAACATTGGAAGACAAAGGCAGCTGGGCATCAGGAAAGGCTTCTTTTATCAGCTTTAGCGGTTCCCCAAACGCAGACTCATTAAATCCGTAAGCACACTTTAAATGATAAAGCCTAATCAAGAAACTTAGTAGAGAAAATATACTGCAGCCATGATATAATGTTTTTTTCCCTTCTTTAACATGTCCATAAAATTTCTTCGCCTCTGGATGTGGTTCTACTTCAAAGTCCTCTGAATTTTGAAAATTGAACTAGCACATTTTGAACATCACATCTAAATTATCCTCAAAATCCATCTCCGTTTCATAATCCATAAGGTTGTCAACACCTATTAATTTTATCTGTGAACCCTCACGAATCCACTCGACATGTAATGGAGAAGGGCCATTAATGATCATATATGACATTTTCACAATACCAATTACGTTCTGTACATTTTTTTGCAGGGAACTTCATCTAATCACCTACTTTATAAATGGGAAATGCATTTCTTAGAAAAGCTTTTATCCCTCTTACATATTCTGCACTTGATCTCGGAAGTCCTATCATATGTAATACTCATTATCTATTGCCACAATCTAATCATGACCTAGTAAGATTAAATTTGGTACCACTAACAGCTTCAAGACATGAATAGGGGGTACCCTGTAAGTTTTAATTAAATTATAAAAACAAAACACAATATGTTGCACATATACACGAAACAATCAAATTATAATATATAAATATACATAATCAGTGTGATCAAGTCAGTGTGTGACCAAATCAACAATTATTTTGATTTGAATTATCACTAACTTTTGGAACTAAATTATCAGAATAATACATAAAACAAGCAACTAAGGATATTAAACACAAATTCATAACATTATGTGGTTGCACCAAAACAAAACAATATGGATACAAAGACGATACAGGTGGATGCAAAGGCGATACAATAAGATACAAAGAACGCTACAATTATTTAGTTTTGTCTTCTAATATTTTTCCCGTGAAGTTAGTCGTTAAGTCTACTAATTTTATTTTGAAAACCAACACATCAAGTTTGCAACATTGTAAGTTGATGTTGTAATACACTTACGTAGTCAACGGCTTGACTTGGAAACAGATGGTCAATCCATTGCCAAAAGGTACAGCCTGTGGGATAGACATGACACCTTCAATAACGATAACCAATGTTTACTACAATCGAAATAACATCTTCTACAGTGGCGTACCCGCACTCACATATTATAATTGGTGAGTTAACTTGTTGCTTGTTTTCCACTGGGTTTTTTTGATGCCGATGACGCAAGGAAGCATGAATTTTCCATTGATGTTGCCTTTCTTCACATCGTCATTGTTCTCGGTTTTGTCTTTGGAGTTCTTCTTGCTATCGTTCGTACTCACGCAATCTTCGTAGTGCCTTTCTTGCATCTCTATGTAGAAACCAGTAGGGGTTTCTGGTGATGATGGGTTCAACGGTCTTAGATGATCAATGCCCAGTGTGACACCCCACGTCCATTAATGTCACTCATAAGAGAATGCATTAAGTTTCGTGAAGCAAAATAGGTAAACAATAACATAATTTCACAAGGCAGATGGAAATAAGCAGCGAAAAAATCAACTTTATTATTGAAAATAAAACATGTATCAAGTCAAGTTACATCATCAAACCAGTTACATCAAAACGAAGAACCTAAAATTTGTCTTACATTGCAAAATAACAGAGTGTAATAGCATAAAACCATATCCCTCATAGCAAGCCATAACAACATAGAAAGTAAATCAAAGCCGTACATCTGAGAAAGTCCAGGTACAAGTTGAAAGAGAAAGTCCTAATTACTAAGGAGTGCTACCACTCTGAGGAACAGGAGGGAGGAAGAGTAAGAAGCGAAACAAAAAGAGTCAGACATAAAGCCTGGTGGGTTCCAATGATTTTCAATATATGCAAAAAATTGAGATATCAAGACAGACAAACAAGACTGGATGAGAAAGCACGGTATCATATAAGGCAACTGGTAAACAAGATAAATTGAACAACAAGATAAAACAGTGATCGAGTAAATCTTCTCATTTATATCCCTAAAAACAAGTTTGTGCACCAATACTAGTATAACAGGATTAGGCGTTAACCTAATTACTTAACAAAAACAACAGGATTAGGTGTTACCCTAATACTTCCCGTGCGATCGACTCCCCACTACGTAAATACCCTGTGTCGGCCCTGGTAGTAGGGTGTATCACTCCCTAACCCAGCAACTTATATAACACAGACATATATACCGGTGTTACAGTGAGTTAGTTTTCCAAATCGGACCCATGCAAACTCATGACTTCGCCGGAACACGCCCGTACCCACATTCCTCATTTGAACCTCTTACTATCCAGTTTAGTAAAGCATGCCCTGTCCCCTACCTAGTGCGAGGCCCTCTAACAAAATACCAACATGGATATTGACCGATATGGGTTCCACACCGCAAGATTGACACAAGCCAAACCCCCTAAGATTGTGCCCCCAAGTAACTAAGACTTAACAGTCCCCAAAACTCGATAAAATAGCAGGACGAGGGACCTCTTAGCTTATTAATAATCAGGTTTATTCTAGCAGGTTTAGGTTCATTAATAAGCGTGGTTGTAACATTACATGTTATTACGTGTGTACAACCCTTTTCCAAAACAACAACTACCGAGATGTATATAATTACTATAATAATTTAGTTTACCAAACCTATATTTGGTACTTACACTATTTTAACATGTCCTTTACTTAATGTCTGTATTAAGTCAAATCTAGCATGTTTACGCGTATGCATATTATTCCTTTCAATTATATTTCCCAAATTACAACATGTACAGGTTTATGCATATTATCCCTTTTTATTATATTCCCAAATTACAACAAGTACAGGTATATGCATATTATCCCATTCCCAAATTATAGTAAAAAAAGTCCTCACTTTATGATATGCCCATATTCTCCTTTTTCATGTCATTTCTTATTATCTCAATTTAACTACACGCAATCTTAAATCGGACATTGCCTAGGCTTTCAATGGTCTGGGTTTAGTGTAAATAAAAGGGAAAATAGAAGGAGAAGAATAGAACCAAATCAAAATGTATAAAATAGGCATATATGCAAGACCGGAAATAAATTAAAACAACAAAAATATGAAAAGGAAGATAGATACGCATAACTAATTAATCAACTGACATTAAAAGAACATATATTACTGTAACAACTACATAGATGAATAACAGTAAAAGAACAAGTTTAACTTATAGGTACTGTATATTCTAGATCCACTTTTATTTACTATCATGGTATATTTCTAAGTATCAGATCTGAAAATAACATGAAACTCACAGCAGGTCTTCGTGAAGAAGAGATTTTCTCTCTTATATATGTGTATGTATGTATGTGTATATATATATATGCCGTTGTACAAAAGTCCACTTCTATCTTTTTTATTGTTGTAGAGCAGTTTGAATTGTCCTTGCTATTTTATATTTGGGCAGCACCTCAGTAGTTCTATGTATATATTAATCTCTAAAAAAGTTTTGGAGGAAGAAGGTGGAAGACTGATTTTACATGTGTTGAACAAACGAGGTTGCATGCCTTTATATAGACCACCTAGGACAATCCATCACCGTTAGAGATTAGGTTTTCAATTTAAGCCATACACGTAGTGCTGAGTCAGCGAACGAACCTAGCAAACAAAACAGTCCAGGTGCACAACTCAGAATCGAGCCTGCATACTGGTGGATTGACCCACCGACCTACACCCATGGGTCGACCCACTTAGGCTTGGGTCTTTCTAGTGCTGGTCGGGTTGTCTTACGACCGTTACTTTTCTGCGTTGATGACTCAATTTGAATTAACTTGAATTTATTTATATATAATCTTCTTATATAATACAAACTTCTAAGTTTCATAATTTCCTTGTACGTTATCGATTTACGAAAGCTTGGGGGTCTATTTGAACCAGAATTCGAGACAAATACAATGATAAAGTCGGTTTTACTTTATTCTGAATATTTAATTACATAATATTCATTATATTATCTTTACAGTATGTTTATATTGTATTAAATTTTAATGTGTTGCATTCTCCCCTACTTAAAGGATTTCGTCCTCAAAATCTTCAAGTTAAGAAGAATGTTATCATTATAACAATCAACAACAACCATCTACTCATCCATCGTCCACTGGAATCCATTGTCCTTGAGAATTACTAATGCATGTATGAACATACGCAAATGTGTTGTATGTATAAGTTCCTATACTAATGCAAAAATCAAACGGTCGACTGATTCAGTTGACCTCCTCAATGCAATATATGTCTGTGCCATGTATCCAATATGCATGCAAAAAGAGTCCTCATATAACATAGATCTATATGTGTGCACAATCATTCACCAAAATGCCACATCCATATGATGATTCATCCATTTCCATCCATAGAAAATTAAAATGCGCAGACATCCATATGCAATATGTAAGTGCTTGGGCCAATCTGGTGCCTAATGTGTGTATATGCATCTATGAGCAACCACTAGCAAACACTTGCATCCACTTGCAACCATCAACTATAACATGTTTCCAATCATTGGATTCTATCAAAGGGTCGAAGGTTCGAACGATAGGATAAACATACTTCAATGATAGAAGCAAATGCGAATTTAAAAGCTTGGAAATGAAATTAAGAGCGTACTCTCAAGAAGAAAAGGGTAAGAATTTCAAATCTTGTCTTTAGGTTCCCACAGTTGCATCTTTGCGGTATTCTCCCCACTGTACATTTACCAATCTGATTTCTTTGTTGCGTATTTTCTTAACTTCTGATCCAAGAATATGAGTAGGAACTCTTCTCACTAATGCTTCCTTCTTAACTTCCATATCTTCAAGTGTGCTCGACTCCATTATCTCTTCCGCATTATGTAGACATTTACTCAAATGGGAAACATGAAATACATCGTGTATGCCTGCTAGTCTGTCCGGTAGCTTAATCCTATAGGTCGTTTGACGTATCCTCTCCACTATAAGGAATGGGCTCTACGAATCTTGGCACCGAATTCCCTACTGAGCCAAAATGAACTACATTCCTCAACGGTGATACTTTAATGAAGACCATATCTCCTACTTTGAATTCCAAATTGGTCCTCCTTTTATTGGCATATGACTTCTCTCTGTGCTGAGTTGCTTTCATTCTTCGACGGATAAGATCAATCTTCTCAGAAGTCTCTCGAATCATCTCAGGTCCTAGTAGAAGTATGTCCGTAAACTCGCACCAACAAGTCGGTGATCTACAAGGTCGTCCATATAATGCTTCGAAGGGTGACATGCCTATGCTTGACTGATAAATATTGTTGTAGGCAAACTCAACCAATGGGAGATGCTCCTCCTAAGTCCCTCTGAAATTTAGGATACATAGTTTTTGAAGATCCTCTAGAATTCTACTCACCCTCTCTGTCTGACTATCGATCTGAGGGTGGTATGCCATGCTCAAACGTAGTTGTGTACCTAATGCCTCTTGTAAACTCTTTCCAAACTCACTAGTGAAGATGAGGTCATGATCGCTTACTATACTGGAAGGTACCCCATGAATCAAACTATCTCTCGAAGATATATCGATGCTAGCCAAGCTGTCGTCCTCTTACTCTTGACAGGAATAAAGTAAGCGCTCTTCGTAAGTCAGTCCACTATCACCCAAACGCTTGTGTTGCCCTTCCTCGATTGGTGCAGTCCATCAATAAAGTCCATAGAGACGCTACCCCACTTCCATTGTGGAACATTGAAGGGCTGAAGCAATCCATTAGGTTTCCTCTATTCAGCTTTTACTCTCTGATAAATCAAACATTGGGCTTCAAATTTTGCCACGTCCTTTTTTATATTAGTCCAAAATACTCCCTTCATGTCTCGATACATTTTGTCACCGCCCGAATATATAGTCATACGAGAATGATGAGCCTCCTCAAGCGCTGCCTCTAGCAATTCCCTAATTCTAGGGACACATAGCTTTCCATCTCGTCTTAGCCACCCTTTCTCGTCGACTGTATATCTAGCTAGGTGAGCAGAAGTCTCTCCTCTACCAAGCCTGTCCAAGATGTCTACTATCTGCAGGTCCTCTCTCATTGCATAGATTTAATACGCTCCAGGAGAGTAGGTCGCACCTCCAATGATGCTAATAATCCAAGTGTGAAATCTGTAGATGGATTAAAATCGAAGGTCGATATAAACTCCATGCTCTTCCTTTTACAAATAGAGGACTCAAAGTCATCCTCTGCCTACTCAATGGTTTCTCCACTACATTACCTTTTCCCGGGGTATAAGCTATCTCAAAGCCGTAGGACGCTAGGAGCTCCATCCATCATTGCTGCCTCAGGCTGAGTTCTTTCTGTGAGAACAAGTATTTGAGCAACTTATGATCTATGTATAGCTCAAATCTCTCTCCAAGTAGATAGTGTCGCCAAGACTTCAATGCGAACACTATTGCTGCCAACTCTAGATCATGGGTAGGGTTGTTCTTCTCATGAACTCTCAACTGTCTGCTACCATAGTATAATACCCTTCCCTATTTCATTAGAACGACACCAAGTCTTGTGCCATAAGCATCTGCGTAGACTGCGAACATCTTCCTTCCATCGGGGAGAGTCAGAACTAGGGCTGTTGTCAGAGCCCTTTTCAATCTCTGAAAGGCATTCTCGCAATCAATGCTCCATGAAAAAGCCAAGGTTTTCTTCGTCAATCGGGAGTGTAGGGCTAATATCCTTGCAAAGTCCTTGATAAACTTTCTATAATCGCCCGCCAACCCTAGAAAACTTCTAACCCCCATCGCATTCTTTGGAGCCCTCCAATCTTGAACTGCGACGACTTTAGCGGGATCCACAGTTATCCTGTCCTTGGAGACTACATTCCATAGGAACCTTATTTCCTTCCTCCAAAAGTGACACTTAGAAAATTTTGCATTGAGCTGATGTAATTTGAGAGTGCGTAGAACCTCCCCTAAGTGTAGGGCATGCTCCTGCTCATTCTTTGAGAAGATCAGAATATCATCCATAAAGACCACTACAAACTTGTTCAGAAACTCTCTAACACCCTACTCATCAAGTCCACAAAATATGCAGGTGCATTGGTTAGCCCAAAAGGCATAACTATCCACTCAAAGAAACCGTCTGGAGTTCTGAATGCAGTCTTATCGATACTGTCCTCTGCCACCCTCCACTGATGAAATTCCATGGGCAAATCCATCTATGAGAAAACTGATGCACCTACTAGTTGATCGAACAAGTCGTCAATCCTCGGAAGCGGGTGCCTATTCTTCTTGGTGAGCTTATTCAGCTCTCCATAGTCCACACATACACGAAGTGAGCTTTCTTCCTTAGTACCAAAGACGATTGGAGCTCTACACTCTGATATGCTCTGTCTAATAAATCCTTTCTCGAATATCTCCACTACTTTCTTGCTGATCTCCCTCCTCTCTCTAGGGGCCATATGGCGCACTAGTAGAGTGACAAGCTTTGCATTCTCTAACAAATAATTTTGGAAATCCATCTCACACCTTGGAGGTAATCTCTTAACCTCATCAAACATATCCGGATAATCTCTGACTATGGGTACTGATCGTAAATCGTCAACAAAAGTATCAAGAGAATCTAGAAAACTGAGCATAACTGACCCCTGTGGGTCACACAAAATTTTGAGATTTCTTCCTTAGCAAGTCAAAATCATAACCACTCTCCTCTCACAGTCTAGGATGGCATCATACGTGGCTAGCCAATCCATTCCTAGAATCAAATCATATCCCATAAAGCGCAACACATACGCGTCACATTCAAACTCAATGCCCAAGACAGAAATTTTCAAACCCCTACATATCATGGATAAATAAGCCGTACCTCCTATTGGATTTGAGACTACTATAGGATCAGAGACTATACTAGTATCAAAGGTGCAAACTATCTACTAAAGAACTAGAGATAAATGAGTAAGAAGCACCAAATCAAAGATAGGATAGTCAAAAAGGGATATCAAACCTTCAACGGCGACTTTCCTACCTCGATCAGGTCCACTATCCTCAAGAGCATGTACTTGTCCAGAAGATCCTACCCCTTGTCCTTGCTTGCTAGGGCAACGCTTAGTGAAGTGTCCCACTTGACCAAAACTAAAGTAGGCTTTCTTTGTCTTTTTGCAGTCTTTCACAGAATGACCAAAAGCTCTACAACCATGACACTTGATATCTTTCTTAATCTGAGCCTTACCAGGCTTCACTCCTTTCTTTTGTGCTCCTTCTTGGGGTACCACTTCTTTTTCTTGCAATTAGCATGTGTCTCCTCATCCTTACTGTCTTTCTTCTCATCCTTGCCTTCTTCGTGCATTAGAGCCATGTCAACCAGCCTCTCACATATCGCCCCGTAGGTATATGAGATAATGCAAGTCCTTGGATAGTTTGATTCAACCCTCTCGCATTCCCAAGAGCCTTCTTATGGGGTGTATTTACCAAGTCCGAATCAAATCTCACCAACTGATTAAACTTATTAACATAATCTTTAACAGATATGTCCCCTTGTTTCAAAGCCAAGAATCTCTCCATTTGTAATCCATCTTCCGCCTGAGAAAAAAACGTCATCTCAAATATCTGTCTAGAATCATCCCAAGTAGCTATTGGTTGTCCTGCCTGTGTCATCTCCCGCCAGCATGAAGCTTCATCCTTCAGTTGCCATGAGGCCAACTGTATCTTCCTCCTATCATCTAGCTCGAAAAGACCAAACAAGTTCTTTGTTTCTCTAAGCCAATTTTGCGCCCCAACAAAGCTCCCAGTACCACTGGACGGTTTTCCTCTCATAACGCAAAAGTCCTTACAAATCTTAGAAAAGTTATATACTCGTGGAGGTAGAGCTAGTACGGTCGCAACTGGGGGTGGGGCATCTCCTTGAACTCTGGCAGGTGCCGTAGCCTTTGGATACCTACATAACCATATCGGTAGTGGAATGCCCTCAGGAAGATTGGATTCCCCAGATATGCTGAAAAGAGAAGAAACAAAAGATTCAACAGGGGATCGAGAGAATATTGAATATTGCTTGAGGGGATATGTTTTTCAAAACCAGTTTTTTATCTGAAAATACTTTGCTTTTCAAAAACAAATTTTCAAAACTTTTCTCCGATCTTGTAACCTTCCCATCTGATACCAAATGTGACACCCTACGCCCGTTAATGTCACTCACAAAAGAATGCATTACATTTCGTGAAGCGCAATAGGTAAACAGTAACAGAATTTCACAAGATAGATGGAAATAAGCAACGGAAAACTTTATTATTGAAAAAAGACATTGTCTCGAATCAAATTACATCATCAAACTAGTTACATCAAAAACCAAGAACCTCAAACGTGTCTCATAATGCTAAATAACATAGTGCAATAATATAAAACCATATCCCTCATAGCAAGCTAAAACAACGTAGAAAGCAAATCAAAGCGGTACATCTGAGAAAGTCTAGATCCAGGCTGAAAGAGAAAGTCCTAATCACTGTGGGGTGCTACCACTCTGAGGACCTAAGTGGGAAAGGAAGAGAAAGAAGTGAAACCAAAAAGGTCAGACATAAAGCTTGGCGAGTTCCAGTGATTTTCGATATATGCATATAAAAGAGATATCAAGACAGATAAACAAGACTGGATGAAAAAGCACAGTATCATATAAGGTAACATGTAAACAAGATAAACAGAACAACAAGATAAAATAATGATCGAGCAAAGCTTCTCATTTATATCCCCAAAAAAAGGTTTGTGCACTAATACTAGTATAACAGGATTAGGCGTTAACCTAATTACTTAACAAAAATAGCAGGAATACAGTAGGATTAGGTGTTACCCTAATTACATAACAGTATTAGGTGTTACCCTAATTACTGCCCATGTGATCGACTCCATACTATGTAAATACCCTGTGTCAGCCCAGGAAGTACAGTGTATCACTCCCTAGCCCAACAACCTATATAACACAGACCTATTTACTAGTGTTACAACAACTTAGTTTCCCTAATCGGACCTATGCACGCTCATGACTCTGCCGGAACGTGCACGTAACCATCTTCCTCATTTGAACCTCTTACTATCCAGCTCAGTAAAGCATTCCTTAGCCCGTACCTAATGCAAGGCCCTCTAACAATATGCCAACATGGATACTGATGATATGGGTTCCACACAGCAAGATTGACACAAGCCAAACCCCTAAGCTTGTGCCCCCAACTAACCAGGATTTAAAAGTCCCTAAAACCCGATACAATAGCCGAACGAGGGTCCTCTTAGCTTATTAATCAGGTTTAACCTAGCCGGTTTAGGTTCATTAATAAGCCTGGTTGTAATATTATATGTTATTATGTGTGTACAACCCTTTTCCAAAACAACACCTGCCCAGATGTATACAACAACTATAATAATTTAGTTTACCTAACCTATATCTGGTACTTACATTATTTTAACATGTCCTTTACTTAATGTCCATATTAAGTAAAATCTAACATGTTTATGCATATGCATATTATTCCTTTCAATTATATTTCACAAATTACAACATGTACAAGTTTATGCGTATTATCCCTTTTTATTATATTCCCAAATTACAACAAGTACATGTATATGCATATTATCCTATTCCAAAATTATAGTCAAAAAGTCCTCACTTTATAATATGCCCATATTCTCCTTTTTCGTGTCAATTCTTATTATCCCAATTTTAACTATATGCAATCTTAAATCGGATATGGCCTAGGCTTTCAATGGCCTGGGTTTAGCATAAACAAAAGGGAAAAAGAAGGAGAGGAGTAAAACCAACTCAAACTCTACAAAAAAGGCATATAGCAAATACTGGAAATAAATTAAAATAACAGAAATAGGAAAAAGGAAGATAGATACGCATAACTAATTAATCAACTGACAGTAAAAGAACATATATTACTGTAACAACGACATAGACGAACAACAGTAAAAGAACAGGTTTAACTTAAAGGTACTGTATATTCTTGATCCACTTGTATTTACTATCATGATATATTTCTAAGAATCAGATCTGAAAATAACATGAAACTCACAGCGGGTCTTGGTGGAGAAGAGATTATCTCTCTCTTATATATATATATATATGATGTTCTAGAAAAATCCACTTCTATCTTTTTGTTGTTGTAGAGCAGTCTGAATTGTCCTTGCTATTTTATATTTAGGCAACATCTTAGTAGTTCTTTGTATATATTAATCTTAGAAAAAAGGGTTTGGAGGAAGAAGGTGGAAAAATAATTTTGTGTGTGTAGAACAAATGAGGTTGCATGCCTTTATATAGACTACCTTGGACAATCCATCACTGTTATAGATTAGGTTTTCAATCTAAGCCATACACGTAGCACTGAGTCAGCGAACGAACCTAGCAAACAAAACAGTCTAGGTGCAGAACTCAGAATCGAGCCTACATAATAGTGGATCGACCCGTCGACATACTGAGGCGACCCATGGGTCGATCCACTTAGCCTTGGGTCGACCACGGGTCGACCAATTGTTGGTCAGGTCGTCCCATGACCATTACTTTTCTAGTTGATGACTCGGTTCGAATTAATTTGAATTTATTCATATATAATCTTCTTATATATATGTAAACTTTTAAGGTTCATATCTTCCTCGTACATTATCCAATTTACGCAAACTTAGGGTCTATCTGAACCAGAATTCCACAACGAACGCAAGGTAAAGTCGGTTTTACTTTATTCTAAATATTTAATTATATAATGTTTATTTTATTATCCATACAATATGGTTATGGTGTATTAAATTTTGGGGTGTTACACCCAGGGTATCTTCATAGTCGTACAACGTAGGAAGAGAAATAGACGTTGTTTTACTACAAATTGAAATATACATTATTTTAAGTTACAAAAGTTCTTTTGCTTTAAATAAGTTAATTTTTGAAGTGTTTGAAATTAAATTTCTTTTGTCCTCTAATTTTTTCCCACGTTTTGCATGTTGACATTTAAACATATTTAGTCAATGTTAATTTATCTACCAATACATCAATGGTTTGGCAGACATAAACATACATAGAAATCTTGAAATATTCGAATAAAAAACCCTAAACATACTGACATCCAAATAAAAAGTGAGTAGAAAATCCGTAATTTAAGGCAATCGATATACCCAAATCGCACAGAGACTTTGAATGTAAACCAAAATAAGTTAGAGATGAAATTACCTAAATAAAGCCCAAAAGACGAAACCTAATTTCCCTAAATGATTCAAATCATAGGTGTAGAGTTTGTAAAATAAGAGCAATCTGAGGTATAGAGTTTGTAACTGGAGGTACAGAAGCAATCAGAGGTGTTTTGGAGGTGTTCGTGGAGAGTATCTATAGTGAGTTTGTCGAGGGAGAGAGTAGAGAGGGAAAGATTTCCTTTTCGGGGAAGTATTTCATGAAGTGGTTAAATGTCGCACCAAAATTTCACATAGTGGAAGCATGGATTGGTTTGAACCATTAGATTAATCATGCATCTACGGTTGCGGCTTTCTTTATGCTGATAACACGGATTGATGAGCTGGACTGTATGTATGTAATGCAACCTTTTTTACTAATGTTGCACGTCACAACACTAGAATTCCCACTACAACAGTGCATTTACCTCTAATGCAACAACATTTGAGTATTGTTGCAGAAGATCAAAAGGAAGTATGGCTTTTGCAATACTTTGCTTGCAATGCCCAAAAAAAGCGTTGAATATGCCCACTTATGGCATAGTGCTTATTTTGATAATTGCTAGTTAAAAAGTGCCGGAACCTCCCATAATGAGTACTAATGAGACTGCAACTCAGCATAATTAGAGTCTCTTGTTGTTTTTGCATTCTGCGTGTTCTTGTTTGGGGATATGTACTAAAATATTTCTTACTGAAAATTTAGTGGAATTCTTCTCTTTTGTTATTCTCTGGAGTGTCAAAATAAATTTCACCTTGTTGTGGTTACTAGATAATACTTTATTTCAATAATTTAGCTCGTTGTTTGTGTTACATTACGTTCTTCAAAATCAAGTGTTTTTGGAACTCCCAGGTATAATAGTAAGAATATCGACATGGTATTAATTTCAACTCCTATTGACATAACTAAGGAGCAATATATGCAAATGTGCTCATTATCAACGTGTTTCAGTCGATATTATCATGCATAAGAAACCATTAGAGTGTGAAATAGGACTTACCAAATATGGAATGGTGTGTATCCGTTAATGCTTTATTCACCATGATAACTCCAATTGATGTTAATACATTAAACATTCATGTTCTTGGCTAATCTAAAATGGAATTAAATAAAAGAAAGTTAACACTATCAGCTTCAAAACCAATAAAATAAAATGAAAGGATTAACGGATAGATGTTTACAAAATAGTTTAAACAACAAAAGAGGAGTCAGCATCACTGGAATCTCTCATGTTCATAAGCACCTATAAACCATAATAGATAAATGTCATCAATCATTGTTTGTTTTCATAATGGCATGAAAGTAAATAAGTAAATCAGTTAACAAAACCCGTAGTCAATATAAGCCTAACAAAAGTAAAGTACATTCTCCTGTAGCGTTTTTAAAAGTAAACTTTACACAAAATAAGCTCAACATATTACATTTGTTTCTTAAACTACTCATTAGTAAGTTGAGATAAACAGAGGTACCTTAGTTCACCTTCAAATAACACTTAAGGGATAAGTTGTTTTTTACGAAAAAACTACATTTGAGCCGAGATAATCATATGGGATTGACAATACACAAAATGAACATTTATAAATCCTAACTTAGCTACAGAGAAGGTTCTCTCACACATACACCATTTTATGTTTGTAATATATTCATTGTACTTCGAAATAAAACATGAAAAAAAATTATAATTCTGTATTTTCTTTGTTCTTAAATAGCAATATGGACAACAATACATTAAGACAACCATCGCAAGCAGCAAAACCATTACAACATGAGTAATTTCAGCAATATAATAAAATAGTTAATTTTGTTTAGCTCCGATAATCAAACTGATTTGATATGTTTATTAACAGTCAACAATTCTTGTAATATCTTCCGATTATCAATTTGTAAACAACACCCAACCTACCATATCCAACTCCCTTCCCCCATACCCTAAAAAAAATCTATCTAAGAAACATGTACGTATATATATGTAATGAGGATCCTACGGAGTGATGTAACTAGATAATAAATTCAAGAGTATGAAAAATATAAGACGAAAGCAACTCACCATTACTAGTTACTAACATGTGAAAAAAATAATATCATTTAGATGAACTTGGACTAAGGCACATTCAATAAGTAACACATGCTATAATAAAACATCCAAAGTTAACAACAAAATTAGTGCATACTGAATCTTAAGCCATCAAATATTTTCAACCATAATAGTTTAACTATGCACTTCTATAATCTCTGAGTTCCAACTTACTCCAAAGTTTCCAGAAGTGTAAATATTACAAGGCTCTACGCTTCATTCAACAATCAACATAATACTTAACAAAAATGCATATGAAAAGCAGTTCAACATACAATACCTGAGCGAGATCGAATTCTGAAACAATACCTAAAAATTCATGTCTGAATCAAAACGTACGAATCGAAGTTAAAACCAAAAAGAGAGCTCTATAGTCAACCTTCTAATGTAAGATAAACTAGCATGTGACCTCCAAATCCGAACATAGATAAAAATGAGGAGAACTATACCTTAACAAATTAGAGTATGTGAACAAATGAATTAGGGCACGTCTAAATTGAAAAACTAGGAGTTAGGGCAAGATGAAAGAGATGAATAATGGACAAGAGCTTGATGAGATCGAAAAATGAGGGAAACGAAAATAAGACGAGGGAAATCAATTTATTTTTAGGTTGGTTTCATATGTCAGCTTTTAGGCCAAAAATATTTTATTCAAAAAAAATTAACAACATTTCGTGTAGGAACATTGAGCATAATTGCAGGTAAATACCAATTTTCTTATAGTGGAGGACTTAATATTACCAATCCTAGGGATTATCCTGATAGGATGTGATACAAGAGCATCTTCGGTTTGTCATGTTCCAGGATAACTTGTATAGACAGATGTATGACATTACATTTCTTGGATCACGTACATTGATTTTTACAAATGTACATCTATATGGTGGCAGACAACTTCTCTTAGCTTAACACTCTTCTCAGAGACATATGAGCTTGGAGGCTGTATTTTGGTAAACATCAATTAGTGATCGATGGAATGACGATATAGCATCCAAATATCGATGTATACCATGTAAGAAAGGTAAAAACGAAGTCTCTAGCCTCATCAACAGATAATGACTAAAACAAGGGATATGCTTCAGGGCCAGGTGGGTAGCTCCCATTTAGGGTATTGTCACCACCTGGTCTAGAACAAATGACCCTTTTGATTATTGTATGATGAGGTTGGTTGCTAATCACAACCGAGGTGGTGAAATGTTCAATACAGTTCAATGAGGGGTCGACTATTCCTGATTCGTATGGAGTCCATGCGAGGCTCTCGATATGCTTATATAAAGAGATACCATGACAAGTGATACCCCTATACCTTGTCATTGCACGGAAATCCAAACTCCAATACATGTCTTTTAAGGTTTTAGTTGTATACCTAGTATGTTAGAATTTAATACATGTGACAATTTCAGCTATATTTCTAATTTATTTTAAAGTGACTTAATAGGCGTTATTATAATATCATTGGATTTGATATAAAAGTGTTTTGGTTATCGTAAGGGAAAAACACGTGCCATGTTCATGATTGGTGGTCTATTACGAGAGTTCCATTCTTTTGAAAAAGAATTTTCAAAAATTAAGCAAGTTGTTTGTGATGTGAGTTTTCTCACTGTTAAGTATTCCAGATTGATCCGAATGTTTTTGCTTTCCCCTAAAATGTGCTCAGGTCAGACTGCTTATATTTTCCTAGTTTGCTTTGGATTTGTTTAGAGCTATAGTAGAGGAGCTGGAGTCAAGATATATTCTCATAATCCTTTTATTAATTTATTTTTGTATTTGTGTTGTAATTATCAGCCATTGTGCAGACATATTATTATGACAATATATGTTGATCTAGTTGTGTACTCTGATTATTTATTCATGTATTTATACAGTTTTCTCGTTGTGTAAAGAGTATTGGTGTATTATATTTTATTCATGACACTATGATATTTTGATCTTCTGATGTGTTTGCGCTCCTTTTCTTCTTCTTTTATTCTAACCTTTCTTGTTTCTCACGCTCTAACTTCTTTCTTCTAACTTTCTAGGTTTTCGATATGTGAGTTTAGGCATGTGAATACTGAGGATGTATTAGTGTCGAATTTTCTGGTTTATTACACACAACATACTATATTCAGGAAACAACATCTTAATGGTTAAATTGAACAACTAGGCATTATTTATATTTTCGACATCGATAAGGAACATGGTTTCTCTTCAACATGCATGGATACTTATTAGAAATCCTGATCCGATGTGTTCATTTAGGTTAATTAATTTCGTCATATAATAATCATTTTTATCTTTGGATTGTATCATTCCATTTTACTACCAATAATTTCTCAATGAATTTCGTTTATTATGAGTTGATATTTCTTGGAAAAACAATTGTTTCTCGATGCAACATAATAGACATTTGTAAATACTTTATGAATTGCCTTTTATATAAAACTAATTAGTCTTAGATAATTCGATATATATTCAGCCCTTCCCAAGTTCCTTATGGAGAGATTCATGCAATATCCATTATGAACAATTATTACATGTAAACTTTCGACTTGCAAAACTTGCCAACTCCTTAGCCTAGGATATGTTGGTATTTATTCTAAACCCTGATCTTCCATTGTTTTGTAAACTACTACTGGGAATAAATTTTAACTTTACATACTCCTAAATACACAATCTTATGGAAAAAAGTCAACTCACCTACACTCACAATTAACCGTATTTCATTCAACAAAGTTCAATTACTCGTTGGTATTACATACTTATGTATCATAAGGTGAAGTGAATTTTAAGACTGAATCTTTATTCATTTTAGGTAAATTTGAAATGCATTTCAATATATACTTACCTTTTTTTGCAAAGCCTGAAGGGTTGATTGGTTCCTTTCCAGCTTATTGATATGTCAAAAGTGTTACAAGTTTAATACAAAAGGCTAAAGGAAAAAAAAGAGAAATAAAAATTCATAGGTAATAAATCAAAAATGAAACAGAAAGATAAAAAAATATAAGGAAAAAAGAAAAGAACAATGAAGCCTGACTGCTCCAAAACTAAGCTCCACACCTGCCAAAAGTATCAGTAAAACCTATGTAACAACCCGGAATTTCTGAACCAATTTAAAATTTTTATTTTAGCTATTTTAATGGATTTTGAATATTTAAAATAATAACGATTTAAAAATTATTTAAATCAAAGTTAAAATGTATAAATTTATTTTAATTATAAAACGAGCTTTAAATGGCGTGGTAGTTTGAAAATTCATTTTCTAATTTCAAATGAATATACATAATTCCAAATAAATAGGATTTTAGTAAAAAAAAGAAATATTTGAATCTGTTTAATTATATCTTTTTAACAAATGTGAAAAATTCAGATTTCATAATATAAATTGAAAGTTATGTCTAATTTAAAATTAAAAATAGTCGCTATGGAATTTATACATATATATATTAATATTATATATAGCCCTTAAAAATAAGCATTTTGCAAACAACCTCTGTTTTCGATGATACCACTTTTGTTGGATCTGGAATGTCAAGTTATAGTCAGGTTTCAAATTTCAAAATTTTTGGAATTAATATGTGAGCGCAGTGAATTTAAATGTGTTTGGTAATTTAAGAAAATGATTTAATCGACTGAAAAATGGACATTTTTCAAACATTCTCCAAATTCATTGAAATTAGTTTTTCTAGGACTGTATCATCAAAACATGGCTAGATATAATTTTTCTGTAATTTTTGGAGTTAATATATGACCCCAGTAAATTAAAATGTACGTTTAAATTCAATATATATTGATTTATATTTTAATTTTAATAAAAAATTATCGAAAAGGTAGAACTGGCTTATGAAATATATTCCATTATGTCCAGAATGGGGGTAATTAGTTAAGGGCGACATTCGTTGGAGTTCGGAGGCGAAATTCACTTTTTAGAAATAAATAGAATTAAATGCTAATAAACATTATTATATGTACCCTTATTTCTCACCCAAACCCTAAACCCAATTGGGGCCGCCGTCGTTCAAATTCAAAGCCCATCCTTGGCTGATTCTTTCTCCCTCAAATTCTCTGAATTTAATTCAAATTTTATCATGGTTTCAAAACAAATTTTGCTGAGATTCTCGAGGGCTATCAATACATACCCATTTGGTTAATTCTCATTGAGTATTATAACAACCCACACCCACTCAAGGGCGAGAGACGCTTTCAGAACATAACGCATAATAATAACAACATCAAAATAAAAACATAATATATATTACATCAGAGTTACATATCCCAAGGATCCATATATTACATCACAGCACAGCAGAATCAAAAACGTAATGTACATGGCTGATAAAGATAAAGGATAAAGGATAGGGGTAGGCCCAACTACCAGAGTCTTCTAGAGTAGATCCAAAGCAATCCAAATCCATCTCTAACTCCAAACCAAAAGCACTAGCAGCTAACCCAAAAAGATAACTAAATTACCTGCTAATCAACCTGCCCGTGTGGAAAGGGTGGGCACCCGAGGTTGCAAGGGAAAAACAACATCGGGTCAGTCATGGGACTGGTGTGAGAAAACTTTATTAACTAATCTTATACTTAGCCTTATTTTGAATAAGGTATCTTAGGACCATGCCACATGTTACGGAATGGGTTTTCTCCCAAGGATACGTGCATATCTAGAGCAACCATAACTAAACATAGCAACCATGAACCAGATATTGAAAACATGACTTTTAGATAAATGAATGATTATAAGCCCCATGTCCCATCACGCAATGCAAGCGCATACCAGAGGATAAGGGTTTGCCTTATAATCGCAAAATATGCTTGATATAGTTCAAAATAAGAACATTTGATATTATTATAATGACTTGGGTGTGAGAAATCCTTTCGAAAATAAATTTATGAATCTTAACTCGCCTCACCCACTGTGTTGGCTACACAGGTATACAATAGAAAATCGTAAATGTTTCGTATTGGAAGTTGGATTTGCATTAGTGGGCATGGTCTAAGGATATTCCCAATCCGATTCGGAACCTCCAGCTAGGTTCCAGGATCCCGTCTGGCTCCTTTAGAGCGGTAGGGTCGGTCCACCCTACTTCGTGGATTAAAGTAAACAGCCTGAACATAACGTCCCTCAGTCTGTGTGTAGACTGTCATCTACGTATATTGACCTATTCCGAGGCGTCTCATCCAACAAAGCACATAAGTAAATGCCTGGGCTCCATACCATGGCGTTACCTTTTGCTAGATGGAACGTTAAGTTCCTACCCCTACAGTCTATAATCTTGTTTCAGCTCATTCCAGGTTGTGAGGCTCGCGAAGTCACGTCATACACAGAGCTACGCATTTAAGCCATGCTTTGGTCTTCAACCACAAGGTCCTGCTTTCCAACCACAGCCTTGATCGTTCCCCTTTATCATGCCACACTGTCATTCTTTAAAACACAAACTGCTATTTACCAACATACAACATTTGAGCTCGTACGTCCCAAAGAAGGGTGTTAAGCAAGAGAATAAATTCTCCGCCACCAAACAGAAGTATGTTTAGTAAATGTCAGTCTATATTTTATCAAATATAGTGTCAGACACAAAATCCATCAGCAAGTCCAATCCGGGATTAGGATTGAAACCGAAGGCACTTGATTCCACATCCCCGCCTGAGAGTGCAAGCCCTTGCAAACCAAATCGCTTCAAGTATAGTCAGATTGGCCGCTACTTTAACCTGGGTGGCCGCCCAAGGCATCAACAAGTCATCCATCCGTTGTGAAGAAATCTGGGTCTTCCACCATCGTCTTTGATATCCTGACATCAACATCATGTCGTATAATTATTCGAAATGGGTAAAACCCGGTCTTTCCAAATAACCAGCGCATCTTTAACATCAATAGGTATACAAGATTTCATGAACCTCATTATATTTCACTCTAATTAAAGATTCACTAAAACTCCACTTAGTTTCAATCAAAAAGAATCACTACTTAATGATTATTCAATCTTAGGAAATTAGTTATGTCTTTAACTGGGTTAAAGAACCAATGTCACTCAAAACACAGTTCACGATAAACCCAAAATCATCTTCCACTTAAAATGGAATCTTCACGAAAATCATATCTGCTTACAATTGATATTAATCTCCGTATCCAACCGACACTATAAGAGGAATATTGGCTAGCGCCTTTCCAATTCCTTAAATAGTCTAAGTCTTCATCTATGGAGACTTATCTCAACCGTTAACCAAAACGGTTTCCATTTGATTCTAATTTAATTTAACTAATTGGAAAAATCCAATCTTCACTTATCTTTATTCCAGATTCATTATACAAAAATGAATATCTTCCTTACATTTAACGTTTAATAAACTATTAAATGAACATCCGGGCTTCCCTTTCGATCCATTCCGATCCTTAGCCAGATCAATAAACATTAGCCAGGTAAGTTCAACGCACTGGTTGCAGCATCCCTTGCCTTGTTGAACACCTCATTTATCTTTCCAGATCTCACAATTGGGACAGACTTACTCGTAGTTTCTGGATATTCAACCAAAATAGGTGTTTATTATTTAAACCATTATTCATTCATCCAAAATACTTTCATTTTTCTTGATTATTTTATTATTAAAATAATCATCTAAAATTCAATTTCTTGAATGAGACTCATTCAACTCCCATAAAACCCGAGAATTTGGGTGTTTACAAACATCGAATAAACATAAACAAGACGACATGTGTCTAACAAGTTGTAACTTAACTCGTTAGTTATTTAAGATCAGATGTCGGTGTCAAAATTGAGTTCCACTTTATTAATTAACAACCAAATGTGATTGATAACCATTGATCAATCAAAAACATCTAAATCAAATCAACCTCATCCAACAACTACCAAACATGAATAATATTCGTTAGCTAGAGATTAACAACTTAACATAAACATGTCATGGTGCTCAAAACCATGTTATAAGTTTTTGATGTTCATTACCCTAGCTATCAACCCAAGTATTTATCACATGAGGTTCAACTTCATGAATTTAAATAAAAGTTCATGGTTTCCTTTATATAATGATGAATTGATAACCCAAAATCACATCTTTATGTGAATTAATCCATAAAGAATGAACCCTTAGGAGTTTATCATCATATACTACATATAATCATTTACTACTAACCCAAACATATTACCAAAATTAAATCAAGATATGTATGTTTATGATATTCCATAAAGGTGCAACTTTGTGAACCTAACATAAAGGTTTTCACTCCAAACTCCAAACAAATTGCCATTTTTCCTTCATGAACCTATATAGGGATTTTTAGCAATAATATACCATCAAATCATCCATGAATTCACCACCAAAACTCTAAGAAACATTTCAACAAACACCTTATATGCAATCATACAATAAAGCAACAAAACCCTTTAAAGGTTTAGATTTTCTCACCTAAATGCTTCCAGAACTTCGCCTAGGATGTATAGATCTTTCTCCTAGCTTTTCTCCTTTCTTTCTTCTTTATCTTCTTGAAAAATCTTTTTTTTATTTTAAGGGAAAAACGTGGGGTATTCATGGTGAGGAGAGGAAGAAGATGATTTTCAAGAGAAGAAAGGGAATGAAATGGTAAAGAAGGTAAGAGTGGATGGTATCTATAAGGAAGTTCAATTTCATGGATGTGTGACACGTGTCCTTATGGATAAGGATCGAAAATGAATGGATATAATTCATCCTTATCCATTCAAATAGTAATGTGTGTTTTCTCAAGCACCTTCCGGGCCTCGTGTCGGAGTATCAAATGATAATGGTTTTCAGAAATTCTTTCACCGTATCATCCAGTTTCTAACGTACTTGAATCCTATGTGTTTAGATCCAAAATCTGTGTTCTTTTGCATTTTCAAATAGTTTATTTTAGTTTTGTTTTCTTAATAACTTTCTATATTCGTTATGGGATTTTTCCAGACTTCATACATAGATAATATCCTATGTTCCAAATTTTTCCGAATAGGTCTCAGGTTCCATTTTTGCCGTTAGGATAATCAAATTCCAATTACCGTCAAATTTTAGTTCAAATTTTGGCCTTTTATTTTTTCTTTTCAACATACGGATGCCGTTTTGCGTGGAACTTCCTTGAGTACTAAAATTCACTATTGCGGATCCAACAGAGGTTGTCTCACAATCTAACGGTATTTCGTTCTCAAGGTATCCTCAAAATCGTCCATTTTTAGTACAAATTTTGAATTTTGTGCAAATTTAACATATCTAACGATTGCCCTTTTTAACGAAAATTGGTTGGCTACCTAATTTGGTCATTTCGGACCTAGTGAAACTATTTCGTCTAATTCTGAGTTCGATAGCTACCACTTCCTTAAGAAACTACTATTTCTTAAGAGAAATATATATTAAATTGGTTGTGAAATTTCTGGGTCGTTACATTCACCCCCCCAAGCAATTTCGTCCCTGAAATTTAGATGTAAGTAAAAGCTGGACAGAATAAAGAAAGAGATAAATTACCTTACTCATGAATTACCCAAGGATTTCCACTCTACACTGGGGATAAGCCTTTTTGTAACTATCCTCCATTTCCCAAATGAAATCTCTAGGATCTTCACTCTATCTTACCTTGACAAGGTTGATCTTTTTGTTCCTTAATTCGCGGACTTCCTTGCCAATAATAACCTGTGGCTCTCTTCGAATAGATAGATTTGGTGCAACTTCCAAATCTTTGCGCTGCCTCTTCAATAATTAAACCTTTATCTTCATCCCTTGTAGCTTTCGGAAGTTGAGACATATGGAATACATTGTTAATCCCTGACAACAATTCACATAGCTCGAGTTTATATGCCAAAAAACTAATTCATGCCGCCACTGGAAATGGGCCAATATATCTTAGGGATAGCTTCCCCATCTTCCCAAACCGAAGAACTCCTCTGAGTGGGTATACCTACAAATAAGCCATATCACCAATTTCAAATTCTAGAGGTCTTTTCTTCGAGTCTGCATAACTCTTTTGTCTGCTTTGGGCCGCTTTCATCTTCTTCTTTATAAAATCTACTTTATCTAATGCTTCCCTGATCATATCCGGACCCAGAACTAGTTGATCCCCAGATTCAATCCAACATGCAGGAGATTTGGATGGTCTACCATACAATGGCTCAAATGGGGACATACCGATACTAGCCTGATAATTATTATTATAAGAAAACTCCACTAGATGCATGCTGTCTTCCCAAGAGCCTCCAAAGTCCAGAATACATGCTCGAAGAAAATCTTCGAGAATCCTATTCACCCTTTTTGTTTGCCCATCCATATGTGGATGGTATGCTGTGCTGAGATTTAGCTTTGTTCCCAACGCGGTTTGAAACGCCTACCAAAATTTACTTGTGACAATTGGATCCCTGTCGCTTATAATACTGTTAGTCACACCATGAAATCTGACTATTTCCTTAACATACAATTGAGCCAAGATGTTCGCTATCTGGTTTTCTCCGATCGGAATAAAATGCGCACACTTGGTCAATCGATCTACTATCACCTATATAGCCTCATTTCCCTTGCGGGTCCAGGCAACCCGTCTATAAATCCCATGGAAACCTGATCCCATTTCCATTCGGGAATCTCTAAGGGCTTTAATAATCCTGCTACCTTCTGTTGATCGCTTTTAACCTGTTGGCAAGTTTGGCACCTGCTAACATATATGGAAATATCCATTTTCATACCCTTCCACCAGAACGTTTGTTTAAGATATTTGTACATCTTGTGGACGCCAAGATGGATGCTTATCTTTGACTTATGGCATTCATCATAACCTCTCTTTTAAGCTCCGGATTGTTTGGAACACAAATCCGCCCTTTCAGTCTTAGAACTTCGTTTTCATCTACTCAAATTCCATAATTTCACCCTCTTTGATTCTCCTGCACATCTTCAAAATGAACTCATCATCCTTCTGCTGGTCAGAAATCTTCTGAATTAGAGAGGGAGTGATGATCAGATTAGCAACTATTGCATGCTTCCTGCTGAGGGAGTCCGCTACCACGTTGGCTTTACCCGGAGTATATAGAATATCTAAGTCATAGGCTACTAAAAACTCCAGCCACCTCTGTTGTCTTAAGTTCAAATCCTTTTGGGTGAATAAATACTTCAACGACTTGTGATCTGAATAAAGCTCGAACCTTTCGCCTAGAAGGTAATGCCTCCAAATCTTCAGCACAAACACAATCGCTAATAACTCCAGATCATAAGTTGCATAATTCTTCTCGTGCAGTTTCAGTTGCCTGCTTGCATAGGCTACACCTTTCCCTCTTTGCATCAATACTTCTCCCAGCCCATCTCTTGAAGCATCAATATAAACAATTAGATCTTGATTACCATCATTAATTGTCAAAACTGGAGCAGTGGTCAATCTCTTCTTTAACTCTTCGAATGACTCTTCGCACTTGGGAGTCCAAATGAATCAGGTATCCTTCTTAGTCAGCTTTGTCAGAGGGCAAGCTAGCTTTGAGAAATCTTTGAAAAATTTCCGATAGTTGCCAGACAATCCGAGAAAGCTTCTAACCTTCATCGGTGTCTTGAGATGGTTCCATTCTTGAATCGCAAAGATTTTTCTTGGATCCACCGAGATTCCTTCTTTCGGCACTACATGCCCAAGAAACGTCACTTCACTTCTCCAAAAATGGCACTTGGCAAATTTGGCCTTCAACTCGTTCTTTCTCATAATCTCCAGAATGGCTTCAAATGCTTCGCATGTTCTTCCTCTAACTTGGAGTAAATAAGGATGTCACAATAAAAATTAACACAAACTTATTATTTACCTCCCGGAAGACTTATTCATCAATTCTACAAAATATGCCGGAGCGTTGCATAGTCCGAAGGGCATAACTAGCCATTCGTAAAATAGATTTGCCCCTCTGAAAGCCGCAAGAGGGATGCATTCTTCAGCAACTCTTAACTGATGGAATCCCGTAGCTAGATCCATCTTAGAAAACACGTGAGCGCCATTCAAATTATCAAGCAGATCATTGATAAAGGGGAGAGGATATTTAATCTTCCGAGTTTGCTTGTTCAGATCGCGATAATCCATACACTACCTGAGCGTACCATCAGACTTTGGAACAAACACTACAGCTTCTCCCCATCGTGAAAAACTAGGCCTAATCAAACCCTTCCATAACAACTGCTTAGTTTGATTTTCCAACTCCTCTATTTCCTTTGGTGCCCACCAACGAATAGGGTGCACTACTAGTTTTGCGTTCGAAACTAATTCAATTCGAAATTCTATTTCCATTCATGGAGGAAGTTTAACTACTTCTCCTAATACATCAGCATACTTATTGACTACTGGAACGTCGTCAATAGGGGTGAAGGAAACATCTAGAGTATACCAAAACTCATCTCTATTTTGGGGTTGGCCTTCGCATGGTATTTCTATGAAGTTTCTGAGTTTAGTTTTCACTCTAAATATCCTTTTCTTACAATCAAGAGATACTTAATATTTAGTCAACCAATCTAACCCGAGAATGACATCGAACTCCGTAAAATCCAAAACAACCATTATTAGGGAAAACTGGTACCGAGAATAGGAGATGTGTACTTTACAAAACATAGAAAGATTAACTGAACACCCTACTGGATTTCTAAAGCAAATCGGATTTTCAATGATTTTATGTTTTAACTTCAATCTTTCCATTATTTTGTGTGATAAGAAAATACGAGAAGCGCCAGTGTCAAATAAAGCTTTTACTGGTATGTTCTAAATATTAAGCGTACCTTCAAGAACATCTCCACCTTGCTTCTCTGGCACAAAGACTAGAGCTGCCTCCAAGTTGTACACATTAGCTACTGCAGCCTTCCTCTTCAGTGGACAATCTTTAGCCAGATGGCCTGGCTGATGGCACTGATAGCAATTCACAGGCATATCCTTCTTCTGATTCTTAGGAGCTGTACATTGTGTTGAATAATGTCCTATCTGACCACAGTTGTAACACTTGACATTTTTCAATTTGTCAGTCTTTGACTTGCTTTCATTCTTCCTGCCTTCCTGACCTTGCTCAACTTTCTTTGGAGCCTTACACTCCTATTTACGATGCCCAAACTTCCCACATTTAAAACAAGCTCCCTTCTTCTTCATCATCTTCTTCTTATCTTCCCCAATAATTTCAGACTTCTCCTCATCCCGATTTCTCTTCTGGCCTGAATTCTTCTTTGATTGACCTTTTCTTGCAGCAGCACTTAGTTGATCATTGTATTCATATCTATATGCAAAGTCCATCATCTCAACGAATGGGAGAATAATGTGACTCATCATTCAGTTTCGATATCTTGGATGTAAACCTAGAATAAATCTTTCACTCTTTCTTTCTGGATCTTGAACCAACTAAGGGGCAAATCGTGAAAGTTCATTAAATCTGTTCAAGTACTCTTCTATGGACTTCTCACCCTAATGTAAATTGGATAATTCTCGGTAAAGTTGGGTGATTCCTTCAGTAGGTATGAACCTATCCTCAAACACCCTCTGAAACCTCTCCCAAGAGAAGTTATCTTCATTCTCGTTCGTGGTCAAGGTATCCCACCACACCGATGCTTCTTCCTTCAATAACCATGAAGCTAAATAGAGCTTTTTTTCATCGCATAGATTCAAGTCTCTGAATATCTTATTGCAATCTCTAAGCCATGCTTGGGCTTTAAGTAAGGCCTCTTTCCCGTTAAATGGCTTCCCCCCTCCCCAAATTTTTATACTTCTTAGCGATAACATCTAGATCTTGCTCGGGCTGAGGTGGATTTATTGCTGCTGCTTGATTCCCGATTGGGTTCTGATCTTGGGCAGCATCACTACCCCTTTCCCTGCCCTTTACGTTCCTTCCTACTCTTCTAGCACTCATTTTCCTACTATATCTGCATAACAAGGAAAAGAGTTAGGCTACAGATGTAATATTATAAGAAGCAGGAATGAACAAATAAAAGCTGAAACGTGTAAAAAGGTGATTATCAAAGGAATGCTGCTCTCATTCTAGAATATTACTAATCCTGTCTCTAATGAGTTACTCATCCTAGAATACTGTTGATTCTATCTATGGTGAGTAATTATATGTTACGTCCCAGAACTAAGGTTATACCTCAGCTCTGATACTAACAGTAATGACCCGCACCCACTCAAGAGCGAGAGACGCTTTCAGAACATAACGCATAGTAATAATAACATCAAAAGAAAAACATAATATGTATTACATCAGAGTTACATATCCCAACGATCAATATATTACGTCACAGCACAGCGGAATCAAAAACGTAATGTACATGGTTGATAAAGATTAACAATAAAGGATAGGGGTAGGTCCAACTACTGGAGCCTTCTAGAGTAGATCCAGAGCAATCCAAATCCAACTCTAACTCCAAACCAAAAGAACTAGCAGCTAACCCAAAAAGATAACTAGATTATCTTCTAATCAAACTGCCCGTGTGGAAAGGGTGGGCACCCGAGGTTGCAAGGGAAATACAACATCGGGTCAGTCAAGGGACTGGTGTGAGAAAACTTTATTAACTAATCTTATACTTAGCCCTATTTTGAATAAGGAATCTCGGGACCACGCCGTATATTGCGGAACGGGTTTTCTCCCAAGGATACGTGCATATCCATAGCAACCATAACTAAACATAGCAACCATGAACTAGATCTTGAAAGCATGACTTTTAGAAAAATGAACGATTATAAGCCCCGGGTCCCATCACACAATGCAAGCGCACACCAGAGGATAGGGGTTTGCCTTATAATCGCAAAATATGCTTGATATAGTTCAAAAAAAAACATTTGATATTATTATAATGACTTGGGTGTGAGAAATCCTTTCGAAAATAAATTTATGAATCTTAGCTCGCCTCACCCACTGTGTTGGCTACATAGGTATACAATAGAAAATCGTAAAGGTTTCGTATTGGAAGTTGGATTTCCATTAGTGGGCATGGGCTAAGGATCTTCCCAATCCGATTCGGAACCTCCAGCTAGGTTCCAGGATCCTGTCTGGCTCCTTTAGAGTGGCAGGGTCGGTCCACCCTACTTCGTGGATTAAAGTAAACAGCCTGAACATAATGTCCCTCGGTTTGTGTTTAGACTATCATCTAGGTATATTGACCTATTCCGAGGCGCCTCATCCAACAAACCACATAAGTAAATGCTTGGGCTCCATACCATGGCGTTACCTTTTGCTAGATGGAACGTTAAGTCCCTACCCCTGTTGTCTATAATCTTGTTTCAACTCATTCCGGGTTGTGAGGCTCGCGAAGTCACATCATACATAGAGATATGCATTTAATTCATGCTTTGGTCTTCAACCACAAGGCCCTGCTTTCCAAACACAGCCTTGATCGTTCCCCCTTATCATGCCTCACTATCATTCTTTAAAACACAAACTGCTATTTACCAACATACAACCTTTGAGCTCGTACGTCTCAAAGAAGGGTGTTAAGCAAGAGAATAAATTCTCAACTACCAAACAGAAGTATGTTTAGTAAATGTCAGTCTGTATTTTATAAAATACAGTGTCAGAGACAAAATCCATCGACAGGTCCAATCCGGGATTAGGATTGATACCGAAGGCACTTGATTCCACATCCTCGCCTGGGAGTGCAAGTCCTTGCAAACCAAATCGCTTCAAGTACGGTTAGATTGGCTGCAACTTTAACCTGGGTAGCCGCCCATGGCATCAACATGCCATCCATCCAATGTGAAGAAATCTGGGTCTTCCACCATCGTCTTCGATATCTTGACATCAGCATCAAGTCGTATAATTATTCGGAATGGGTAAAAACCCGGTGTTTCCAAATAACTAGCGCCACTTTAACATCAGTAGGTATACAGGATTTCATGAACCTCATTCCATTTCAATCTAATTAAATATTCACTAAAACTCCACTTAATTTCAATCTAAAAAAATACTATTTAATGATTATTCAATCTTAGGAAATTAATTATGTCTTTAACCGGGTTAAGGAACCAATGTCACTTAAAACACAATTCACGATAAACCAAAAACCATCTTCCATTTAAAATGGAATCTTCACGAAAATCATATCTGCTTACAATTGATATTAATCTCCGTATCCAACCAACACTATAAGTGGAATATTGGCTAGCGCCTTTCAGATTTCTCAAATAGTCTAAGTCTTCATCTATGGAGACTTATCTCAACCATTAACCAAAACGGTTTCAATTTGATTCCAATTTAATTTAACTAATTGGAAAAATCCAATGTTCACTTATCTTTATTCCGGATTCATTATACAAAAATGAATATCTTCCTTACATTTAACGTTTAATAAACTGTTAAATGAACATTCGAGCTTCCCTTTCGATCCATTCTGATCCTCACCCAGATCAATAAACGTTGGCCAGGTAAGTTCAGCGCACTGGTTACAGCATCCCTTACCTTGTTAAACACCCCTTTATCTTTTCGGATCTCAAAGTCGGGACAGACTTACATGTGGTTTCTGCATATTCAACCAAAATAGGTGTTTATTAATTAAGCCAGTATTCATTCATCCAAAATACTTTCATTTTTCCTGATTAATTTATTATTAAAATAACCATTTAGAATCCAATTTCTGGAATGAGACTCATTCAACTCTTGTATAACTCGAGAATTTGGGTGTTTACAAACATCCAATAAACAGAAACAAGACGACATGTGTCTAATGAGTTGTAACTAAACTCGTTAATTATTTAAGATCAGATGTCGGTGTCAAAATTGAGTTCCACTTTATTAATTAACTACCAAATTGTATTCATAACCATTGATCAATCAAAAACATCTAAATCAAATCGACCTCATCCAACAACTACCAAACATGAATAATATTCATTAGCTAGAGATTAACAACTCAACATAAACATGGCATGGTGCTCAAAACCATGTTATAAGTTTCTAATGTTCATTACCCTAGCTATCAGCCCAAGTATTTATCACATGAGGTTCAACTTCATGAATTTAAATAAAAGGTCATGGTTTCCTTTATATAATGGTGAATTCATAACCCAAAATCACATGTTTATGTGAATTAATCCATAAAAAATAAACCGTTAGGAGTTTATCATCATAAACTACATAAAATCATTTAATACTAACCCAAACATATTACTAAAATTAAATTAAGGTATGTATATTTATGATATTCCATAAAGGTGAAACTTTGTGAACCTAACATAAAGGTTTTCGCTCCAAACTCCAAACAAATTGCCATTTTTACATCATGAACCTATATAGGGATTTTTAGCAATAATATACCATCAAATCATCCATGAATTCACCACCAAAACTCTAAGAAACATTTTAACAAACACCTTATATGCAATCATACAATAAAGCAACAAAACCCTTTAAAGGTTTAGTTTTTCTCACCTAAATGCTTCCAGAACTTCACCTAGGATGTATAGATCCTTCTCCTAGCTTTTCTCCTTTCTTCTTTATTTTCTTGAAAAATCCTTTTTTAAGGGGAAAATGCGGTAAATTCATGGAGAGCGGAGGAAGAAGATGATTTTCAAGAGAAGAAAGGGAATGAAATGGTAAAGAAGGTAAGGGTGGAGGGTATTTATAAGGAAGTTCAATTTCATGGATGCATGACATGTGTCCTTATAGTTAAGAATGGAAAATGAATGGAAATAATTCATCCTTGTCCATTCAAATAGTAAAGGGTGTTTTCTTAAGCACCTTCCGGCCTCGCGTTAGAGTATCAAATGATAACAATTTTCTGAAATTCTTTCACCGTATCGCCCGGTTTCTAACGTACTTCAATTTTACATGTTCAGATCAAAAATCTGAGTTTGTTTGTATTTTCAAATAATTTATTTTAGCTTTGTTTTCTTAATAACTTTATATATTCATTACTTCATACATAGATAATATCCTATGTTCTAAATTTTTCTTGATAGGTCTCATGTTCCAGTTTTGCCGTTAGATAATCAAATCCCAATTACCGTCAAATTTTAGTTCAAGTTTTGGCCTTTTATTTTTTCTTTTCCACATACGGATGTCGTTTGGCGCGAAACTTCCCTGAGTACTAAAATTCACTATTCCGAATCTAGCAAAGGTGGTCTCACGATCTAACAGTGTTACATTCTCAAGATGTCCTCAAAATCGTCCATTTTTAGTACAAATTTTGAATATTGTGCAAATTTAACATAACTAATGATTGCCTTTTTTGACAAAACTTGGTTGGCTACCTAATTTCATCATTTAGGATCTAATGAAATAGATATCGTCGAATTCTGAGTTGGATAGCTATCACTTCCTTAAGAAACTACTATTTCTTAAGAGAAATATATATTAAACTGGTTGTGAAATTTCTGGGTCATTACAAGTATCCTGTTTGATTTTTATCCTCAAATGAGCTGCGGTTGATCTCGTTTTTAGCGCCACATAGGCGTGTGAGTTCGCCAGGACACTAGCGATAGGTGGCGCCCTCCATGGCACAACTCGTGGTGTCGAGGGATCGGGTTCTGGCGGTCCTTTGACGATGCAATTTAAAGCCTTAGTTGCTGATGTTTTTTCAAGAAGCCGGCTCTAGTTTTTTTTTTTGAACGAGGGGGAAAGGTAAATTAAGGGGAAGGGTTCAATTAATTAATTAGTTAATTAATGACATGTTTAATGATTAAATGTTTAAACTAAACTCTTTCAAACGGACATAGAATCACGCGAAACTGGATCCTTGCGATCGTGGAGTCGAGAGCTTCACAACAAAACTGACTGGGCCCAATTTGGAACTTGTTTGAATTTGGGGAAAATACAAATCCAAACGGTACTAAAATTCAAAAACAAAGACTGATGGAGTGGAAACGAAAGTGAGAACTCTCTCACTAAAATATTTGTACAGTTATTTATTTTATAACTGAAAATATATGAATTGTCAGTGTTGATTTTTGTTTGTTATGTTATTTTTTTTTGGAGTTCAACACACGAACTCACACAAATGATTGAAATTAGAAGCGATGTACGGATATTAGCGACACTCGCATTTCATACTCCGTAGATGGAAATTTGTGGCGCCATAAATGGCACTTGTGTAACGATCCGCATTATACGTATCAAAGGATCGTAGAATATTTATTCTTTTTCATATGAGGTCGTATGGTCGTGTAACTTTGGGGAACAACTACAGGCGTCATTTTCCATGTTCACGATTTTTGCCGATTTTTAATTGACCATTTTTCCCGTAGCGGATCTTGTTTCGCCTATAACTTTTAATTGGTAAGGAGTTTTGAGATAAAACCACTTCCATTGGTTTCAGATGATGGTTTACCTTTCCGTAGAGTGGTTACGCTTGTCAAACGGACTTACCGTTTGGGAGATATGGTTGAATTAAGGTTTAGAAGGTGAAAAACAGCTTAACTAGGCTTAACCGAGTGATTAGCAGCTAGGCCCATTGGGGGATTTCGGGATTAGAGCTATATGAGGGCTGTCTAGGGTTAGAGAAACCTTTTCTTTGTCATTTTCCAGCCGCCACTTACCTCTGTTCAACCCTAACAATGGCCTCCACCTTCTAATTTCATCCTAAATCACTCTCTAATCAAGGATTAAGCTAATCAACATCAAATCAAGACAAATCAACACCAAATCAGAGTTGGAGCTGCTGTGTTGCATAGGAAAACGACCCAAATCAGAGATAGTTTTAGATCTAAGTTTTATTTGTGGCTAAGGTGAGTGATTTGCATTGTTTTTCACTACTTACGGCTAACTAGGGGTGAGTAGTGATAATTAGCGAAATTATGGCTCAGAAAAATCTTGGAAAATTTGTAAAATTCTAAAATATTATTTTAGGGCTGATAAAAATTTGGGCTAATTTAGATAAGTTTTGCTAATTGTATGCATAAACATGATTAAGGGGAATTAAGGAAAAAACATGGATTTTTGGGTATGTTTGATCCGTATAAACATGTTAAATTGTTGTTTTGCTGTTTGTGGATGATTATACATGTTGTTGTTACTATCTGGTATGATTTGTGGTTGCATAAAATAGTTAACATGGTTGAAAATGCCATCGTGTGGCGTAAAACAGTTGCTGGAAAAGTTGCAGGAATTTGACCCGAGCCGGATCAGATCGGTGGAAGGGGCACGAGTCGACCCGCTCGTGGAGCATCCCACAACATGAACCGCTGGCATATGGAGTGTGCCACGAACCTCTCGCACTTGAAGACCATGACCCGACCTAGACAGAACCGTGGAGCACCATGCAACTCCGACCCGGATGGAGAAGCCCAACCCGAGCTGGTGAAGATGGCACGATCCGAACCAATGTGGCACAACGACTCAGCCTGGAGCATCACGATCCGACCTAGGGGAAGCTGTAATGTACGAACCGATCTGAAGCAAGTGATCACGAACCGAACCAGGATGGCTGAACCGAGCCGATGATAACTGGGTACTACGCACATTCAAACCTATCCGGAGGAGACCAAAATCCGAGATGAAAAGGTAGCCCAAATAGGAAGTAGAACTCATGATCTAGTTTAGAACCAATGAGTTAACTTCACGAGTTGGGCTTTGCTGCGGGACGTGTCCTAAGGGGTTATCGACGTCCATAACTTTGATTCACCACCAAGACGGATGTTAGGCTACGGATCAGTGCAGTGGGGTAGTTATTACCCCGTGGGGCAGAGTGATCGTAGCATGGCTATGAGCTAGTGCAGTGGAGTCATCATGACTTCATGGGGCAGTGTGGACATAGCAAGGGATTAGTGGCTATGGATCAGTGCAGTGCAGTCATCATGACTCCATGGGGCAGAGTGATCATAGCAAAGGATTTGGGTGGTCAAAGCAGTGTATATCGTATGCTTTACTCACTGAGTGAGAGATGTGAGGATGTTTTCTATGCTTTATTGTTTGACATCACTATGACATGCACACCCCTCCCCTGTATCTTTACACCATATGTTAGTGTCACCTTAGAGTATTGTACATCCTGTTGTGCTAACTCTTTGGTTGCAGGTCCAGGTTCAGGTATGGTTATGTATACCTGATATTGTTCTGTTTTGTTACATATCGCTCATACCAGACTTTTTGTCTGACCCAGAGTTTTGTGTCTCTTCTTATTACTCTGGGTGCTCTTAAACGGGCAGACTAGAGACAGGTTTGGTTGTATGCACGAGTAGTTGTACCGGAGATGGGCAGGAGGCTTCCACGTATGATATATATAGATATTCTCCCTGTGTTGTTGCTGGTCAGTACTTTGGGCATTAGTAGTGCACCTTTTTCTTTGCTTTAGAGACAGTATGTTGGAGTTGTAATAAGCTGTATTTTGAATTTCCACTGCTATGATGATTATGGTTTAGTTTTCAGCTTATGCACTGTCTCGCCTATTTTATGTCAAGTATGTTATTATCATATTTTATACCATGCGATGTGAGACATTTTATAGGTTCCTTTTTAGTTCAAATTCCTTACTTTTCCTTTCTTTGGCGACCATCCCGTGATAGTCGGGCATCGACACAACGCACTTTCACTGGAAATGTCGGCTGGTGCGGGGAGGGCCGTCACACTTGGTATCAGAGCTCTAGATTGCGTAGTTAACATAAGGAAAGACATCAGGGAGAGATAGTACATTTATGAGAGCGTGTAATTGTGATATTTTGGTTTTTAAAAGCTATATATATACTATTAGTATATCTAAGGATGTGGTCGCACTGCACTGGCACCACTGAAGAGCTGGTTAATCGTTTTCTCCTTGCAGATTGAACGATGATCCGATATACGAGGAATACTGGTTCAGGAGCCAATAATAGGAATGCTCCTTATATGAGGATAATGTTCACTGACTTATATGACAGAGATGCTTAGGGATGTTCAGAGGGCAGCTCGTAATGGTGCAAATGGTGGTGGTGTTGTGGTGCAGGCACCTATAGCCGATTTCGCCAAGCTCTGTAAAGACTACACTATTCTTGGTGGGAAGTCGTTCTATGGAATGGAATCGGCCATAGAAGTTCAGGATTGGCTCAATAGTTGTGAGCGCATCTTCGAGAACTTAGGAATCGATGATGTGATGAAGAGGAAGCTAGCATCCCGTCAGTTGCAAGGACGGGCTATGAATTGGTGGAATGCTATTAAGGCAGCTACCCTTGAGGGTCAAGTTACTTGGGATCAGTTTAAGGCCCGATTCAGTGATAAGTTAATCCCAGCTTCTTAGAAGTCAGAGTTGTTTAGGAAGTTCTTGGAGCTTAAACAGAATGGTAGGGCAGTCTCGGAGTATATAGCTGAGTTCGATACTTTATCGAAGTATGGATTATCCCTTATTGACACTCCCAAGAAGAAGAATGAAAAATTCATAACAGGCTTAGATTAGTACTTGGGGAAAAGACTTATAAACCATATTGATGAGACTTTTGAATCGATTGTTGGGAAAGCATTTAAATTAGAGAGCCTTTATCCTAAACCCAAGACTGAAGTCGTTGTTGCATCTACAGGAGAGCCAAAACCGCAAGCAGGCGATGGTGGCAAGAATAATTCTCAGAATAAAAGGAAGCGGAACCAAGCTAAGGGTGGTCAGATAGAGAAAGACAAGAAAGTTGTTGAGTGCTTTAGCTATGGCAAGAAGGGCCACTATGCCAAAGAATGTCGAGCAAAGCCAGCGGATAGGAAGTTCTATAAATGCGGCCAAGTGGGACATCACAAGGATAAATGTCCGCAACCCCCTAAAGAGAAGCAGATTGTGAAAGCATATGCTATTAATACTGTTCCTTCTTCGTTGAATGCCCCAACTGCGGCGGAGGAAGGAAAGACTGTCGTCATTCAAGGTATGCTTTCTGTTTATGATGTTGATGTTCGAGTATTGTTTGATACCGGGGCTTCCCATTCCTTCATATCTAGTGACATGGTAGATAGGTTGGGATTGGAACCCGAGATAGTCGATAGACCTTTAGCGGTGACGAACCCGATTGGTGGTTCGACTAACCTTAGTATGATTTGTCGTAATATGGTCTTATCGAGTCATGGATGTATGTTTGCTTGTGATTGCTTTGTTTTGGGCTTTACTGGGTTTGGCATTATTTTGGGAGTCGATTGGCTCCAAAGTTATGGGGTGGTGGTAGATTGTGAGGGATTTTTGGTGACTACTAGGATGGATGATGGGCGGAGGGTAGTGTTTGGTGGCCTACCTAGTGATAAGGTGATGGCTAGTTTTCTAAATTCCCTCGATATCCCGTAGGACGAGTTAGCAGGAATTCCCGTTGTTGGCCAGTATCCGGATATCGTCAAGGAAGTGACTGGACTTACACCACACCGAGAGATTGAGTTTCGGATTGATTTAGTGAAAGATGCCAGACCTATAGTGATGCCACTTCTTCGTATGGCACCAAGGGAGCAGCAAGAGCTCGGGATGCAAGTGAGCAATCTTTTGAAGAAGGGATTTATCAGAAGAAGTGTTTCCGAGTGGGGAGCACCAGTTGTGTTTGCTACCAAGGCAGATGGTTCCCTTTGATTGTGTGTGGACTACCGCGAGTTGAATAAGGTGCAAGAATAAGTGTCCTCTACCACAGATAAATGATTTGTTTGATCGATTGAGTGGCGCGATAGTGTTCTCCCAGTTGGATCTCGCGACAGGTTTTCATCAGCTTAGGGAGGAAGCTGAGAGTATAGCTAAAACGGCATTTTGGACGCCATTTGGATTATATGAGTGGTTGGTCATGCCATTTGGGTTAACCAATGCACCAACATATTTAGTGGATCTTATGAATAGGGTATTCAGGGATCAACCGAATAACTTTGTTCTTGTGTTCATGGACGATATACTTGTTTATTCGAGGACAGAAGAAGAACACAAGGAACATTTGAGAGTAGTGATGGAGGTGTTGAGGAAACACTAATTGAAAGTGAAGTTTTCTAAGTGTCACTTCAGGAGGAGGGAAGTGAGATTCTTGGGCCATGTTGTTTCAGAGAATGGCCGTGGACCCTGCGAAGGTAGCTATGGTACAAGATTGGTCTACGCTCAAGAATGCAATAGACGTAAGAAGTTTCTTGGGGTTAGCTGGATATTACCGTAAGTTTATCCAGGACTTCTCCAAGATAGCGGCACTATTAACTCAGTTGACCAAGAAGAATCAAGCTTTTGTTTGGGACGAAAGGTATGAAAATGCATTCAAGAGCCTAAAGGAAAAGTTGACGTGTGCACCAGTGTTAGTCATTCCTAAAGAGAATGAAGAGATGACAGTATACACAGATGCATGTGGTACTGGACTAGGTCTTGTATTGATGCAAGGAGGTAGGGTTGTAGCTTATGCAAGTCAGCAACTGAAACCGCATGAGAAGAGAAACCCTACCCATGATTTGGAATTGGTAGCAATCGTGTTCGCATTGAAGATGTGGAGACATTATCTCTTGGAAGAAATATTCGAGTTGTTTATCGATCATAAGTCATTAAAGTATCTCTTCTCTTAGAAGGATCTAAATCTCCGACAGTAGAGATGGTTAGAATTCTTGGCCTCCTATGGTTTCGATATCGCATATACACTAGGAAAGGGCAATGCGGCAGCTGATGCATTGAGTAGGAGACATGCCAGCTTAGGGGCTATGTTTCTTGAATGGAAGCAACTGGAGTATTTCGCAGGGTACGATTTCAGACCAAAGTGCGAATGTGATCCAGTAATGTTAGCAAATTCGACGATCAGACCCACTTTGATTGAGCGGATTGGTTCCGGTCAGAAGGACAATCCTAACTTATTGGAAATCATCTCCAAGTTAGAGATGGTTATCGATGAGGACATGAACAAGTATGGGCTTGATCGAGACGAATGGCTTAGAAAGAATGCAAGACTAGTTGTGCCCAATGTCAATGGATTGAGAGATGAAGTGCTTAGAGAATGTCATCACTCAAAACTGACTATACACCCTGGTGGTAACAAAATGTATCGAGACATGAAGCAGACCTACTACTGGGAAGGGATGAAAAGAGACGTTGGGAATTTTATATCCAAATGCATGAACTGCCAGCTAGTCAAAGTTGAGCAAAAGAAACCTAGTGGTTTGTTGCAACCATTAGAAATTTCAGAATGGAAATTGGAACAAGTCTCAATGGATTTCATTGATGGGTTATCAAGAACTAGATCGGGCCATGATAGCATTTGGGTGATTGTGGACCGATTGACTAAGAGTGCAAGGTTTATACCCATCAAGTCGAATAGAACAACAACTAAATTAGCAGAACTGTATATGAACTGGGTAGTGAGATTTCATGGAGTACCCAAAGGCATTGTGAGTGACCGGGATCCGTTGTTTACTAGTGGATTTTGGAAGAGCTTACAACAGGCTTTAGGATCAGAATTACATCTCAGTACCGCGTACCATCCTCAAACCGACGGTCATACAGAGAGGATGAATTAAGTATTAGAAGATCTCTTGAGAGCTTGCATACTAGATTATTGTGGATCATGGGATGCCATATGCATCTAGTGGTGTTCGCATATAATAATAGTTATCAGTCCAGTATTGGTATGGCTCCATTTGAAGCTTTGTACGGAAGACCGTGCAACTCACCATCATGTTGGTTAGAAACCGCTGAGAAATTTGTGCTTGGACCTGATGTGATAAGAGAAACCTGAGACAAGATTAAGGTTATCCAACAACGAATGAAGGCTGCTCAGGATAGGCAGAAGAGTTATGCTGATAAGAGGAGGAGGGATTTAAAATTCTCCATTGGCGACCTGGTGTTTATTAAGATTTCTTCATTAAAGAGTGTGATTCGATTTGGTAGGAAAGGCAAGTTAGCACCAAGATTTGTTAGTCCGTTCCTAGTTCTCGAGCAAGTTGGGAATTTGGCATATAAAGTTGAGTTGCCAGACAAGATGGCAGGAGTTCATAACGTGTTTCATGTTTCCCAGTTAAGGAAGTTCGTGCACGACCCCAATATGACTATTTCACCGAATCAGTTAGACGACATCGAAGTAGAACCCGAGGTGGTTGGGAACTGCAAGCCGATCCGTATTGTCGAGAGCGATACAAAGCAACTTCGAAGGAAGGCGGTAAAACTGGTCAAGGTTTAGTGGGGCGAGAATGAGAGTGACTATACTTGGAAAATAGAGGAGAGCATAAGGGAATCACATCCAGAACTCTTTGTCAGGTAAGATTTTAATATTGATAATTTCTTCCCTTGTTGTAAACCGCATGCTAGGGTAGGCTTGTTGTGTATGTTTGATTGTTTGTGAACGACTCATAGGCATGCAGAATACCTTTGTATGTTCTGGTTATGGAATTTCGGGGGCGAAATTTCTTAAGGGGGGGGGGGGGGAGTGTAATGACCTGCATTCTACGTATCAAAGGATCGTAGAATATTTATTTCTTTTTCATATGAGGTCGTATGGTCGTGTAACTTTGGGGAACGACTATTCGGGTTATTTTCCATGTTCACGATTTTTGTCGATTTTTAATTGACCATTTTGCCACTGGCTAATCTTGTTTCGCCTATAACTTTTAATTGGTAAGGAGTTTAGACCTGAAACCTCTCCCATTAGATTCGGATGGTGGTTTACCTTTCCGTAGAGTGGTTACACTTGTCAAATGGACTTGTCATTTGGGAGATATGGCTGAATTAAGGTTTAGAAGGTGAAAAATAGCTTAATTGGGCTTAACCGGGTGATTAGCAGCTAGGCCCGTTGGGGGATTTCGGGATTAGAGCTATATGAGGGCTGATTAGGGTTAGAGAAACCTTTTCTTTATCATTTTCCAGCCGCCACTTACCTCTCTTCAACCGTAACAATGGCCTCCACCTTCTAATTTCATCCCAAATCACTCTCTAATCAAGGATTAAGTTAATCAACATCAAATCAAGACAGATCAACACCAAATCAGAGTTGGAGCTATTGTTTGCATAGGAAAATGACCCAAATCAGAGATAGTTTCAGATCTAAGTTTTATTTGTGGCTAAGGTGAGTGATTTGCATTGTTTTTCACTACTTACAGCTACTAGGGGTGATTAGTGATAATTAGCGAAATTATGGCTCAGAAAAATCTAGAAAAATTTGTAAAATTCTAAAATATTATTTTAGGGCTTTGATTAAAATTTGGGCTCATTTGGATAAGTTTTGCTAATTGTATGCTTAAACATGATTAAGGGGAATTAAGGGAAAAACATGGATTTTTGGGTATGTTTGATCCGTATAAACATGTAAAATTGTTGTTTTGCTATTTGTGGATGATTACACATGTTGCTATTACAGTTTGGTATGATTTGTGGTTGCATAGAACAGCTAACATGGTCGAAAATGTCGTCGTGTAGCGTAAGACAGTCACTGGAAAAGTTGCAGGAATTCAACCCGAACCGGATCGATGGAAGGGTCACGAGTCGACCCGCTCGTGGAGCATACCACAACACGAACCGCTGACATCTGAAGTGTGCCACGAACCCTCGCACTTGAAGAATACGACCCGACCTAGACAGAACCGTGGAGCACTATGCAACTCCGACCCGACCTGGATGGAGAGGCCCAACCCGACCTGGTGAAGATGGCACGATCCGAACCAGTGTGGCACAACGACTCAGCCTGGAGCATCATGATTCGACCTGGGGGAAAGTTGTAATGTACGAACCGATCTGAAGCAGGTGATCACGAACTGAACCAGGATGGCCGAACCGAACCGATGATAATTGGGGTACTACGCACATTCAAACCGATCCGGAGGAGACCAAAACCCGAGATGCAAAGGTAGTCAAAATAGGAAGTTGAACTCAGGATCCAGTTGGGAGCCAACGAGTTAACTTCATGAGTTCGGCTTTGCTGCGGGACATGTGCTAAGGGGTTATCGACATCCATAACTTTGATTTACCAGTAAGATAGATGTTAGGCTACGGATCAGTGCAGTGGGGTAGTTATTACTCCATGGGGCAGAGTGATCGTAGCATGGCTATGAGCCAGTGTAATGGAGTCGTCATGACTTCATGGGGCAGAGTGGACATAGCAAGGGATTGGTGGCTATGGATTAGTGCAGTCATCATGACTCCATGGGGCAGAGTGATCATAGCAAAGGATTTGCGTGGTCAAAGCAGTGGATATCGTATGCTTTAATCACTGAGTGAGAGATGTGAGGATGGTTACTATGTTTGATTGTTTGACATCACTATGACATGCATAACCCTCCCCCGTATCTTTACACCATATGTTAGTGTCACCGTAGAGTATTGTTGTCAGAACCCGTAACTTCCCAGTGAAGGAAAGCGCGGATACTTTGAGAACAACACACCAAAGAACGCAGACGGAAGAACATTTCATTGTTATTACAACAATTCCATCAAATACAATAATATACAGATTATGAATAATTATTACACATTCGATAAATATCAGAGATTACAATAAATTACATAGCAGCGGAAAAATATACAAAACACAACTGAAAGTGATACACGGATACAGAGCTTTCCGAGCAACGTTCCAGCTGTAAATCAGGACCCTGTGAATATAAATCTGCAAAACCAAAACTACTAGCTGCCCGTGAAGAAAATAGGGGCACCCAGAGTTTAGGTTAAAACAATAAACTCCAGGTCAGTCATGTGACTGGTATGAGAACTAAAACAGTTATTTAAAACTTTAAAAGAGAGTAATTCAAGGGACCACGCCATATAACACGGAACGGGTTTCCTCCCAAGAACACTAGTGCATATAACAAAACAGCGCGGTGCTTTTTGGAAAAATGAAGCTATTATAAGACCCAGGTCCCATCACACAATGCAACGCAAGCCGGAGGATAAGGTTTTCCCTTATAATAGCCAAACATGCTTGGTACGTTCAAAACAAATCATTTGATACTATTATAGGTGTATAGTGTCAAAACAATTCAAATCATAAATATCAATCGTAGATGGCATGGGTACCATCTATCATGTCACCATACTAGGCTCTACAAATAAAACCGCAATATCACGTATTGGAAATTGGATTTCCGTCATGAGTCGAGGCAAGGGGCAAGCTCCTCTCCGTTCGAGACACTCTAGCAAATGTCTCAGGACCCCACTTTGATCCTTGGAATTAGTTGGGCCGGTCCTCACCTAACTTTGGAGGATTGGCAATTCCTGAACACACGTTTCCCGGTCCTAACAGACCTATATCCGAGGCGCCTCGCATTCCAACATCCACACAGGTAAAATGTATATAAATGTCGGGGCTGGTAGGTCATTGACATCAGCCATAGCTAGAAAGAAACGTCGTGTTCCCCCAACGGTCCGTATCCCGTTTTTGACTCATACTGAGGTGCGAGGCTCGCGAATTCATGTTATACACAAAGCTATGCCACACAGGCTGTGCTTTGATCATCAACCACAAGACTTTGCTTTTCAACAGAAGCCTTGATCATTTGCCACTTAGGCGTGCCACACAGGCAATTCACTCCATGCGACTGATGTCCATCGATATACAACCTTTGAGCTCGTACGTCTCAGAGAAGGGCGTTAAGCAAGAGAATAAATTCTCCGCCGCCAAACAGATGTATATTTAATAGAGATCAATCAACACGGAATAAAATCCAATGTCAGACAAACAGTCCATTTACAAGTTCGTTCTAGGTTTGAACGAAACCGGAGGCACTTTCCTCGCATATCCATCCATCTCCAGGTACGTCTGGACGATCACCAACTGATTCCCTCATCTTGGGTGTACAGCCCAATCAAGATCATCAGTAACCACCCAAACGATGTAGAGACTTCTGGTCTTCAACTTATCACCGAATCGGTTATTCAGAATGGGTACAACCCAGCCTTTCTGAATAACCCACTTATATAATAACAAATGTTACACAAACAAAACAAAACGCCTCATTCCAATTCAGGATATTCTTTTATTCAAAAATTCACATTCTTAGGGAAAGATTCCCATTAATTTTATCAAAGATAAATTCTTCTAAATTTATTCTTTAATCTTCCTTTGGATATCATTTCAAACCGTTTTATGGTTTTCCAAACTAGTCGGGATTAGCGAACCACACCGAAGTAATTATTTACTTTATTTCCCAATCCCAACCTATTCATCCCAAGGAGAAAAACTGGCAATACACCATACCTAACACCACGGTGTTATCGGTAAAGTTAATTACCATTTCACGTTCAAATCTAATTAAAAAATTTACTATCGCTTTGGAGCAAAACTGGTGGTACTCCATTCTCGATCACCTTTCAGATTTTATAATTTAAATTATCAATTCACATTTCAATCTAATTAAAGATTCATTAAAACTCCACTTAGTTTTAATCCTTTCAAAAATCTTTATCCTGTCTTTAACTGGGTTAAAGAACCAATGTCACCTTAAACACGATTCACGGCAAACCCAAATCACATTTGATATTAAATACAAGGCTCTGAATAGAAAATATACCGGCTTATATTCAATATCAAATTCTGAAACCAACAAATATCTTATTGGAAATAACGATATAAATATATCTTTCAAATTCCCATAACAATATCTGTATAATCACGGAATCTAACATCGAAATATTCCAAAGACAATTTCGATTCAAATCACTTCCAATTCAATTATTGGAAATTTTGATTATTTTTAAAACCACTTTCAAATTCAATTTATTTATTTCAAAAATAAATTGATTTTAATTCTAGTTCAAAACTAGTTCATTTCAATAAAAATCTATTTTTATCTTTTCAAATATGGAATTTTTCATCCCAGTTCTTTCCAATTCACATATTATGATTTTACACAAATTATTAATATTTTTAATAATTTTATCAAGGCCCGTACAGTCGATTTCCACCAATGGCCATCGAACTGCACTTACAGCGAACTTTTCCAAATTTTATTTGGACATAATTCCAAATCCAACCGTTAGATTTCAAATTTTGAATATTCATTGGAAATCTCTTTTCGATACGAACCCAACGGTTCCGGTTTCATGAGAATCCGACGGTTGGATCTCCCGTAACATCAATTCGAAGTCAATGGTTGAAATTCATGAACTGCCGCGGCGTGGCGCGTTCTATTCAGGCCATTATATATAATATATATATTATATATATTTCATCGATTTCCTTTTTAAAATGTATTTTATAATTCGTTTTAAATTCGTTTTCAAAACCATTTCAACTCTATATTCAATTTCAAATCAAAATTGAATACTTCATATCATTACTTTATAAATGATAATATTTTCAAAATGTTATATTTTGAAATCACTACCTTTTCTATATTCATTATAAAAACGAATATAATCGATATAAATATCGTTCACGTCAAAATAGTGCAACTCTAATCAACACGGCTTTATATATTTCAATAAATTCGTTATTCTATTCAACAAATTAATATTTATTCTATTCAACACATGAATATATATTTCTTTCAACACACGACTAATCTCAACACCTGAGTACCGTCAACACAAGACTATTTTTGTTATGTAATAGATTTTATAAAATTATGGTATCTATCGTTTGATTTTTAATTAGACTCCAACCGTAAGGTAGCGTCTAATCTTAAATATGATAAAGATGTAAATTTTATTATTAAAATATTTTACTCAACACATGAATAGTTTCAACACATGAATGTCGTCAACACATGACTATTTTTATATTCAACACATGAATTTTCTTTTATAATATTCATTAATTTCCCAATTGGAATGAGGCCCAATCAATTACCATATAACGTTAATTATATGGGTTCCATACAACACATGTATATAATAGCAACGATAAACAATCAACCATCATCCAAAGTGCACCACACAACTGCATAAGCATTAAATATAAATAATTAGCGCTTACACAGCCTATCGACCAATCAATCAACATACAATTAAATAATTGGGATTAGTGTACGCCAAATATCATCCCAACACCCGTATGGGGTTTCAAATCAACAAACACAGATTTTTATTTGTGCAGTTGGACGATGTGTAAAATTTATCGTCCCAATCAATATCAGTCAAATCAGTGTATATAAACAAATCGGCCGATTTGTTTATAAATATTTATTTATTCACATTCACGTTAAAAATTATATTTTTAACGCTAATTAATTTATTTCAACCATCTACAATTTATTATCGATTTCACATCCACATCACAAACAAATTTCACAACACATCAAACAAGCATACAAGCCATCCATGGTCTGTGGATGACGGGTGTCGGGTGCTACCAAGCACCGTTTGCATCCTAGTATATAATTTAAACTAGAAAAGAAAGTTTAAAGTGAGAAGTTCACACCGAGGGTTCCACTCCACCATTCTATTCTGAACCATTAGGATTTGTCTGCCATGCCAACGCAGTCTCCTCTACGTTGTTCATATTAAAAATCACATTTTTATTTCAACGCAATAAAAATTATATTTTTAACTTTTCTATATTATAAAAATTATATTTTTATCTTCACTTCTTATATATAAAAATCGAATTTTTATCTCTTCTTCATATATATAAAAATCGAATTTTTATCTCTTCACTTCATAAATATAAAAATCGAATTTTTATCTCTTCACTTCATATATATAAAAATCGAATTTTTATTTCTTCTTCATATATATAAAAATCCATTCTTTTCTTTGATAAAAATTCAATCTTTTCTCGCTACATACTTATGTAAGAAATCTTATTTTTATACGATGGAAAATCCTAACTTTAAATCTAAACTTTTCCTTTAAAAAAACTAATCTTTCTTACATGAAGTTATTTATATAAACACATTTTATACTGAATAATAAAATAAAATAAAAATAAAAAGAGAAAAACTCACGGGGAGGGGATGTGAGATGTGGTCAGTGGTCGGAGTGACTTCAGGTGCGGTGCAGTGGTTATGGCAGTGGCAAGAGGGAGGGGGCGATTTCAGAACGGAGGGCTTCAGGGGGGGGTCGGCGGTTGCTTGAATCGGAGGGGCTTCAGTCGATTGGAGAGGAAGGGCGCGGGGATCATCAGTGGAAGGCGGTGGCGGTGAGCGTCGCGCCTGAGGCGGCGACGTCTTGGATCGAACTAGGGAGGGGGGCCCCGCTGCTGCATAGAGGAGGAAGAAGAAGAAGGAGGCGGCGCACCACCTGGGGGGGGGGGGGGCGTGATGAAGTGGCGGCGGCGGTGATTTACCCCCCCCCCCCCCCCCCCCCCCCCCGTCGCCCCTTTTCTTTTTTCTTTTTCTAAATTGATTCTGAAAAGTCAAGGGAGGGCTGAGGGTATAAGGAGAGAGTGAGGGTTTTATTTTAATTTTATTTTAATTATTTAATTTCGAAAAGGTACTTTTTATTTCGACATCGAAACGAGACCCACCGCCTGTCGTCCATAGCTAATTACCCCCATTCCGAACACAATGGGATTTGTATCGTGAGCCAATTCGCTTGTTACGATAGGTTTTCATCAAATTCAAAACATACATCAGTATATATTCAATTTTAAACTTACATTTCAATTTACTGGGGTCACGTATTACCTCTAAAAATTCCAGAAAAAATATTTTCTAGCTTCGTCTTGACGATACGGTCCTAACAAAACTAGTTTCGTCGAATTCTGAGACCGCTGGAAAAATGGCCATTTTCCAGTCGATTAAAATCAACTGAAACTGGTCAGGCGCGTTTTCCTATGCCACTCTTACATATTGATTCAAAAAATTATGAAATTTGAAACCTAGCAATAACTTGACATCACGGATCCAACAAAAATGGTTTCGTCGAAATCCGAGGTCGTTTGCAAAATTCCTATTTTTAAAGGCTTGAATTCTATAGCGACTATTCAGGATTTTCAACTGGACATATCTTTTTATCCCCGCTATGAAATTTTAATTTTTCGGATTCGTTGGAAAGATATTCTCAATTAGATTCTAATATTTTTGGTTTCGTTGAAATCCGGTTTATTTTGCACCCGGTACATTCATTTGAAGTTTGAAATCGAATTATCGAACTACCGCGCCATTTTCAATTCCTTTTATAATTATAAATAATTATTTATATTCTAACGGCGACGTATATAAATATATACGTTCTATTTCTATTCAAAATAAATTTCTCGTCGATATTATTTAAAATTATTCATTTTAAATGTTCAAACTTCGCTAAAATTGCCAAAATAAATTTTTTAAACTGGCTCGCATTTTCGGGTTGTTACATTCTCCCCCACTTAAAACTTTTCGTTCCCGAAAAGGAACGAAGCCGAAAGTTGTATAACAAATCAACTCAACTTCCATTATTTTGATTACGGCTTAAGTTCTTCAACTTTTCAGTTTGTAAGAACTTTTCAAATTTTTCCAAAATTTGGCTAACACCCTAAATTTCCCATAACCTCCCCTGCACCGGGAGCACCGGGAAAATCCCGAAATTGCCATACAGGCCTTCTGATCTCAAAAAGAAAAAGAAAAAGCCAAGAGGCTAGCCAATCGGCTCATAAAATCATCATCACCCAAACAAAACAGTAAATTATGGTAAATATGTACCTATTTGTCGAGCAAAATTTTTTATTCTTCTGCTCTAGCCTCCCTGCAATGACCTGTTCAATGTAAGTACATGTATATGCAAGCAAATTTCAAGCAATTTTAAATATAGTTCAATATTCGGTTCAATTTGGCATACTGGTTCAAAATTATCAAAAAAATAAACAAACAACACAAACATCAATCAATTAGTGAATTAACGTTTCAAATTCATAATTTTGCTACACATACAAAAATCATGTTTTTGATGCCAAATCACAACAATAAATCTGTCTATATATGTTTTGGTTCTCACACCAGTCTGATGGAAATATATAGATATCACACCTTCGAAACACGAATACAAATACTGGTGATGGCGCGCCATCATCAGAATCATGTCCGGGCGACTAGAGTGTGATTCTATATCTATCCAGTATATTAAAACTTCAAATATACGTTCATGACGCGTATATGCAAAATCTTTATATGCTGGATTGTCCAAATTCAAAATAAATAAAATATTCAAATACGTATAAACTGGTTTAAATTTTCAAAACAATATTGTTTTCATTTTAAAAATATACTCTTCACACTCGTTCTAGGATACTACTGATCCCATCTCTAACGAGTCATTCTAATTAGATACTACTAATCCAATATCTGATGAATTCTTTCGTTCGGTTCTAATGTGTCTTGTTCTCGAGCTCTATAAACCAAAGCTCTGATACCAACTGTCAGAACCCGTAATTCCCCGTGAAGGAAAGCGCGGATACTTTGAGAACAACACTCCAAAGAACGCAGACGGAAGAACATTTCATTGTTATTACAACAATTCCACCAGATACAAGAATATACAGAGTATGAATAATTATTACACATTCGATAAATATCAGAGATTACAATAAATTACATAGCAGCGGAAAAATATACAAAACACAACTGAAAGTGATACACGGATACAGAGCTTTCCGAGCATCGTTCCAGCTGTAAATCAGGACCCTGTGAATATAAATCTGCAAAACCAAAACTACTTGCTGCCCGTGTAGAAAATAGGGGAACCCAGAGTTTAGGTTAAAACAATAAACTCTAGGTCAGTCATGTGACTGGTGTGAGAACTAAAACAGTTATTTAAAACTTTAAAAGAGAGTAATTCAAGGGACCACGCCGTATAACACGGAACGGGTTTCCTCCCAAGAACACTAGTGCATATAACAAAACAGCGCAATGCTTTTTGGAAAAATGAAGCTATTATAAGACCCAGGTCCCATCACACAATGCAACGCAAGCCGAAGGATAGGGTTTTCCCTTATAATAGCCAAACATGCATGGTACGTTCAAAACAAATCATTTGATACTATTATAGGTGTATAGTGTCAAAACAATTCAAATCATAAATATCAATCGTAGACGGCATGGGTACCATCTATCATGTCGCCATACTAGGCTCTACAAATAAAACCGCAATATCACGTATTGGAAATTGGATTTCCGTCATGAGTTGAGGAAAGGGACAAGCTCCTCTATGTTCGAGACACTCTAGCAAATGTCTCAGGACCCCACTTTGATCCTTGGAATCGATTGGGCCGGTCCTCACCTAACTTTGGAGGATTGGAAATTCCTGAACACACGTTTCCCAGTACTAACAGACCTATATCCGAGGCGCCTCGCATTCCAACATCCACACAGGTAAAAAGTATATAAATGTCAGGGCTGGTAGGTCATTGACATCACCCATAGCTAGAAAGAAACGCCGTGTTCTCCCAACTGTCTGTATCCCCGTTTTTGACTCATACCGAGGTGTGAGTCTCGCGAATTCACGTTAAACACAAAGCTATGCCACACAGGCTGTGCTTTGATCATCAACCACAAGACTTTGCTTTTAAACAGAAGCCTTGATCATTAGCCGCTTAGGCGTGCCACACAGGCAATTCACTCCATGCGACTGATGTCCATCAATATACAACCTCTGAGCTCGTACGTCTCAGAGAATGGCGTTAAGCAAGAGAATAAATTCTCCGCCGCCAAACAGATGTATATTTAATAGAGATCAATCAACACAGAATAAAATCCAATGTCAGACACACAGTCCATTTACAAGTTCGTTCTGGGTCTGAACGAAATCGGAGGCACTTTCCTCGCATATCCATCCATCTCTAGGTACGTCTGGACGATCACCAACTGATTCCCTCATCTTGGGTGTACAACCCAATCAAGACCATCAGTAACCACCCAAACAATGTGGAGACTTCTGGTCTTCAACCACCGTCTTCATCTTCGACTTATCGCCGAATCAGTTATTCAGAATGGATACAACCCGGCCTTTCTGAATAACCCACGTATATAATAACAAATGTTACACAAACACAACAAAACGCCTCATTCCAATTCAGGATATTCTTTTATTCAAAAATTCACAATCTTAGGGAAAGGTTCCCATTAATTTTATCAAAGATAAATTCTTCTAAATTTATTCTTTAATCTTCCTTTGGATATCATTTCAAACCGTTTTATGGTTTTCCAAACTAGTCGGGATTAGCGAACCACACCGAAGTAATTATTTATTTTATTTCCCAACCCCAACCTATTCATCCCATGGAGAAAAACTGGCAATACTCCATACCTAACACCACTGTGTTATCGGTAAAGTAAATTACCATTTCACGTTCAAATCTAATTAAAAATTTAACTATCGCTTTGGAGCAAAATTGGTGGTACTCCATTCTCGATCACCTTTCAGATTTGATAATTTAAATTATCAATTCACATTTCAATCTAATTAAAGATTCATTAAAACTCCACTTAGTTTAATCTTTTCAAAAATCAATATCCTGTCTTTAACTGGGTTAAAGAACCAATGTCGCCTAAAACACGATTCACGACAAACCCAATCACATTTGATATTAAATACAAGGCTCTGAATAGAAAATATACCGGCTTATATTCAATATCAAATTCTGAAACCAACAAATATCGTATTGGAAATAACGATATAAATATATCTTTCAAATTCCCATAACAATATTTGTATAATCACGGAATCCAACATCGAAATATTCCAAAGACAATTTCGATTCAAATCACTTCCAATTCAATTATTGGAAATTCTGATTATTTTTAAAACCACTTTCAAATTCAATTTATTTATTTCAAAAATAAATTGATTTTAATTCTAGTTCAAAACTAATTCATTTCGATAAAAATCTATTTTCATCTTTTCAAATATGGAATTTTTCATCCCAGTTCTTTCCAATTCACATATTATGATTTTACACAAATTATTAATATTTTTAATAATTTTATCAAGGCCAGTACAGTCGATTTCCACCAATGGCCATCGAACTGCACTTACAGCGACCTTTTCCAAACTTTATTTGGACATAATTCCAAATCCAACCGTTAGATTTCAAATTTTGAATATTCATTGGAAAGCTCTTTTCGATACGAACCCAACGGTTCTGGTTTCAGGAGAATCCGACGGTTGGATCTCCCGTAACGCCAATTCGAAGTCAATGGTCGAAATTCACGAACAACCGCGGCGCGGCGCGTTCTATTCAGGCCATTATATATATAATATATATATTATATATATTTTGTCGATTTCCTTTTTAAAACGTATTTTATAAATCATTTTAAATTCATTTTCAAAACCATTTCAACTCTATATTCAATTTCAAATCAAAATTGAATACTTCATATCATTAATTTATAAGTGATAATATTTTCAAAACTTTATATTTTGAAATCACTACCTTTTCTATATTCATTATAAAAACGAATATAATTGATATAAATATCGTTCACGTCAAAATTGCGCAACTCTAATCAACACGGCTTTATATGTTTCAATAAATTCGTTATTCTATTCAACAAATTAATATTTATTCTATTCAACACTTGAATATATATTTCTTTCAACACACGACCAATCTCAACACCTGAGTACCGTCAACACAGGACTATTTTTATTATGTAATATATTTTATAAAATTATGGTATCTATCATTTGATTTTTAATTAGACTCCAACCGTAAGGTAGCGTCTAATCTTAAATATGATAAATATGTAAATTTTATTATTTAAATATTTTACTCAACACATGAATAGTTTCAACACATGAATGTCGTCAACACATGACTATTTTTATATTCAACACATGAATTTTCTTTTATAATATTCATTATTTTCCCAGTTGGAATGAGGCCCAATCAATTACCATATAACGTTAATTATATGGGTTCCATACAACACATGTATATAATAGCAACGATAAACAATCAACCATCATCCAAAGTGCACCACACAACTGCATAAGCATTAAATATAAATAATTAGCGCTTACACAGCCTGTCGACCAATCGATCGACACAATTAAATAATTGGGATTAGTGTACGCCAAATATCATCCCAACACCCGTGTGGGGTTTCAAATCAACAAACACAGATTTTTATTTGTGCAGTTGGGCGATGTGTAAAATTCATCGTCCCAATCAATATCAGTCAAATCAGTGTATATAAACAAATCGGCTGATTTGTTTATAAATATTTATTTATTCACATTCACGTTAAAAACTATATTTTTAACGATAATTAATTTATTTCAACCATCTACAATTTATTATTAATATCACATCCACATCACAAACAAATTTCACAACACATCAAACAAGCATACAAGCCATCCATGGTCTTTGGATGACGGGTGTCGGTTGCTACTAAGCACCGTCTGCATCCTAGTATATAATTTAAACTAGAAAAGAAAGTTTAAAGTGAGAAGTTCTCACCGATGGTTCCACTCCACCATTCTATTCTGAAACATTAGGATTTGTCTGCCAAGCCAACGCAGTCTCCTCTACGCTGTTCATATTAAAAATCACATTTTTATTTCAACGCTATAAAAATTATATTTTTAAATTTTCTATATTATAAAAATTATATTTTTATCTTCACTTCTTATATATAAAAATCGAATTTTTATCTCTTCTTCATATATATAAAAATCGAATTTTTATCTCTTTACTTCATATATATAAAAATCGAATTTTTATCTCTTCACTTCATATATATAAAAATCGAATTTTTATTTCTTCTTCATATATATAAAAATCCATTCTTTTCTTTGATAAAAATTCAATCTTTTCTCTCTACATACTTATGTAAGAAATCTTATTTTTATACGATGGAAAATCCTAACTTTAAATCTAAACTTTTCCTTTAAAAAAACTAATCTTTCTTACATGAAGTTATTTATATAACCACATTTTATACTGAAATAATAAAATAAAATAAAAATAAAAATAGAAAAACTCACCGGGAGAGGTTGTGAGATGTGGTCAGTGGTCGGAGTGACTTCAGGTGCGGTGCAGTGGTTGTGGCCGTGGCAAGAGGGAGGGTGCGATTTCCGAACGGAGGGCTTTAGGGGGGTCGGTGGTTGCTCGAATCGGAGGGGCTTCAGTCGATTGGAGAGGAAGGGCGCGGGGATCATCAGTGGAAGGCGGAGGCAGGGAGCGTCGCGCTTGAGGCGGCGACGTCTTGGATCGAACTGGGGAGGGGGGCCCGCTGCTGCGTGGAGGAGGAAGAAGAAGAAGGGGGAGGCGGCGCACCACCTGGGGGGGCGCGATGAAGTGGCGGCGGTAGTGGTTCACCCCCCTGTCGCCCCTTTTCTTTTTTTTTTCTTTTTAATTTTCTAAATTGATTCTGAAAAGTCAAGGGGGGCTGAGGGTATAAGGAGAGAGTGAGGGTTTTATTTTAATTTTCTTTTAATTATTTAATTTCGAAAAGATACTTTTTATTTCGACATCGAAACGAGACCCACCGCCTGTCGTCCATAGCTAATTACCCCCATTCCGAACACAATGGGATATGTATCGTGAGCCAATTCGCTTGTTACGATAGGTTTTCATCAAATTCAAAACATACATCAGTATATATTCAATTTTAAACGTACATTTCAATTTACTGGGGTCACATATTACCTCTAAAAATTCCAGAAAAAATATTTTCTAGCTTCATATTGACGATACGGTCCTAACAAAACTAGTTTCGTTGAATTCTGAGACCGTTAGAAAAATGGCCATTTTCCTGTCGATTAAAATCAACTGAAACTAGTCAAACGCGTTTTCCTATGCCACGCTCACATATTGATTCGAAAAATTATGAAATTTGAAACCTAGCAATAACTTGACACCACGGATCCAACAAAAGTGGTTTCGTCGAAATCCGAGGTCGTTTGCAAAATTCCTATTTTTAAAGGCTTGAATTCTATAGCGACTATTCAGGATTTTCAACTAGACATATCTTTTGATCCCAGCTATGAAATTTTAATTTTTCGGATTCGTTGGAAAGATATTCTCAATTAGATTCTAATATTTTTGGTTTCGTTAAAATCCGGTTTATTTTGCACCCGATACATTCATTTGAAGTTTGAAATCGAATTATCGAACTACCGCGCCATTTTCAATTCCTTTTATAATTATAAATAATTATTTATATTCTAACTGCGACGTATATAAATATATACGTTCTACTTCTATTCAAAATAAATTTCGCGTCGATATTATTTAAAATAATTCATTTTAAATGTTCAAACTTCGGTAAAATTGCCAAAATAAATTTTTTAAACTGGCTCGCATTTCCTGGTTGTTACAATTGTACATCCTGTTGTGCTAACTCTTTGGTTGCAGGTCCAGGTTCAGGTATGGTTATGTATACTGAAACACCCCACCTCCGTTAGGGTCACTCTCAAAGGGAATGCCCTAATTTTGGTGGAGGTTTATAAGTATAAGTCACAGATATACAAGACAGATATAAGAACACATATTTTTGAACAGCGGAAAACAACAACTTTTATTTCAATAAAATACGTGTTACACCAACCATACCATAATTGTCTTACAATACTTCAAAAAAAAAACATAACATCTTCATAACTGTCTCGATTACATTATTTAAAGAAGCATAAAGAAAACATGAATAAACTGCAAAAGTCCCATAGTTGATGTCCAAAGCCATAGTCCAAAACGAAAAGATCCAAGCAATACATTCTTTCTCTTCAAGCTGGATATGAAGGCTGGTCAAGCTGCGGTATTCCCTCCCTGTGGACCTGGGGGGGAGGGGGGAAACGGAAGGAAAGAAGACGAAAGAAAAGTAGAGTCAGACATAAAGCCTGAGTAAGTCTAGGACTATTCAGTCTATGAATAAAGAACTGGGTATGATAAGTATAAACTAGAAATGGGAAAGCACCATAAACTTAGTTAAGTTGTCTAGGGTCGAATATACTATCGTACCCCATATTAATCTCTGTACCCATATAAACTAGTTCCCAACAGGCACCCCATAATCAGGGTGAAGTGATCCATTTTATGATGATCGGCTCCTACTCGCATAGTTACATGTGTCTTACGGCCTCCGATGTTGTAGTTACCTATGCTGGTCCCACCATGGGGTGTATCAAGTCCCATGGTGGCGGCCCGACACAATCCTAGAATGCACAGGTATGCTACTGGTGCCCAGTGCCTTATTTTTCTGCGCTGGAGTGTGTGCACGCCCGCACCCCGTTAGATCCTACACTGCTGCACCACCGCCGTCGATTTGACCTCTTATAGTCAGCCCAGTAATCGTGCCCCACCCTGCCTAGTTTCAGGGTATCATGATACCTTATAGGGTTACTGCTGAAAAGGGTCCCCCGCTACTAGGTTTTCTATTTCTAGCCAACATGCTAAGTTGGTTAAGTGTTTTGTAAACCTAACCCCCAATCAGTCTGTTTAGTTTAGCATGTTCCATTTTGATTAAGTATTAATATAATTTACTTAATCCTATCAATCCTGACTCAGCCTTAATTGTCTTATTTAAGCCTTGACCTCTCACATTAGACAGGTATTGTTGTGGCTGCCTGTTGCCGGTTGGGTCCGGGCAGTCTTACGCCACAACTCAGTCTAAAGTCGGGTCCTTATTGGGCTCCATGTTTAACCACCCACATTGGATAGGTATTGTTGTGACTACTGGACAGCCGGGCGGTTCCGGGCAGGTTTACATCACAACTCAATCCAACCTCGGGTTAAACACATCGTATTTTCTACATTTACATATTTTGTCTTTCTTCTTTTTATATGTAAATATTTGCGGCCCATTATTCAAATTCATCTTTATTGGTTAAGATTTATTTATGCCACTTAATTGTTTTTCAAAGTTATTGGCGTGCGTCAAACAAGCCAACACATATGTTCTATATTTTTAACCCAAACGTCATTTCCCCCGTTTTATTCATTCGTTCCAATGTAAGGTGTGTTGGGTTTAATACTTAAACCCAATTTAGCCATATGAAAAGGGGAGGCTATAACATGGTGTTTATAAGGTGACATAAAAAGGGGAGTGTGAGCGCATGAACTTGCAACATACGATCTAATTATCATAAGATAGGCATATGTGAACTTGCAATTGTAACAACATATAATATAAGCAATACTTAAACATGAATCATTCAATTCACAAAATCATGGTGTAAACGAAACATGTAGTCTTGGCATAAATAGTACTTTAACATGAACCACTCTAATCATATAATTATGGCATAATCATAATTAAACATGAGTCCTTATATGGTCATGGCATAAACATAATTGATTATGAATCCTATTATTCATATAATCATGGGTTTTTGTCCAATCTATGTAACTTGTAAGGGAATGCAATTCTAGTGTAAATTTCTAATGTAACTTATGTGCCAAAAATATATTATCATATGATTAAGATAACAACATAAGCTTAGAAAACATGTTTTTAACTAGGCATAATAACAAACATAGCTTAGACATGTTCATAAAATTAATACAAGCTTACAACGACGCTTGCTTTTGTCACTATCACAAAATCATGATTTTTATACTTGAACTATGATGTCAATTTCAACATAACCTTCATATGAATCATAATACTTAGGTGAATCAAATTACACTAAAGATGACCATAAAATTTTACATCATGTTGTCATAACAATAGATCATAGACTTGCATGAATTTCAAAATAAACTATTACAACATATAGTTGTTGTTTCAACATGAATCTTATACTTGCATTTACCAAATGGGTGTTGTAAATAACTACCACAAACATGTAGTTTCAATATGAATCATATGCTTGCATAAGTCCCAATCAAAAATTCCACAACATGTGGTTGTCAACATAAGCCACATAATTGTATGAATCAAACCATAGCATTGCCAAATCGTTTAGAATAAAAAACATACAGATATAAGTCATTATCGCCACAATTCCATTTCGTTTCCAATGCAAATAGCGTACTTGCAAATATCCAATCGTATACCATAATATTCCCAAATCGTTTTGCATCAAAGCAACATACAAATATAGATTATTATCGCCACAATTCCATTTCTTACATTACACAAATCAACACAATTATTTAATTCATATCGGAATAGCACTCTACTTACAGCGTATGACGAATCTTCAATTCAGGAATCTGAATTCTGAATTTGGAGATGCTATCCTTTGTTGTAGGCGTTGCTTTGATTTGATTAACGTTGCTTTAAGCTTTGAATTATCTCCTAGTTGTTTCTCTATTTCTGACGGCTATCCTTAGTCTCTCCTCAGCAACATGACGGTCTCATCTCCATTTTAGTTTGTGTGAATTAGGGTTAGACCTTGGTCCTTTTTATAGAGTTCGTGAGTTGATTTAGACCGTCGATGAAGCTTGGCTTGATAATAGCCGTTCGTTTGAAGGAGAGACCAACCAGGAGCTGACACCTAGCCCTAGTGACAAGGCAAGGCTCAAAAAATCGACCAAACACAGACCTGGCCAGCCAGGACTTGACCAGACCTGACCAGCAGGTCATTTTTGACCTGGGCGCACTTGGCAGGTGCGCCAGGTCAAAAAATGTACTGGCGCACTTCCCAAGTGCGCCAGTGCATTTTTGTTCTGGCACACTTCCCAAGTGCGCCATTGCATTCTGACCCGTTTTCTGGTTTTTCACCCAACTTCGTTCGTCCATATCTTCTTCATACGATATCCGTTTTACGCAAACTCAGACTCTATCTCAAGCAGAATTCCGAGACGAACGCAATGGCGTATCCCGTTTCCCTTAATTCTTTGATTTAAAATTAGTTATAGTTTAATTTATGAATTTCACAGTTATAAAATACACGGGGTGTTACATTCTCCCCCACTTAAAAGGATTTCGTCCCCGAAATCTTCACGTTCAGGAAGAATGTACATCCTAACATCCAAACATCCATCTACTCATCCATCAAACACGAGCATCCATTGTCCTTAAAAGACTTCTAATGCTTCATGATCATATGCGAAGTGTGTGTGTACATGTACTTATCTAATGCATAATCAGGCGGTCTACTGATTCAGTTGACCTCCTTAATGCGAATTATGTAAGTGCTATGAATCCATTATGTATGCAAATCCTCCTATTCATGATTCTACATGAGTGCACAATCATTCATACACATGCAACATCCATATGACAACACATTAAAGTTCAACCATATACGAATGCAAACATATATGCATATGCAATATGAAGTGACTGAGCCGATCTAAAACCTAGATTGTGTGTGTATATGCAACCACGAGCAACCACTAGCAATCACTTGCAACCACTTGCAACCATCATCCATAACATGTTTCAATTACATGTTTTCATCCAAAGGGTTTCTACCTAAAAGATAAGGTCGAGGAGATATACCTAAAAAGATAGATAAAAGCGCAACTTAAGGAAAAAGAAAGATCAAGGATGTACCCTCGAAAAGAAAAGGGTAGGCAGCGCGTATTCTAGCTTCAGTTTCCCAAGTTGCATCTTCCTCAGCGTCGCTCCACTGAACTTTGACGAGCTTGACTTCGCGGTTGCGTAGCTTTTTCACTTCCGTTCCTAATATGCGGGTTGGAACTTTCCTCACGGTTGCTTTGCGTTCCACTTCAGCTTCTTCTAGGATATTTGGCTCTACCACTTCAGCAGACTCATGTAGACATTTTCGGAGATGTGAAACATGAAAAACGTTGTGAATTCCAGGCAATCTTTCGGGTAGCTCTAATTTATAGGACATTTTCCCAATTGTTCTTATCTAAAGGTATAGTCGAATGATAGAAGCAAGTAAAAACTTTGTGCCCATTAGGCAATGTCAAAACTGGAAATCTATGCCACACATATATTGATTAGGAGAAGAACTCTCTAAGCATCAGCCCCGAAGACCGAAATCAACATCAGACTGACACCCAAAGAATTACTCAACCCAACTACTATATATGATTCTAGGAAACTAAGCCTGATGGACTCCTTTTAGGTCACAAGGGAGTCCCTTCCTAAGACCAACCCCTATCCTATAAAACCCAAAAAGTTTAGTCAAACCAACGAACACCCTCGAGCCCCAACATGTGTTACCAAAAGATGAGTCATACTCCCTATGGGGTTTGCAATAGAAATTGGATTGAGAATGGGACCGAGAGGATATATATACAAAAGATAGCATGCAAGTTAGCTCTACAGGAAGAGAGGGATCAAGGATATACTCTTAAGAAGAGATATGATGCACGAATCTAGTCTTCGATCTTCTAAGTCGCTTTTCTTGAGCTTAACTCCATTGTGCTTTGTCCGTCTTTGACTTCACAATTTCGTAGCTTCTTAATTCTTGTTTCCAAAATATGAGTTGGAACCTATTTCACTGTTGCCTCTCGTTCCTCTTTCACTTACTCTACTTCTAGTATACTTGGCTCAAACATAACGACGTACTCATGGTTCCATGCAAGCTCTCCAAAATTCACTAGTGAATCTTAGATCTCGTCCACTTACTATCGGGTATTCCACGTAGAAGAACTATCTCTTGGAAATAAATGCCAACCATGCTGCCAAATGTACTTACTAAGGTGATTCTTCACAACTCATTCATAAGCGAAATGAACCTTCTGCCTTAGTAGCGAACACTACTCGATCGGATTACAAATTACCAATAAATGTGTCAAGAGATTCTAGGAAACAAATCATGATAGAACCCTAAAGGTTACCTGCGACTTCGAGGGTATTACCGAGGCAAGTCAAGAGTTTAACTACCCTCTTTTCGAAACCGAGATGGTCACCCTTACTGGATAACCACTCTATCGCTAGAATCAACCAATGGCCCAAAACAAAGGCACTACATTTAAACTCTACGCTTAGAATAGAATTTTCAATCCCACGCAGATCATAGACAAATGAGCTGGGCCCCCAATTGGGTTTGAAACAATTAAGGGGTCCTCTACCATACTAGTTTTTAGGTGCAGAGATTCTAACTAAAGCAGACGAGATAAAGGAGTGTGATGCGCCGGAATCAAATAAAGTGCGAACGGGGTGATCATAAAGATAAACTACACTTTCTACAGAAGTATTTATACCTCGTTTCTTTGGGCAGTCCTTAGCCATGTGGCCTGTCTCACCGCATGAAAAGCACCCACCATTCATCTTGGCCTTCTTTTTCCGGCAATCTTTCACTAAGTGCCCCACTTTGCCACAGAATTTACACTCCCTCTTCTCTCGGGACTTGTTGTCTTTCCCACCCTTCTCAAAGTCTGTCTTCTCAGGGCAGTCTTTGCTGATGTGTCCAGTCTCCCCACAATGAAAACATTCTCCTTGCTTTCTTTTCCTCTTTCTACAATCCTTGGCTATGTGCCCTTCCGTACCACAAAAATTGCATTTCCTTTTTTCCCGTTTCTTGTTATTACTGTTACGATCCTTTCTTGTTTGACTATTATTCGTCTTTCTACTCTGGGACTCTCCCGCTTGCCGGTTCATGTGGAGGAGGAGGAGTGAAAGCGTCAGCAGCTGGGGAGTAAGGTCTCCAGACATGCTGAAACAGAAAAGGGTAGATTCAAAACGAAGGATAAGAGATAGTACCTATGGCTTTGGGGGGGACTTTGCCTTTTTTTTTTAAATGCTTCTTTAAATTTCCTTTTTGAAAATAAATTTTCAAAACTTTTTATCTTATCTGGTAAACCTATGCTCTGATACCAAGTGAAACACCCCACCTCCGTTAGGGTCACTCTCAAAGGGAATGCCCTAATTTTGGTGGAGGTTTATAAGTATAAGTCACAGATATACAAGACAGATATAAGAACACATATTTTTGAACAGCGGAAAACAACAACTTTTATTTCAATAAAATACGTGTTACACCAACCATACCATAATTGTCTTACAATACTTCAAAAAAAAACATAACACCTTCATAACTGTCTTGATTACATTATTTAAAGAAGCATAAAGAAAACATGAATAAACTGCAAAAGTCCCATAGTTGTTGTCCAAAGCCATAGTCCAAAACGAAAAGATCCAAGCAATACATTCTTTCTCTTCAAGCTGGATATGAAGGCTGGTCAAGCTGCGGTATTCCCTCCCTGTGGACCTCGGGGAGGGGGGGGGACGGAAGGAAAGAAGACGAAAGAAAAGTAGAGTCAGACATAAAGCCTGAGTAAGTCTAGGATTATTCAGTCTATGAATAAAGAACTGGGTATGATAAGTATAAACTAGAAATGGAAAAGCACCATAAACTTAGTTAAGTTGTCTAGGGTCGAATATACTATCGTACCCCATATTAATCTCTGTACCCATATAAACTAGTTCCCAACAGGCACCCCATAATCAGGGTGAAGTGATCCATTTTATGATGATCGGCTCCTACTCGCATAGTTACATGTGTCTTACGGCCCACGATGTTGTAGTTACCTATGCTGGTCCCACCATGGGGTGTATCAAGTCCCATGGTGGCGGCCCGACCGGAGTGTGTGCACGCCCGCACCCCGTTAGAACCTACACTGGTGCACCACCGCCGTCGATTTGACCTCTTACAGTCAGCCCAGTAATCGTGCCCCACCCTGCCTAGTTTCAGGGTATCATGATACCTTATAGGGTTACTGCTGAAAAGGGTCCCCCGCTACTAGGTTTTCTATTTCTAGCCAACATGCTAAGTTGGTTAAGTGTTTTGTAGACCTAACCCCCAATCAGTCTGTTTAGTTTAGCATGTTCCATTTTGATTAAGTATTAATATAATTTACTTAATCCTATCAATCCTGACTCAGCCTTAATTGTCTTATTAAAGCCTTGACCTCTCACATTAGACAGGTATTGTTGTGGCTGCCTGTTGCCGGTTGGGTCCGGGCAGTCTTACGCCACAACTCAGTCTAACCTCGGGTCCTTATTGGGCTCCATGTTTAACCACCCACATTGGATAGGTATTGTTGTGACTACTGGACAGCCGGGCGGTTCCGGGCAGGTTTACATCACAACTCAATCCAACCTCGGGTTAAACACATCGTATTTTCTACATTTACATATTTTGTCTTTCTTCTTTTTATATGTAAATATTTGCGGCCCATTATTCAAATTCATCTTTATTGGTTAAGATTTATTTATGCCACTTAATTGTTTTTCAAAGTTATTGGCGTGCGTCAAACAAGCCAACACATATGTTCTATATTTTTAACCCAAACGTCATTTCCCCCGTTTTATTCGTTCGTTCCAATGTAAGGTGTGTTGGGTTTAATACTTAAACCCAATTTAGCCATATGAAAAGGGGAGGCTATAACATGGTGTTTATAAGGTGACATAAAAAGGGGAGTGTGAGCGCATGAACTTGCAACATACGATCTAATTATCATAAGATAGGCATATGTGAACTTGCAATTGTAACAACATATAATATAAGCAATACTTAAACATGAATCATTCAATTCACAAAATCATGGTGTAAACGAAACATGTAGTCTTGGCATAAATAGTACTTTAACATGAACCACTCTAATCTTATAATTATGGCATAATCATAATTAAACATGAGTCCTTATATGGTCATGGCATAAACATAATTGATTATGAATCCTATTATTCATATAATCATGGGTTTTTGTCCAATCTATGTAACTTGTAAGGGGATGCAATTCTAGTGTAAATTTCTAATGTAACTTATGTGCCAAAAATATATTATCATATGATTAAGATAACAACATAAGCTTAGAAAACATGTTTTTAACTAGGCATAATAACAAACATAGCTTAGACATGTTCATAAAAATAATACAAGCTTACAACGACGCTTGCTTTTGTCACTATCACAAAATCATGATTTTTATACTTGAACTATGATGTCAATTTCAACATAACCTTCATATGAATCATAATACTTAGGTGAATCAAATTACACTAAAGATGACCATAAAATTTTACATCATGTTGTCATAACAATAGATCATAGACCTGCATGAATTTCAAAATAAACTATTACAACATATAGTTGTTGTTTCAACATGAATCTTATACTTGCATTTACCAAATGGGTGTTGTAAATAACTACCACAAACATGTAGTTTCAATATGAATCATATGCTTGCATAAGTCCCAATCAAAAATTCCACAACATGTGGTTGTCAACATAAGCCACATACTTGTATGAATCAAACCATAGCATTGCCAAATCGTTTAGAATCAAAAACATACAGATATAAGTCATTATCGCCACAATTCCATTTCGTTTCCAACGCAAATCGCGTACTTGCAAATATCCAATCGTATACCATAATATTCCCAAATCGTTTTGCATCAAAGCAACATACAAATATAGATTATTATCGCCACAATTCCATTTCTTACATTACACAAATCAACACAATTATTTAATTCATATCGGAATAGCACTCTACTTACAGCGTATGACGAATCTTCAATTCAGGAATCTGAATTCTGAATTTGGAGATGCTATCCTTTGTTGTAGGCATTGCTTTGATTTGATTAACGTTGCTTTAAGCTTTGAATTATCTCCTAGTTGTTTCTCTATTTCTGACGGCTATCCTTAGTCTCTCCTCAGCAACATGACGGTCTCATCTCCATTTTAGTTTGTGTGAATTAGGGTTAGACCTTGGTCCTTTTTATAGAGTTTGTGAGTTGATTTAGACTTTCGATGAAGCTTGGCTTGATAATAGCCGTTCGTTTGAAGGAGAGACCAACCAGGAGCTGACACCTAGCCCTAGTGACAAGGCAAGGCTCGGAAAATCGACCAAACACAGACCTGGCCAGCCAGGACTTGACCAGACCTGACCAGCAGGTCATTTTTGACCTGGGCGCACTTGGCAGGTGCGCCAGGTCAAAAAATGTACTGGCGCACTTCCCAAGTGCGCCAGTGCATTTTTGTTTTGGCGCACTTCCCAAGTGCGCCAGTGCATTCTGACCCGTTTTCTGGTTTTTCGCCCAACTTCGTTCGTCCATATCTTCTTCATACGATATCCGTTTTACGCAAACTCAGACTCTATCTCAAGCAGAATTCCGAGACGAACGCAATGGCGTATCCCGTTTCCCTTAATTCTTTGATTTAAAATTAGTTATAGTTTAATTTATGAATTTCACAGTTATAAAATACACGAGGTGTTACATATACCTGTTATTGTTTTGTTTTGTTGCTTATTGCTCATACCAGACTTTTTGTTTGACCTAGAGTTTTGTGTCTCTTCTTATTACTCTGGGTGCTTTTAAACAGGCAGACTAGAGACAGGTTTGGTGGTATGCACGGGTAGCTATACCGGAGACGGGCTGGAGGTTTTCACGTATGATATATATAGATATACTACCTGTGTTGTTGCTGGTCACTACATTGGGCATTAGTAGTGCACCTTTTTCTTTGCTTTAGAGACAGTATGTTGGAGTTATAATAAGCTGTATTTTGAATTTCCGCTGCTATGATGATTATGGTTTAGTTTTCAGCTTATGCACTGCCTCGCCTGTTTTATGTCAAGTATGTTATTATTATATTTTATCCCATGCACTGTGAGACATTTTACAGGTTCCTTGTTAGTTCAAATTCTCTTCTTTTCCTCTCTTTGGCAATCGTCCCGTGCTAGTCGGGCATCAACATAGTGCACTTTCACTGGAAATGTCGGTTGGTGTGGGGCGGGCTGTCACAACTTGGTTATTGAGTATTTATTTATATGGATGATTGGTGATTTGTGATTGTGATGATTAATATAATAAAAATAATGTTAATATTATTGTGGTAATTAAATTATAAATATCCATTTATAAATTAAAATATGAAAATTGGCATGTAATGAAATAATTATTGGATAGTTAAAAATATAATTTTTAACGTATAAATGGAATGAATAAAATTGGCATGTAATGAAATAATTATTGGATCGTTAAAAATATAATTTTTAACGTATGTATGGAACAAATAAAATTGGCATGTAATGAAATAATTATTGGATGGTTAAAAATAATAATTTTTAACATATATATGCACTGTATAAAATTGGCATATAATGGAATATTCAATTTTAATTTAAAATTGAAATGGAAGTTAGAATTGTTTTTAAAACGAATTTAAAACATTTTATGAATTACGTTTTAAATGGAAATTGATGATATATTTATTATATATATATATTTAATGGCTTTAATAGAACGCGCCGCACAGCGACTGTTCGCAAATTTCAACCATTAACTTCAAATTGGTGTAATGGAGATCCGACTGTCGGATTCTCCTAAAACCAGAACCGTTGGGTTCGTATCGAAAAGATCATTCCAATGAATATATGAGATTTAAATTTGAATAGATGGATTTTAAAATATGCCCAAATCAATTTCAGAAAAGGTCGCTATGAATGTAGTTCGGTGGCCGATATTGGAAACCAACTGTAAAGACCTTAATAAAATTATTAAAAATATAGAAAAATTGTGTAAAATCATACTAAATTATTTGGAAAGATTTTTGGATGAAAAATTTCATATTTGAAAAGATAAATGATATTTTTATCTGAATGAACTAGTTATTACCTAGAATAATAATCCAATGTTTTTAAATAAATAAATTGGACTTGTAAATGGTTTTAGAAATAACCAGAATTTTCCAATGAATAAATTGGAAAGGATTTAAATGGAAAAAATCTTCGAAATATTTTTATATTGGATTCCATGATTATACGGAAATTGTTGAGGAATTTGGAAGATACAGATATCGTTATTCCCAATAGAGCTTGCATTTATTATCAAACTGGATTTTGGGTTTGTCGTGAATGGTGTCTTCAATAACACTGTTCTTAAACCAAGTTGAGAAAGGACTTTTAATTAAGATTAATGGAATTTTCCAAAGTAAAGTTTTCTAATTTAATATATAAAAGTGTAACTGAATGGAATTCAATTTGGTAGTGTTACACCCACTGTTTCAAAACTCGCAAATATCGTCTGAGATCTCCTCCGAGATCTCGTTATGGGCTCCTTCCGAAACGAAATAGCAAATATCACTGTAAATCTCCTTTCGAATGTATCGCCCGAGATATTGCAATATCGAACGATATATCGACCGATACGAAATACTGGAATATCGTCCGAGATCTTATTTTTTTTGGTTAAAATTTAAATTTGTACCTGATCTAGAACTATAATTAAAAAACACAAATCTAGCCATATCAATCTTTTATTATTTTACATTTTGCATGTTAAATGATTATATGGTATGTTCGTACATGTTTTACAATGCTTATGATTTTCATATTCGTCCTTTTACATACATGTTACTTATGAAATTATGTATTTTACGGTCTATTTATGCTGAATTTTTTAATGTTTTGGATCCTTTTAATGTTTCCTGTCTAACAATATTCCTGTTTTAAGCATATTACGATTTATAGTATGAATGATCTTTTGCAAAATAAAGAATAATAAAGTTATTTTGCATTTTAAGTTTAAGTTACTATGTTTTTGATAGCATTCATAAAAATTATTTTGTTAAAATATCATTTTGTTAAAATATCATTTTTAACATATCATGTACCCCGAGATTGTTCCGATGTGAACTTTCAGACCCGAGATGAAAATCCGAGACGAACTCCCGAGCTAGACTCATCTCGTCCGAGATCTCACCCGATACGAGGCCGAGTCTATAAAATCCCCGAGACGAAACACGACCGATATCCGAGACTTAAAACCTTGGTTACACCCCACGTCCGATAATGTCACTCACAAAGGGAATGCATTAAGTTTCATGAAGCGTTATGGTAAACAGACACAGGATTTTACAAGATAGACATAAATAAGATAACAACGAAAATTTAAAATTTTATTTCAAACACAAATCATATAGTGTGGTTCCAAATACCATGAGTCACAAAAACCGTTACAACATAAATTCTGTCTTTTAACATCAGAGTACATAAATACTTAAAAGAAAACATAATTCCCCAAATAAAAGAGACAAAGCCATAGTAGAGATAAAAACTTGAGCCATACTTCGAAAGCAGCTCTAGTAAGATGATATCTGAGTCCTGACTAAGCTTGAGTGTTTCCTCCCTGAGAACCTAGGGGGAGGGGGGAACGGAAGAAAGAAGAGGAAACAAGAGGGTCAGACATAAAGTCTGGCGAGTCTAGTGACTTTTAGCAAGTAAATAAATAAAAGTAACATGATAGGCATATAAAGTGGATAAGAGAGATCACTACATAAATGGTAGGTGTGACAAGGTAAACAGGATAAGGTGTATATGCTTCTCTAATGATTACTCTGCACTATTACTAGTACAACCAAAATGAGATGATCCCTTCTACTATAAGGTGGTAGACTTAGGGCATACATCCAAATGTACCCTAACCACTACCCTAATCGATCGGCTCCCTACTCCGTAGATACTCTGTGCCGGTCCCATAGTAGGATGTATCACGTCCTATAGTGGCAACCCCTCACTGATATGCATAGCCCCATATCTACTGGTGTCACGGTCGTCTTATCCCCCCTGCCCCGCTCATGCACGCATATGGCCCGGTCGGTTTGCGCCGCCCAAACTGTCCTCTACGTTTGGATCTCTTACAATTAGTCAGTAAGCGTGTCCCCTCTCTGCCTACTACGGAGTAATTTATTTGATACTTAGTCCGGGTTACTGACTGAAATGGGTCCCACACAATATGATACAAGCTCTCCTTTTTGTCTTGTATCCCCCACTAGGTTTTTCACTGACTATGTATACCACTAGGTGTTTTTAATTACATAGCCCTATTCAGTTATGCTTACCCTAAAAGGTGTCTTTAATTACATAACTTTTATATTTTCCTCCGGTTATGTATACCACTAGGTGTATTTAATTACATAACCTTATCGGGTTAAGTATGTGGGCCTATATGTAAATATTACCCACCCCCTCTAGATTTTCTTAACCCATCCACTATACAATCAATTTACTTAACCCTAACTTTAGTTCACAATCAAACAATCCCTATGGATTAGATTTGGTTAAGTAGTCCAATTCATTACCATGTCCATTATGGTTCATAATGGGCTTGACCTCTCACATTAGGCCTACAACGTGTGGATGCTGGACATGCCGGTCGGGTCCGGACAGTCTTATTCCACAGTTGGACCTAGCCTTGTGTCTTAGCCCCATTCGTATTTGCGCACTTAGACCTCCCACATTAGGTTCAACATTAGTGGCTGCTGGATATGTCGGTCGGGTCCGGGCGGACTTCCACCACTAATGCAACCTAACCTCGTGTCATAAGTGCCATTACAATTCCTAATTGTAATTACTAGACATTCCATTATTAAATAATCAATTAATTAAACCTTTCCCTTTATAGGTGTTAATGCCCACTCTACCCAATAATTCAAATTATATGTCCAAAAATGTTCATTTTCAAATTATGCCAATATTAACCCTTTTTCCCCCGTTCTCTAACTAGCGCACTCATAAATTGGCAGCATGCCTAGCTAGACAAAAGCCTAGTCATAAATGATAATAGGAAAAATAATGGGAATATAACCAAAGTGATCATTTTAACATAACTTGGCCTAAACATAAACTAGCATGGTTATAAGGTGGACATACAAGCATAAAACTAATGAACTTGTGGCAATTACCAGTTCAACATAACTATGGTGTCATAGTGAGCATAACAAGGTCTTAATTGACCATTTAGGTGTCCACATATTTAGATCCAACATAATTATAATGTGGTCACAAAAACAGATCTAACATAATTAGGATGACATAGTAACATGATTAGATCTAAATATGGATTCACATGTCCAAGTTACAACATATCTAAATTGACCACAATATGATAGGTGAAATGTGATTTACATAAAGAATTGGATCTAACCAATATTTTAACTGTCCAAATTAACAGATTTACATTAACCACAATATAGTTACAATTCAAGATCCACAAAGGCGACATAATAGAATAACCACAATTGCATTGGATCTAGAGAAATAGATCTATCATGACATAGTATAAGATTTAACAGTAGCATAGATTCAAAGTTTACAACATATCCAAATCACAGTCTTTCATGATTTTCTTTTAAATATTCAAATCTAAAAGTACCTAGAAACTTACTGCGTTAGGATTAGAAAAGAGAAAGAATGAATCTTGAATCTCTAGATTTGATTTGCAAAACTGATAGTTGTTTGAAGAAAACAGATTCGTCTCAGTTCGCACACCCACAGCATTTGGCTTCCATGATTTCCAATGAAGAAAATAGGAGAATTGGACACATATATATAGTTGTCAGACCGCATGAAACTGAGTGCCCCATCAGCCCTAGGGGTGTCGACGCTCCTGTGGGTGGGTCGACCCATAGGTCGACACCCTTTAAGGCGGGTCGACCCCGTTGTTGACATCCCTCTAGGGGGGTCAACCCCTTAGAGCGGGAAATTTTTCGCCTTGAAATTTTTTTGATTTTCGAACTGTTCTGGATAGGGTCTGACTCATACATGTATAAATGTTCTTTCTGCGCGCATACAAACTTAAAACCTCATAACTTCTTCATACAATGTCCGTTTTATGCAAACCAAATGTCTATCTTGACCAGAATTTCGAGACAAACGCAATGGTGCAGTCTACTTCCCTTAATTCTGAATATTAAATTAATTATTATTTAATTTATCCTCTTTCATGTTAACAAAATTATGGGGTGTTATAGGTAGTATCGAAATGAGCTTCTGTGAAGGAAAACCATAACTATATATGGAACTTAAAAGGCCTGTCGTTATTCCACTTGTTGTATTAGTTTGAAACAAAAATTTATATTAATTATATGCTATTATGATTTCTGTGAAGATTCCATTTTAATGGAAGATGATTTTTGGTTTATCGTGAACTTTGTTTTAAATGACAGTGATTCTTTAACCCAGTTAAAAGTAGGATTAATTTCCAGAAAATTGAACAATCATTAAGTAATGAATTTTAGAGATTAAAACAAAGAAGATTTTTAATAAATCTTTAATTATATTTGTATGAACGATGATTAAATTTACTAAAACATGAGATGTGGTATAAACCAAATATACTTGGTTGCTGATATTCATGATTGTGATTGATTGATTATTTAGATTGTGCTCGACCAGTTTATAAGCAAAATATGCTTTTACATTTAGCATTGGGTTGAGTAGAAATATTGGTATGCTAACATCTTGTGAAACACTTCACGATTTGACTATGAGATGTTTAACGATGTTGTTGAGTTCATTTCAAATTTAATAAATGATTTGAAATGATATTTTCTTAAGTGAAAAGAAATGTATTCTCGATTTTGGACAGGGAATGTTTTATAAAGATGTTTTATAAAACAGAAAGGATTTCGAGGGCTAAACCCGATGTTTCTAAAATGATTTAGAAAAATATTATGTGTTTGACATTGTAGTTCATCACATAACCGATTAGTTGTTATTGATGATATATCTGTTTGGTGGCGGAGAATTTATTCTCTCGCTTAACACCCTTCTTTGAGACGTACGAGCTCAAAGGTTATGTGATTAATTGTGACTGATCATATATGTGAATTGCTAATGTAACGTACTATATTTTGGAAATTACTTGTGATTATTAAGTTGTGAAATGATTTCCCCTACTTTGGGACATGAAATGATTTGGTATGTGGCTAAAGATTTGGGTAACTAGGACGACTAAAAGTATGGGTGAGATGGCGGTTTAGTCCCAATGGGCATGGGATTGTGCATCGTCAGTGTAACCTGCTCCATCGTGGGAGGTGCACCTATATATATCGAGTTGGTGAGGTGCGTACCCTTTGCGTTATCTGAGGGGAGCCCAATATTTGGTTGCATACTTGTTTGTATGCATTGTTGTGTTTTTTGAACTCATATTTCCAAAGAATTGGGTTTGAGATCCCAAAGCAAAATCTACTTTGATATAAAATCTAGATATGTATTTCAAATGATTTGAAATAAGAAATCGGGAAATAAAGTCTAAAGGAATAATTTATGTAAAGTGAATTGGATTTCGAAAATCTAAATTTAGGGATTAAGCCTAAATGGGTAGATTGGAAAATTGCATGTTGTATGATACATTGTAGGTCCATATATCTATTATCGGTTATTGGTTAGGCACTGGTATTCATGGGGGTAAACCCATTTCATGACATGCGGCGTGGTCCGGTGATTTACCATATTTTAAAGTAAAGATTTAATAACTGTTTTAGTTCTCACACCGGTCCCATGACTAACTCGGAGTTTATTGTTTCTATCTAAACTCTGGGTGCCCATATTTTCCACACGGGCAGCTAGTAGTTTTGGTTTTGTAGATTTCTACTTAGCAGGATCTTGGTTTACAGCTGGACCTATATTCGGAAAGCTTTGTATCGGTGTATTTCATTCAATTATGTTAGTTGATGTATTTCCTGTAACATCCCGTATTTTCTGAGAATTTAAGAACTACAAATCTGAGTGTAATTAAATTATAAAATAAGAATCAAGGAAAACGGGTTGCGCCATTGCGTTCGTCTCGAAATTCTGCTTGAAATCGAGTCCGAGTTTGTGAGAATCGGAGTCCGTATGACCAAGTTATGGCCCTCCAAAGTTTCAGAAATATTCAGAGTTCAAAACAGCTCGAATTCGAATTCAAAAATCGAATTTCAAACGCAGAACAGACTGGGCGGGAAATTTCCCGCTCAGACCCAGGTCGACTGGGGAGTCGACTGGGCAGTCGACCCCCCAGACCAGGTCGACTGGGCAGTCGATCTGGGTGTCGACCTGGTCCCGGAGCCCATTTTTGAGCCAGTGTTCGTTTTGATGTTTCCAGTCCGATTTCTGTCCAGATTCATCTGCCTAAACCTATTTAAACAGCCCCAAACCTAGCCTTCTCTACACACAATTCTGTTCTGCTTCTGCTCTGCCTCTGTTCTATATAAAAATAAAAATGGCGTCGCTACTCTGCTGGAATCAAAAGTAGAAGCTAATCAACATCAACCTAAGCAACTCAATTCAAACTAGAGATTAAAGCTTCTGCAACAATTCTACAACAATTAAAGTTCTTTCTTTAATCCAATCAAGGCAAGTGCAGTTATTTTCCGATATAAACTTTAATCATAATTGTGACATGATTGTAAATCTGAATTTGAGATTGTGTATGTTCTGTTCTGATCTATTTTATTCTGTATCTCTTCTTCTTTCTGTTCTATAGCCAGGCTACTACGAGCCTGCGCCAATCTCCTAAGAGATTAATGCACGAACGCTAAAATGTTTGGGACAAATAATGAATATGGCATAATTGGACATGGCTAATCTGTGACTGATTTAAGAAAAAGGACATAGGTTGTAAACTAGATTTAGATCTATGCATATTCTGTGAATTGGAAGAAGAGGAACCATGGTATGTTAACATGTGACTTGAGACATTTGACATAACGCATATTTTGAATTAAGATCTGTTATAACTAGATTGTTGGGCATATTGTTTATATAACAATTCATGATTTGAAAGAGAATATGACTTAGGTGTAAAGATCTATATTAAGATTTGATAACTATCAAATGTGAATAACACCTAAGTAGGAGATTTTTGAATATATGACATGCATTGAAATCGATGGCTATATTTGGTATAATTTATATGTGAATCTTTTGTGCTAGGAAAGTTGAACTAAATTCGGACATGTAAATTATGACCATAATCTGTGACATGTAAATTCAATGCAAACGTGGGGTATATGATCATAGTGTGAAACATGACAACTATTTAGGCATGCAAACTTAGGCCAAATTTATAATTAGGCAAGATATGTTTGTGAAACTTTAAGGAATGATTAAATCTGTTATATTTGCCTAATTTGCTAGTTCTGCTATATTTGCCTAATCTTCTAGTTCTGTTATATTGCCTAATCTGCTAGTTCTGTTATATTGCTTAATCTGCTAGTTCTGCTCTACTGCCTAGTCTGTTAGATCTGTTCATCTGCCAAATCTGTCATCTGCTAAGTCTGCTGAAAATGCCAAATCTGTTATATGCTAAATCTGCTAAATTACTTAATCTGCTGAATCCGTTAAGTCGACTAATCTGCGAAAATCTGTTATCTGCTATACCTGTTAAGTTGATATATTCAGTCTGTTATTGACATAATTTGAATTAGCTATGAATAATTGACATGTATATTAGGCGTGGGCATAAATGGTAAATTATTAATTAATTGGCCGCAAGGATAAACATGGCTGACTCGAGGTTAGAACGAGTTTGCGGCGTAATTCTGCCCAGAACAGCCCGGCACATCCAGTGGCCGCAAACAATAGGTTCTAATGTGAGAAGTTAGTCATAACGTGCTTGAAACCCGAGGTTAGACTCAGTTTGCGGCAGAAATCTGCCCAGAACCAACCGGCCTAACCAGTAGCCGCAAACTGTCAGTCTAATGTGAGAGGTCTGGGCATTAATATTTAATTAATGAAAATCTGAGATAAATATGATGTCTAAAACATGTTGGGCGGATAGGATTAAACCCACTAGACTGATGAATTTAATTAATCTGTTCCGTGAATCTGTAGGCCCAATTGCAAAGTTAGACAAGTCTGTAAATATGTGAAATCCGTATATTTGATCCGTTAGTCTGAAAACTTATCTGATCTGTGAACTAGTTGATCTGAATTTTGTATATCTGAAACTTGTAAACAAGTTAATCTGAAATCTGTTAGTCTGGGGACACAAGGTTAGGAGGGGAATTACTTGTGTCATCTGTTGTTTGGGACCCATATTAGTCAGTAACCCTTTCTGGTATCAAAACTTTGATCCAACAGTAGGTAGGGTCCGGGCACGCTTACTGAACTAATTATAAGCGGTTCATTCTGATAATGGCGAAGGGTGTTGATGGTGTGTTCCAACTGGGTCATGTGCGTGCATGGATCCCAGTCTTCCTCTGAGGATGTAAGATGCCGTGACATCTGTAAATAGGTCTGTGCTAATTGGTTGTCACTTTAGGGAGTGATACACCCTACTGTGGGGCCGACACTGGGTATTTATGTATTAGGGAGCCGATCGCTTGGGGTAGGGTTTTAGGGTACACTTAGTTCTGTTTGTTTCTGTTGGTACCGTCTATTTCTGTTGGGTGGTAACACCTGTCTGTTTCTGCGTGGTACCGTCTGTTCGGGTGGTAAAGGCCCATTTACTAATGTACACCTAATTCTACATTCTGTTTCCATAGGGATTAATCAGTTTTTGTACCTTCTGTTGGGGTGGTAAAGGCCCATTATTAGCATTCTGTTTCTGTCTGTTTCTGTTGGGGTGGTAAAAGGCCCATTACTAGCATTCTCTTCTGTGGAAATTATTCTGTACCTGTTTCTGTTTCTGTTTAGACATTAGGGTGACACCTAATCCTATTATACTAGTATTAGTGCAGAGAAGTAAGATATAAATAAGAAGCATGGCTTAGTCTACATCATTCTGTTTCTGCTGTTTAACCTAAGTATATCTGCTGCTCATGTTACTGCCATCTCTTATCCAGTTTTGCTTTCATGTCATTATTATTATTATTATCCGTTCATAACTAAAAATCACTGGACTTGCCAGACTTTTTGTCTGACCCTTGTTGTTTCGCCTCCTTTCTTCCGTTTCCCCCCTAGGTTTTGTAGAAGGGAGTACTGTAGCTTGATCCAGATTTCTTCCGCTTGAAGTACTTAAATTATGGCTTGTCTTCTTCTGTGGGGATTATGATTTTAAACTATGCATTCTGAAGGCTTGTGTACAAGACTGATATTTTGTACTTGAATTCTGATATTGTGATTTGAAAGGATGTAACCATGCTTATTTCGGTTTCTGTTGTAATAAAGTTATAAATTTTTCAAGTACTATTTTATCTGTCTTGTAAGTTTCTGTCCTGTTTACTAAAATGCTCCACCAAAGTTAAGGCATTCCCTTTGTGAGTGACCTTAACGGAGGTGGGGTGTTACATTTCCGCTGTGCTTTTTATTTATACATTTTTATTTCCGTTTCTATGTAATTTAATCTCTGATATTATTTTTCCGCTGTGTAATATTTATTCGTACTCTGATATTCTTGTACTCTGATGTAAATTTTTGTAATAGCAACGAAATGTTCTACTGTTTGTGTTCTGAAACGTCGTGTTCTCAAAGCAATCAGCTGTTTCTCGTCTCTTCAGAGATCGGGGGATTTCGGTTCGTTAAAGGTGGCATCAGAGCTTTAGTTTACAGAGCTCGAGCATAAGGCACATTAGAACCAAACGAAAGAATTCATTAGAGATAGGATTAGTAACAGCCTATAAGAATGACTCGTTAGAGATAAGGTTAGTAATACCCTAGAATTATTTTGAAGAGTGTTATTTATAAAGAAAGAAAAATGAATTTAGTTTTGAAAATTATATCTTAGTATACGTATTTGAGTATTTATTTTATATTAAAATTTGGACAATCGGGTATATGAAAATTTTGAATATACCCGTAATTAACATGTATTTGAAGTCTCAAATATACTGGATAGATATGGATTCACACTCAAGTCGCACGAAGATGATTCTGATAATGGCGCGCCATTATCAGTGTTTATTTTCGAGTTTTGAAAGTGGATATCTATATATTTCCAATTGACTGGCGTGAGAACCGAAACTTAGTTAGAATTTATTGTTTGTGATTTGTCACTAAAAATATGATTTTTGAATATATATAGAAGATACATGTTTGAAAAGATAATTAACCAATTTATTGCTGGCTGTGTTGTAACACCCCTCTCGAAAAGCTAACACAAAGATCTTTTAGAACATTGGTTAGTGCGTGGAGTTTCTTTATGGGAGGTCAGGGGTTTGAAACCTGTGGGTGCTACACGTGGTATCAGAGCTGAAGGTTACCAGAACGGATAAAAGATTTTGAAAACTATTTTCAAATGCATATTTTAAAGAAAATATTTTCAAAACCATGATTTAAAGAAGCATTTTTAAGGAAAAATATTTTTATTTTAAAAAGGCATATTCCCCAAAGCCATATGCACTATCCTTCTTTTCTTTTTTTTGAATCCTTTCATTTTTCTTTTCAGCATGTCTGGGGAACCCAAGATACCTGAGGGTGTTCCGATACCCGCTTGGTTTAGACGATACCTAGAGGCTAGGGCCACTGCTGCGGGCCCAGCCAACATTCCTCCTCCTCCCCTAGGTGTTGTCGCTCCTCGCGTAGATGTTTTTGCTAAGATTTGTAAGGACTTCCATGCTATGGGCGGAAAGATCTTTAAAGGGAATGAGACATTTGTTGAAGCAAGGAACTGGCTCAAGAAAACATAAGAGTTGTTTGCTATCTTTGAAGTGGATGATAGGAGGAAGATGCAATTGGCCGCTTGCCTAATGAAGGAAGAAGCCTCTTACTGGTGGGAAGTTACTAGTGCTAAGCAATCAGTTGAGACTTAGGTGGACTTTAGGCGGAGGTTTGAGATGAAGCTCCTCTCGCCAGCTGAACAAAGCCTACAGATGAAGAAGTTTCTAGCACTCAAACAAGGAAGTATGTCAGTCTAGGAATACGTCAACAAATTCAATTTGCTTGCAAGATTTGGGTTGGAGTTGGTAGATACACCTCACAAGAAAGCTTTATGTTTTGTTAGAGGCTTGAATGAACCATTGCATGGTCTAGCTATGTCCCATATTCCAATGGGCGCAACTTTTGAGAGATTGGTCGACATGGCGCTATTATAGGAAGTTCATTAAGGACTTTGCGAAGATATCATCCCCACTTGCTAGACTGACGAAGAAGAATCTTGCCTTTGCTTGGGACATTGATTGTGACATTGCTTTCCAATGATTGAAAAGGGCTCTAACAACGGCCCCAGTGTTGACATTGCCAGACGGGAGTAAAATGTTTACAGTATACACGGATGCATGCGATATGGGACTAGGCGTTGTCTTGATGCAAGAAGGGGAGGTAATAGCTTACGGTGGAAGATAGTTGAAAGTACATGAGAAAAACTACCCAACCCACGATCTAAAGTTAGCTGCCATCGTTTTTGCGCTTAAGTCTTAGCGCCATTATCTCCTAGGTGAGAAGTTTGAATTGTATATGTAACACCCCATACTTTCTTTTAATGTTATAGTAATGAATTAAACAATACTTAATTTAAAATGTGAGAATTAAGGGAAACGGGTTACGCCATTATGTTCATCTCGGAATTTTGGTTGAGATAGAGTCCGAGTTCGCATAAATGGAACTTCGTATGAAGAAGTTATGGCCTCCAGAAGTTTTGGAAATTCAAATAAATTCAAATAAATTCAAACAGCTCGAGCCAGATTTCAAAATTCAAACAGAAGTCAGAAGCGGGCTGGGCGGGAAAATTCCTGCCCAGGTAGGTCGACCAGGGGGTCGACCCTAGTGTCGACCTCCCCCCTAAAGGTCGACCTAGGGTCGACCTTAGGGTCGACCTGGCCCCCAGCCAGATCTAAATTTTGAACGACCGATGACTTGCTGCTGAGTCACTAGGGTTTCTGGATGGTCCTGATCTGGTCTGAGTGGCTGTGATTAGCCCTAGGTTTATCTGACGGCTGTAATTAAACTGAAATTCTATATAAACAACTCAATGATCCACCTAAAAAAACATAGAAAAATAATCCTAGAACTGAAATGCCGTCAGTAGAGAACTTGGAGTAGCCATCACCGTTTTCAATTCAAAGATGAGTTAAAAGCTTACATCTAAAATCAAATAAAAACAAGTCTAATTCAACGATCTTCATCAAAGGCGCACATCTCCAATTTCAGAATTTAGATTTCAGAAATCAAGAATTCCTTTTAGTTTGTAAGTTGGTTATTACGTTGATTTAAACATTCTTTTGATTGAATCATGACATGTTGTAATTGGGATATAGAATGATGCTTATGTATAAGATTTGATTCTCGCTTATCTTAAAGTATCGTTGTAATTAATCATGTCTATATGCTTATGGCGATGAACATGTTGTATATTTCATGTCTATATGCTTGTGGCAATGAACATGTTGTATATTTCATGTATATATGCTTGTGGCGCTGAACATGTTGTATATTAATCATGTCTATATGCTTGTGGTGATGAACATATTGTATGTTATTAAAATCTATTATGATTTGGGTAATGGATTTATTCTGCCAATTAAATGGTAAAACATGTCATGCTATAATTTGGTGGTTATTTGCAAGTTTGTGATCTAAAACACATGCTTATATGTTAGATCAACACTTATGTATATTCATGTTAGGTTGAATCTAATTATGTTGTAAAAGTGGAATTGTAGTCCTCTTATGTTTTTAACATCATGCTAAATTGTGATTAAAAATGATTATAATAGCTTTCTTATGTTTTGACATACATAAGATTATATGCTAAGTTGTGGGTTGTTACTGTGATTATATGTTAAACTTCCATGCTAGACCTTTGTCAAGTTTACATGACCATTAGACCCAACTTAGTCACAAGTTCACCTTTACCCATTTAATTAAAGTTAATGATACCTCTATGCCAAGTTACACATGACAAGTTGAAATGTATGTTATTTTATGTTTATTTCATGTCTCTTGTTTATTACCCCTTTTCTTGTTTATGGGTTGGGCTAACTTACTAGCCCAACATTTTATGTGATTCATGCATACGTTCCACGGGGGTAGCGATGGGAAATATGAAAATTCATGGCATAGATTTGTTAATTAAATGGTATATTTGATATACCATTTATGTTGAGCATAATCAAAGGATAATTATGGCGTGATTAAATTAAATTTAATCCACATAAAAAAATTAGACATATATATATATATAGAAAAATATGAATTTAGAAAAGACGAATATGCCTAACTCGAGGTTAAACTGAGTTGTGGTGTAATTCTGCCCGGAACCGACCGACATATCTAGTGACCACAACAAGACCTGTCTAATGTGGGTGGTTAGTGCATCAGGCCCAAAAAGAACCCGAGGTTAGACTGAGTTGTGGTGTAAATCTGCCCGGAACCGACCGGCACATCCAGTGACCACAACAAGACCTGTCTAATGTGAGTGGTTGGTGCTTTAATAAATTAAAGCTAAGTCTGGATTGGTAGGGTTAAGTAAATTAGGAAAACACTTAACCGATTCAACATGTTAACTAAACGAATGGGCGGGGTTAGGTAAATTTGGATTCTTAACCAAATAAACAAGTTGATTAGAAAACCCTAGTAACGGAGACCCATTTTAGCAGTAACCCACATAGATGTATCATGGTACCCTGAAACTAGGCAGGGTGGGGCATGATAACTGGGCTGAATTATAAGCGGTCAAAACGTCGGCGGTTGGTGGGCCAGTGTAGGTTCCGACGGAGTATGGGCGTGCACGTACTCCGGAATGGAAAAATCAGGTACTGGGCATCAGTAATGTACACTGTGCATCTTAAATCGTGTCGAGTCACCACCAGAGGGACTGATACACCCCATGGTGGGACAAGCACAGGTAGCTATAGTCAAGCGGGGCCGAATGACACAGGATATGAATGCATGCGAGTAGGAGCCAATCATTAAGGGGATCGTTTGTTATAAACACGTGGGGCTGGTTGAACCAATGGTTAAGTAGGTGCAGAGACTATAGTAATGGGTGCGATCACATGTTCCTCTTATCTTATATTAGGGTATTGTCCTATGTTCTGTTATCACTGTCATTATCCCTTTCCTTGTTTAAATATTAGCAATCGCTGAACTTACCAGACTTATTATCTAACCCATTTTCCTCGTCTTCTTTTCTTACGTTCCCCTACCCCCCCAGGTCCACAAGGAGGGAATACTCCAGCTTAGTCAGACTCTTTGTAAGCTAAAAGAAAGCAGATGTATGATTGGTACTCTCTTACCTTGGCTATGGCTTTTGGATACTACACTTGGGGATTTATGCAGTTTTATTTATGATTTATGCTTCTTTATTAAATAATCAAGACAGAAATTATGGTGTAATGTTTTGGAAGTTATTTTGAGACAATTTGATGTAATGCTTTTGTATTGAACTACGTATGCAATAAATATTTGAATTCCGCTGCTTAAATTTATCTGTCTTGTAAATTTTTCTGTGTCTTGTACCTATAACCCTCCACCAAAGTTAAGGCATTCCCTTTATGAGTGACCTTAACGGAGGTGGGGTGTTTCAGTATACTGACCATAAATCGTTGAACTACCTTTTCTCGCAGAAAGATCTTAACTTGAGGCAACAAAGGTGGATGGAGTTCTTAGCATCCTACGATTTTGATATCGCATATACCCCTGGAAAGGGTAACGTTGTAGATGACGCCTTGAGTAGGAAGAAGTCGACTTTGAGTCCTATGTTTGTGGAGAGGCAGAGCTTAGAGTACATAGCGGCCTTTGACTTTAGACCCTCTGTCGATTATGTTACCAGTTTCTTAGCATCCTTAGAGGTGAGATGTAACACCCCGTATTTTCTGAGAATATTAAAAAAAATGGTTAATTATGAAGAAGTAATTAAGCCTTGAAGTTTGTATGCATATGAGAGAAATATATATAGATATATATAAAAATTAAATAAATAAACATGCAAAAAAAGGTTCAAAACAGCGAATTGGGAGGGGGAATAACCGAACCGGCCCATTTTTGAGGTCGACCGAAGCTCCGCTGGGTCGACTAGGGGTTAATCCAGGGTGTTTGGCTGTCATCCCGTGGGCCGATTCGCTCAAATGCAGATTTTGCATTTGAATGGTTCTCATGATTCAGGGTTAATCTAATGGTCCTAAATAACTTCCTACACCTATATATACATCCCTAACCAAAACCTAAATCTCATATACAATTCTCTAGCCTCCATTGCTCTCTTCCTCTCTAAAAATAAATAAATCAATGGCGTCTCTACTCTGCTGAAACCTAAGCTAGGACTTGTGCTTCTTCTTCCTCCAATTCTGATTAGGATTAAAAGAGAACAGCCACAACACCTTTTTCTTTTAGAATCCAACCAAGGCAAGTGCAGTTATTTTCCGATATAAACTTTAATTATAATTGTGACATGATTGTAAATCTGAATTTGAGATTGCGTATGTTCTGTTCTGATCTATTTTATTCTATATCTCTTTCTTCTTTCTGTTCTATAGCCAGGCTACCCCGAGCCTGCGCCAAATCTCATAAGAGATTAACGCACGAACGTTAAACTTTAGGACAAATAATGAATGATGGCATAATTGGACATGGCTAATCTGTGACTAAAAGGACATAGCTTGTAAACTAGATTTAGATCTGTTCATATTCTGTGAATTGGAAGAAGAGGAACCATTGTATATTAACATGTGACTTGAGACATTGGACATAACGCATATTTTTGAATTAAAGATCTGTTATAATTTAAAGTTCTAGATTGTTGGGCATATTGTTTATATAGAGATTCATGATTTGGGATAAAAAGGGAATATGACTTAGGTGTGAAGATTTATGTTAAGATTTGATAACTATTAAATGTGAATAACACCTAGGTGGGAGATTTTTGAATATATGACATGCATTGAAATCGATGGCTATATTTGGTATAATTTTTATGTGAATCTTTTGGACTAAGCAAGTTTAACTAAATTTGAGATGTGTGTTATATGGTAAATTATGATCATAATCTGTGCCATGTAAATTCAATGCAAACGTGGGGTATATGATCATAATGTGAATCATGACAACTATTTAGGCATGCAAACTTAGGCCAAATTTATAATTATGCAAGATATGTTTATGAAACTTTAAGGAATGATTAAATCTATTATATGGCCTAATCAACTAGTTCTGTTATATTGCCTAATTTGCTAGTTCTGTTATATTGCCTAATCTGCTATAATCTGCTATATCTGTTCATATACCAAATCTGTCATCTGCTAAGTCTGCTGAAGATGCCTAAACTGTTATATGCTAAATCTGCTAAACTGCTTAATCTGCTGAATCCGTTAAGTCGCCTAATCTTCTAAATCTGTTATCTGCCATATCTGTTGAGTTGATATATTTAGTCTGTTATTGACATAATCTGAATTGGCTATAATTATGAAAATCTAAATCTGTTATCTGCCATATCTGTTGAGTTGATATATTTAGTCTGTTATTGACATAATCTGAATTGGCTATAATTATGAAAATTGACATGTATATTAGGCGTGGGCATAAATGGTAAATTAATAATTAATTGGCCGCAAAGATAAACATGGCTGACTCGAGGTTAGAATGAGTTTGCGGCGTAATCCTGCCCGGAACCGCCCAGCACATCCAGTGGCCGCAAACAATAGGTTCTAATATGAGAAGTTAGTCATAACGTGCTTGAAACCCGAGGTTAGACTCAGTTTGCGGCAGAAATCTGCTCGGAACCAACCGGCCTAACCAGTAGCCGCAAACTGTCAGTCTAATGTGACAGGTCTGGGCATTAATATTTCATTAATGAAAATCTGAGATAAATATAATGTCTAAAACGTGTTCGGCGGATAGGGTTAAACCCACTAGACTGATGAGTTTAATAAATCTGTTCCGTGAATCGGTAGGCCCAATTACAAAGTTAGACAAATCTGTAAATCTGTTAAATCCGTATATCTGATCCGTTAGTCTAAAACTTGTCTGACCTGTGAACTAGTTGATCTGAATTCTGTATGTCTGAAATTGTTAATCTGAAATCTGTTAGTCTGGGGACACAAGGATAGGAGGGGAATTACTTGTGTCATCTGTTGTTTGGGACCCATATTAGTCAGTAACCCTTTCTGGTATCAAAACTTTGACCCAACAGTGGGTAGGATCCGGGCACGCTTACTGAACTAATTATAAGCGGTTCATTCTGATAATGGCGAGGGGTGTTGATGGTGTGTTCCAACCAGGTCATGTGCGTGCATGGATCCCGGTCTGCCTCTGAGGATGTAAGATGCCGTGACATCTGTAAATAGGTCTGTGTCATTCAAAGGTTGCCACTTTAGGGAATGATACACCCTTCGGTGGGGCTGGCACAGGGTATTTATGTATTAGGGAGCCGATCGCTTGGGGTAGGGTTTTAGGGTACACTTAGTTCTATCTGTTTCTGTTGGTACCGTCTGTTTCTGTTGGGTGACAACACCTGTCTGTTTCTGCGTGGTACCGTCTGTTCGGGTGGTAAAGGCCCAATTACTAGTGTACACCTTATGCTACATTCTGCTTCTGTCTGTTCCTGATCGGGTGGTAAAGGCCCATTACTAGCGTGGAAATTATTCTGTACCTGTTTCTGTTTCAGTTTAGACATTAGGGTGACACCTAATTCTGTTATACTAGTATTAGTGCAGAGAAGCGTAAAGCAATAGCTTATATCATTCTGTTCTTCTGTCATATCTGCTACATTTGTTACAGTTATCTCTCATCCAGTTTTATTTTCATGTCATGTTATTATTATCTGTTCATAACTGAAAATCACTGGACTTGCCAGACTTTTGTCTGGCCCTTGTTGTTTCGCCTCCTTTCTTCCGTTTCTCCCCCCAGGTTTTGTAGAAGGGAATACTCTAGCTTGATCCAGATTTCTTCCGCTTGCAGTGCTTAAAGTATGGCTTGTCTTCTTCTGTGGGGATTATGATTTTAAACTATGCATTCTGAAGGCTTTTGTACAAGACTGATATTTTGTACTTGAATTCTGATATTGTGATTTGAAAGGATGTAACCAAGCTTCTGTTGAAATAAAGTTATAAATTTTTCAAGTACTGTTTTATCTGTCTTGTAAGTTTCTGTTCTGTTTACTAAAATGCTCCACCAAAGTTAAGGCATTCCCTTGTGAGTGACCTTAACGGAGGTGGGGTGTTACACTTGGTATCAGAGCTGAAGGTTACCAGATTGGGTAAAGTTTTTGAAAACTATTTTCAAAAAGGTTTTGAAAGGAAGTATTTTTAAAAATAAAGCTTATTTTGAAAAACATGATCCCCAAGAGCCATATATCTTTCCTTTAGTCCTTTTTTTGTATTGAATCTTTTTTTTTCGTTTCAGCATGTCTGAAGCATCTGAGATACCAGAGGGTGTTCACATACCCGGTTGGTTTCGTCAATATCTTGAGGCTAGGACCGCCGCCGCAGGTCCAGCAAATGATCCTCCTCCTCCACCCCCTCCTCGTGCAATTACTTTTTCAAAGATCTGTAGAGATTTTGGGGCCATGGGTGGGAAGGATTTCAAAGGAACTGAATCATTCGTAGAAGCGAGGAACTGGCTCAAAGAAACTGAGGATCTATTCGTTATCTTCGAGGTGGATGATAGGCAGAAGGTACAGTTGGCGGTATGGCTGCTCAAAGACGAAGCTTCCTACTGGTGGGAAGTCACTAACGCTGAGAGGCCGGTTGAGACATGGATGGATTTCAGAACAAGGTTTGAGACAAAATTCCTCTCGCAAGCTGAACGAAGTTTACAACTGGAAAAGTTCTTATCTCTTAAGCAAGGAAGTATGACGGTCAAGGAATACGTCAACCAGTTCAACCAACTAGCTAGGTTCGGATTGGATTTAGTCAACACTCAGCATAAAAAGGCTCTCCGCTTTGTTAAAGGATTGAACGAGCCACTGCACAGCCTAGCCATGACTCATGTACCCATGGGAGCGACTTACGAGAGATTGGTGGACATGGCACTACTGCACGAGGAAGACAAAGGCCCGAAAGAGGCAAAGAAGGAAGAACCACAGAATAAGAAAGTAGGGCCCAAAAAGGAAACGCAAAGGAAGGATGAGAAGTCTGAAGATAAGAAGGGGAAAAAGTGCTTTACTTGTGGAAGCTCGACTCATCTGAACAAGGATTGCAGAAAAAGGAAGGGCGCTTGCTTCAACTGTGGGGAGATGGGACACTTCACTAGGGACTGCCCGAAGAGACGAGGACAAGGAGGGCAGGCGAACACTCTTGAGGCTAGTGGCTAGGATAGAAGTAGGAAAATTCCTATAGTAGGTTCAATTTCTTTATCTGATTATGGAGTTAAGACTCTTTTTGATTCTGGTATTTTGATTTTGTAATTGATACTCTGCACTTTAATACTAGTATTATTTCTGATTCCGTTGTAGACTCAAACCTATAAGGGTTATGACTCATTTGTTTATGATAGATTGGGGTTTGAGGGATATCTGTGTTAGACGTCAAGTATGATGCATACATTCTGAGTTTTTGTGGGATATGATTTTATCATGCTTAGCTTCCTAAGAATCATTAGGGAACCTGATCTGTACCAGTAGTCTATAAATATTTGAATAATTCTGCTTTCCAGTTTTGACATTGTCTAAAGGAGGTAATCCTCTGGGTGTCAATCTGATGTTGATTTTGGTCTTCGGGGTTGATACTTAGGGGAATTATTTTCTCAACCAATGTCTAATGGGAACCAAGTCTTTGTCTTATCTGTACTCGCTTCCATCATTCGACTGTATCCTATCGATCGAATCTTCGAACTTTAGGTAGAAACTAATGGGTGTAAACATGTGTTTGAGACATGTTATGTTTGATGGTTGCAAGTGGATGCAAGTGGTTGCTCGTGGATGCATATACACACACTAGGCACTAGATCGGCTCAAAAACACTCTCATACTGCATATGGATGTGTGTGCATTTTTCAATTTTTGTGGATGCAGAATGATTGACTCCTCACATGGATGTTGCATTTGGATGAATGGTTATGCACTCATATAGAAATGATGTGTATCAAATAGGATTTCTTGCATACATATTTGGACTCATGACACTAACATGATTCGCATTAAGGAGGTCAACTGGATCAGTAGACCACCTGATTTTGCATTAGATAAGAAACATATACACACACTTTGCATATGTTCATATGGCATTAGAAACCTTTTAAGGATAATGGATGCCTGTGATTGAATGGTTGAGTAGATGGATGTTGGATGTTAGGATACATTCTTCTTAACTTGAAGATTTCGGGGACGAAATCCTTTAAGGAGGGGAGAATGTAGCACCCCGTATTTTCTGAGAATATTAAAAAAAATGGTTAATTATGAAGAAGTTATTAAGCCTTGAAGTTTGTATGCATATGAGAGAAATATATAAAGATATATATAAAAATTAAATAAATAAACATGCAAAAAAGGTTCAAAATAGCGAATTGGGAGGGGGAATAACGGAACCGGCCCATTTTTGAGGTCGGCCCAAGCTCCGATGGGTCGACTAGGGGTTAATCCAGGGTGTTTGGCTGTCATCCCGTGGGCCGATTCGCTCAAATGCAGATTTTGCATTTGAATGGTTCTCATGATTCAGGGTTAATCTAATGGTCCTAAATAACTTCCTACACCTATATATACATCCCTAACCTAAACCTAAATCTCATATACAATTCTCTAGCCTCTATTGCTCTCTTCCTCTCTAAAAATAAATAAATCAATGGTGTCTCTACTCTGCTGAAACCTAAGCTAGAACTTGTGCTTCTTCTTCCTCCAATTCTGATTAGGATTAAAAGAGAACAACTACAACACCTTTTTCTTTTAGAATCCAACCAAGGCAAGTGCAGTTATTTTCCGATATAAACTTTAATTATAATTGTGACATGATTGTAAATCTGAATTTGAGATTGCGTATGTTCTGTTCTGATCTATTTTATTCTATATCTCTTTCTTCTTTCTGTTCTATAGCCAGGCTACCCCGAGCCTGCGCCAAATCTCATAAGAGATTAACGCACGAACGTTAAACTTTAGGACAAATAATGAATGATGGCATAATTGGACATGGCTAATCTATGACTAAAAGGGCATAGCTTGTAAACTAGATTTAGATCTGTGCATATTCTGTGAATTGGAAGAAGAGGAACCATTGTATATTAACATGTGACTTGAGACATTGGACATAACGCATATTTTTGAATTAAAGATCTGTTATAATTTAAAGTTCTAGATTGTTGGGCATATTGTTTATATAGAGATTCATGATTTGGGATAAAAAGGGAATATGACTTAGGTGTGAAGATTTATGTTAAGATTTGATAACTATTAAATGTGAATAACACCTAAGTGGGAGATTTTTGAATATATGACATGCATTGAAATCGATGGCTATATTTGGTATAATTTATATGTGAATCTTTTGTACTAGGCAAGTTTAACTAAATTTGAGACGTGTGTTATATGGTAAATTATGACCATAATCTGTGCCATGTAAATTCAATGCAAACGTGGGGTATATGATCATAATGTGAATCATGACAACTATTTAGGCATGCAAACTTAGGCCAAATTTATAATTAGGCAAGATATGTTTAAGAAACTTTAAGGAATGATTAAATCTGTTATATGGCCTAATCTGCTAGTTCTGTTATATTGCCAAATTTGCTAGTTCTGTTATATTGCCTAATCTGCTAGTTCTGCTATAATCTGCTATATCTGTTCATATACCAAATCTGTCATCTGCTAAGTCTGCTGAAGATGCCTAAACTGTTATATGCTAAATCTGCTAAACTGCTTAATCTGCTGAATCAGTTAAGTCGCCTAATCTTCTAAATCTGTTATTTGTCATATCTGTTGAGTTGATATATTTAGTTTGTTATTGACATAATCTGTATTGGCTATAATTATGAAAATCTAAATCTGTTATCTGCCATATCTGTTGAGTTGATATATTTAGTCTGTTATTGACATAATCTGAATTGGCTATAACTATGAAAATTGACATGTATATTAGGCGTGGGCATAAATGGTAAATTAATAATTAATTGGCCGCAAAGATAAACATGGCTGACTCGAGGTTAGAATGAGTTTGCGGCGTAATCCTACCCGGAATCGCCCGGCACATCCAGTGGCCGCAAACAATAGGTTCTAATGTGAGAAGTTAGTCATAACGTGCTTGAAACCCGAGGTTAGACTCAGTTTGCGGCAGAAATCTGCTCGGAACCAACCGGCCTAACCAGTAGCCGCAAACTGTCAGTCTAATGTGAGAGGTCTGGGCATTAATATTTAATTAATGAAAACCTGAGATAAATATAATGTCTAAAACGTGTTGGGCGGATAGGGTTAAACCCACTAGACTGATGAGTTTAATAAATCTGTTCCGTGAATCGGTAGGCCCAATTACAAAGTTAGACAAATCTGTAAATCTGTTAAATCCGTATATCTGATCCGTTAGTCTAAAACTTGTCTGACCTGTGAACTAGTTGATCTGTATTCTGTATGTCTGAACTTGTAAATCTGAAATCTGTTAGTCTGGGGACACAAGGATAAGAGGGGAATTACTTGTGTCATCTGTTGTTTGGGACCCATATTAGTCAGTAACCCTTTCTGGTATCAAAACTTTGACCCAACAGTAGGTAGGGTCCGGGCACGCTTACTGAACTAATTATAAGCGGTTCATTCTGATAATGGCGAGGGGTGTTGATGGTGCGTTCCAACCGGGTCATGTGCGTGCATGGATCCCGGTCTGCCTCTGAGGATGTAAGATGCCGTGACATCTGTAAATAGGTCTGTGTCATTCAAAGGTTGCCACTTTAGGGAATGATACACCCTTCGGTGGGGCTGGCACAGGGTATTTATGTATTAGGGAGCCGATCGCTTGGGGTAGGGTTTTAGGGTACACTTAGTTCTGTCTGTTTCTGTTGGTACCGTCTTTTTCTGTTGGGTGGCAACACCTGTCTGTTTCTGCGTGGTACCGTCTGTTCGGGTGGTAAAGGCCCAATTACTAGTGTACACCTTATGCTACATTCTGCTTCTGTCTGTTCCTGATCGGGTGGTAAAGGCCCATTACTAGCGTGGAAATTATTCTGTACCTGTTTCTGTTTCAGTTTAGACATTAGTGTGACACCTAATTCTGTTATACTAGTATTAGTGCAGAGAAGTGTAAAGCAATAGCTTATATCATTCTGTTCTTCTGTCATATCTGCTACATCTGTTACAGTTATCTCTCATCCAGTTTTATTTTCATGTCATGTTATTATTATCTGTTCATAACTGAAAATCACTAGACTTGCCAGACTTTTGTCTGACCCTTGTTGTTTCGCCTCCTTTCTTCTGTTTCTCCCCCCCAGGTTTTGTAGAAGGGAATACTCTAGCTTGATCCAGATTTCTTCCGCTTGCAGTGCTTAAAGTATGGCTTGTCTTCTTCTGTGGGGATTATGATTTTAAACTATGCATTCTGAAGGCTTTTGTACAAGACTGATATTTTGTACTTGAATTCTGATATTGTGATTTGAAAGGATGTAACCAAGCTTCTATTGAAATAAAGTTATAAATTTTTCAAGTACTGTTTTATCTGTCTTGTAAGTTTCTGTTCTGTTTACTAAAATGCTCCACCAAAGTTAAGGCATTCCCTTGTGAGTGACCTTAACGGAGGTGAGGTGTTACATGAGACCTACGCTTTTGGGATGGATTGGATAGGCCCCGTGAGATGACTCACAATTGCTTGAGCTAGTAGAAAAGCACATTGGAGGGGAGTCTTTGAGCCATCTTGGTAGGTATACCCTAGATGACAAGGGTTAGTTACATAGGGACGAGAGACTTTGTGTACCACAAGACGAGAACTTGAGGAAGCCCATCATTTTAAGATGACCACACATCCCGGTGGTTACAAGATGTACAAAGACATGAAGCGATTTATCTTTTGGGCTGGAATGAAGAAGGAAGTGTCTGAGTTCGTTTCTAAATGCTTGGTATGTCAGCAAGTCGAGGCTGAGCAGAAAAAGACCAGTGGACTACTTCATCCTCTAGAGGTTCCGCAATGGAAATGGGAGAGTATCTCGATGGACTTTATAGATGGGTTGCCTAGGTCTAGAAGAGGCAATACCAGTATTTGTGTGATAGTGGACAGATTTACGAAAAGTGCTCACTTCATTCCTATCAAGAGAAAGAGAACTGCATCATCTTTACACCTATTTAAGTTAGGGAGATAGTTCGTTTGCATGGGGTACCTTCTAGCATATTAAGCGATCACGATCCTATCTTTATTAGTGACTTTTGGAAAAGTTTGCAAGAAGCCATAGGGACTCAATTATGCTTGAACATGGCGTATCATCCTCAGACGGACGGCCAAACCGAGAGGGTGAATCAGATTCTAGAAGACCTTTTGAGGCTTTGTATCTTGGACTTTGGCGGGACATGGGAGGACCACCTTCAACTAGTAGAGTTTGCGTATAATAACAACTATTAGTCTTGCATTGGCATGGCACCTTTTGAAGCTTTGTATGGACGACCATGTAGATCACCAACTTGTTGGTGGGAATCCACAGAAAAGCTAGTACTTGGGCCAGATATGATTAGAGAGACTTCGGAGAAAGTGGATCTAATTCGAAGACGTATGAAAACCGCGCAAGATAGGCAAAAGTCGTATGCTGATAGGAGAAGGACCAACCTTGAGTTCAATGTTGGAGACATGGTCTTTGTCAAAGTATCACCATTAAGGAATGTTGTTCGCTTTGGGTCGGTAGGGAAGCTAGCACCAAGATTCGTAGGATCGTTTCCTAATACAGAGAGAGTTGGACAGATGGCCTAAAGAGTAGAGTTGCCCGAGAAGATTAGTGGTGTACATAACGTGTTTCACGTATCACATTTGAGGAAGTGCTTACATGACACCGTGGAAGTGATGGAGCCGAGCATACTTGAGGAAGTTGAAGTGGAAAGAGATGTCACGATTAGACGAGCCCCTACGTGCGTCCTTGGATCGGGGGTCAAGAGGTTACACAACATAGAAGTCAAGCTAGTCAAAGTACAATGAGGAAGTGATGAAATAGACGCTACTTGGGAGATGGAAGCTAAGATGCGTACGTTGTATACTTTTCTCTTTCAGGGTATGTTCTTAATTTCTCCTTTTTGTACCGCTTTGTTTATACTTGTTCTATCGTTTAGGACGTCCTCTTGATTATATCATCGACCTTTAGCTAGGAATATCCTATGATTGTAAACATGTGTTTGAGACATGTTATGTTTGGTTGATGCAAGTGGATGCAAGTGGTTGCTAGTGGTTGCTCATGGATGCATTTACACACACACCTTAGGCACTAGATCGACTCAAGTCACATTCATATTGCATATGCATATATATATATATATATATATTTGGTTATGGATGATATTGAAATTGGACGTGTTATCATATGAATGTGGCATATGGATGAATGATTGTGCACTCATGTAGAGGTTATGAAGTACATTAGGAATAATTGCATACATAATTGGACTCATGGCACTAACATAATTCACATTAAGGAGGTCAACTAAATCGGTAGACCGCCTGATTTTGCATTAGATAAGGAACATATACACGCACACTTTTGCGTATGTTCATTGTTGACCCGCTTTTTAGTCAAAACAGTCACACATGGAATCTCTCCTCAACAGTACGCTCAAGTGTTGGGAATACCGTCAGAAGACAGCAAGCGATTTGGTCAAAGTCGCATCGCAAACAAAGAATGGCCCGGAACTCCTATCAGACGACCTTTTCTGGGCCCGAAAACAGCGATTATGGAGCTGTGCTCGGTAACTCTTGTAGCTCTCTGAATTAGCTTCAGTTTGAGCTTTGGTTCAGCTCAATCGGACTTACGGTTTGAAAGTTATGCCCGTTTCCGTGAACGCATACAGACCCGGAAACTTGGAATTTGGAAATTGGCTTGACCTCCCGGATCGGATCGGACCCGCTCCGACTCCACACTTCGAAGATGCCCAGACTTGGATTCCAGCTCACCTCGGTTCGGATCGGATCATCCGAACCCGACCCGCCTTACACACTGCACTGGAGTGCTTCCACTCTTCGGATCGAAGACACCAACTCGGTTCGGATCGGAAGTCCGAACCGACCCGCCTTGCATTAGATGTATAGCGACACGTCTCGCCTTTGGTTGGAATGCTCCGGATCGGTTCGGAAGGAAGAGGACCCGAACCGAACCGCTTCGACCTGCTGCTACACCTCAACTTTGACCTGTTCTCAAGGAGTAACTACTTCCTATTAATCCGGATCGAGCTCCACCTGTCCTAGCACGATCTGAAGACCATTTCTCCACTGCTTCCGAGATCACTTCAGGGCCTGCCACGTGCCCCTCCGATCCGATCCGATTCAGGACTCCCAGAGGCTCCTGTACGCCTATAAATACACCACAACATGGCTATTTCAAAGGACTTTTGGAACTCTAACTCTCCATGGCTTCAACTATGGTTCTTCGCAAGGCTATTGCATAACCTAGAAGTTGAATTCCACATTACAACACGAGAATTTCGTGCATAATCTCCCCTTCAATCTCCTCTTCTTCATTGTAAACACGAGGATTTCGTGTATAAACTGCAAACAAACAACATTGTAACAACTTCTTAGGATTTAAGAAACTATAAAGTGAACGTAGGCTTGGATTGAACCGAACCACTATAAAAATCCCGTGTGTCTCCTCTTATTTTACTGCTTTTTATCTGTGATCTGTGATTGTGAGGATTTCACATAGAATTTGGGTGTTAGTACCAAAATTTGGTCTAACATTTTGGCGCGCCAGGAAGGGGAGGCACACGATACAACTTCTTCTACTAGCTTGAACGGAAGCAGATTATTTGGCTATTGGATCAATGGTCAAGCGAAAGAAAGACGGAACCTTCTCTCGTGCTGAGGATGTTGGCACTGAAGGCACAAGGAACGAGGCAAGCCAGGAGGCTTCCTCTCATGAAAATCCATCAGCATACTTAACCAGAGATGAAATGGATGGAGTTCGCGCTGAATTGAGAACTCAAATGGCAAGGCAAGATGATCTCCTCCGCAAACAACAGGAGATGATCGACCAATTCTTCGCTCGGATGGAAGGAAGGCCGAGCGGCAATGCACAACTCACTGGAAATGGTACTGAAATGGCTCCAGCAGGAATAACAAACCGGATCGGTTCGGATCGGATCCGAACCGAGGGCCAAAATCTGAATCCAACGCAGATGGAAATGGGGGACATTCCCCACCGGATCGGTTCGGACCCGATCCGAACAGCAACCCTGCATGACCCTGAGGGCAGCAGCCTCCCCTCTGGAAATCAAGGCTTCGCTCCTGTTCGACCTACATCCGCACCGGTTCGGGTCGGAAATACCATACAAATGCAGCATCAAGCTCCCCAATTCGGAACAGGCGAACCTGTTCGGATCGGCACCTACGATCCGAACCATGCACCTCTCCATAACCTCCCTCGTTCCTCCGAGCCGCAGCAAGGGGGCACCTCCGAACCGAACCGGATGACCTGCCGAGCTCCTTATACTCTTCCACACACTTCTGAACTCAACGCTGGGGGCACCAGCTCTGGACTTGTCAACCTGCAACAGCTCTTTGAAGGCGATCGGCTCGTCAATCTCATTGAACGCCTTTTGAGAGGCCACATTTATCAGAATGACATGGATGATGTCAATCACAATCCATTCACACATGAAATCAGGAATTCCCGCAATCCTCCAGATTTCAAACTTCCACAACTGGAGCCCTACAACGGTAGGACGGATCCTACCGTGCACCTGATGCGCTACAAACGTCATATGGAAGTTAAATCGGCGTCGGAAAACGTCATGGCAAAATGCTTTCCCCTCTTTTTGACTGATATTGCTGCTATGTGGTTTCGGCAGCTAGAATCTGAATCGATCAACAGCTGGAACATGTTGGTCGCTCGCTTCATTGAACAGTTTCGGTTCCACATCGCTCGACCCAAAAATGTCATGTCACTCACTACAATCAAGCAGAGACCCAAAGAAACTCTGCGATCATTTCTGGAAAGATTCAACATTGCAGCAACATCAGTTGATCGGCCTGAGCCATTTATGGTATTGATGGTGGCAGTATCCGGCGTTCTAGACAACTCGAAGTTCAAAAAATCCTTGTACCGAGACCCACCAAGGAATCTCAGTGAATTCTATCTTGAATCGGATAGGTTTTTGCGTGAAGAAGACGCAACGTCCGAAAAGAAAATTCTCGATGTTAACATGCTCAAAGACGGAGAACCGTCTGATTCTGGTAAAGGCAAAGGAAAAGCTGCCGTCAAGAATGACCGCAACGCTCAGCCCCGGAGAGGGCCCAGATATGAAAAGTACACTGAACTTAATTCGTCATTAACTGACATCTACGTGAACACAAACGGTGACGTCTCCTATCCAAAGCCTCCCAGGAGGGAGCCATCGCAAAGAGAACGCGATTCTGGGAAATATTGCATATTTCACGATATGGACGGTCATGACACAAATGACTATAGACACTTGCGAGATCTGACTGAGGAACGGGTTAGACGTGGAGAGCTACCCGAGTATGTAAAACAACCAACAGCACCTGTACCTGTGCTGCCACCGCCTGCTCCCCGGAGAGGGAATGACCCTGGAACGAGCTCCCATCGGCTCGTCATCAACTGATCTGGATTGGATCACTCTGCGTTTTCAGCATTTCTTAGGATTTAAGATATGTCTCTTTGCTTTCTTTAGGTTTTCCGATTGGCTAAATCGGAGTACACACGTTCGGGGTTAGGATTTAGCTCCAAATCGTGCTCTGCACTCGATGACAAACCAATCAGGATTTGCTTTGGTTTTGTACTTTGGATTGAATAAGGAAGGACTTCCCGAGCATGGATTATGTTTGGCAAATTTAAGTGTCTTGTCAGGTTGTGGCAGGATTCTCAATCTTAACTAAAGTATGGCTTATACTTATCTCGAAACCCTTGGTACGGATTGTGCCTAGGGACGGACTATCTTGTCAGGCTTTGGCAAGTATAGCTCCATCTCGGTATGAGTATGGATTGTACTCCACTACATTTCTAAGTATGGATTATACTCTGGAATGGCTTATTGTCTTGTCGGGATTTGGCAAAGGAACTCAATAAAACTCGAGTATGGCTTATGCTCGGTTTGAACTTCCTGGTGTGGCTTATACCTGGAAGGTTAGGTCCCTCGTCAGGTTTTGGCAGGATAATTCGATCGTCCCTTGAGTATGGTTTATGCTCAAACAAATGCCCAAGCATGGTTTATGCTCGAAAGTTAATCAGTTTTGTCAGGTTTTGACATACCCGTTTGTTTTCTCTTCTTCGCGGGTATGGTTTATACTTGCAACTGGCAGGCCCGGCGTGGCCTTGGATTTCTTGGATTATCCAGAACACATCTTCCTTCATTCAGCAAGATATGTTCTGAGGGGCAAAATGTTGACCCGCTTTTTAGTCAAAGCAGTCACACATGGAATCTCTCCTCAACAGTACGCTCAAGTGTTGGGAATACCGTCAGAAGACAGCAAGCGATTTGGTCAAAGTCGCATCGCAAACAAAGAATGGCCCGGAACTCCTATCAGACGACCTTTTCTAGGACCGAAAACAATGATTACGGAGCTGAGCTCGGTAACTCTTGTAGCTCTCTGAATTAGCTTCAGTTTGAGCTTTGGTTCAGCTCAATCGGACTTACGGTTTGAAAGTTATGCCCGTTTCCGTGAACGCATACAGAACCGGAAACTTGGAATTTGGAAATTGGCTTGACCTCCCGGATCGGATCGGACCCGCTCCGACTCCACACTTCGAAGATGCTCAGACTTGGATTCCAGCTCACCTCGGTTCGGATCGGATCATCCGAACCCGACCTGCCTTACACACTGCACTGGAGTGCTTCCACGCTTCGGATCGAAGACACCAACTCGGTTCGGATCGGAAGTCCGAACCGACCCGCCTTGCATCAGATGTATAGCGACACGTCTCGCCTTCGGTTGGAATGCTCCGGATCGGTTCGGAAGGAAGAGGACCCGAACCGCTTCGACCTGCTGCTACACCTCAACTTTGACCTGTTCTCAAGGAGTAACTACTTCCTATTAATCCGGATCGAGCTCCACCTGTCCTAGCACGATCTGAAGACCATTTCTCCACTGCTTCCGAGATCACCTCAGGGCCTGCCACGTGCCCCTCCAATCCGATCCGATTCAGGACTCCCAGAGGCTCCTCTACGCCTATAAATACACCACAACATGGCTATTTCAAAGAACTTTTGGAACTCTAACTCTCCATGGCTTCAACTATGGTTCTTCGCAAGGCTATTGCATAACCTAGAAGTTGAATTCCACATTACAACACGAGGATTTCGTGCATAATCTCCCCTTCAATCTCATCTTCTTCATTGTAAACACGGGGATTTCGTGTATAAACTGCAAACAAACAACATTGTAACAGCTTCTTAGGATTTAAGAAACTATAAAGTGGACGTAGGCTTGGATTGAGCCGAACCATTATAAAAATCCCGTGTGTCTCCTCTTATTTTACTGCTTTTTATCTGTGATCTGTGATTGTGAGGATTTCACATAGAATTTGGGTGTTAATACTAAAATTTGGTCAAACATTCATATAGCATTAGAAATCTTTTTTTAAGGACAATGGATGCTTGAGTAGATGGATGTTGGATGGTAGGATGCATTCTTCTTAACTTAGAGATTTCGGGGACGAAATCCTTTAAGGAGGGGAGAATGTAATACCCCATGTTTTTCTATGAATATTAATAGACGAACTAAAAGAATACTTAATTTTAAAAGTGATAATTAAGTAAAACAGACTATACCATTGAATTTGTCTCAAAATTCTGATCAAGATGGACCCGAAGTTTGCATAAACGGATAATGTATGATAAAGTTATGGACCTTGGAAGTTTGTATACATATAAGGGAAATATATGTATATATATAAATTAATAAAATAAAAATCAACCTAAAACTAAAGAAAAAAATTCAAAACAGCGGAAGCGGGAAGACAAAACGCCAAACCGACCTATTTTATGGGTCGACCTGAGGCCTGCTGGGTCGACCCCAGGGTCAACTCAGGGTGTTTGAATCGACCCCGTCAGTCTAGAATGGTCTATGATGAAATTTTGTGTTTTAGGGCTTATGTGTCGCACTGTGGTTGGCTGGGTGACATGTCCCTTTGGATTAGATGGCTTTGATGACTCCTATGCTAATCTAAAGGCCATGGTTTGCCTAACACACCTACAAATACATATCTAAACCTAAACCCTAATTCTATTATTCACTCTCATGGCGCCTCTATGCTGCCAAACTCTCATCTAAACCTAGCCGCCACAAAAACCTAAACCAAATCAAAAAGTTCTTTATCAAACTAGAGGATTAATCAATATCAAGTTAGAGTTCTTCAACAACAACAAGCGATTCAATTATCTTTTCTAATCCAAACGGTGTAAACTCAGTTATTTTTAGACTTAAACACCTAAATCTAGTCTTTACATGTAATAAGATGAAATTGAGACTATGCCTGATTCTAAGTTGTTCTTTTGCTTCTATTCTTATTCTCATGATGCTATTATCATCAGTTTATCTTATCGTACATCAGTTTTTCATGTTCATGATGATGTTCTTATCAAGTCTTAGCCTTCATGCCTATGATGATATTTTCATGCCTAGTTTCTCTTTGTTCTTATTTTATGCAACTTCTATCTCCCCCTATTTATTTTCTTTTATTGAACCTGGGTTAACTTCGAACCTCGGCTAAAATCGCGAAATACGAATGTTTGGAGTACGGGGAATATTGGGTATCACCTATTTGGGTGAATTTATGGGTATAACATGTTTGGTGGAATTATTGGGCATAATTTGTTATGGATATAGGGTAGTATTATTATTATTATTGCAAGTTTGGGTAAATTGGCATGTAAATCAATATTTGGGCATATGTAAATTGGAATGTAAACCAATATTTAGGCATATGTAAATTGGCATATAAATCAATAATTGGGCATATGATAATTGGCATGTAAAAATTGGAATTTGGACATAATTGGCAAGTATATAATTTAATTAAATCTAATGGCCGCCTAAGACACGAGGTTAGATTTGAGTTGTGGTGTAAGGCTGCTCGGAACTGCCCAGCACATCCAACAACCGCAACGACAACAATCTAATAGAGAGGTCAAAGGCGAAGATTAGATGGGTAATAATGCCTAACACGAGGTTAGAATGAATTTGTGGTGTAAGACAGCCTGGAACTGCCCGGCACATCCAGCAACGGCAAACAACAAGTCTAATATGAGAGGTTAGCGCATTGAATGCTTGAACCCGAGGTTGGAATGGGTTTGCGGTGTAAGACTGCCCAGAACCGCCCGACACAATCCAGCTACCGCAAATAAGTCCAATGTGAGAGGTTGATGCATTAATAAATAATTAATGCTAAACAAACATGTTAATTATGGTAGGGTTAGGTCAACATGCAACACTTAACCCATATGACATGACAAGTGGGAGGGTTAAGTAATTTGACTCGATTAATGACACTTAACCAATATAACATGATGAATGGGTGGGTTAAGTAAACTTGAATTGATTGATTGATGACACTTACCAATATGGGGTGTACATGAATAGACCCTAGGAAAACCCTAGTAGCGGGACCCTTTTCAGTAGTAACCCACATTAGGTATCAACGAGACCCTTAGCTAGGCAGGCCGAGGCATGATTACTAGGCTGATTATAAGCGGTCAAAATAGCGGCAGGTGGTATGGCAGTGTAGGTTCCGACGGATTATGGGCGTGCACGTAATTCTGGCGTGGGAAAATTTAGACATTGAGTACCAAGTAGGTATAAAGCTGTGCACTCTTCGGGTTGCCACCCTGGGAAATGGTACACCCTATGGTGGGACTAGCACAAGTATCTACAAGTAGGGGCCGGGTTGATACAAACACATGCAGAATGTTATGAGTAGGAGCCGATCAATTAAGATAGGTACAGTGGGGACAGGTAAACTGTCAGTATGAGATGGGACCCTTATCATGAGATATGTACTATAAAACTATCATGTGGGAAATGGGGATCACTTATCTTGTTTTGTAACAAATGGCATTAGTTGAACACTAGTTAGGCGGTGTAGAGAAATTAGGAATCAGTACGATACCTTATCATGTTCTAGTCTTATCTCATGCTTATCTTGTTATCTTGCGATGCTTATTATCATGGTTATGTCTTGTATTCAGCTTATTCATGTCATGATACCTTTACCTGTTTACATGATGAGAGTCACTGGACTTACCAGGCTTTATGTCTGACTCTGTTTTTGTTTCACCTTCTTTCTTTCGTCCCCCCCCCCCAGGTCCATAGGGAGGGCATACCACCGCTTAGTCTAGATTCTTTTCAAGCTCGAAGATTGTGATGTATTGCTTTGGACTCTTTGCTTTACTGCTATGGATGGCTACTGATTAATTGGGGAATTGTGCTATGTTATTTTGTATTATGCTTCTTTTGAGAAACAAGCAAGATATTGGATGTAATGGGTTTTGATGTTTTGGTGTTGATGTTTGAAAAAACTCATATGAAAATTTATCCTATTATGCTACCATGGAATAAAAGTTCTAATTGTTTTCCGCTGCATAAATTTGTCTATTTTGTAATTTTATCTGTTCTATACTCTTATGACCCCCACTAAAGTTAATGCATTCCATTTTTGAGTGACCTTAATGGAGGTGGGGTGTAACATGTGTTGTGTGATAATTAATTTAACTAATAAAAAATTGGATTGATAAAACAAATAAAAAAGGGTAAATAACGCCAAATCAAATATAAGGAAGAACTGAATTGAGATTTTAGTTCAAACTGGATTTATATATATATAGATAGAGAAGCATATATATATATGATTGAACAGGTTAATGGCTTCATGTTGAGTAAAGAAATAAATTGCGTGCCTAACAAATAGGTGCACCTTAATGAGTTGGATGCGCAATTTTATTATTATATAAACTACTGTGAATGAATTTGGATGCGTTACGATGGTTGTTCTGTGTGAGATTATAAACCACGCCATAGGATAGCAACAAATAAATTATGAACTACACTGCATGGAATACTACATAAAGACAACATAAATATCATATTCCATATAAGCATTTGGCGCTTATATGAAGAGGTTTGGATTACCATACGAGCGAGATGCTTGTATGGCGATGACTGTATTACAGGTTGAACTGAAGACTGATTGTGGACTTAATCAAGAAAACATATAAAGGTGCTCGGAGCAGAATTTAATAAAAACCCTACACAGGTCTGGAGAGGACAATAATTCACATCTCTCTTGTTTTTAATTAAGGAACATGGATTATTTTATTTTTCCAACACTGGGGCAAGGTCTGAGATTTTGACTTTTTACATGTTCTCCCTAGTACGGCCCAATAATTTTTTCACACCCTCTCCGTACAAAGGAGGTTATGGCGAAATTTTTCGAAAATTTAGGGTGTCAGCCAAAAGTTTGAGAGCTTAGAAAAAACTTAGAAACCGAAAAGTCGAAGAATGAAAGCCAGAATGAAAGTCGAGTTGGTGATTTAAACAACTTTTAGCTCTGTTCCTTTTCGAGGACGAAAAGATTTTATGTGAGGGAGACTGTAACAACTCGGAATTTCTGAACCAATTTAAAATTGTGAAAATTAGGCACACATCCCTAAAACGAAACTTAATTAGGCTCACATCCGGTCTAACTTTTCATGTAAATTAGGTCCCTATTTTTAAAAAAATATAAAAAAACGAAAATTCATTATTAAATAAAACACGTTCATGCCAAAAAAATCAGGTGGAAAAACAATCGATAAACATGTCAAAATCAAAAAATACACAAAACAGCAGAAAATGTAGTAAAATGCATGAAAACATGCACATATTTCAAATATTTACATACATGTATGCACATATTGCCATGTCCTTGGTATTTCGACGGATTACTGCATACAAGTATGTAGCTATTCTTAATAACTGCATACTTATATGCAACTATTCAGCAGGCATGCAGATTTTTTTTGCATGTGTATTTAAATGCAACTATTAGTAATAGTTGCATACATGTATGCAACTTTTTTTTGATTTGCGTGGATTGAGGGGGATATTTCTAGATTATAGAATATTTTTTTAATGCAAGAGCGCAATTTTTATGTGCAAAAACAGAAAAGGCGAAGTGGAAGGCGCTGGAAGTTGGAAAGGACAAAAAAAAATTGGGCAACAGCTCAAAAAGAGGGGGCGGAAACGAATGGAAACTTTGTCCCTTTTTTTATTTCATCTTTTTTGATTTTTTGAAAAAAAAAGCACTACAATGTAAAAAAATATTCTAAAATCTAGAAATATTAGCAGAAGTTCACGGAAATAAAAAAAAAAACTTGCATACATGTATGCAACTATTTGACATACTTGCACACATGTATGCAAGTATTGCATGTAATAATATGAAGTGAAAATTTTGCCTGAAGATTGTTGCATACTTGTATGCAAGAATCTGCTTACCTTGCATACATGTATGCAAGAAAACAAACACACATTCAACATTTGAAAATACTTGCACAGATGAATGCAAGTACTGCAAATATGTGCATGATTTGATGCAAATTACTGCATTTTTCGCTGTTTTATTGTATTTTTTGGTTTTGATGCATTTTTTGATTTTTTTTTACGAGCTGATTTTTTGGATGAGTACATGGTTGATTTAAATACGAAATTTTATGATTTTTTTATAGTGTACTTTCAAAAAATAGGGACTAAATTTACATGAAAAGTTGGACCCGATGTGAGCCTAATTTTGAAACTTAATAGGGACCTATGAAAAACGGACCCTTTAAAAATTTTATTTTAGCTATTTTAATGGATTTTGAATGTTTAAAATGATTTATTTTAAATAATAACGATTTAAAAATTATTAAAAATAGAAGTTATAACGTATAAATTTATTTTAATTATAAAACGAGCTTGAAATGGCGCGGTAGTTTGAAAATTCGATTTCTAATTTTAAACGAATATACAGAATTCAAAATAAATGAAATTTCTGTAAAACAAGAAATATTTGAATATGTTTAATTATATCTTTCTAACAAATGTGAAAAATTCAAATTTCATAATATAAATTGAAAGTTAAGTCCAGTTTCTAATTTAAAATAGTCGCTATGGAATTTATATATATTTTAATATTATATATCGCCCTTTAAAATAGTCATTTTGCAAACGACCTCCGTTTTCGACAACCACTTTTGTTGGATCTGTAATGTCAAATTATAGTTAGGTTTCAAATTTCATAGTTTTTGAAATTAATATGTGAGCGTAGTGAATTTAAATGTGCTTGGTAATTTCAATTTGAATTTAATCGACTGGAAAAAGTCCATTTTTCAAACAGTCTCCAAATTCGACGAAATTAGTTTTATTAGGACCATACCGTCAAAAGATAGCTAATATAAATTTTCTGTAATTTTCGGAGTCAGTATGTGACCCCGGTAAATTAAAGTGTACATTTAAATTCAATATATATTGATTTATACTTTAATTTTGATAAAAACTGATCAGAACAATAGAATTGGCTTACGAAACATATTCCATTGTGTCCAGAATGGGGTATTTAGTAAGGGGCCACATTCATTGGAGTTCGTTTGGAGTTCGGAGGTGAAATTCACTTTTTAGAAATAAATAGAATTAAATGTTAATAAAATATTATTATATATACCCTTATTTCTCACCCAAACCCTAAACCCAATTGGAGCCGTCGTTGTTCAAACTCAAAGGCATCCCTTGGCCGAGTGTTTCTCCCTCAAATTCTCTGAATTTAATTCAAATTTTTTCATGGTTTCAAAACAAATTTTGCAGAGATTCTCAAGGGATATCCATCCATACACATTTGGTTAATTCTCGTATAGTATCCAGTTCGATTTTATCCTCAAATGAGCCGCGGCTAATCTCGTTTTTAGCGCCGCATAGGTGTGCGAGTTCGCCAGGACACCGACGATAGGCTGCGCCCTCCACCGCGCAGCTCGTGGTGTCAAGGGATTGGGTTCCGGCGGTCCTTTGGCGATGCGATTTAAAGCCCAAGAGGCTGATTTTTTTTCGAAGATGCCAGCTCCAGATTTTTTTTTGAAAGAGGAGGAAAGGTAAATTAAGGGGAAGGGTTAATTAATTTAATTAATGAAATGTTTAATTATTAAATGTTTAAACTATCGTAACTCTTTCGAACGGACAAAGAATCGCGCGAAACTTGATCCGTTGCGATCGTGGAGTCGAGAGCTTCACAACAAAACAAACTGGGTCCAATCTGAAGCTTTTTTGAATTTAGGGCAAATACAAACCCAAACGGTACTAATATTCATAAATAAAGACTGATGGAGTGGAAATGAAAGTGAGAACCCGCTCACTAAAATATTTGTATAGTTATTTATTTTATAACTGAAAATATATGAATTGTCAGTGTTGATTTTTATTTGTTATGTTCTTATTTTTGGAGTTTAACACACGAACTCACACAAATCATTGAAATTAGAAGAGATGTATGGATATTAGCGACACTCGCATTCCATACTCCGTAGGTGGACATTTATAGCGTCATAAATGGCACTTGGTTGTTGAGTATTTATTTATATGGATGATTAGTGATTTGTGATTGTGATGATTAACATAATAAAAATAATGTTAATATTATTGTGGTAATTAAATTATAAATATCCATTTATAAATTAAACTATGAAAACGGTCATGTAATGAAATAATTATTGGATCGTTAAAAATATAATTTTTAACATATATATGGAATGAATAAAATTGGCATGTAATGAAATAATTATTGGATCATTAAAAATACAATTTTTAACATATATATAGAATAAATAAAATTGGCATGTAATGAAATAATTATTGGATGGTTAAAAATATAATTTTTAACATATATATATATATATATGCACTGTCTAAAATTGTCATATAATGGAATATTCAATTTTGATTTAAAATTGAAATGGAAGTTGGAATCATTTTTAAAACGAATTTAAAACATTTTATAAAATGCGTTTTAAATGGTAATCGACGACATATATTATATATATTTAATGGCTTGAATAGAACGCGCCGCGTAGTGACCGTTCACAAATTTCAACCATTAACTTCAAACTGATGTAATGAGAAATCCGACCATCGGATTCTCCTAAAACCAGAATCGTTGGGTTCGTATTGAAAAGATCTTTCAATGAATATAAGATATTTAAATTTGAACAGCTGGATTTTAAAATATGCCCAAATCAATTTCAAAAAAGGTCGCTATGAATGCAATTTGGTGGCCGATATTGGAAACCGACTGTAAGGGCCTTAATAAAATTATTAAAATTATGGAGAAATTGTGTAAAATCATAAGAAACAATTTGGAAAGATTTTGGGATGAAAAAAATCCAAATTCGAAAAGATAAAAGATATTTTTATCTGAATGAACAATTTATTAACTAGAATAATAATCCAATGTTTTTAAATAAATAAATTGGACTTGTAAATGGTTTTACAAATAACCAGAATTTTCCAGTGAATAAATTGGGAAGGATTTAAATGGAAATAATCTTCGGAATATTTCGATATTGGATTCCGTGATTATACGGATATTGTTGAGGAACTTGGAAGATGTAGATATCGTTATTCCCAATATGATATTCGTTAGTTTTAGAATTTGACGTTGAATAAAAGCCGATGTAATTTCTATTTGAGCCTTGTATTTAATATCAAATTGGATTTTGGGTTTGTCATGAATGGTGTCTTCAATAACACTGTTCTTAAACCAAGTTGAGAAAGGAATAAATCTTTTAATTAAGATTAATGGAATTTACCAAAGTAAAGCTTTCTAATTTAATATATTAAATTGGAATTGAATGGAATTCGATTCGGTAATAATCGAAATGAGCTTCTGTGAAGGAAGATTACTATATATGGAATTTAAAAGGCCTTATCGTTATTCCACTTATAGTATTAGTTTGATACGGAAATTTATATCGATTACATATTGTTATGATTTCCGTGAAGATTCCATTTTAATGGAAGATGATTTTGGGTTTATCGTGCACTTTGTTTTAAATGACAGTGATTCTTTAACCTAGCTAAAAGCAGGATTAATTTCCATAAAGTTGAACAATCATTAAGTAACGAATTTTAGAGATCAAAACTAAGAAGAGTTTTAAATTTTTTTAATTATATTTGAATGAATGAACGGTGATTAAATTACCAAAACATGAGATGTGGTATAAACCAAATTAACTTGTTTGCAGATATTAATGATTGTGATTGATTGATTGTTTGGATTGTGCTCGACCAGTTTATGAGCAAAATATTCTTTTACATTTAGCATTGGGTTGGTTAGAAATATTGGTATGCTAACATCTTGTGAAACACTTCACGATTTATCTATGTGATGTTTAGCGATGTTGTTGAGTTCATTTCAAATTTAATGAATGATTTTGAAATGATGTTTTCTTAAGTGAAAAGAAATGTATTCCCGATTTTGGATAGGAATGTTTTACAAAGATGTTTCAAAAAATAGAAAGGATCTCGAGGGCTAAACCCGATGTTTCTAGAATGATTTAGAAAAGTATTATGTGTTTCACATTGTAGTTCATCACATAACCAGTTAATTGCTATTGATGATATATTTGTTTGGTGGTGGAGAATTTATTCTCTTGCTTAAAACCCTTCTTTGAGACGTACGATCTCACAGGTTATGTGATTAATAGCGACTGATCATATGTGTGAATTGCTAATCTAAAGTACTATATTTTGGAACGTACTTGTGATTATTAAGTTGTGAAGTGATTTTCCCTACTTCGGGATATGAAATGATTTGGTATGTGGCTAAAGATTTGGGTAACCCGGACGACTAAAAGCATGAATGAGATGCGGTGTAGTCCCCGAGGACGTGGGATTGTGCATCGTCAATGTAGCATGCTCCATCGTGGGCGGTGCACACACACACACACATATAAATTTATATATCGAATCGGTGAGGTGCGTACCCTTTGCCTTATCTTAAGGGAGCCCGATATTTGGTTGCATACTTGTTTGTATGCACTGTTATGTTTTGGAATTCATATTTCCAAAGATTTTGGTTTGAGATCCCAAAGTGAAATCTACTTTGATATAAAAGCTAGATATTTATTTCAAATGATTTGAAATAAGAAATCGGGAAATAAAGTCCAAAGGAATAATTTCTGTAAAGTGAATTGGATTTCAGAAAATCTAAATTTGGGGATTAAGCCTAAATGGGTAGATTGGAAAATTGCATGTTGTATGATGCATTGTAGATCCATATATCTATTATCGGTTATTGGTTAGGCACTGGTATTCATGGGGGTAAACCCATTCCGTGACATGCGGCATGGTCCTGTGATTTACCATATTTTAAAGTAAAAATTTAATAACTGTTTTATTTCTCACACCAGTCCCAGGACTGACTCGGTGTTTATTGTTTCTACCTAAACTCTGGGTGCCATATTTTCCACACAGGAAGCTAGTAGTTTTGGTTTTGCAGATTTCTTTTTACTGGGATCCTTGTTTATAGCTGGAGCTATATGTGGAAAGCTTTGTATCCATGTATTTCATTTAGTTGTGTTAGTTGATGTATTTCCGCTGTGCTTTGTATTTATACATTTCTATTTCTGTTGCTATGTAATTTAATCTATGAAATTATTTTTCCGCTGTGTAATATTTATTCGTACTCGGATATTCCTGTACTCTAATGTAATTTGTTGTAATAGCAACGAAATGTTCTACTATTTGTGTTCTGACGCGTCGTGTTCTCAAAGCAATCCGATGTTTCTCTTCTCTTCGGAGATCAAAGGATTTCAGATCGTTAAAACCTATGTCAGCCATAAGAAGAACTCTTAAGGCTATGCACAATCTTATTTTAAATAAAATGCATAAGTTGTCCCACCGATTTCCTTTTGAATTGAAATAGGATGTTATTTCTTTCTCGCTATATGACATGAAATAATGTTTTTCAGCAATTGCAGTAGATCGGATGAATGCATGTTTCTCCAACGTATTGCTTTGTAAATCAATGACCACTCCATCATACTGTTTCTGTTCACATTCATCCTTCTGATAGTTAACATAACTCTACATTACACTGTATTTATAATCTTACAGTTGAAGAAAAGATGGTTGGTTTCCTCATGTTCCCCTTCACAATAAACATAAACTCATTTAAATTCATGTCTTTTTCTATCAGTTACTTCTTTGACTTGAGTGCATTACTAAAGACCTTTCATAGCTTTTAGTTTTTTTCCCACTACTATAGAGAAGCCGAACCCTAACGTGCCAGCTGAATGCAAGAATATTATCAAAATCAGAAGCTTCCCTATATAATTTGCTAATATTAAATGTGATTTTTTTTAGCTATCCATCTAGCTTTCTCAACCTCAACAATTTTATATTTTAATCCACGAAGGTTGGACAAAATTTTCCTTATAGGAGAACTGCTTGTGTATCATAGGATAACATGATTATCATGAATGTACTGATAATCCTTCCTCGTTTCACTGATACCAATTAGTCTTTTATGTTTATGGTCATTGTGTTAACTGGGGGTAAACGTTTGTTTCAGCCATGGGTCATGCTAGAATAGCACTCTGCCACCTAGGCAACTTCATATGTTACATGTGGCAACATGTTTGGACTCATATTCAATATGCTTCTCCTTGTCCCGCTGTTTTTTTGTCTTACCAACTATAACGACCCAGTAGAATTCGACGCTCGATTTTCGGAAATAATACATTATCATGTATACACTTGCCAAAACTCAAGTTCAATTACAACTTACACAATTCATTTTAACTCAAAAGTTAAATTAAATATTAAAATTCTCATCTAGAAATTTCATATCTGGAATCTCCTTTTTGTTAAATCTTTCTAACTTCAAAATCCAATTTGAATTCCATTCAAATCAACATTAGGGTATTTGGTTGATTATTAACATTACATTAATTTGAGAAAATTATTACTTTTACCCTCTTTACAAAATATAATAGGTAAAAATAATATAAAAATAATTTGATATTCAATTACAAATATGCACTCCCATATTACAAACTTATTTTAAAGTGACGACCCGACTATTCCGTACCGTTTAAGATGACCTTTAACCACCCATGTCCAATTCAAAATGCACAGGATAGCGGATAGTTAGGAGAAAGAAGTTAAATGGTGAGAAAAGAAAGAAATGCTAGAATTGAAAAAGAAGAAGAATATCCATACTATAGAATCAGAGTAGAATAGAATCTATAATGGAACAAATAAAATATAATACATCAAACTCTTTACACAAAGATAAAACTGTATATATATGATTACAACATCAGAGTACACAACTAGATCATATTATAAAATATGATGATACGACACACACAACGGAAATAAATTAATACCAAAAAATACGGGAATACAACTCGACTCTGGGTCCTCTCCTGAAGCTCCAACTAAAATTTTAACCTGGAAAATATACTAGGTCTGATCCGAGCACATTTTGAAGCAAAGAAAAATCAACTGAATCAGTCTGGAATGCTTTCAGTGATAAAACTCATTACAAAAAACTTGCTTAACTTTTAAAAAATCCTTTAAAAAATGGAACTCTCGTAAGACTTGACCCTACATAAACATGGCACGTGTTTTTATCTTATGATAACCAAAACACTTTTTATATAAAAATCCAGTGATATTACATTAATGTCTATCAGTCCAAAAATTAAATAGGAATATAGCCGGAAATCTTGCATCTCACATTCCAACATAGTTTGTATACATCTAAAAACGTAGGACTCATATTGGAGTTTGAATTTCCAACATGAATAGGTATGGACCACCTTCTGATCAGTGTCCTTTAGAGATTGAACACTGGGGTTTGACAACAACATCTTGCAACCCAGCACATGACTGGCCACTCATTCAACTTGAGTGTACCGAATATATCATCACCAAGGTTCAGATATTCTGTAGCACACAAAAATAGGGAAAACCAGTTTCTCTAGATCAGGGGATGATATACCCTAATGGGTATGACCCACATAATCATGTTGTCTGCCCAATTTTCATCATTTTCCTATTGATGAGGCTTGAGGTCACAATTAATTTTCCAGACATCACATCAAACTTTGAATGGCACATTGTCAGATCCGCCAATCACTAATTGATTTGCACAAATATACTCTGGGTGTTAAGCTATAAGAAGTTACCTTCTTCGCCACCGTACTTGGTATATTTGTAAAAATCAACGTATGTGGGCTTAGGAAATACTTTATTAGACATTTGCCCATACAAGTTTGTTCTGGGATTAACAAAACTGACGATACCTCAGAACAAAGTGGTTTACTGCTACAAGTTTAATTCTGGTGGTTAACCAGAGACATTAACGAGTACCCTCTCTCTCTAAAGATTTATGTCTTCAATTTATATTATAAACATCCCTGCAAGTTAGTTTCAAATGCAAAGTTGGTTCGAAGTGGTTTTGGGCCCAGTTCTTATTCTGATCTCTTCGAACTAACACGTCAAAAGTCCAAAATCAATATTTATTGATATCTAGTTTTTAACTATCAAATCAAAACAGTACAGTTAAGTATATCATCAGTTCAGGCCTATAAACCATTCATTAAAATTCTTTTTGATTCTTAAAAATCGAATACATATACTTATCTCAACTTGGGTAAATTCCTAAATCTCTCCTGTTTTCATTACTTTGAAAACAATAACCAATACTTATCTCTTCACAATAGGTGTATTCACCAAATCCCCTGTAATAACCCGAAAATGCGAGCCAGTTTGAAATTTTTATTTTGGCAATTTTAGCGAATTTTGAATATTTAAAATGAATTATTTTAAATAAAATCGACGAGAAATTTATTTTGAATAGAATTCGAACGTATATATTTATACGCGTCGTCGTTAGAATATAAATAATTATATATAATTATAAATAGAATTGAAAATGGCGCGGTAGTTCGATAATTCGATTTCAAACTTCAATTGAATGTACCGGGTGCAAAACAAACCGGATTTTAGTGAAACCAAAAACATTAGGATCTAATTGATAACATCTTTCTAACGGATGTAGGAAACTGAGATTTCACTTTTAAAATTGAAAGATATGTCCAGTTGAAAATTCTGAATAGTCGCTATGAAATTCAGGCCCTTAAAAATGGACATTTTGCAAACGACCTCGGATTTCGACGAAACCACTTTTGTTGGGTCCGTGATGTCGAATTATTGCTAGGTTTCAAATTTCATAATTTTCTGAATCAATATGTGAGCGTGGCAAAGGAAAACGTGTTTTGACCATTTCAGTTGATTTTAATCGACTGGAAATTGGCCATTTTTCTAACGGTCTCGGAATTCGACGAAACTAGTTTTGTTAGGACCGTATCGTCAATACGAAGCTAGAAAATATTTTTCTGCAATTTTTAGAGCTAGTATGTGCCCCAGGTAATTTGAAATGTACGGTAAAATTCAATATAGTGATTTAGATGTAAATTTAACGAAAACTGATTGTAACAGCCGAATCAGCTTGCGATACATATCCCATTGTGTTCGGAATGGGGGTAAAACGCTGTGGACGACAGGCGGTGGGCCTCGTTTCGAGGTCGTATGTAAAAGTCAACTTTTAATATTAATAAAATAATAAATTAAAATAAATAAAATAAAAAAAAGGGAAACCCCTCTCTCCCCTTTTATACGCTGGCCCCCCTCTCTAGCTTCAAAATCGAACTATCAGAAAAGAAAAAAAAAAAAAAAAAGAAACAGGAGACGAAGGCGACGGGGAGAGCCGCCGCCACCTCGCGCCCCCCAGCGGCGCCGCCGCCAGGCGCCTCCGCCGCGAGACCCCCCCCTTCCCTTCTTCTTCCCTCCTCTGCCACGAAACCCCTATCGCACGAAACCCGTATCGGCCCAAAACCCCATCCGACCCACCTCCAACCCCCCCCCCCCTCCGATCCTCCGCCATCACCCCTCTCGCCCGACCGCCCCCTCCAGCGAAGTCCGCCACTGCCCCCCCCCCCCCCTGTAAGTCGGTTTTTATTTGTTTATTTGTTTTATTTTTATTTTATATAAATAGAAATTAAAAACTGATTTTATATATAGAAATTAAAAACTGATTTTATATTTAGGATTTAAAAACTGATTTTATATTTAGGATTTAAAAACTGATTTTATATTTAGGATTTAAAAACTGATTTTAAAATAAAGAAAACTGATTTTAAAGAGAATTTAAAACTGATTTTATATTTAGGATTTTAAAACGGGAAAGTTAGGATTTTAAAATTAGAAAGTTAGGATTTTTAAATTTGAAAGTTCGGATTTTTAAAATAGAGAAGACGAGATTTTTAGTTAATAGAAGTATTAAAAATATGATTTTTATATTTTTAAAGTATTAAAAATATAGTCTTTACTATATAGAAATATTAAAAATATGATTTTTGTATTTTTAAAATATTAAAAATATGATTTTTATATTTTTAAAGTATTAAAAATATAATCTTTATAGGATAGAGAATATAAAAATATCATCTTTGTATGTGTAGCAAAATAAAAATCTGATTTTTATTTTCTATACGTCGAAATAAAATGGTAATTTTTATAATGATGAAATCTATATTTTTGAAAGGATGAAGTCTTTATTTTTATAAAGGCGAAAACTTTATTTTTATAAAGGCGAAAACTTTATTTTTATAAAGGCGAAAACTTTATAGTTGAAAAGGCGAGATCTTTATATATAGAATAACGATGTAAAAATAGAATTTTTATCTATATAATAACGGGGTGAAAATAGAAATTTTATCCATATACCGTCAAAGTAAAAATGTGATTTTTATATATTGAACTTCGAAGTAAAAATTCGATTTTTATATATTGAATAGCGTAGTAAAAATTCGATTTTTAAATATATGAAGTGATTATAAAAATATGATTTTTAAATTGAAAGTAAGCAAATAAAAATGTGATTTTTATTTTAAAGACATCGAAATATAAAAATGTGTGATTTTTATATATATAGTGACTACGGGCAACGAAGATGACGAAGAGGGGATAACGAAGAAGATTTCTATCAAATGAAGAGTCGTGGTATTGGATAGCTTTCGGTGAGAACTTCTCACTCTTAATTCTCTTTTTCTAGATATATATATATATACTAGGATGCAGACGGTGCTTATTAGAAGCACCCGACACCCGTCCACATACCATGGACTTGTTTGTTTGGATGTTTGGTGATTGATTGAGATATTGGTTTGAATGTGGTTTGTGGTGTGAAAAATCGAATCGATAAATTGGTTAGGATTAGACGTGCGCCGTTATAAGGCGAAGGAGTAAGACTAGGTTAGACTCTTACTCCAAATTTTGTGGTTTGCATAACGAAAGTGATTTGAATGATGTGTGAATGGCGTGGGCCTTCACTAGACCGGGGATAAGGCTAGGCCTTGTCCCGTTTCTAGTATCGTGCCGTTATGCCGCCGAAATTTTCTAAAATATGTTAGAAAAATAAAAATATCATTTTTATTGTGTAAATGAAATGAATAGAAATTCAAGTGTTGAAATAGAATATTTTATCGTTAAAAATATAATTTTTAACGTGAAAGTGAATAAATAAAATATTTATAAACAAATCGGCCGATTTGTTTATATACACTGATTTGACTGATATTGATTGGGTTGATAAATTTTACACATCGCCCAACTGCACAAATAAAATCTGTGTTTGATTGTTTGAAACCCCACACGGGTGTTGGGATGAAATTTGAAGTTCACTCATCCTGATTGATTGAATATGTCGATCGATTGATTGACAGGCTGTTGTAAGCGTCAGATATCTATATTTGATGCTTATACAGTGTAGTGCACTTTGGTTGATGATTGATTATTTTTCCATGCTATTATATACATGTGTTGTATGGAATCCATATAATTAACATTATATGGTGATTGATTGGGCCTCATTCCAATTGGGAAAATAAGGAATATTATAAAAGAAAATTCATGTGTTGAATATAAAAATAGTCATGTGTTGACGATGTACATGTGTTGAGTGAAATATTTTATATAATCAAAATTACATCTTTATCACATTTAAAATTAGAACTACTTCCCAGTGGAAGTCTAATTGAAAATCAAACGATAGATACCATAGTTTTATAAAATATTTCACATAATAAAAATAGTGATGTGTTGACAGTACTCATGTGTTGAGATTAGTCGTGTGTTGAAAGAAATATAGGTTCATGTGTTGAATTGAATAGAAGTTTTTGAAATATATAAAGCCGTGTGGATTAGAGATGCGCTATTTTGACGTGAACGATATTTATATCGATTTTATTCGTTTTACAACGAATATTGAAAAGTGATTTCAAAACTAAATATTTTGAAATGAAATTCAATTGAATTAGATTAAAATTCGAATTGAATAGGAAGTGAATTTGAATTTAAATAAAATAGGAATGAATTGAATTGAAAACGATTTCGAAATGAATTGAATTGAAAACGATTTCGAAATGAATTGAATTGAAAACGATTTCGAAATGAATTGAATTGAAAACGATTTCGAAATGAATGGAATTGAAAACGAATTCAAATTGAATTGAAAGTGAATTGAAATGAATTCAAATTGAATTGAAATTTGAATTGAATAGAAATGAATTTTAAAACGAATTTATAGAGAAGAATTCAATTTTGATTTGAATTGAAATGGAAGTTGAAATTGCTTTTGAAACGAATTCAAAACTATTTTTAAAATTCATTTTAAAAGGAAATCGACGAAATATATATTATATATATTATATATATAATATAATGGCCTGAATAGAACGCGCCGCGCCGCGGCAGTTCGTGAATTTCGACCATTTATTTCAAACGGACATTGCGGGAGATCCGACCGTCGGATTCTCCTAAAACCGGAACCGTTGGGTTCGTATCGAAAAGAGCTTTCCAATGAATATTAGAAATTTGAAATCTAACGGTTGGATTTGGAATTATGTCCAAATCAAATTCGAAAAAGGTCGCTATAAGTGCAGTTCGATGGCCGTTGTTGGAAATCGACTGTACGGGCCTTGATAAAATTATTAAAAATATCTATAATTTGTGTAAAATTATAATATGTGAATTGGAAAGATTTGGGCTGGAAAATTCCACATTTGAAAAGATAAAAATAGATTTTTATCGAAATGAACTAGTTTTGAACTAGAATTGAAATCAATTTATTTTTAAAAATAAATAAATTGAATATGAAAGTGATATTGAAAATAATCGATAATTTCCAATACGTGGGTTGGACTGGAGCTGAATCGAAATTATCTTCGGGATATTTCGATGTTGGATTTCGTGACTATACAAATATTGTTATGGGGATTTGAAAGATATTTTATATCGTTATTTCCAATACGATATTTGTTGGTTTCAGAATTTGATATTGAATATAAGCCGATATATTCTATTCAGAGCCTTGTATTTAATATCAAATGTGATTTGGTTTGTCGTGAATCGTGTTTTGATGACATTGGTTCTTTAACCCAGTTAAAGGCAGGATATTGATTTTTGAAAAGATTAAAACTAAGTGGAGTTTTAATGAATCTTTAATTAGATTAAAATGTGAATTGATAATTTAAATTATCAAATCTGAAAGGTGATCGAGAATGGAGTACCACCAGTTTTGCTCCAAAGCGATAGTTGAATCTTTAATTAGATTTGAACGTGAAATGGTAATTAAATTTACCGATAACACCGTGGTGTTAGATGTGGAGTATTACCAGTTTTCTCCATGGGATATATAGGTTGGGATTGGGAAATAAAATAAATAATTACTTCGGTGTGGTTCGTTAATCCCGACTAGTTTGAAATGATATCCAAAGGAAGATTATAGGATAAATTTAGAAGGATTTATCTTGGATAAAATTAATGGGAACATTTCCCTAAGAATGTGTTTTTGTGAATAAAAGAATATTCTGAATTGGAATGAGGCGTTCGTTGTGTTTGTGTAACATTTGTTAATTATATACGTGGGTTATCCAGAAAGGCCGGGTTATACCCATTCTGAATAACCGATTCGACGAGATGTCGAAGATGAAGACGGTGGTTGAAGACCGGAAGTCTTCACATCGTTTGGGTGATTACTGATGATCTTGATTGGGCTGTACACCCAAGATGAGGGAAACAGTCGGTGATCGTCCAGACGTACTTGGAGATCGATGGATATGCGAGGAAAGTGCCTCCGGTTTCGTTCAGACCCAGAACGGACTTGTAAATGGACTGTGTGTCTGACATTGGATTTTAGTCCGTGTGATTGATCTCTATTAAATATATATCTGTTTGGCGGCGGAGAATTTATTCTCTTGCTTAACGCCCTTCTCTGAGACGTACGAGCTCAGGGGTTATATATTGATGGATATCAAACGCATGGAGTGAGTTGCCTGTGTGGCATGCGTAAGTGGCAATTGATCAAGGCTTCTGTTGAAAAGCAAAGTCTTGTGGTTGATGATCAAAGCACGGCCTGTGTGGCGTAGCTTTGTGTATAGCGTGAATTCGTGAGCCTCACACCTCGGTATGAGTCAAAAACGGGAGACGGACCGCTGGGAGAGCACGACGTTTCTTTCTAGCTAGGGTGGTGTCAGTGACCTACCAGCCCTGACATTTATATACTTTTCACCTGTGTGGTTGTTGGATACGAGGCGCCTCGGATATAGGTCTGTAAGGACCGGGAAACGTGTGTTCAGGAATAACTAATCCTCAAAAGTAAGAGAGGACCGGCCCAGCCGATTCCAAGGATCAAAGTGGGGTCCTGGGACATTTGCTAGAGTGTCTCAAACGCGGAGAGGAGCTTGCCCCTTGCCTCGGCTCATGACGGAAATCCAATTTCCAATACGTGATATTGCGGTTTTAATTGTAGAACTAGTATGGCGACATGATAGATGGTACCCATGCCGCCTATGATTGATACTTATGATTGAAATTGTTTTGGCACTATACACTTATTATAGTATCAAATAATGTGTTTTAAACGTATCAAGCATGCTTTGGCTGTTATAAGGTAAAAACCCTATCCTCCGGCTTGCGTTGCATTGTGTGATGGGACCTGGGTCTTATAACAGCTTCATTTTTCTTTATTTAGCATTGCGCTGTTTGTTTTATGCACTGGTATTCTTGGGAGGAAACCCGTTCCGTGTTATACGGCGTGGTCCCTTGATTTACCGAACTTTAAAATAAAGAATTATAACTGTTTTAGTTCTCACACCAGTCACATGACTGACCTGGAGTTTATTGTTTTAACCTAAACTCTGGGTGCCCCTATTTTCCGCACGGGCAGCTAGTAGTTTTGGTTTTGCAGATTTATATTCACAGGTTCCTGATTAACAGCTGGAACGATGCTCGGAAAGCTCTGTATCCGTGTATCACTTCTGGTTGTGTTTTGTATATTTTTCCGCTGCTTTGTAATTTATTGTAATCTCTGATATTTATCGAATGTAATTTAATCATTTTTACTCTGTATATTCTTGTATCTGATGGAATTGTTGTAATAACAATGAAATGTTCTTCCGTGTGCATTCTATTTTGTCTTGTACTCAATTCTATCCGTGCTTTCCTTCACGGGGAAGTTCGGTTCGTCTCATTTTGGTATCAGAGCTTTGGTTTACAGAGCTCGAGAACAAGACACATTAGAACCATACGAAAGAATTCATCAGATATTGGATTAGTAATACCCAATTAGAATGACTCGTTAGAGATAGGATCAGTAGTATCCTAGAACGAGTGTGAAGAGTATATTTTTCAAATGAAAACAATTTTGTTTTGCAAATTTTAAATCGTTTTATACGTATTTTGAATATTTATTTATTTTGAATATGGACAATCCAATATATAAGGTTTTGCATATACGCGTCATGAACGTATATTCGAAGTTTTAATATACTGGGTAGATATAGAATCACATTCTAGACACCCGGAGATGGTTCTGATGATTGATATATCATCATCAGAATTTATATTCGTGTTTCGAAGGTGTGATTTCTATATATTTCCATTAGACTGGTGTGAGAACCAAAACTAATATAGCTAGAACACATTGTTGTGAATTGGCATCAAAAACATGATTTTCTGTATATATATCAAAATTATGAATTTGAAACTCTAATTCACTAATTGATTGATGTTTGTGTTGTTTGTTTAATTGTTTGCTAATTTTAACCATTTATGCCTAATTGTACCAAATATTGAATTATATTGAAAATTGGTTGTATTTGCTTGCATATACATATATATCTTTGAACAGGTCATAGCAAGGAGGCTAGAGCCAGAGAATAAAATTTGTTTGCCCGACAAATAGGTACATGTTTACTACATAATTTCCTGTTTTGTTTGGGTGATGATGATTTTGTGAGCCTATTGGCTAGCCGCTTGGCTTTTTCTTTTTCTTTTTGAGATCTGAAGGACCGGGGAAGCTATTTGAAATTCCCCGATGCTCCCGGTGCAGGGGAGGTTATGGCGAAATATTTCGAAAATTTAGGGTGTTAGCCAAATTTTTGAAATTTTGGAAATTCTCAGAAACTGAAAAGTTGGAGAATGGAAACCAGATCGATGTAGAGCTTAATAATCAAACCACTTTCGACTTTGTTCCTTTTCGGGGACGAAAAGTTTTAAGTGGGGGAGATTGTAATAACCCGAAAATGCGAGCCAGTTTGAAATTTTTATTTTGGCAATTTTAGCGAATTTTGAATATTTAAAATGAATTATTTTAAATAAAATCGACGAGAAATTTATTTTGAATAGAATTCGAACGTATATATTTATACGCGTCGTCGTTAGAATATAAATAATTATATATAATTATAAATAGAATTGAAAATGGCGCGGTAGTTCGATAATTCGATTTCAAACTTCAATTGAATGTACCGGGTGCAAAACAAACCGGATTTTAGTGAAACCAAAAACATTAGGATCTAATTGATAACATCTTTCTAACGGATGTAGGAAACTGAGATTTCACTTTTAAAATTGAAAGATATGTCCAGTTGAAAATTCTGAATAGTCGCTATGAAATTCAGGCCCTTAAAAATGGACATTTTGCAAACGACCTCGGATTTCGACGAAACCACTTTTGTTGGGTCCGTGATGTCGAATTATTGCTAGGTTTCAAATTTCATAATTTTCTGAATCAATATGTGAGCGTGGCAAAGGAAAACGTGTTTTGACCATTTCAGTTGATTTTAATCGACTGGAAATTGGCCATTTTTCTAACGGTCTCGGAATTCGACGAAACTAGTTTTGTTAGGACCGTATCGTCAATACGAAGCTAGAAAATATTTTTCTGCAATTTTTAGAGCTAGTATGTGCCCCAGGTAATTTGAAATGTACGGTAAAATTCAATATAGTGATTTAGATGTAAATTTAACGAAAACTGATTGTAACAGCCGAATCAGCTTGCGATACATATCCCATTGTGTTCGGAATGGGGGTAAAACGCTGTGGACGACAGGCGGTGGGCCTCGTTTCGAGGTCGTATGTAAAAGTCAACTTTTAATATTAATAAAATAATAAATTAAAATAAATAAAATAAAAAAAAGGGAAACCCCTCTCTCCCCTTTTATACGCTGGCCCCCCTCTCTAGCTTCAAAATCGAACTATCAGAAAAGAAAAAAAAAGAAAAAAAGAAACAGGAGACGAAGGCGACGGGGAGAGCCGCCGCCACCTCGCGCCCCCCAGCGGCGCCGCCGCCAGGCGCCTCCGCCGCGAGACCCCCCCCCCTTCCCTTCTTCTTCCCTCCTCTGCCACGAAACCCCTATCGCACGAAACCCGTATCGGCCCAAAACCCCATCCGACCCACCTCCAGCCCCCCCCCCTCCGATCCTCCGCCATCACCCCTCTCGCCCGACCGCCCCCTCCAGTGAAGTCCGCCACTGCCCCCCCCCCCTGTAAGTCGGTTTTTATTTGTTTATTTGTTTTATTTTTATTTTATATAAATAGAAATTAAAAACTGATTTTATATATAGAAATTAAAAACTGATTTTATATTTAGGATTTAAAAACTGATTTTATATTTAGGATTTAAAAACTGATTTTATATTTAGGATTTAAAAACTGATTTTAAAATAAAGAAAACTGATTTTAAAGAGAATTTAAAACTGATTTTATATTTAGGATTTTAAAACGGGAAAGTTAGGATTTTAAAATTAGAAAGTTAGGATTTTTAAATTTGAAAGTTCGGATTTTTAAAATAGAGAAGACGAGATTTTTAGTTAATAGAAGTATTAAAAATATGATTTTTATATTTTTAAAGTATTAAAAATATAGTCTTTACTATATAGAAATATTAAAAATATGATTTTTGTATTTTTAAAATATAAAAAATATGATTTTTATATTTTTAAAGTATTAAAAATATAATCTTTATAGGATAGAGAATATAAAAATATCATCTTTGTATGTGTAGCAAAATAAAAATCTGATTTTTATTTTCTATACGTCGAAATAAAATGGTAATTTTTATAATGATGAAATCTATATTTTTGAAAGGATGAAGTCTTTATTTTTATAAAGGCGAAAACTTTATTTTTATAAAGGCGAAAACTTTATTTTTATAAAGGCGAAAACTTTATAGTTGAAAAGGCGAGATCTTTATATATAGAATAACGATGTAAAAATAGAATTTTTATCTATATAATAACGGGGTGAAAATAGAAATTTTATCCATATACCGTCAAAGTAAAAATGTGATTTTTATATATTGAACTTCGAAGTAAAAATTCGATTTTTATATATTGAATAGCGTAGTAAAAATTCGATTTTTAAATATATGAAGTGATTATAAAAATATGATTTTTAAATTGAAAGTAAGCAAATAAAAATGTGATTTTTATTTTAAAGACATCGAAATATAAAAATGTGTGATTTTTATATATATAGTGACTACGGGCAACGAAGATGACGAAGAGGGGATAACGAAGAAGATTTCTATCAAATGAAGAGTCGTGGTATTGGATAGCTTTCGGTGAGAACTTCTCACTCTTAATTCTCTTTTTCTAGATATATATATATACTAGGATGCAGACGGTGCTTATTAGAAGCACCCGACACCCGTCCACATACCATGGACTTGTTTGTTTGGATGTTTGGTGATTGATTGAGATATTGGTTTGAATGTGGTTTGTGGTGTGAAAAATCGAATCGATAAATTGGTTAGGATTAGACGTGCGCCGTTATAAGGCGAAGGAGTAAGACTAGGTTAGACTCTTACTCCAAATTTTGTGGTTTGCATAACGAAAGTGATTTGAATGATGTGTGAATGGCGTGGGCCTTCACTAGACCGGGGATAAGGCTAGGCCTTGTCCCGTTTCTAGTATCGTGCCGTTATGCCGCCGAAATTTTCTAAAATATGTTAGAAAAATAAAAATATCATTTTTATTGTGTAAATGAAATGAATAGAAATTCAAGTGTTGAAATAGAATATTTTATCGTTAAAAATATAATTTTTAACGTGAAAGTGAATAAATAAAATATTTATAAACAAATCGGCCGATTTGTTTATATACACTGATTTGACTGATATTGATTGGGTTGATAAATTTTACACATCGCCCAACTGCACAAATAAAATCTGTGTTTGATTGTTTGAAACCCCACACGGGTGTTGGGATGAAATTTGAAGTTCACTCATCCTGATTGATTGAATATGTCGATCGATTGATTGACAGGCTGTTGTAAGCGTCAGATATCTATATTTGATGCTTATACAGTGTAGTGCACTTTGGTTGATGATTGATTATTTTTCCATGCTATTATATACATGTGTTGTATGGAATCCATATAATTAACATTATATGGTGATTGATTGGGCCTCATTCCAATTGGGAAAATAAGGAATATTATAAAAGAAAATTCATGTGTTGAATATAAAAATAGTCATGTGTTGACGATGTACATGTGTTGAGTGAAATATTTTATATAATCAAAATTACATCTTTATCACATTTAAAATTAGAACTACTTCCCAGTGGAAGTCTAATTGAAAATCAAACGATAGATACCATAGTTTTATAAAATATTTCACATAATAAAAATAGTGATGTGTTGACAGTACTCATGTGTTGAGATTAGTCGTGTGTTGAAAGAAATATAGGTTCATGTGTTGAATTGAATAGAAGTTTTTGAAATATATAAAGCCGTGTGGATTAGAGATGCGCTATTTTGACGTGAACGATATTTATATCGATTTTATTCGTTTTACAACGAATATTGAAAAGTGATTTCAAAACTAAATATTTTGAAATGAAATTCAATTGAATTAGATTAAAATTCGAATTGAATAGGAAGTGAATTTGAATTTAAATAAAATAGGAATGAATTGAATTGAAAACGATTTCGAAATGAATTGAATTGAAAACGATTTCGAAATGAATTGAATTGAAAACGATTTCGAAATGAATTGAATTGAAAACGATTTCGAAATGAATGGAATTGAAAACGAATTCAAATTGAATTGAAAGTGAATTGAAATGAATTCAAATTGAATTGAAATTTGAATTGAATAGAAATGAATTTTAAAACGAATTTATAGAGAAGAATTCAATTTTGATTTGAATTGAAATGGAAGTTGAAATTGCTTTTGAAACGAATTCAAAACTATTTTTAAAATTCGTTTTAAAAGGAAATCGACGAAATATATATTATATATATTATATATATAATATAATGGCCTGAATAGAACGCGCCGCGCCGCGGCAGTTCGTGAATTTCGACCATTTATTTCAAACGGACATTGCGGGAGATCCGACCGTCGGATTCTCCTAAAACCGGAACCGTTGGGTTCGTATCGAAAAGAGCTTTCCAATGAATATTAGAAATTTGAAATCTAACGGTTGGATTTGGAATTATGTCCAAATCAAATTCGAAAAAGGTCGCTATAAGTGCAGTTCGATGGCCGTTGTTGGAAATCGACTGTACGGGCCTTGATAAAATTATTAAAAATATCTATAATTTGTGTAAAATTATAATATGTGAATTGGAAAGATTTGGGCTGGAAAATTCCACATTTGAAAAGATAAAAATAGATTTTTATCGAAATGAACTAGTTTTGAACTAGAATTGAAATCAATTTATTTTTAAAAATAAATAAATTGAATATGAAAGTGATATTGAAAATAATCGATAATTTCCAATACGTGGGTTGGACTGGAGCTGAATCGAAATTATCTTCGGGATATTTCGATGTTGGATTTCGTGACTATACAAATATTGTTATGGGGATTTGAAAGATATTTTATATCGTTATTTCCAATACGATATTTGTTGGTTTCAGAATTTGATATTGAATATAAGCCGATATATTTTCTATTCAGAGCCTTGTATTTAATATCAAATGTGATTTGGTTTGTCGTGAATCGTGTTTTGATGACATTGGTTCTTTAACCCAGTTAAAGGCAGGATATTGATTTTTGAAAAGATTAAAACTAAGTGGAGTTTTAATGAATCTTTAATTAGATTAAAATGTGAATTGATAATTTAAATTATCAAATCTGAAAGGTGATCGAGAATGGAGTACCACCAGTTTTGCTCCAAAGCGATAGTTGAATCTTTAATTAGATTTGAACGTGAAATGGTAATTAAATTTACCGATAACACCGTGGTGTTAGATGTGGAGTATTACCAGTTTTCTCCATGGGATATATAGGTTGGGATTGGGAAATAAAATAAATAATTACTTCGGTGTGGTTCGTTAATCCCGACTAGTTTGAAATGATATCCAAAGGAAGATTATAGGATAAATTTAGAAGGATTTATCTTGGATAAAATTAATGGGAACATTTCCCTAAGAATGTGTTTTTGTGAATAAAAGAATATTCTGAATTGGAATGAGGCGTTCGTTGTGTTTGTGTAACATTTGTTAATTATATACGTGGGTTATCCAGAAAGGCCGGGTTATACCCATTCTGAATAACCGATTCGACGAGATGTCGAAGATGAAGACGGTGGTTGAAGACCGGAAGTCTTCACATCGTTTGGGTGATTACTGATGATCTTGATTGGGCTGTACACCCAAGATGAGGGAAACAGTCGGTGATCGTCCAGACGTACTTGGAGATCGATGGATATGCGAGGAAAGTGCCTCCGGTTTCGTTCAGACCCAGAACGGACTTGTAAATGGACTGTGTGTCTGACATTGGATTTTAGTCCGTGTGATTGATCTCTATTAAATATATATCTGTTTGGCGGCGGAGAATTTATTCTCTTGCTTAACGCCCTTCTCTGAGACGTACGAGCTCAGGGGTTATATATTGATGGATATCAAACGCATGGAGTGAGTTGCCTGTGTGGCATGCGTAAGTGGCAATTGATCAAGGCTTCTGTTGAAAAGCAAAGTCTTGTGGTTGATGATCAAAGCACGGCCTGTGTGGCGTAGCTTTGTGTATAGCGTGAATTCGTGAGCCTCACACCTCGGTATGAGTCAAAAACGGGAGACGGACCGCTGGGAGAGCACGACGTTTCTTTCTAGCTAGGGTGGTGTCAGTGACCTACCAGCCCTGACATTTATATACTTTTCACCTGTGTGGTTGTTGGATACGAGGCGCCTCGGATATAGGTCTGTAAGGACCGGGAAACGTGTGTTCAGGAATAACTAATCCTCAAAAGTAAGAGAGGACCGGCCCAGCCGATTCCAAGGATCAAAGTGGGGTCCTGGGACATTTGCTAGAGTGTCTCAAACGCGGAGAGGAGCTTGCCCCTTGCCTCGGCTCATGACGGAAATCCAATTTCCAATACGTGATATTGCGGTTTTAATTGTAGAACTAGTATGGCGACATGATAGATGGTACCCATGCCGCCTATGATTGATACTTATGATTGAAATTGTTTTGGCACTATACACTTATTATAGTATCAAATAATGTGTTTTAAACGTATCAAGCATGCTTTGGCTGTTATAAGGTAAAAACCCTATCCTCCGGCTTGCGTTGCATTGTGTGATGGGACCTGGGTCTTATAACAGCTTCATTTTTCTTTATTTAGCATTGCGCTGTTTGTTTTATGCACTGGTATTCTTGGGAGGAAACCCGTTCCGTGTTATACGGCGTGGTCCCTTGATTTACCGAACTTTAAAATAAAGAATTATAACTGTTTTAGTTCTCACACCAGTCACATGACTGACCTGGAGTTTATTGTTTTAACCTAAACTCTGGGTGCCCCTATTTTCCGCACGGGCAGCTAGTAGTTTTGGTTTTGCAGATTTATATTCACAGGTTCCTGATTAACAGCTGGAACGATGCTCGGAAAGCTCTGTATCCGTGTATCACTTCTAGTTGTGTTTTGTATATTTTTCCGCTGCTTTGTAATTTATTGTAATCTCTGATATTTATCGAATGTAATTTAATCATTTTTACTCTGTATATTCTTGTATCTGATGGAATTGTTGTAATAACAATGAAATGTTCTTCCGTGTGCATTCTATTTTGTCTTGTACTCAATTCTATCCGTGCTTTCCTTCACGGGGAAGTTCGGGTCGTCTCATCCCCATTTATATTTCTTTACTTTGAAAATATCACTATACTTTCACAAACCCATTTCTATTTTCTTTACATTGGAAATATCGGTATATATTCACAAAATCTCTTTTTATTTCCTTTACTTCGGAAATATCACTATATATTCACTAAACCTTTTTCTATTTCCTTTACTTTAGAAATATTGCTATATATCCTTAACCAAATGGTATTGATTTCATTACCAATCTTATATAGGTTTAACATTGTTACGTGCCACATTATTTATTATATAAACCTCAAAACCCTTTAACTTTAAACTTCATCGCTTAAAGTTTAAACTACATTTATGGAATTAATAATTCCATTTTCCATATACACTTTTTTTCAAACCAATATAACCCTTCGTTTCCATTTACTTTGACAAACACAACTCTTTACTTAGTTCTTTAAATAAGTGTATTAACAAACTCATGCTATTTTTATTACCTGGAAAATAGTGCTATTAACTGGACGTTATAAGTATGGTCACACTTCATACCTTGGCTAACCAATGTCAAATAGTACATTGTTTACTATAAAACCCACTGGTTTTATTTAAATTTCTAAGCTTTGCAAATTAACATTGTAATATTTTTCTTATGAAAATAATAAAGTATTTCCAATGTCTTTACCGTTTCAAGCTAGTATCATCTCTTGATAATAGTGAATCGTTCAAGTTGAGGTATTTTTTTTACCTTTTAGACCTTGATTGACAACGTTCTTATCATAAGATAGATAAAAGCTTGTAGCCCAAAAACCGATATTAATTATAAATAGAATAAGTCTCATTTACTATTCAATTTAAACATGGTTCATGAACCATTTCTGCATTTGAAAATCTTCTTCAATTATAACTATTTGTACTTAATCCGTTTATTAAGTATATTCTTATTAAAGCGCCAATCCTCTAACGTGGATTTATGACAATAATCCATTTACAAAACCTTTTACACAAACTCAATAAACATTCCTCTATCACACTTTTGAAATCCTTCTTTCATTTACAATCATTTCACTTAATTCAATTCTTAAGTGAACGTTTATTTTTAAGATCCTCGCATTAATTTTAAATTTCCGTTATAAACCTTTGTTTATAAGACTTGGGTTTATTCCTAAAACCTTCCTATACAAATTGCTTACACTCGGATTTATTAGAAAAATCTGTTACCATTCCTTAACCAAATCTTTAAACAAACTTCCATTTTGCATCATCGAATTTTTTTTTCAATTAAAAATCATTTTACTTACTTTTTCATAAACCTTTGTTGATAAAACTTGGATTATATTATAAAATCATTTCATAGATCCTTTACTAGATTCAACTAAATCTCATTCCTAACTTGAATATCTTCTTAAGTGAATTTCAATTAAAAGATAATCAGTTTAATTATTATTAATTAAAATAATAATTAACTTCAACATTAACTAAATAAAAGTAGTTTATTTCATTATTAACTAAAAATTGGTGGTTTAATCTCTTTAAATAGTTATTAAAATAGTAATTACTTTATTAATGATCAATAACTCGATAATTATCTTTAAACATCTTTAATTAAAAGATAATTATGAAAAACTTATCAATTTCTAACAACTACTTGTCAAAACTGTTTCTATTAGATTAATTGTAAACAAATTAATCAAATAAACAATTCCAATTCCAATTTAAACAGTTGACTTAGTCAACTTAAAAACATCAGTTAGCTCGTTAAACCATTTCAACTAATCCTTTGCCTTAAATTAATTAATAATATAATTAATTTAACAACTTCACTTAATTGTTTCATAAAACAGATAATTATCAACCCATAGGTTAATTTCTGACTTATTTGCTTATAAATCTTGTTAAAATATTGAAATCTTACTATATAAATCATTTTTTAACTATTATATAAAAACTAATTAAAAATGTTCATTTATTTATAAAAGCCGGTATCTTATATATCTTATCTAAAATATAATTTAAAACTATGTTTCAGTTACAAAAACAAATTTTTAACTTTAATTTCGTCAGTTCACCTAACGACAAATCAACATCTTGAAATAATGGTTTTTAGGCTATCTACTGCCAATTACTTAATCAATACTGTCCATTGATTAATATCACATCAACGTTGAATTTCAATTCAACAATCAACATCCCAACAAATTCCAATGTCAATTGGGTTAAAAAGTTCGTATATAAAAATATGAAACCAATAACATACAAAATGTTTGAGGAATCTAGTTGGATCTCTCCAACCTGATTTTCCCTGCATCATAGTTTATAATATCATTTAATAATGCATATGAAATAGAAAATTTTAATCCTATGCATCTAAAATAATGGGAATATAAATAACGTCAATCTACAATCACAATCAAGCAATAAACATCCAAAATATCCAAACATCCTATTTATACTATCAGCAATGAGTTTTAATTATATGAATTTTAATCACAAAATAGAATACCAAAAGGTGCGAGACTTAACACACATTTTAATTTTGATTCGAAGATTCAGGTTGTTTTGTATAATTTCAAAGGAGCATTTGAAATTAGGTAAAATTCCAATTGCCTCCAAATGATTCCAAACCAACTCGTTCACGTAGTATTCATTCATACTATCCAAATGGATTCTATTTCATCGAATTTTGATATCGTATGAAAGAGTTATATGAGTTATACGATTTCACATGAATTAAATAATCAATTTTTACGGCAGCAAGGGTAAGGTGCTATGAAGTCTCCGTTAATGGCGATATGGGTCCTCCATTATTTCTTCACTTCGCTTCTTCCCAATCATCTTTTCTTCGAATCTCCACCCCCTCTCTTACTTCTATTCCATTCTATTTCCCCTCCTTCACCCTTGGTTTCGCTCACGTGGAAAATTCACTAATCCTTAATTTTCTTTGATTACTTTTTAAGCCATTCTTCTTCCCTTATTCCCCTCCAAAGCAATAATTGATTCCTCAAAACGAGCTGATGGCGCTTTCATTCTGGTGTGTAGTGGCCATAAGGCTTTTCTGGCTTTCTTTCGTTTCCTGCTTGGATGAACATGGAGATCTATGTCGTACGACAATCAATAATGTGCTACACAAGGTATCTCGGTGATTCAAAGCTACATTGCCGAGTGGATTTATTGTCCAGTGTTAGTCTAGCGCTTGCCATGTGATTAGAGATGAAAAAGTTTCTCTTTGGTTGTCTGAGTGGTTTTCAAAGATGTTAGGCATGCTGGGATGGTTTGGACTTGCCCAAAATGGGAGCATAAGGATCTATGCGGAGTTCCAATGTTGTAGTAACTTCATACTTCAAGTCTGGATTTCGTGTTTTGCCCTGTAACGGTATAGTTTGCCTCCTCTTTTTACCAAGTTTATATTCTTAGTCTCTTTTTGGTGAGCTTTAGTGTTGGTTTTGCTTACTTTCTTTACTGCGGTTGTGGTGGGTCTGTGAGTGTTATGTGGTATTTAATGTAATGGTGCAGTCTTCTTGTAGTGAAATATTTGTTGGAAGGTTTGATTTTTTGTTTAGGTTCAATGTTGAGTGAGCATTTGGAATATGGGAGTAGGAGCATCACTGAGTGTATTTCACTCTGGCTATGGTTTAGGTTGTAATTTACTTGTCGCCGGTCGAGGTTTCCTCTATCAATTGATGTGCTGGATTATGTCCACTGTACCTACTGTACACCAGGTGAAGCTGCAACGCTCTCGTTCGTTTCGTTTGTGTACATTGTTTTCTTTCATACCATCATAGTTCAATCTTGACTGTATCAGTTTGTTATGCTTTATCGTGGTAACAGCTCGAGGCCGTGCAGTTGGTGACGTCTCAGATGTCAAAATTATATGATATTGTTATTTGGAATCTTAAGGTGCCATACTTGTGTCTCCTCAATGTCATGTTTATACCATGTGATTTTGTACTACAAACGGCTGTTCTTCTTTCTGATGTATGATCTATTTTCGTACTTGTTAAATGTAATTCACTTCTTTGAAGTATGTAATATGTTTTGTGATCTCTGCCTGTGTGGAGGTGTAGAGTAGTCTAGTATATTTTACTAGCTCTCGTGCTTTAATCTAGGCTAGATGAGTGGACGAACCACTATAAAATCCATATGTAGTGGATGGTCCACTTTAAAAACCGAACTAGCAGTTTGGCAATCTGCCAAACTCCTGTATTTACTTTAATTATTTGTTATAATAATAAGTTTTACTGATCATTATTAAAACCTGTTGGATATGCCAAAAAAATCAAATTTTAAACTAGTAACTTGATTATCTAACTAACCTATCATTAAAATTAAGGGCAATTCTATTTCCACCCCGTTAATTTCCTTTCCCACCCCCGTCAGTTTAAAAAATCACCCCATTATTTTCCTTTACCACCCCACTCTCTTCTCAAATTACCCTTCACTTCAGAAAACTAAACCCACGCTTCTTCTCTTTCAATCATCCGATCAGAGTATTCCTCCTCTGATTCATTTCTTTTCTTCCCATTCCAAATCAAAACTAAACTTAAAAAATAACCTATGCAGTATTAGGATACCGTAGGTTCCTTTTCATCTAAAAGTACAAGTTAATAAAGAAATCTAAGTTAAGCAAAAACAGAGGGAACAAATAAAAGTAATTTTCAATGTATTTCCTCACACTATGCTAATTATTATTCCTAGTACAGTACCAACTAGATTAACCATAATTCCAAGTTAGGTGTGGACTCGGTTTTCACTAAATCCTAGCTATAATGAATGAAACGTAAAAAAAAACTTACGCACCATCAGGATACCATCGTGAAGCGAAAGAAAAGGATTTACCTTAGAATTAATCGCATTTTCTTCTTCAAAATCTTTTTTCTTCTAATATATCATTCTCTTTAAGTATTTTATGTTTACTTTCTTCCATATTTTTGACAGTAATGAACAGCCATAAACATTTCAGTCCAATTGCAGTAAGGGTAATAATGTCTACTGATCTTTTTAAAATTTAATGGGGTGGGATGGAGGAAAAAGGGTTGGGAATAGAATTAGACTAAAGTTAATTACCCTCCCTCATACTTTCTTCCCCGCTTAAAAAGAATTCACACTATATAAAATTCACCCAGGCCAAACTCCCCTTCTCTCCATCCTCTCTTCGCTAAATCAAAAACTAACAACGCCATCATCTTGCTCTTCACGAACGATTCCAACCTCACCCACATAAGATCATCTCACATGCAAACCGAGAGTCACGTTCTTGGCATCATCATGATAGCAAATTGAAACTCGATACTTTTCGGCATGAAATTCCACAAAATTTGGTGAATCCGTGCGCCTTGCCTTGGGAAACACCGTGCCACCCTCGATTCTGCCTCTGACATCACTAAACTCCATTGCGTTGCTGCCTTAGTTTACTATAGGAGCATCAGGTTTCAGGGAAAATGACCGAGTTGTATAAAAATTTATACAAGACTAAAGCTCTCAAATTACTGAGTTGAACGAATCCAGTTTCACTCGATTTCGTTTGATTTTCGATTTTATATGGATTTTTGAACTCAGGATTTCACTATATAGTTTTCTGAAGGTTGACGCTCCTTCTTTTGACTAGAGAAGTAGATGAGGAAGGGTTAGGTTGTTAAGGATAATATATAGGGTAGGTTTATTATTTATTTATTCGATTATTTTGAATATAATATTCTATTGTTATTATGCTGAACGTTTCTTTATTCGTATGATCACATACGAAATCCAATCATGACGAAAATGGACGTCCTACTATAGTTTGACATTCCAGACCCAACCGATCTTGTTTCATCGAATTTTGAGTCAATTTTCAAAAAAAAAACACTATTTTTAATTTTAAATCATTAATTGATACATGTTTATTTCTTGTATGCTCACATAACAACTCTGATTGGCTCGAAACTTGAAATCTAGCAAAAACCAATCATTAAAAATTTAATAAAATTTGTTTCGTTGAAATCCAAGGTCGTTTGTAAATTGATTATTCCTAATTTTTAAATTAAATCAATATAATGTATTCGGTTTCAACATAATCAAATCCATTGATAATAAATTATTACTATCGTATATATTCAAATAGAATTTATAAAGCTTCAAAATAAATTGATTTGGATTATAAAATCAACATTTGAAATTCCAAATTAGATCGAAATCCTTTCGTTTTATTAAAATAAATCATTATAGTTCATAAACGATTATTCAACAATTTTTTGAAAATTTGATTTGGACATAACTCAAAATCTATAAGATGAAATCTCGATGTTTATCTTCCATTAGAAAATTATAATCCAGTTGATCCGAAAGATTCTTGTTTCAAAGAATTCTGACTTATATTGAACCCTGTACATCCGTTTAAAGTTCAAAACATAGAATTACAAACTACCGCGATGCTGCGAGCTCGTTTTTAGTTAAATATAAATTATAAGTTTAAACTTAGTTTAACTAATAAATTCTTGTTAAATTTTCAAATCTGAACTTAATTGGGTCTTAATAAATCATCTAACTCATACCGTACCTCAAATACAATTTATTCTCAATTATTTCAGAATAATTTTTTTTTATTTTACTATTTAAATCTAAATAAATACTCAAAATTGTAAAATTCGAGTTATTTAAATTTCCAATCAACATTTAAAAACAATTTTACATATTCAAACTTAATGGTTAAAAATCTGGGTCCTTATACACTAGTTTTCCATAATTCTTTTCCTTTTAAATTATACTTCCTTGTCCAGTCAACATATTGGCTATTTTTTATATTTAGGACGTCGTCCATGAGTTCTGTTACTATGCATAGGTGTTCCATAATTTCATATTTTTGATACAAGACCTCCCTTCAAAAGGGTCACTCCAACTTAGCAAAACTACATGGCACATTCTTGGTAGAGTGTTTTAAACCATTGCAAAAATATTGTAACATGGCAATACATATCATTTTAATGAGTTTGTTAGGAGGAATGCACATCCTAGACCATTACACATACATAGAAGTAATAGCTGATTTGATTAAAATTAATCTTCCCGCTTGACTAAGAAAATTATCGGTCCATGAGTTCATGTGAGATAGAATTCTTTTGTATAGATGGTCACATTGAAGTTGGTAACACTACCTATTGCATGAGAAATACCAAAGTAATCAATAATATCATGACTCTAACACCCCGAAATTTTACCAATGCAAAAGATGATGAATTTAAGAATAATTAGTGTGAAATACAATATTAACAACGAATTTAAGTAAAACTTAATTAAATATTCAGAATTGAGTAAAATGGACTGACCATTGCGTCCGTCTCGAAATTCTGGTCAGGATAGACATTTGGTTTGCGTAAATCGGACACCGTATGAAGAAGTTATTAAGGTTTGAAGTTCGTATGCATATAAGGAAGATATATATATATAATTCAAAAGTATTCAAAAATCAGCAAACCAGAAATCCGGCACGCAAATCGAGGAAGGGACGACATTTTGAAGTTGACCCGAGACCCTACTGCGTCGACCTAGGGGTCGACTCAGGCTCATGGGGGTCGATCCCGAGGTCGACCTAGGGGTCGTCACTCATGAAGGGGGGCCGACCTAGGGGTCGGCACCCATGAAGGGGGGTCGACCTAGGGGTCGACTCACCTGATGGGGGGTTGACCCACCCGTGGCTATGGAAACTTCTTTTCTGAACCTGGACGATTTTGGAGGTAGATTCATGAACCCTAGGCTATATAAAGGACCCTAGACCTAGGTTTTATTCATCTGAAAATAATGCTGATGGCGATGCTTTACTGCAATGGAAATTAAGATGGCCTTTCTTCTTCTAAATCAATTCAAAGACGATTATACATATTCGAAGATTGCTACAAAAAATTCAGCGATGGCTATAACAACTTATTCAACATGTTCTTCGTAGTAATTTGGATCCATTTCCATAGATCTATTCACTGTGAGTTCATGTTATTTTTAGATCTGAATATTTAAATAGTAATCGTGATATGTATATAAAAATTGGACCTTGAATCGGTGCCTAATCAGTTCTCTTATGACATAATTATCAGATCTGTTTTTATATGTTCATATCGCCACCATGTTAAATCTTGTCATAATATGCCAATTCAGTTTATGCCTATTTCTATCAGTTTATTATTGATTTGTTATTATGCCTATTCTTGATTCTCTTCTCTTCCTCTTTTTCCTTTTTGATTTTTATATAGCCAGGCTACTTTCGAGCCTAGGCCTAACGCTGAAAAATACGAACATGCGAAATTGGGAACGATTGGGAAAGACATAATTTGGGGCATAATAGGTATTGGAAAATATGGATCTAAATTTGGTCATAAAATTTGGAAATATACGAATATGAATTTGGGGGCATATATTGTGTCGGATAATATGAATATGAATTTAGGCATACGTTGGAAAATATAATTTGAGCATAAACTGGGACGTATGTGAATATGAATTTTAGGCATACATTAGAAAATATGCGAATATGGATTTGGGTATAACTTGTATTGAAATGGGAATATGGACTAGGGCCATAAATTGGAAAATATGTAGATTGAGTTTGTGCATAATATATACATATACATATATATATATATATATATATATGCATATGTATATGCCTTTACTTATAACTTGGGAAAAAGAGCATATGGTGCATAATTAAAAGGTGAATTGAAAAGGGGTGTAAAATTCTACGATTTGAATAGTGAATTGGGCATATAATTAAATATGGGGAAAAGGAGAAATAATCACCTATAATGACGTAGGTGATTTAGATAAAAATGGAATATCTAGTCATTAAAGTTAGAAATTGTAATTGCACTTATGACACGAGGTTAGGTTGCATTATTGGTGGAAGTCTGCCCGGACCCGACAGGCATATCCGGCAGCCACTAATGTTGAACCTAATGTGAGAGGTCTAAGTGTGCAAATACGAACCGGGCTAAGACACGAGGCTAGACCCAACTGTGGAATAAGACTTCCCGGACCGGACCGGCATATCCAACATCCACACGTTGTAGGCCTAATGTGGGAGGTCTAACCCATTATAACCGTAATTGGATATGGTAATGAATTGGACTACTTAACCTAATTTAATCCATAAGGATTGTATGATTATGAACTTAAGTTAGGGTTAAGTAAAGTTGGATGGGTAGTGGGTGGGTAAGTAAATTAGAGGTGTGGGTAATATTTACATATAGGCCCACGAACTTAACCCAATAAGGTTATGTAATTAAAGACACCTAGTGGTATATATAACCAGTGGAAAATATAATAAATTTATGTAATTATAGACACCCTTGTAGGGTAAGCATAACTTATAGAAATGATAGAATTAGATATGCATAATAATCTGCTAAATAAACAACGATAAGTTGTAGTGACAATGTAAATTGAATTTATGATTAAATGGGAAAGAATGAGGAAAACTTGTAAAATGAATAAGTTATATTTAATCATAAATGGTAAGTTAAATGTTAATTAGAAAACAAGTGGATTGAGATATACTTAACAATGTATTAAGGAGAACATGTTATTGTAATGATGTTACCAAGCAGGAATATAAAATAGATTGTGGATTACAGACCTTGGGCCACAATCTAGAAAATAACATGTTGTGGGCTTATTAATAAACTTAAATGGATTAAGTTATATAACTGAAATTAATAAGCTTCGTAATTGGAATATGAATTAAATATGAATGGAATAACCAAGTTAAATGGAAACCCGGTGAGGTAAGGCAAACGCGTAAAAGAATGTTTAGACATATGGTATAACAACATATTAAAGAAAGGCGCTTGGACCTGTCCGTACATTTGAGGATGAATAACCCAACGGGGTAGATCATTGAGGTGTTATAAGACACGAGCGGAGCGCACATTAATCTGATTGTTATGATGGCTCGAAAATAATGGGAAGGGGAAGCACGCGACTTCTTGAAGTACGTAAGGTGCTCCTAGTAGTCCTCTATGCGGTGACAGATGTCTTAGGCTGTACTCACAGAGGTTGGATCTGTGCGTAACTACTAGGTGGGTGGGCCTTGACTGCAGATGTAGCTATGCAGTCAGAATGCTGTGACGAGGTGACACTAGGGTGATTCGATGATTGCCTCATGAGGAGGTAGAGAGGGTCACGACCAACAAGGATAGTAAACCGTCGGATATCCCTCATCGACAACCAGCGGGACGCGAAAAGACTAGAGCTAAACCCAAGAATCATTTCACCTTTCACTATCGAGGTTCAGGGTTGAGGGTAGACGCCACATGGATGTTTAGTTTGGTTATTATTAGGGGCGGTCGCATAGCTTTGTAGTCTTTACTAGTTGAGGGAGGGGCCGAGGTTGGGCCATAGCCACCATGGAAAACAGACCCCGGGTATATCTGTATATAGAGGCTGTTTAAAGACGGGCCTATACAGATATGGAAAAGCTCCCGACTGAGTTCCGTGTTTCTTGTTTTGCCCTGCCAAGGAACTCGGTGCACATTAGAGGACGTGCGATTGAGGCATCGAGCTACAATTACAGTACATACATGGGACAGTCTGGATACATGCATATCTGCTCTGGGTGGTGTATCGTAGACTAGAGGGCATTATTCTGATAAGGAATCTGATTCGATCAATGGTGGCAGTCCATACGCTTACGTAGCATAGTAATGATAGATATATGCAGAACGTAACATTTTATATAGAGATCCATACGTCACTCTAGCGTAGGATGAGGGACTGTGTTCATTACGGTGGAGATCGTCCGAGTGGAGTACCATGGGGTGTATCTCAATATTGAGAGATAACTACATATATTGTATTAGGTGAATCCATGGGAAAGTAAATGGGTACAATGCGCGTATAAGTCTTGAGTGCTATTAACAAAAGTAACCTAATAATCAAGAAAATGTAATTGAATGGTATTAGTAGGGATCATTCTACTTCTGATATACTAGTATCTGCGTGGTGCAGAGAAATGTATTTAAGAAGCGCAATATATTCTGTTCATCTTATCTTGCTTAGTTCACACTTGTTATTGTTACTGTTATCTTATTCTTCCAGATTTATATACCTACCATGATACTTTTATTTATTTATATTTAAAAGTAACTGGACTCACTAGATTTTATATCTGACCATTTTTGTTTCCTCTTCTCTCTCTTATGTCCCCCCCTCCCCCAGGTTCTTAGGATGGAAGTGCTTAGAGTTAATTTGGACTCTTTCAGCTTAGCTTGGATTTTGGATATAGATTTGTCGCTTTGACTTTTGGTCAACTCTCTTATGGCTTCGTAGGGAAATATGGTTTTATGCTTTTGTACTCTGATATTTTTGGTATGATAGATTATTAATGTAATCAGTTACTTATGATGTAAACTCAGTATTTGGGACCATGATGTTTCGATTTAAATTTTGAGTTAAATACAGTTTTTTTAAAGTTTTTAATTCCGCTGCTATTTTACATGTCTGTCTTGTGCTATTATGTTCTTATTTACCTATAACGCTTCACAGAACTTAATGCATTCCCTTAGTGAGTGATATTAATGGAGGTGGGGTGTCACATTTGGTATCAGAGCATATGGTTATAAGATCGGATAAAGTATTTTGAAAATGATTTTCAAAATGGTCTAAAAAACAAAGTATTTTAAAAATAAAAAGTCTACTTTTGAAAAGCATATTTCCCAAAGCCATAAAATATCTTCTCGATTCTCCACTTGATTTCTTTTCCTTTTTGATCGGGGAACCGTTTCCTCTCGAAAGGGTATCCCTATTTCGTCATGGTTCCGTAGGCACGTTAAAACTACGGTACATGTCGAAGGGCCAAAAAGTGCCCAACCTCCATCTTTAGCCGTAGTGGTTTCACATGCGTCTTATTTTCTCTCAAGCCTCGAAAGGATTTCCGTGCGATGGAGGCCGCTTTCAAGAGACTTGTTAGCATGTTGCACAAGGATGGTAAAAAGGAGAATAGCGGAGTTGGGGCTAAGGAGCACAACCCAAAGAAGAAAAGAGGAAATACCATAATTTCAGAACGGTGGGTCATCTGGAAATGGACTGCAGAAAGAGACAAATACAAGGCCAGAGGGCAGGAACATCTAGGTGTCAAGCTAATGTTCTCATAGCTGGTGGATAGGATAAGGGTAGGAAAGTTTCCATCGAAGGATTTATTTCTATTTCTGATCATCCTATTAGGATTCTTTCTTGGTGCTTCGCATTCTTTTATATCTGATCCTTTAGTAGAATCTCTGCACCTAGATACTAGTATGGTTTTGGATCCTATTATTGCCTCAAGCCCTAGTGGAGGTATGACTCATTTATCGAGGATTTGTCGGGGTTTGAGAATCTCTGTGTTAGGCGTCGAGTTTGGTTACGATGCATATGTTCTTGATTTCATAAGATACGGTTTGATTCTATAGATGAATTGGTTAACTACATATATGGTGCCATTCTAGATTGCGAGAGGAGAGTCGTTAAACTTCTACCTTGCCATAGAAAGACTCTCGAGATTTCTTATGACCCCAAAAGGGCATGTCATGCTTAGTCTCCTAGAACCTCTAGATATATCTATCGATGATTTGCGAGATGTGACTCCTAAAAGAAAAGAGGGAACTAGATAAGCAAGTAGGGGAGCTACTTGAGAAGAGGTTTGATAGGTGAGTCATAATAGGATGGGAAACCTATTGAAGACAGTCCTTGAGGAAGCCCATCATTCTAAGCTGACTATTCATCCAAGCGGCGATAAAATGTATAGAGTTCGAGGTAGTGGAGCCAAACTGGCGAGAGGAAATGAAAGTAGAGAAGGAAGCAATGATAGGACGAGTTTCGACTTGCATACTTAGATCGGAGGTTAAGAAATCATGCAACAAAGAAGTGAAGCAATTAAGAGTGCAATGGGGAAAGGGCCACAAGAACGCTACTTGGGAGGCTGAAGACATGATTCATGCTTCATATCCTTTCCTTTTCGAGAATATGTCCTTAACTTATGTTTTCCAAGCTTTGAATTAATACTTGTATCTATCACTTGAATATCTCCTATCGATCGAGTCTTTAGGTAGAAAATTAATGAATGTAAACATGTGTTTGAGACATGTTATGTTTGATGGATGCAAGTGGTTGCTAGTGATTGCTCGTGGATGCATATACACACATAATAGGCACTAGATCGGCTCAATCACTTACATATTACATATTGATGTTCATACATTTTAAATTTTTATGGATGAAAATGGGCGTATTGTTACATTGATGTTGCATTTGGATGGATGATTATGCATAGATATAGAACTTACATGTATTAAGATAATTTACATACATTTTGGTTGCATGGCACAAACATACATTGCATTAAGGAGGTCAACTAAATCAATAGCCCGCCTGATCTTTTGCATTAGTTTAGGACATATACACATACTATTGCATATGTTCATCAAGCATTAGAAATTCCTTAAGGACAATGGATGCTTGTGATTTCTTGATGGATGTATGATTGTTGGATGTTAGGAGATACGTTCTTCTTAACTTAGAGATTTCGAGGACGAAATCCTTTGAGTAGGGGAGAATGTAATACCCCGAAATTTTTACGACGCTAAAGATAATGAAATAAAGAATAATTAGTGTGAAATACACTATTAACAATGAATTTAAGGAAAACTTAATTAAATATTCAGAATTTAGTAAAATGGACTGTGCCATTGTGTCCGTCTCGAAATTCTGGTCATGATAGACATTTGGTTTGCGTAAATCTGACAACGTATGAAGAAGTTATTAAGGTTTTAAGTTTGTATGCATATAAGGAAGATATATATACATATAAAATTCAAAAATATTCAAAAATCAACAAAACCAAAATCCGGCGCGCAAATCGAGGAAGGACCGACATTTTGAAGTCGACCCGTGACCCTATTGGGTCGACCTAGGGGTCGACTCAGGCTTATGGGGGTCGACCCACCTGAAGGGGGGTCGACCTACCCGTGGGTCTGGAAACTTCTTTTCTGAACCTGGACGAATTTGGAGCTACATTCATGAACCCTAAGCTATATAAAGGACCATAGACCTAGTTTTTATTCATCTAAAAATAATGCTGACATCGAAGCTCTGTTGCAACGAAAATTAAAATGGCCTTTCATCTTCTCAATCAATTCAAAGAAGATTATACCTATTCGAAGATTGCTACAACAAATTCAGCGATAGCTACAACAACTTATTCAACATGTTCTTCGCAGTAATTTGGATCCATTTCCTTAGATCTATTCACTATGAGTTCATATTATTTTTAGATCTTGAATATTTAAATAGTAACCGTGATATGTATATAAAAATTGGATCTTGAATCGGTGCCTAATCAGTTCTATTATGACATAATTATCAGATCTGCTTTTATATGTTCATATCGCCACCATGTTAAATCTTGTCATAATATGCCTATTCAGTCTATGCCAATTTCTATCATTTTATCATTGATTCGTTATTATCCATATTCTTGATTCTCTTCTCTCCCTCTTTTTCCCTTTTTATTTTTATATAGCCAGGCTACCTTCGAGCCTAGGCCTAACGCTGAAAAATGCGAACATGTGAAATTGAGAATGATTGGGAAAGACAAAATTTAGGGCATAATTGGTATTGGAAAATATGGATCAAATTTTGGACATAAAATTTGGAAATATACGAATACGAATTTGGGGGTATATATTGTGTTGGATAATATGAATATGTATTTAGGCATACGTTGGAAAGTATAATTTGAGCATAAATTGGTATGTATTTGAATATGAATTTTAGGCATACATTAGAAAATATGCAAATATGGATTTGGGTATAACTTGTATTGAAATGGGCGAATATGGACTAGGGACATAAATTGGAAAATATGTAGATTGGGGTTTGTGCATAACATATATATATATGCCTTGACTTGTAACTTGCGAAAAAGAGCATAAGGTGCATAATTAAAAGGTGAATTGAAAAGGGACGTAAAAGTCTATGATTTGAATAATGAATTCAGAATATAATTTAATATGGGGAAAAAGAGAAATAATCACCTATAATGACATAGGTAGATTTGGATAAAAATGGAATGTCTAGTAATTACAGTTGGGAATTGTAATTGCACTTATGACACGAGGTTAGGTTGCATTAGTGGTGGAAGTCTGCCCGGACCCGACCGGCATATCCAGCAACCACTAATGTTGAACCTGATGTGAGAGGTCTAAGTGTGCAATTACGAATCGGGCTAAGACACGAGGTTCGACCCAACTGTGGAATAAGACTGCTTGGACCCGACCGGCATATCCAGCATCCACACGTTGTACGCCTAATGTGGGAGGTCTAGCCCATTATAACCATAATTGGACATGGTAATGAATTGGACTACTTAACCTAATTTAATCCATAAAGATTGTATGATTATGAACTTAAGTTAGGGTCAAGTAAAATTGGATGGGTAGTGGGTGGGTTAAGTAAATTAGAGGTGTGGGTAATATTTACATATAGGCCCACGAACTTAACCCAAAAAGGTTATGTAATTAAAGACACCTAGTGGTATACATAACCGGTGGAAAATATATTAAAGTTATGTAATTATAGACACCCTTGTAGGGTAAGCATAACTTATAAAAATGATAGAATTAGATATGCGTAATAATCTTCTAAGTAAACAACGATAAGTTGTAGTGACGGTGTAAATTGAATTTATGATTAAATGGGAAAGAATGAGGAAAATTTGTAAAATAAATAAGTTATATTGAATCAGAAATGGTAAGTGACATGTTAATTCAGAAACATGTGAATTGAGATATACTTAATAATGTATTAAGGAGAACATGTTATTATAATGATGTAACCAAGCAAGAATATAAAATAGATTGTGGATTACAGACCTTGGGCCACAATCTAGAAAATAACATATTGTGGGCTTATTAATAAACTTAAATGAATTAAGTTACATGACTGAAATTAATAAGCTTGGTAATTGGAATAAGAATTCAATATGAAAGGAATAACCAGGTTAAATGGAAACCCGGTGAGGTAAGGCAAGCGCGTAAAATAATGTTTAGACATAGGGTCTAACAACATATTAAAGAAAGGGCTTGGGCCAGTCCGTACGTTTGATGGTGAATAAGCCAACGGGGTAGATCATCGAGGTGTTATAAGAAACGAGAGAAGCGCACATTCATCTGATTTTTATGACGGCTCCAAAGGAATGAGAAGAGGAAGCACGCGGCTTCCTGAAGTACATAAGTTGCTCCTAGTAGTCCTCTATGCGGTGACAGATGTCTTAGGCTATACTCGCAGAGGTTGGGTCTGCGCATAACTACTAGGTGGGTAGGCCTTGACTGCAGATGTAACTATGCAGTCAGAATGGTGTGACGAGGTGACATCTTGGTGATTCGACGGTTGCCTCACGAGGAGGTAGAGAGGGTCACGACCAACAAGGATTGTAGACCGTCGGATATCCGTCATCGATAGCCAGTGGGATGCGAAAAGACTAGAGCTAAACCCAAGATATCATTTTACCTTTCACTATCGAGGTATGGGGTTGAGGGTAGAAGCCACATGGATGTTTAGATTGGTTGTTATTAGGGGAGGTCGCTTAGCTCTGTAGTCTTTACTAGTTGAGGGAGGGGTCGAGGAGGGGCCATAGCCACCATGGAAAACAGACCCTAGGTATATCTGTATATAGAGGCTTTTTAAAGATGGGCCTATACAGGTATGAAAAAGCTCCCGACCGAGTTCTGTGTTTCTTGTTTAGCCCGCCATGGAACTCGATGCGCATTAGAGGACGTGCGATTGACGCACCTAGCTACAATTACAGTACATACGTAGATACATGCATATCTGCTTTGGGTGGTGTATCATAGACTAGAGGGCATTATTCTGATAAGGAATCTGATTCGATCGATGGTGGCAGTCCCTACTCTTACGTAGCATAGTAATGATAGATATATGCGGAACGTAATATTTTATATAGAGATCCGTACGTCAGTCCGACGTAGGATGAGGGACTGCGTTCATTACTGTGGAGACCGTGCGAGTGGGATACCATGGGGTGTATCTCAATAATGAGAGATAGCTACATATATTGTATTAGGTGAATCCATGGGAAAGTAAATGGGTACGATGAACGTATAAGTATTGAGTTCTATTAACCCAAGTAACCTAATAATCAACAAAATTTAATGGACGGTATTAGTAGGGATCATTCTACTTCTGATACACTAGTATTTGCATGGTGCAGAGAAATGTATTTAAGAAGCGCAATATATCATGTTCATCTTATCTTGCTTAGTTCACACTTGTTATTGTTACCGTTATCTTGTTCTTTTAGTTTTATGTACCTGCCATGATACTTTTATTTATTTATATTTAAAAGTAAATGGACTTGCCAGACTTTATGTCTGACCCTTTTTGTTTCCTCTTCTCTCTCTTCCGTTCCCTCCGGGTTCTCAGGACGGAAGTGCTTAGAGTTGATTTGGATTCTTTCGGCTTAGCATGGATTTTGGATATAGATGTATCGCTTTGACTTCTGATCTACTCTCTTATGGCTTCACAGGGAAATATGGTTTTATGCTTTTGTGCTCTGATATTTTTGGCAAGACAGATTATTAATGTAATTAGTTACTTATGATGTAAACTCAGTATTTGGGACCATGATGTTTCAATTTAAATAAAGTTTTTTTAAAGTTTTTAATTCCGCTGCTATTTTACATGTCTGTTTATGCTATTATGTTCTTATTTACCTATAACGCTTCACGGAACTTAATGCATTCCCTTAGTGAGTGACATTAATGGACATAGGGTGTCACCATGAATTGGTAGAAGCGAGTGGAAAGCAGAATGTATTGGTAGGCTGCTTCGGATATTCCTATGGCAATGACATTTGATTTGCTTAGACTGATACGTAGCCCATATATTCTATAAAAAAGCACTAAACCATCTAAAATGGAACCTATGGATTCTATATTTGGTTATGTGAAAATAACCAAGATGTCAACAAAAATAAGTGATGTAATGGGAGGATCTTGGCATTTTGGATGGAGCTTGAATTTCCTATCTCTGACAAGGCCATTAAGAATTTAATTAAGAATCTACACCATTGTTATAAGCAAATAGTCTTGCATTGAATCTTCTTTCTCGATTCCTCATTTAAAAGAGAATTAGTGTAACGGCCCGGATTTCGCCCGACCCGATCAATCGCAAAATCCACCAAGACCGTTCAAAACCCGAGTACGTTAACTTTGGGAATACAACAACGTCAGAACAATAACATCAGACTTTTATTACATAATGGAAACGTAACATCAGAGTATAGAATATCAGAGTACATCGAATAAAATTACAGCGGAAGATAAATTACAATATTTTAATACATTGCAGCAGAAATAATAAAATAGATACAGCGGAAGATAACTATGCTCTGGACACAGCTTTAAGCTTCAATCCAGGATCCTGCTTGAGATAAGAACCTGTAGACAAACCACTCGACTGCCCTTGTGGAGAAGATGGCACCCGAGTTTGTAAAGGTGGAAACAAACAAGGGTCAGTCATGGGACTGGTGTGAGAATTCTAAACTAATTTAACTAATAGCAATAAGGCAAATCCAAGGACCACGTCGCTAACGCGGAACGGGTTTTATTCCAATGGATTGTCGGTGCATAAAATAAAGTGAATCGTTAAAACAACGCAATGCTTTTTAGAAAAATGAAACCATCATAAAACTCAAGTCCCATCACACAATGCAACGCAAACCGGAGGATAGAGTTTACCTTATAATGGCCAAAAATGCTTGGTACGATAAAAATGAGTTTGATTTTATTACTAGTGTATATAAGTTTCAAAAACAGTTCAATCATAATGTATCAATCATAGACGGCATAGTACCCCATCCTACTATGTCGCCATACTAGTTCTACAATCAAAACCGCATGAGGTCGTATTGGAAATTGGGTCTCCATCATGAGTCAAGGCTAGGGAGGAGCTCCTTACCGATTCGAGACACTCTAGCTAATGTCTCAGGATCCCCCGTAGTGAACCCTTGGAAAGCAGCAGGGTCGGTCCACACATACAACTTTGTGGATTAGTTATTCCTGAACACACGTTTCCCGGTCCTATAGGACCTATCATCCGAGGCGCCTCATTCCACATCCACATAAGTAAAATATCAGCCAGTTTAAGCACTGACACTACTTCTAGCTAGAAAGAAACGTGATGCTCTCCCTGCATTCCCTTCTCTTGTTTTAGACTCCACCGGGTTGTGAGGCTCGTGAAGCTACATAATACACCAAGCTATGCTTATTCAAGTTGTTCTTTGATCATCACCACAAGGTTCTGCTTTTCAATAAGAAACCTTGATCATTTCATCTTAGTATGCCACACCGTCACTCCATATCACACTACCAATCCTTTGCCGAAATATATGAAAGGGTGTTAAGCAAGAGCATAAATTCTCCGCCACCAAACATTCATACATTCGACAGAAAATCAATAAATACAATATAAAGGAGTACAATGTCGGACACACATTCCATTTATAAGCTTATGCTCTGGGTCTGAGCGAAAACCAAATCCGTACAAATCACCACTACGTCCGGACAACTAGCATCTTAGCCCCGTCTTGGGAGCAAATCAATCAAGGGCCTCAACACTAGTTACCCATTTGATGTGAAGATCGTCGGTCTTCAATCGCCGTCTTCAATTCTTCGAACGTCGTATCATTATTTGGAATGAGAGTAAACTCGGACTTTCCAAATAACTCTCGCATATATAAATTTGAAAACCATTTCATATCGTTGTTAATAATTTATAACGGTCTATCGCTATTTTTATTTTAATTTACATACACATCCTAAACATAACAATGTATATTTCCTTCCTTCATCTTTCAATTTACACAAAATGTATATTTGGTTTCATTTTTTTTCTAATGAAAATCCATTCCTTAGAAATGTAAATTTCTAATCTTATTATTTACATTGAAAAATATAAATTTCTATTCCTATTTTAATTTACATTTAGAAATGTAAACTTATATTTCAACATGTTATTATATTTAAAATGTAACGTTTATTTCATATTCTATTTACATTGGAAAATGTAAATTCCTAATCATTCTTCTATTTCCTTTGTTTACATTGAAAAATGTAAATTCTTTAAAAATATAACTTCTATTTCATCCTTATTTACATTGAAAAATGTAAGTTCCTATATTTCTCTAATTACATATAAAAATGTAACTTCCTATTTCCCTCTTATTTACATTGAGAAATGTAACTTCTTTTTGTTGTATATAAAAGGTCAATAAAGATGTAATCTTTATTTCTAAACTTTTTATTCTGATTTACAATTTCTAACAAAAATGTCCTTTATATTCTAATTTACATTTCCTAACAAAATGTCCTTTATATTCTAATTTACATTTGGAATGTAATTTTCCTTTTCATTGCTTATTTACCTAAAAAGTAAATTTTCCTCTTCCATTGTTATTTACATAAAAATGTAAGTTCTAATTCAACGTTACATTTCTTTTTTTCTTATATTTCAATGTTGAATCCATTCTTTTTATTACACTGTAAAATCTACTTTTTAATTACATTAAAAATATGATTAACAATACGATGAAAATTTTATCTTTTTAATATTACAACAAAAATGTAATTTACATTACAATGTCAAATCCTCCTTTTTAATTACATTAAAAATGTAATTATCATTACATGAAAATTTCTATCTTTCAACTATAGTGTAAGATCTTCTTTTTTTACATTAAAAATGTAATTAACATTATAATGTCAAATTTCTCTTTTTAATTACATAATTAATGAAAATGTACTTTTATTTACAATATATATTCTATTCTAAATTGCATAATAAAATGTAACTTAAATTACATGTCAAATCTTGCTCTTTAATTTGCAATGTATATTCCTACTTTATTTACGTTAAAAATGTAATTAAATTTTCAATGACAATTCTCATTCTTAATTTACATATAAAAATGTAGTTTTATATTACATGTAAGTTCTATTTCTTTAATTATATATAAAAATGAAATTTTCTATACGGTATAAATTTCATGTCTTCTGATTACGTATAGAAATGTAATTTTTCTTTTCAATGCAAATTTTCATTCATATTTTACATATAAAAATGTACTTTTAATGTTACCATATTTGTCAAACAAGCATCCCCTTTTTTTTTTATGACTCATATTTCATTTACATTAAAAATGCAAATTCTTATGTAACAAAATTTCATTCTTCCTTATATACTTTAATGATTCATTTTTATGTTAACACAATTTCATTCTAACTTGAATATTTTAATGAATCCCCTTTTTAACATAAATATGTGATTTTTATGTTAACAACACAATTTCAAATTCTTTTCTTTTCAATAACTACAAATGTAATTAATACTTCCGTTTCAAAGCCTATCTTTTTATCCCATAAAAATGTAATCAATTTTTCAGCGTCAAAATTTCATTCTTTAGTTACATTAAGAATGTAATAAATTTTGCGATGCCAAAATCTCTTTCTTTCATCCCATTAAAAATGTACTTGATCTTATGGTGTAAAAATCTTAACTTTCTAATTATAATAAAAATGTAATTTTATTACAAAGTAAAAATATCCCTTTTAATTACACCAAAAATGTAATTAACCTTACGGTGTAAAATTCTTATCTTTTTAATTACATTAAAAATGTAAAAATTCATATCTTAACTTAATTACATTAAAAATGTAAAAAAAATCATTCGTTCCTTATTACATTGAAAACGTACTCATTTATTCATTTTAAGTTACATTAATAAAAATGTAAATTTTCATTCACCTTAAATCACATTAACAAAAACGTACATTATTTCATTTCCTTTCTTTTACATTGAAAAATGCAAGTTATTACTCTACTTTAATTACATTAATAAAAATGTAAATTTTTATTCTACTTTAACTACCTTGATAAAAACGTAAGTTTCATTCTACTTTAATTATATTGGTAAAAATGTAAATTTTTATTACCGTACAAGATCATATCTTTAATTACACTTAAAATGTAATTATTATTACAACGGTAAAATCTTATCTTTATTACACAAAAAAATGTAATTTTTATTTAAATGTAACTCTTTCATTTTAATGTTATTCCTTCAACATTTTGTTCGCATCAAGGAATGCAAACAAATTAGTACTCTTTTTATTTTACTAAACCAATTTCCATTTTACACAAATTTCAAGTTTGGTGCCACATTCTCAATGAACAAATATAATGGTTTTTTTGTTTAACCATTGTCTAATATCACTAAAATGTCCAATTTGATGTCAAAAAATTAATGAACAAAAATAGGTATTTTTGTTTTACCTAATTTCTAATTGTTACGACCGGGAAATCCGCTCGATCCGAATCAGTCGCTAAACCGATCAAGACCGTTCGAAATGCTTGATTGTTTTGAGAACGCGACAAAATAGAATGCAGACAGAAGAACATTTCATTGTATATTACAACAATTCCATCAGAATACAAGAATATACAGAGTATGAATAAATATTACACATTATAAAATATCAAAGATTACAATGCATTACATAGCAGCGGAAAATAATACAATACACAACTGAAGGAGATATACGGATACAAAGCTTTCCGGATATCATTCCAGCTGTAATCCAGGATCCTGTGAATATAAATCTGCAAAACCAAAACTACTAGCTGCCCGTGCGGAAAATGAGGGCACCCAGAGTTTAGGTTAAAACAATAAACTCCAGGTCAGTCATGTGACTGGTGTGAGAACTAAAATAGTTATTAATCTTTATTTTTAAAGTTAGGTAAATCAAGGGACCACGCCGTATAACACGGAACGGGTTTCCTCCCAAGAATACCAGTGCATAAAACAACAGCGCAATGCTAAATAAAGAACAATGAAGCTATTATAAGACCCAGGTCCCATCACACAATGCAACACAAGCCGGATGATAGGGTTTTTACCTTATAATAGCCAAGAATGCTTGATACGTTTAAAACAAATCATTTGATACTATTATAAGTGCATAGTGTATAAAACAACTTCAAATCAAAAGTATCAATCATAAACGGCATAAGTGCCCCATACCACTATGTCGCCATACTAGGCTCTACAATCAAAACCGCAAAGTCACGTATTTGGAAATTGGATTTCCAACTATGAACCGAGGCCAGGGATCGTCCTCTACTGATTCGAGATAATCTAGCCTACCATGTCTCAGGAACAGCCGCAACTGCACCTAGGAGCCACAGGGACGGTCCACCGATGTGGATTAAAATGCCTGAACATTGCGTTTCCCCGCCCTTTGGGGCGTAAATGAGTCAACGAATGACCCCATCGGACCCAAATCGTCCAATCAAACCGAGGCGCCTCGCAACAGCAACAACCAGACAGGTGAAAATAATATAAATGTCAGCCAGTTTAAGCACTGACACCACCTCTAGCTAGAAAGAAACGCATGCCCTCCCTGGATCCTTCTCCCGTTTCTGGTTCACAACCGGGGTGTGAGGCTCGCGAATCCACGCTACACAAAGCTATGCCACACAGGCCGTGCTTTGATCATCAACCACAAGACTTTGCTTTTCAACATAAACCTTAATCATATTGCCACTTAGTCATGCCACACAGGCAATTCACTCCATGCGATTGATATCCATCAATATAACCCCTGAGCTCATACGTCTTAGAGAAGGGCGTTGTAACACCCCACACCTGCTAAGGTCACTCACTAAGGGAATGCCTCAACTTCGGTGGAGCATTTTAAGTGAATATAGAATAGAAAAATTACAACAAGACAGATATAAATAATACTTGAAGTCTTAAAACATCATTTCATTGCAGCAGAAGATAAACATGTTTAGTTACAACACCATAAAAGAGTCAAGTACTAAATATCCATCCTGATAAAAACATAAGTACATAATCCCACTACATAACTAATAGCCATAATAGAAAAGATAAGCTGGGCTTTACATCACGGTCCAAGCTCCAAAAGAGAGATAAAGAAATCTAATCAAAGCCCACTAGTGCTCGGCCCAACCTGAGGACCTGAGGGGGAAAAAGATAAAAACAACGGGGTCAGACATAAGTCTGAGTGAGCCCTATAACTTTAACAACACAATCATTAAAGTAATTAGGGTATGATATAAACTTGGTACGGGATGACTGGGGATAAATGACTACACTAAGTAGCCAACTAGACATAGGATGAACTAAGATAACGGTAAATACGCATCTACCCACCCAAGGGTAATTACTAACTGCACCACACCAGTCATTCCTACTTAAAGGTTGATCCCACCCAAGGACTTAGAAAATTTACCCAGTAGTTTCGTGTACCCCTAGCTGACTACATAGGTGTCGTCTGCCCCTATCTCCACTAGGTGTACCCACTACTCCCCAAGCGATCGGCTCCCTACCGTAGATAACCGTGCTGGCCCCACAGTGGGGTGTATCACTCCCCAAAGTGGCAACCCGATACAACCAATGGTGCACGGCTTATACCTACACGATGCAACAACGTCTTACCTACCAGCCCGGGTCCACACACGCATATGAAACCCGTTGGACTTGCGTTGCCACCGCTAACCCGTTTTGGCCTCTTATAATCAAGCCCAGTACGCGTGTCCCGTCCTCGACGTGGGTCGAGCCCAATAAGATACATATGGGTTACTGGTTGAAATGGGCCCCCACAAGCTACCCACCTAAGCTTGTCCCTTTATCTAGTGCATCCCACTTAACCCTTTAATCATGTTTAATTACATGTTTCCACTTGGTTAAGTATTCTAATCGTATTTTCTATTGCCACCCAAGGCAACCCACTAGATTTCCACATGCCACCCAAGGCACTTCCTTGATTTCCACATGCCACCCAAGGCACCCACTTAACCCCTCATGCCCCACTACATGCTTATCTGGTTAAGTGTTTCTTAATTGATTAAGAACGTAACCGTTGTAAAGACCTCTCACATTAGGCTATCTTTTATGGCAGCTGGATTTGCCGGTTGGGTCCGGGCAGCCTTACGCCATAACTGAGTCTAACCTCGTGTCTTTACACTTGTCACGTATTCAGTTTGTGCCTAAGACCTCTCACATTGGGCCAATCATTTGTAGTCGCTGGATTTGCCGGTCGGTTCCGGGCAGTCTTATGCTACAAAAGGGTCCAACCTCGTGTCTTAGTCGATTAATTACACCTAATTAATCACCCCCATATTTCGAATTAATTTTCCCTAATTAATTCCAATTTTAACGATGTACATAATTGACTCAATTATGTCCATCCACTTTATGGTATGCATAATCATACCAACTTCACACCATTTCATTAACATGTATATTAACCCCATCGTTCCCCACGTAATTCGCTAACATGACATAAAAGGGAAGATTCATCACAAATACAATGGGTTCAACCAACATGGGTTTTAAAGGTGTCAACATGCATATAGCATCAACCCAACTAGCATAAATAATCAACCCAAACTTGCATGAATCACATATGTCATAAAGAGGTTAACTTACATAAGTGACTTATGTCATACAAAGGGGTAAACTTGCATATGTATGTATGACATACTAAGGGGTTAACTTGCATATGTATGCATATCATACTAAGGTGTAAACTTGCACATGTTACTTGCATATAATCAAACACCAAACTTGCATAACATGTCTTATATGAACTTGCATATAATCATACACCAAACTTGCATAACATATCATATATGAACTTGCATATAATCAAACACCAAACTTGCATAACATGGTGTCATAATGGATCAATGTTTATCATAGCAATTTGCATAACTAGCATCATGAACACATAGCCTAACACTTGCATAACTTGCATAACATCATGATCATATAGCATATAACTTGCATAACTTGCATAACATCATGAACATGTAGCATATGACTTGCATAACTTGCATAACATCATGAACATGTAGCATATAACTTGCATAACATCATGATCACATAGCATATGACTTGCATAACTTGCATAACATCATGAACACATAGCACATAACTTGCATAACATCACAAACACATAGCATATGATAACATAATCTTGCATTGATCCACATTCATAGCCATAACCTCATTATATCCTATCATAATCATTTCAACAATTGGTCATTAAGGCTATAGAAACTCACAACTTGTTGATTAGCACTCCTATGAAGAAGATTAAGTTGCTAGAGTTGATTAGTAGTTGATTTGAGAAGCTATCTTCCTCTTTAATTTGATGGAGGCTCCTTCAAGTTGCATTTTCACGGCATGACGACGTTGTATCTATTTTTAGTATGAATTAGGGTAGTCTTAGGGTGTATTTATAGAGTAGTTAGGTGTTTTAGGCCATTAGATTAACCCTAAACCAGATTAGAGCCGTTAGATCTCGTCCTAGCCACCAAGCACAGCCCAAAAGCCATCAGGTTGCACCCAGGTCACACAGACCGACAGGGGGGGTCGACCCCTGTGTCGACCCCTGGGTCGACCCCTGGGGAGGGGGTCGACACCCATGTCGACCCTAGGGTCGACTCCCTCTGCCTGGCGGGAATTTTTCCCGCCTCTTCTGAAATGTGAAATTTTTGTTTTTAAATCTGTTTTGAATTTCTATAAACTTCTTCGGGCCTTAACTGGGTCATACGGACTCCGATTTTCGAAAACTCGGACTCTATTTCGCGTATTTTTCCGAGACGAACGCAATGGCATAGCCCGTTTTCCCCTGATTCAGATTTTTAAATTTAATTCTGCCCTGTTTTATATTATAGCAAGTTATTCAACATACGGGGTGTTACATTCTCCCCTACTTAAAGGATTTCGTCCCCGAAATCTCTAAGTCAAGAAGAAGGTATCCTGCCAACCAAACAACCATCTACTCAAACCATCAAACACTGGCATCCATTGTCCTTAGAGTTTCTAATGCTGTATGAACATATGCAAAGAGTGTGTGTATATGTTCTCTGTCTAATGCAAAATCAAGCGGTCTACTGATTCAGTTGACCTCCTTAATGCAAACCATGATAGTGCCATGCATCCAATATGTATGCGAAAGAACCCTATCGACACATACTATTTCTACATGAGTGCACAATCATTCACCAAAATGCATCATCCATATGATAGCACAACCATTATACATCCATTAATATAGCTACCTACACACAATTATATGCAATATGCAATATGAAGTGATTGAGCCGATCTAGTGCCTAGAGTGTGTGTATATGACTCCACGAGCAACCACTAGCAACCACTTGCATCCACTCGCATCCATCAATCATAACATGTCTCAAACACATGTTTCAACCATAAGTTTACCCTATCTAAAGGTCAAAGGTACTAATGAGAGGACATACTAAAGATAAGATAAGTACTAGACAAACGATAAAGGAGAAGTTAAAAGACATACCCTCAAAAAGGAATGGGTACAGCGAACGCATCTTCGCTTCTGTCTCCCAAGTAGCATTGCTCTCATCCTCTCCCCATTGCACTTTGACTAGTCGAACCTCTCTGTTTCTCAACTTCCTAATCTCTGACCCAAGGATGTGGGTAGGAGCTCGTCGAATAGTCGCATCACGCTCTACCTCCACTTCTCTAAGCAAGCTCGGCTCTACCACCTCTGCGGTCTCATGTAGGCACTTCCTCAAATGTGACACATGGAATACGTCATGTACCCCACTAAGTCTCTCGGGTAAATCCACTCTATATGCCATCCGTCCAATCCTTTCCTTAATAGGAAACGGTCCTACAAATCTTGGTGCTAACTTCCCAACGGACCCAAAGCGAACAACATTCCGTAATGGAGATACTTTGACAAAGACCATGTCCCCAACATCAAACTCAAGATCCGTCCTCCTCTTATCCGCGTAAGATTTCTGCCTATCTTGCGCTGCTTTCAACCTTCTCCGAATCAAATCAATCTTTTTCGAAGTCTCTCTAACCATATCAGGCCCAAGCAAGATCTTATCCGTAGATTCCCACCAACATGTAGGTGATCGACAAGGCCTACCATAAAGAGCTTCGAAAGGAGCCATGCCAATACTGGACTGAAAGCTGTTATTATACGCGAACTCCACCAATGGAAGATGCTCTTCCCATGTACCTCCAAAATATAAGATACATAGCCTCAAAAGGTCTTCTAGAACACGATTCACCCTCTCGGTCTGGCCGTCCGTCTGAGGATGATATGCGGTGCTCAAACACAACTGAGTCCCCACTGCTTCTTGCAAACTCTTCCAAAACTCGCTAGTGAAGATAGGATCTCGATCACTCACTATGCTAGAGGGTACACCATGCAACCGAACTATCTCTCGAAGATAAACTGAAGCTAGCCATGGAGCAGTCCTCTTTCTCTTCACGGGTATGAAATGGGCACTCTTAGTAAGCCTGTCTACTACAACCCAAATTCCCGTATTACCCTTCCTCGATCTGGGTAACCCATCAATAAAATCCATCGAGACGCAATCCCACTTCCATTGCGGAACTTCCAATGGGTGAAGCAACCCACCAGGTTTCTTTTGCTCCGCTTTCACTTGTTGGCACACCAAGCATCTAGCGACATACTCGGCCACATCTTTCTTCATACCGGCCCAAAAGAAAACTCGCTTCATGTCTTGGTACATCTTGTCCCCACCGGGATGAATGGTCATCCTAGAACGGTGTGCATCATCGAGAATAGCCTTCCTCAAACCCTCGTCTTGCGGTACACAAAGTCTACCGTCTCTACGGAAGCACCCCCTATCGTCTAGGGTGTACCTACTCAAATGGCTGGACGACTCCCCCCTTATGAGCCTCTCTACTAACTCAACCAACTGTGGGTCGTCCCGCTGTGCCTCGCCAATCCGTCCCAAAAGAGTAGGTCTGACCTCTAAGGATGCTAGCAAACCGGGTACAAAATCAACGGAAGGTCTGAAATCAAACATCGAGATAAATTCCATGCTTCGTCGTTCCACGAACAAGGACTCAAGGACAACCTTTTTCTGCTCAAGGCGTCCGCCACCACGTTACCCTTGCTAGGGGTATATGCTATCTTGAAATCATAGGATGCTAAGAACTCCATCCACCTTTGTTGTCTCAAGTTCAAATCCTTCTGAGAAAACAAGTACTTCAATGATTTGTGGTCAGTGAACAATTCGAACCTCTCTCCAAGAAGATAATGGCGCCAAATCTTAAGCGCAAAAACAATAGCGGCCAACTCTAGATCATGGGTAGGGTAATTTTTCTCATGCTTTCTCAACTGCCTTCCACCGTAGGCTATTACCCTTCCCTCTTGCATTAAGACTGCGCCCAGTCCTGTCCCACAAGCATCGGTATAGACAACAAATGGCTTAATCCCATCTGGCAACACTAAGACTGGGGCTGTGGTTAAAGCTCTCTTTAACCGTCGGAACGCATCATCACAATCTACGTCCCATGCGAAGACCAGATTCTTCTTCGTCAAGCGAGTTAATGGGGCTGATATCTTCGCGAAGTCCTTGATAAACTTCCTATAGTAGCCAGCCAACCCCAAGAAACTCCTCACCTCGGTAGCATTCTTTGGAACCTTCCAATTTTGAATGGACACTACCTTCGCGGGATCCACAGCTATCCCTTCCTTGGAGACCACGTGCCCCAAGAACCGCACTTCCTTCCTCCAGAACTGACATTTAGAGAATTTAGCCTTAAGGCTATGCGCTCGAAGAGTCTCCAACACTTCCCTAAGATGTAGGGCATGCTCTTCTTCACTCTTAGAAAAGACTAAGATGTCATCCACAAAGACCACCACGAACTTATTAAGGTACTCCCTGAACACCCTACTCAGCAAATCAACAAAGTATGCAGGGGCGTTCGTCAAACCAAATGGCATCACAAGCCACTCATAGAAACCATCCGGAGTCCTAAAGGCAGTCTTATCTATGCTATCCTCAGCCACTCTCAGCTGATGGAACCCCGTGGCTAAGTCCAACTGCGAAAACACTAAGGCGCCAACCAACCGATCAAAGAGATCATCAATCCTCGGCAATGGGTGTCTATTCTTCTTTGTGAGCTTGTTGAGTTCTCTATAGTCTACACAAAGTCTGAGGGACCCATCCGCCTTCGTGGAAAAAACTACTGGAGCACCCCACTCCGATATACTTCGTCTTATGAACCCCTTCTCAAGCAACTCCCCTACTTGCTTATGGAGTTCCCTCCTCTCACGAGGAGCCATGTGGCGCACTGGTAAAGATACTGGTTTAGCATTATCTACCAGATATATTCGGAAGTCTATCTCCCGCTTCGGAGGTAAGCCCTTCACCTCCTCAAACACATCCGAGTATTCCCGGACCACTCTAACAGATCGCAAACTCTCGACCGAAGCGTCAAGCGATTCAAGATAACTTAGCATAACAGAATCCATGGGATTACAAGAGATCTCGAGAGTGTTACCCAAGCGGGTCATGAGCCTAACAACTCTCCTTTCACAATCAAGAACGACACCATTACTGGATAACCAGTCCATGCCCAAAATCAACCCATAGCCCGTGAAGCCCAAAACAAAAGCATCACATCAAAACTCAACGCTAAGTATAGAAATCTTCAAACCCAAACATATCATGGACAAATAAGTGGAGCCCCCAATTGGTTTTGAAACAACCAAGGGATCATCTACTAGACTGGTGTCTAAGTGCAGTGACTCAACTAATGATGATGAGATAAACGAATGCGATGCGCCAGAGTCAAACAAAGTACGGACAGGATGATCAAACAGAAAAACCAGACTTTCAACGGAAATAGTGCTACCTCTTTCCTGAGTCGGTGGAACCGCGAGAGCCTGAACTTGCCCCCTTGCCTGACCTGGTGCCATAAGAGCTTGCACCTGTCCTCCTGAGGTAGATCCCGTCCTTTGCCCCTTCTTAGGGCAGTCCTTCACAAGATGCCCTGCTTCGCCACAGTGGAAGCAGCCAGTCTTCTTCTTCTTCTTTCGACAATCTTTGCTTAGGTGGCCTGGTGTCCCGCAATTGAAGCACTTCTTCTTTCCCTTGCCACCGTTGCCTTTCCCACCCTTGTTTTGTTGCTGTTGAGGTCTCTTTTGATCTCCTTTCTTCTTGGGTGCCTTATTAGCATTGGGACCCTTCTCTTCCTCATGCATGAGTGCCATGTCTACTAGCTTCTCAAAGGTGGCCCCCATAGGGATGTGAGTCATAGCCAGTCCATGCATTGGTTCATTCAAGCCCTTAACGAACCTCAAAGCCTTCTTCTCCGGTGTATTCACCATGTCTATGCCAAACCTTGCCAATTGATTAAACTTGTTGACATATTCCTTCACTGATAGGTTTCCTTGCTTTAGAGTCAAGAACCTTTCCATATACAATTTTTCCTCCGCCCTTGAGAGAAACTTTGCCACAAATCTCTGCCTGAAATCCGCCCAAGAGTCAACAGGGCGCTCTCCATTAGTGACCTCCCACCAGAATAAGGCCTCTCCCTTCATTAACCAAGCCGCTAACTTGACTTTCGTTCCTTCTTCCATCTCAAAGATATCTATCAACTCTTCCACCTCCTTAAGCCAATCTCTAGCTTCCACAAAAGTTTCAGATCCTTGAAAAGGTTTCCCTCCCATAGCCTTAAATTCCTTGCAAGTCTTAGCAAAAGTATCCGTGCGAGGAGGAGGGGGGAGGAGGAAGATCGGGTGCTACTGTTGGTGGAGGAACATTTGCTGGACCCGCAGTGGCGGCCCTAGCCTCCATCAATCTCCTATACCATACTGGTATCGTCACACCCTCCGGAAAGTTAAGATCTTCAGCCATGCTAAAACGAAAAAGGAAAGATTCAAAACGGAGAATTCAAAGGATAAAGATATGGCTATTGGGGATTATGCTTTTCTTTCAAAAACCTTTCTCTTAAAAGACATGTTTTTGAAAATACTTCTTCCAAAAATGTTTTTAGAAAAATAGTTTTCTAAAAAAATTATCTGTTCTGGTAACCTTCGCTCTGATACCACGTGTAACACCCCACACCCGCTAAGGTCACTCACTAAGGGAATGCCTTAACTTCGGTGGAGCATTTTAAGTGAATATAGAACAGAAAAATTACAACAAGATAGATATAAATAATACTTGAAGTCTTAAAACATCATTTCATTGCAGCAGAAGATAAACATGTTTAGTTACAACACCATAAAAGAGTCAAGTACTAAATATCCATCCTGATAAAAACATAAGTACATAATCCCACTACATAACTAATAGCCATAATAGAAAAGATAAGCTGGGCTTTACATCACGGTCCAAGCTCCAAAAGAGAGATAAAGAAATATGATCAAAGCCCACTAGTGCTAGGCCCAACCTGAGGACCTGAGGGGGAAAATATAAAAACAACGGGGTCAGACATAAGTCTGAGTGAGCCCTATAACTTTAACAACACAATCATTAAAGTAATTAGGGTATGATATAAACTTGGTACGGGATGACTGGGATAAATGACTACATTAAGTAGCCAACTATACATAGGATGAACTAAGATAACGGTAAAGACGCATCTACCCACCCAAGGGTAATTACTAACTGCACCACACCAGTCATTCCTACTTAAAGGTTGATCCCACCCAAGGACTTAGAAAATTTACCCAGTAGTTTCGTGTACCCCTAGCTGACTACATAGGTGCCGTCTGCCCCTATCTCCACTAGGTGTACCCACTACTCCCCAAGCGATCGGCTCCCTACCGTAGATACCCGTGCTGGCCCCACAGTGGGGTGTATCACTCCCCAAAGTGGCAACCCGATACAACCAATGGTGCACGGCTTATACCTACACGATGCAACAACGTCTTACCTACCAGCCCGGGTCCACACACGCATATGAAACCCGTTGGACTTGCGTTGCCACCGCTAACCCGTTTTGGCCTCTTATAATCAAGCCCAGTACGCGTGTCCCGTCCTCGACGTGGGTCGAGCCCAATAAGATACATATGGGTTACTGGTTGAAATGGGCCCCCACAAGCTACCCACCTAAGCTTGTCCCTTTATCTAGTGCATCCCACTTAACCCTTTAATCATGTTTAATTACATGTTTCCACTTGGTTAAGTATTCTAATCGTATTTTCTATTGCCACCCAAGGCAACCCACTAGATTTCCACATGCCACCCAAGGCACTTGCTTGATTTCCACATGCCACCCAAGGCACCCACTTAACCCCTCATGCCCCACTACATGCTTATCTGGTTAAGTGTTTCTTAATTGATTAAGAACGTAACCATTGTAAAGACCTCTCACATTAGGCTATCTTTTATGGCAGCTGGATTTGCCGGTTGGGTCCGGGCAGCCTTACGCCATAACCGAGTCTAACCTCGTGTCTTTACACTTGTCATGTATTCAGTTTGTGCCTAAGACCTCTCACATTGGGCCAATCATTTGTAGCCGCTGGATTTGCCGGTCGGTTCCGGGCAGTCTTATGCTACAAAAGGGTCCAACCTCGTGTCTTAGTCGATTAATTACACCTAATTAATCACCCCCATATTTCGAATTAATTTTCCCTAATTAATTCCAATTTTAACGATGTACATAATTGACTCAATTATGTCCATCCACTTTATGGTATGCATAATCATACCAACTTCACACCATTTCATTAACATGTATATTAACACCATCGTTCCCCACGTAATTCGCTAACATGACATAAAAGGGAAGATTCATCACAAATACAATGGGTTCAACCAACATGGGTTTTAAAGGTGTCAACATGCATATAGCATCAACCCAAGTAGCATAAATAATCAACCCAAACTTGCATGAATCACATATGTCATAAAGAGGTTAACTTGCATAAGTGACTTATGTCATACAAAGGGGTAAACTTGCATATGTATGTATGACATACTAAGGGGTTAACTTGCATATGTATGCATATCATACTAAGGTGTAAACTTGCACATGTTACTTGCATATAATTAAACACCAAACTTGCATAACATGTCTTATATGAACTTGCATATAATCATACACCAAACTTGCATAACATATCATATATGAACTTGCATATAATCAAACACCAAACTTGCATAACATGGTGTCATAATGGATCAATGTTTATCATAGCAATTTGCATAACTAGCATCATGAACACATAGCCTAACACTTGCATAACTTGCATAACATCATGATCATATAGCATATAACTTGCACAACTTGCATAACATCATGAACATGTAGCATATAACTTGCATAACTTGCATAACATCATGGTCACATAGCATATGACTTGCATAACTTGCATAACATCATGAACACATAGCACATAACTTGCATAACATCACAAACACATAGCATATGATAACATAATCTTGCATTGATCCACATTCATAGCCATAACCTCATTATATCCTATCATAATCATTTCAACAATTGGTCATTAAGGCTATAGAAACTCACAACTTGTTGATTAGCACTCCTATGAAGAAGATTAAGTTGCTAGAGTTGATTAGTAGTTGATTTGAGAAGCTATCTTCCTCTTTAATTTGATGGAGGCTCCTTCAAGTTGCATTTTGACGGCATGACGACGTTGTATCTATTTTTAGTATGAATTAGGGTAGTCTTAGGGTGTATTTATAGAGTAGTTAGGTGTTTTAGGCCATTAGATTAACCCTAAATCAGATTAGAGCCGTTAGATCTCGTCCTAGCCACCAAGCACAGCCCAAAAGCCATCAGGTTGCAACCAGGTCACACAGACCGACAGGGGGGGTCGACCCCTGTGTCGACCCCTGGGTCGACCCCTAGGGAGGGGGTCGACACCCATGTCAACCCAAGGGTCGACTCCCTCTTCCTGGCGGGAATTTTTCCCGCCTCTTCTGAAATGTGAAATTTTTGTTTTTAAATCTGTTTTGAATTTCTGAAAACTTCTTCGGGCCTTAACTGGGTCATACGGACTCCGATTTTTGAAAACTCGGACTCTATTTCGCGTATTTTTCCGAGACAAACACAATGACATAGCCCGTTTTCCCCTGATTCAGATTTTTAAATTTAATTCTGCCCTGTTTTATATTATAGCAAGTTATTCAACATACGGGGTGTTACAGGCATTAAGCAAGAGAATAAATTCTCCGCCGCCAAACAGATAAATATTTAATAGAAATCAATCACACAGACTAAAATCCAACGTCAGACAGACAGTCCATTTACAAGTTCGTTCTGAGTCTGAACGAAACCGGAGGCACCTAGTACCCCGCATATCCATCGATCTCCAAGTACGTCTGGACGATCACCAACCGATTCTCTCCTCTTGGGTGTACGGCCCAATCAAGATCATCAGTAATTATCCAAACGACGTGAAGACCTCCGGTCTTCAGCCACCGTCTTCATCTTCGTCACCACGTCGAATCAGTTATTCAGAATGAGATAAACCCGTTCTTTCTGAATAACTCACGTATATAATAAACAAATGTTACACAAACACAACATACGCCTCATTCCAATTCAGAATTTTTTTTAATTCAAATATTCTTATACTTTGGGAAAGGTTCCCATTAATTTTATCAAAGATAAATTCTTTAAATTTATACTTTAATCTTCTTTGAATATCAATTCAAATTAGTCAGGATTAGCGAACCACACCGGAGTAATCATTTATTTTATTTCCCAATCCCTACCTATTCATCCCATGAAGTAAAACTGGTCATACTTCATATCTAACACCACAGTGTTATCGGGAAATTCAATTACCATTTCACGTTCAAATCTAATTAAAGATTTAACTATCACCTGGAGCAAAACTGGTGATACTCCATTCTCGATCTTTTCAATCTAATTAAAGATTCATTAAAACTCCACTTAGTTTTAATCTTTAACTGGGTTAAAGAATCAGTGTCATTTAAAACACGGTTCACGATAAACCCAAAAATCAATACCGATTCAATTCCAATTAAATATCATTTAATTGGTACACTTCATTAAATCTAACTAAAAAGATTTAATCTTTTTGTCAACTGGGCTTAAGAACAGTGTTAATGAAGTCACCATTCACGACAAACCCAATTCACATTTGATATTAAATATAAGGCTCTGAATAGAAAATAGGGTGCGTTTTCTACAGGTCCCTACTAAGTTTCAAAATTAGGCTCACATCCAGTCATAAACTTATTATAAATTTAGTCCCTGTTTTCATTTTTACGTTTTATTCATAATATTTGCATACATGTATACGAATATTCTGAATGAACATTTTCATACATGTATGCAAATATTTTGAATTTTTGTATACATGTATGCAAATATTCATCAGAATAGTTGCATATATGTATGCAAATATTCAAAATATTTGCATACATGTATGCAACTAATCTAATGAATATTTGCATACATATATGCAAATATTCTAAATTTTTGCATACATGTATGCAACTATTCTGAACAAATATTTGCATACATGTATGCAAATATTCATCAGAATAGTTGCATACATGTATGCAAATATTCAAAATATTTGCATACATGTATGCAACTATTCAACTGAATATTTGCATACATGTATGCAAATATTCTAAATTTTTGCATACATGTATGCAACTATTCTGAACGAATATTTGCATGCATGTATGCAACTATTCTGAATTGTTGCATACATGTATGCAAATAAAGTTGAACTAATGTTGATGAATTGTTGCAGAAATGTATGCAATTTTTCTAAATAGAAAAATAGGGACCTAATTTATAATAAGTTTAAGACCGGATGTGAGCCTAATTAAGTTTCAAAATAGGGACCTTAGCCTAATTTCCACTAGAAAATATATCGGCTTATATTCAATATCAAATTCTACGACCAACAAATATCGTATTGGAAATAACGATATAAATATATCTTTCAAATTCCCATAACAATACCTGTATCATCACGAAATCCAACATCGAAATATTCCGAAGACAATTTCGATTCAAATCCTCTCCAATTCAATTATTGGAAATCTTGGTTATTTTCAAATCCAATTTATTTATTTTAAAAATAAATAGAATTATAATTCTAGTTCAAAACTATTTCATTTTGATAAAAATCTATTTTTATCTTTTCAAATATGGAGTTTTTCATCCCAATTCTTCACAAATCATTTCTTATGATTTTATACAAATTATTACTATTTTTAATAATTTTATCAAGGCCCGTACAGTTGATTTCCATTAATGGCCATCGAACTGCACTTACAGCGACCTTTTCCAAATTTGATTTGGACATAATTCCAAATCCAACCATTAGAATTCAAATCTCTAATATTCGTTAGAAATCTCTTTTCGATACGAACCCAACGGTTCCGGTTTTAGGAGAATCCGACGGTCGGATCTCCCGCAATGTCCATTCGAAGTCAATGGTTGAAATTCGCGAACTGCCACAGCGCGGCGCATTTTATTCAGACCATATAATATATATAATATATATTATATATATTTCATCGATTTTCTTTTAAAACGTATTTTATAAATCGTTTTAACTTCGTTTTCAAAACTATTTCAACTTCATATTCAATTTCAAAACAAAATTGAATATTCCATATCATCGATATAAATATCGTTCACGTCAAAATGGCGTCAATCTAATTAACATGGCTTTTTATATTTCTATTTCAAATATTCTATTCAAATAGTTCGTTTCAAATATTTCTACTCAAATATTTTATTCAAATATTTCTCTTCAAATATTCTATTTCAAAAATGGAATGAGGCCCAATCAATTACCATAGATTTTATTTCTATGGATTTCCATACAACGCATGTATATATCAACAACGAAAAATAATCAACCATCATCCAAAGTGCATTCTACACTGCATAAGCATCAGATATAAATATTTAACGCTCGTAACAGTCTGTTAATTAATCGATCGACATACAACTAATTATTGGGATTAGTGTATGTCATATATCATCCCAATATCCGTGTGGGGTTTCAAACAATCAAACACAGATTTTATTTGTGCAGTTGGGCGATGTGTAAAATTTATCGTCCCAATCAATATCAGTCAAATGTGTAAATATAAACAAATCGTTCGATTTATTTATATTTATTTCATTTTAAATACCCGTTACAAATTCTATTTTTAACTATAAAATATTTTCCACTATAAAATATTTTATTTCATTTCACATCACATCACACAATCAACTACACATCAAAATCAAACATACAAGCATACAAGTCGTCCCTGGTCTGTAGACGACGGGTGTCGGGTGCTACTAAACACCGTCTGCATCCTAGTATATATTTTTAACTAGAAATAAATCAAAAGTGAGAAGTTCTCACCAATCGCTAAACCAAACATCGCGACTCTTCATATGTAGAACATCTCGCCGTGCTCGCCCTTCGTCACTTTTGTCGCCCATATTTGCTACATATATAAAAATCGAATTTTTACTTTGCTATTCAATACATAAAAATCAATTTTTTTTTACTTTGTTATTCAATACAAAAAAATCGAATTTTTACTTTGCTATTCAATACATAAAAATCGAATTTTTACTTTGCTATTCAATATATAAAAATCGAAATTTTACTTTGTTGTTCAATATATAAAAATCGAATTTTTACTTCGAATTCATATAGATAAAAATCGAATTTTTATTTCAAATTCATATAGATATAAATCAAATTTTTATTTCTCTACATCTATAAAAACCTCATCTTTGATTATATAAAAATCTCATCTTTGATTATATAAAAATCTCATCTTTACCTCATTAAAAATCACGTCTTTTTCATTTCTAAATATTGAATCTTTTCATTGTTAAAAATACGGTCTTTCCTTTAACGAAAATATGATCTTTTACTATATAAAGATACAATCTTTTTCCAATTAAAAACCTAACTTTTATTCTCTGATAATTTATGTAAAAATTATGTTTTTAAACTAATCCAAATAAATAACACAGCAAAGTGATTATTTTTATTGATTTGGACATTCTAAACCAATGTTTGGTGTTAACTAACATATCAATTTCATATTACATGAAACAACAATATAATCTTAATTTTATCCTACAACCAAATCTAATGTAACGACCCGTATTCTACACATCATAGGATTGTAGAATATTTATTTCTTTCCCGTGTGAAGTTGTATGGTCATGTAACTTTGGGAAACATCTATTAGAGTCATTTCCCATGCTTATGATTTTTGTCGATTTTTTTTAAATGACCATTTTGCCCCTAGTTGGTACTGTTTTGGCCATAACTTTTGGTTGGAAAGGAATTTTAACCTGAAACCACTTTCATTTGATTCGTTTGATGGTTTCTCTTTCCGTAGAGTGGTCATAATAGGCAAACAGACTTACCATTTGGGAGATATGGCTGAAACAAGGTTTGGAGGGTGAAAAACTGCTTAACCGGGCCAAATCGGGTGATTAGTGAGTAGGCCCATAACCCATTTCGGGATTAGGGTTATGGGAGGGCTGAAATGAGATGGAGAATCATTCCATTTCAGTTTTCTAGCCTCCACTTATCACCAAGGATCCCTAAAAATGGCCTCCAACCTCTAAATCACCTCCAAATCACCTTTAGGTTAAGGATTTGGCTTAGCAACCCCTAATCAAGAAGGATCTTCACCAAATCAACAAAGGAGCTGCTGTTTGGTATTGAAATTCGCATCAAATCAGAGAATCATTTCAGATCTTAGTTTATTTTGTGGCTAAGGTGAGTGATTTGCTTAGTTTTGCACTAATTATGGCTAATTAGGGGTGATTAGTGTTAATTAGCGAATTTAAACATGATAAAATTCTGGAAAAATGTTTATAAAATTCGGAATGATGTTTTAGACCTCTGATATGAATTTGGGTTAATTTGGTTAAGTTTTGATAATCCTATCATTAGTTTCACCTAAGTATGCTTAAGGGGAAATTTGGGATTTTGGGTATGTTTGATACATTTTAGCCTATCATGTTGATATTTTGATGTTTGGGGTTGATTATGTATGCTGCTATAACTATACGGTATGCTTTGTGATTGTTTAGAAGTGTTAGTTTGGTCAAAAACGCCATCGAATGGCGTAAACTGCTCGCTGGAAGGACTGCAGGAAGTTGCAAGTGGGACCGGATCGGACTTCTCGACCCGAACCGATCGTGGACATATGCCATGATCCGATCCGAAGACAGCGATCCGCATGTTCACCCCCGATCGCGAATCCTCTCCACGATCCGATCCAGATTGATGAGGCGCAACGATCCGAAGGGAGGAGCACGAACCGATCCATTTCAGAAGTTCACGAGCTGACCATCTGGGAAGTTGCACCCGACCCGATCCGACCAGCGGGGAAAGCACGAACTGACTTGAAGGAGGAACCCCGACCCGATCCGAATGGGTGACCACGATCCGATCCGAAATGGTGACGCCGATCCGAGCCAGGAGAAGGAGCCGCGCGCTGGAGGAACACGATTCGATCTACATGGGGTGTTGGCGATCCGAACTAAGCCGATCCGATCCGATGAAGAATGTGAAGGCTGATCCGATCCGATTCGATTGTGATGACCAATAACCCGAGATGCAAAGGTAGTCCAAATGGAAGTTAGAGCTCAGGATCCCGGAACCAGTTGGGAACCAATGAGTTCACTTCATGGTTGGACTTTGCTGCGGGACGTGTGCTAAGGAGTTGTCGATGTTCATAACTTTGATTCACCACTAAAAAGGAATGATGGGCTACTTATCAGTGCAGTAGGGTCATTATGACCTGAGGGGCAAAGTGATGGTAGCAAGACTACGTTATCAGTCCAGTAGGGTCATTATGACCTGAGGGGCAAGGTGATGCGTAGTAAGATTATGAGCCAGCGCAGATGGGGTGAATAACTCCATGGGGCAAGTGGACATAGTAAGGATTAGTAAGGCTATGAGCCAGCGCAGATGGGGTGAATAACTCCATGGGGCAAGTGGACATAGCGAGGAATTAGTGGCTACGTTATCAGTGCAGTGAAGCCATTTATGACTTCATGGGGCAAAGTGATCGTAGCAAGGAATGTTGGGTGATCGAAGTGGTGAATATCGTATGCTTTACGCACTGAGTGAGAGATGTGAGGATGGATGCTATGCTTGATTGTTTGCCATCATTATGACATGTACACCTTCCCCACCTCCGTATCTTTATACCGTTTGATATGATACCTTAGAGTGTTGTACAGTATGTAGTGCTAACTCTTTGGTTGCAGGTCCAGATTCAGGTATGTTTTAGTCTACCTGTTATTGTTCACTTTAGATGCTTATCGCTCATACCAGGCTTTATGTCTGACCCAGAGTTTTATGTCTCCTCTTATTACTCTGGGTGCTCACACGAGCAGACTAGAGACAGGTTAGCTGGTGATGCGCGAGTAGCTGATTCAGAGGCAGGCAGGAGGCTTCCACGTATTATATATATATATATACACACATTCTCCCTGTGTCGTTGGTGGTCGCTACTTGGGCATTAGTAGTGTCCCACATTTATCTTACTTTTGCTTTGAGACAGTTTGAAAGTTGTAATAAGCTGTATTTTGGATTTCCGCTGCTATGATGTTTAGTTCTGATTTTCAGCTTATGCACTATCTCTCCTGTTTTATGTCAAGTATGTTATTATTATATTTTGTTCTATGCGCTGTGAGACATTCTACAGGTTCTTTGTATGTTCATTTCCTTCTTCCTTTTCCTTTTCGCGACCCGTTCCATGCTAACTGGACATGTGTACAGCGCACTTTTGGAGTAAATGTCGGTTGGTGCGGGGCGGGGCGTCACATTTGGTATCAGAGCTCTAGGTTGCGTAGTTAACCTAGGGAAAGGCACTAGGGAGAGATAGTACGTATATGAGAGCGCGTATTTGTGATTACCTTGGTTTTCAAAAGCTATGCATATATACTATTAGTAGTATAAGATGAAGTTGCACTGCACTAGTACCACTATGGGGTCGTTAATCGTTTCCCTTTTTCAGATTGACGATGAGCCGACATGTTAGAGGTACTGGTAGAGGGGCCAATAATGGGAATGCCGCTGACATGAGGGCGATGTTTACCAACCTCATGAGAGACATGCTTAGAGAAGTGCAAGGGGCAGTTCCCAATCCCGGAGTTGGTGATGGCCCAGTAGTGCAGGCGCCTAAGGTCGATTTCGCCAAGTTGTGCAAGGATTACACCAATCTTGGTGGGAAGCCGTTCCACGGGACGGAATCGGCCACGGATGTTCAAGACTGGATGGATAGCTGTGACCGTATCTTTGATGACTTGGGTCTTGAGGATGCGATGAAGAGAAGGCTAGCGTCTCGTCAGCTGCAAGGGCGAGCGATGAATTGGTGGAATGCCATTAGAACAGCTATTCCAGAGGACCAGGTTACTTGGGTTCAGTTCAAGGCTCGCTTTAGCGAGAAGTTCATTCCAGCTGCCCAGAAGTCAGTGTTGTTCAAGAGGTTCTTGGAACTCAAGCAGAATGGAAGGGCAGTTTCTGATTATATTGCTGAGTTCGACACTTTGTCGAAGTATGGACTGCCTCTTATTGATACTCCTGAGAAGAAGAATGAGAAGTTCATTACTGGCCTGGATGGGTACTTGGGGGAGAGGCTTATTAACCACATCGATGAGACTTTTGAATCGATTGTGGGGAAAGCTTTGAGGTCAGAGAGTCTTTACCCTAAGTCAAAGACTGAGGCTGCATCTGCAGAAGGGCCAAAGCCGCAAGCAGGCAGTGGAGGCAAGAATAGCTCTCAGAATAAGAGGAAGCAGGACCAATCTAAGGGTGGCCAGTAAAAGAGCAAGAAGGATGTTGAGTTCTTCAGCTGTGGAAAGAAAGGCCATTATGCTAAGGAATGTCGGGCCAAGCCAGCGGAAAGGAAGTGCTATAACTGTGGTCAAGTGGGACATCAGAAAGATAAGTGTCCGCAACCTCTTAAGGAGAAGCAGATTGTGAAAGCATATGCTCTTGATGCTATTCCTTCTTCGTCGAATGCCCCAACTGCGGCGGAGAAAGGGAAGAATGTTGTTATTCAAGGTATGCTTTCTATTTATGATATACCAGTTCGAGTTTTGTTTGATACTGGGGCTTCCCGTTCCTTCATATCTAGTGACCTGGTAGATAGGTTGAGACTGGAACCCGAGATAGTCGATAGACCATTAGTTGTGACGAACCCGATTGGTGGTTCGACTAGCCTTAGTATGATTTGCAGGAATTTGGTCTTATCGAGTCATGGATGTATGTTTGTATGTGATTGCTTTGTTTTGGGCTTTACTGGGTATGGCATTATATTGGGAGTCAATTGGCTCCAAAGATACGGGGTGGTGGTAGACTGTGAGGGCTTTTTGGTGACAGTGAGGGCGGATGATGGGAGGAGGGTAGTGTTTGGTAGTCTACCTAGTGATGGGGTTATGGCTAGTTTTGTAAATTCCCTCGACATCCCGCAGGATGAGTTGTCATATGTGCCCGTGGTTGGCCAGTATCCGGACGTCTTCGAGGAGGTGACCGGGCTTCCACCACACCGAGAGATTGAGTTCCGTATTGATTTAGTGAAAGATGCCAGACCTATAGTGATGCCACTTCGTCGTATGGCACCAAAGGAGCAGCGAGAGCTCGGGGTGCAAGTCAGCAATCTTTTGAAGAAGGGACTGATTAGAAGGAGTGTCTCCGAGTGGGGAGCACCAGTCGTATTTGCCACTAAGGCAGATGGTTCCCTTCGTTTGTGTGTGGACTATCGCGAGTTGAATAAGGTGACGAGGAAGAATAAGTATCCTCTACCGCGGATAGATGATTTGTTTGATCAGCTGGAAGGAGCAAGAGTGTTCTCCCAGTTGGACCTCGCGACAGGATTTCATCAGCTAAGAGTGGCGGATGAGAGTGTTCCGAAAACGGCATTTAGGACGCCGTCTGGGTTTTATGAGTGGTTGGTCATGCCGTTTGGGTTGACCAATGCACCAGCCTATTTTGTGGATCTTATGAATCGAGTATTCAGAGATCAGTTGAATAAGTTTGTTCTTGTGTTCGTGGATGATATCCTTGTTTATTCAAGGACAGAGGAGGAACACAAGGGGCACTTGAGGATAGTGATGGAGGTGTTGAGGAAACACCAATTGAAAGCGAAATTCTCTAAGTGTCATTTTTGGAGAAGGGAAGTAAGATTCTTGGGTCATGTTGTTTCAGAGTGTGGTATTGCCGTGGACCCTGCGAAGGTGGCTACGGTACAAGATTGGCCTACGCCCAAGAATGCTACCGATGTAAGAAGTTTCTTGGGATTAGCCGGATATTATCGTAAGTTTATCCAGGACTTCTCCAAGATAGCAGCACCGTTGACTCAGTTGACTAAGAAGAATCAGTCCTTCATCTGGGACGGAGTGTGTGAGGATGCCTTCAAGAGTCTAAAGGAGAGGTTGACGCGTGCGCCAGTGTTAGTCATTCCTAAAGGGAATGAAGAGATGACGGTATACACAGATGCTTGTGGTACCGGATTGGGTGCAGTATTGATGCAAGGAGGTAGGGTTGTAGCTTATGCTAGCCGACAGCTAAAGCCGCATGAGAAGAAGTATCCTACCCATGATTTGGAATTGGCAGCGATTGTATTTGCGCTGAAGATGTGGAGACACTATCTCTTGGGAGAAAGGTTTGAGTTGTTTACCGATCATAAATCGTTAAAATATCTCTTCTCTCAGAAAGATCTGAATCTCCGTCAGCAGAGATGGTTAGAGTTCTTGGCTTCGTATGATTTTGATATCGCGTATACACCTGGGAAGGGTAATGCGGTAGCCGATGCCTTGAGTAGGAGACATGCCAGCTTAGGGGCAATGTTTCTTGAATGGAAGCAACTGGAGTATATCGCGGGGTTTGATTTCAGACCAAGGTGCGAATTGGATCCAGTTATGCTAGCTAGTTTGACGGTCAGACCCACTTTGGTAGAGCGGATTGGTTCTAGTCAGAGGGACGATCCTAACCTATTGGAAATCATCTCCAAGTTAGAGATGGGTAACGATGAGGAGATGAATGTGTATGGGCTTGATCGAGATGGATGGCTTCGGAAGAATGGAAGACTAGTTGTGCCCAACGTGAATGGTTTGAGAGATGAAGTGCTTAGAGAATGTCATCACTCGAAACTGACTATACACCCCGGTGGTAATAAGATGTATCGAGATATGAAGCAGACTTACTACTGGGAAGGGATGAAAAGAGACGTTGGGAAGTTTATATCCAAATGCATGAATTGTCAGCTAGTTAAAGCCGAGCAAAAGAAGCCTAGTGGGTTGTTGCAACCATTAGAAATTCCCGAATGGAAATGGGAGCAAGTCTCGATGGATTTCATCGATGGTTTACCAAGGACTAGATCGGGATATGATAGCATTTGGGTAATTGTGGATCGATTGACTAAAAGCGCAAGATTTATACCAGTCAAATCGACCAGAACGGCAGCCAAGTTGGCAGAATTGTATATGAAGTGGGTAGTGAGATTTCATGGAGTACCCAAAAGCATTGTGAGTGACCGAGACCCGTTGTTCACTAGTGGGTTTTGGAAGAGCTTACAAGAGGCTCTAGGGTCAGGATTACATCTCAGTACCGCATATCATCCTCAGACCGACGGTCAGACGGAGAGGGTGAATCGTATATTGGAAGACCTCTTGAGAGCGTGTATATTGGATTTCGGTGGATCATGGGATGACCATTTGCATCTAGTAGAGTTTGCATATAATAATAGCTACCAATCCAGTATCGGTATGGCTCCATATGAAGCTTTGTACGGAAGACCGTGCAACTCACCATCATGTTGGATAGAGACTGGCGAGAAGTTTGTGCTTGGACCAGATGTGGTGAGAGAAACGTCAGACAAGATTAAGATCATTCAGCAACGAATGAAAGCTGCTCAAGATAGGCAGAAGAGTTATGCTGATAAGAGGAGAAGAGAATTGAAATTCTCCGTAGGTGACTTGGTGTTTGTCAAGATCTCTCCGTTGAAGAGCGTGATACGATTTGGCAGGAGAGGCAAGTTGGCACAAAGATTTGTTGGCCCGTTCCCTGTTCTTGAATTAGTCGGGAATTTGGCGTATAGAGTTGGCCTACCGGAGAAGATGGCGGGAGTTCACGATGTATTTCATGTTTCCCAACTGAGAAAGTTCGTTCACGACTCAGATGTGCTATTTCACCTGATCAGTTAGAGGACTTCGAGGTAGAACCCGAGGCGGTTGGGAACCGCAAGCCGATTCGTATTGTGGGGCACGATACGAAGCAACTTCGAAGGAAGTCGGTGAAGCTAGTCAAGGTTCAGTGGGGCGAGGACGAGAATGATTGTACTTGGGAGACAGAGGAGAGCATTAGGAAGGCTTATCCAGAACTCTTTGCCTGGTAAGATTTACTTTGCGATTTAGTTATTCCGCATGCTAGGATAGACTTGTTTTGCTTGTTTTGCATGTTTGATGGTTGTTTTATGATTGATAGGCATGCGGGACCCTTGTGTGTGTTTGGATTAGGGAATTTCGGGGGCGAAATTTCTTAAGGGGGGAAGAGTGTAACGACCCGTATTCTACACATCATAGGATTGTAGAATATTTATTTCTTTCCCGTGTGAAGTTGTATGGTCATGTAACTTTGGGAAAAATCTATTAGAGTCATTTCCCATGCTTATGATTTTTGTCGATTTTTTTTTAAATGACCATTTTGCCCCTAGTTGGTACTGTTTTGGACATAACTTTTGGTAGGAAAGGAATTTTGACCTGAAACCACTTCCATTTGATTCGTTTGATGGTTTCTCTTTCCGTAGAGTGGTCATAATAGCCAAACGGACTTACCGTTTGGGAGATATGGCTGAAACAAGGTTTGGAGGGTGAAAAACTACTTAACCGGGCCAAATCGGGTGATTAGTGAGTAGGCCCATAACCCATTTCGGGATTAGGGTTATGGGAGGGCTGAAATGAGATGGAGAATCATTCCATTTCAGTTTTCTAGCCTCCACTTATCACCAAGGATCCCTAAAAATGGCCTCCAACCTCTAAATCACCTCCAAATCACCTTTAGGTTAAGGATTTGGCTTAGCAACCCCTAATCAAGAAGGATCTTCACCAAATCAACAAAGGAGCTGCTGTTTGGTATTGAAATTCGCATCAAATCAGAGAATCATTTCAGATCTTAGTTTATTTTGTGGCTAAGGTGAGTGATTTGCTTAGTTTTGCACTAATTATGGCTAATTAGGGGTGATTAGTGTTAATTAGCGAATTTAAACATGATAAAATTCTGGAAAAATGTTTATAAAATTCGGAATGATGTTTTAGACCTCTGATATGAATTTGGGTTAATTTGGTTAAGTTTTGATAATCCTATCATTAGTTTCACCTAAGTATGCTTAAGGGGAAATTTGGGATTTTGGGTATGTTTGATCCATTTTAGCCTATCATGTTGATGTTTTGATGTTTGGGGTTGATTATGTATGCTGTTATAACTATACGGTATGCTTTGTGATTGTTTAGAAGTGTTAGTTTGGTCAAAAACGCCGTCGAATGGCGTAAACTGCTCGCTGGAAGGACTGCAGGAAGTTGCAAGTGGGACCGGATCGGACTTCCCGACCCGAACCGATCGTGGACATATGCCACGATCCGATCCGAAGACAGCGATCCGCATGTTCACCCCCGATCGCGAATCCTCTCCACGATCCGATCCAGATCGATGAGGCGCAACGATCCGAAGGGAGGAGCACGAACCGATCCATTTCAGAAGTTCACGAGCTGACCATCTGGGAAGTTGCACCCGACCCGATCCGACCAGCGGGGAAAGCACGAACTGACTTGAAGGAGGAACCCCGACCCGATCCGAATGGGTGACCACGATCCGATCCGAAATGGTGACGCCGATCCGAGCCAGGAGAAGGAGCCGCGCGCTGGAGGAACACGATTCGATCCGCATGGGGTGTTGGCGATCCGAACTAAGCCGATCCGATCCGATGAAGAATGTGAAGGCTGATCCGATCCGATTCGATTGTGATGACCAATAACCCGAGATGCAAAGGTAGTCCAAATGGTAGTTAGAGCTCAGGATCCCGGAACCAGTTGGGAACCAATGAGTTCACTTCATGGTTGGACTTTGCTGCGGGACGTGTGTTAAGGAGTTGTCGATGTTCATAACTTTGATTCACCACTAAAAAGGAATGATGGGCTACTTATCAGTGCAGTAGGGTCATTATGACCTGAGGGGCAAAGTGATGGTAGCAAGACTACGTTATCAGTGCAGTAGGGTCATTATGACCTGAGGGGCAAGGTGATGCGTAGTAAGATTATGAGCCAGCGCAGATGGGGTGAATAACTCCATGGGGCAAGTGGACATAGTAAGGATTAGTAAGGCTATGAGCCAGCGCAGATGGGGTGAATAACTCCATGGGGCAAGTGGACATAGCGAGGAATTAGTGGCTACGTTATCAGTGCAGTGAAGCCATTTATGACTTCATGGGGCAAAGTGATCGTAGCAAGGAATGTTGGGTGATCGAAGTGGTGAATATCGTATGCTTTACGCACTGAGTGAGAGATGTGAGGATGGATGCTATGCTTGATTGTTTGCCATCATTATGACATGTACACCTCCCCCACCTCCGTATCTTTATACCGTTTGATATGATACCTTAGAGTGTTGTACAGTATGTAGTGCTAACTCTTTGGTTGCAGGTCCAGATTCAGGTATGTTTTAGTCGACCTGTTATTGTTCACTTTAGATGCTTATCGCTCATACCAGGCTTTATGTCTGACCCAGAGTTTTATGTCTCCTCTTATTACTCTGGGTGCTCACACGAGCAGACTAGAGACAGGTTAGCTGGTGATGCGCGAGTAGCTGATTCAGAGGCGGGCAGGAGGCTTCCACGTATTATATATATATATATATATATACACATTCTCCCTGTGTCGTTGGTGGTCGCTACTTGGGCATTAGTAGTGTCCCACATTTATCTTACTTTTGCTTTGAGACAGTTTGAAAGTTGTAATAAGCTGTATTTTGGATTTCCGCTGCTATGATGTTTAGTTCTGATTTTCAGCTTATGCATTGTCTCTCCTGTTTTATGTCAAGTATGTTATTATTATATTTTGTTCTATGCGCTGTGAGACATTCTACAGGTTCTTTGTATGTTCATTTCCTTCTTCCTTTTCCTTCTGGCGACCCGTTCCATGCTAACTGGACATGTGTACAGCGCACTTTTGGAGTAAATGTCGGTTGGTGCGGGGCGGGGCGTCACATCTAAACAAATCAATGCATCCATGTTTCAGAAATTTTAATTGTAGACTTAGATCTACAAATATAAACATCACAATTACCAAAATTCACAAACAGCAAATTTCTATCTTAAACATAACAACTTGATTTATAAACATTCATTCAATTTTTTTTTTCATTTGCGATAAATAATTAGATGATTAATTAATTATTTAAGAACAGAAATCTCACCGAGCTTTTATTCAGAATAGATCAGATCTGAAATTTATCCAAAATTTGATCTGCTCCGTTGCAGCTCTGGTTCATCCCTAGTTGTAGAGTTCAGAAAGACGATCCTAACGCAACGAAAATCATTGAATTCCGTTCTATTTTGAACAAGATATGGCAAATTATATTTAAATTACATTATTTGCTAATAAAAGATGATTAACTTTAAATAATTTCCTTAAACCTTGATTTCCTTAGTCAAAAATTTAGGCCGTATGTTTCATCTTCTTCACTCAGTAAATAGCCCGTCATCGAAACCCAACATCACCCGCTCCACCTCGAAACGTGCGCCACATCCTTCACATGTGTCCCGATCAGAATCCACCACCTTACAACTTATAAAGCCCAGGAAGCTCTTCGATTTGGTTTTGGAATTACTGAAATCGGTTGAGTGGATAAAGAGAAAATGGAGGAAGAAGTCTCGAAATTTCTGGCCATTGAAATGGACATGGCGGCGGCTGTACGTTTGAATGGGAATTAGTTTTATTTCTAAATGAATTTGAATGATAAATAGAATAGAAATAAATGTGTGGGTTCATTAGTTTTGGAGAGAACTAATGAAGGGAGTAAGTGGAAAGGAGAAATCAAAGGATACAAATTTAAGGAATAAGAGTATGAAATAAGATGCATAAGATAGATTGAAGGAAAATAAACTAATAGAATTAAGCAAAAGAAGTTAATAGATTAAAGGAAATAAATAATTTCGTAATTAATGGGGAAAAAGGAAGGTGAAGGGAAAGAGATAAAATCATTGAAAATAAATAGTCAAAAGGAGCAACGCCAGAAATGAATGGCCTTGGGAATAAATGGACATAAAACTTGAGGGAAAATGTGTAGCGCAAGTATATATGGTAAGGAACATTTCTTTTTATCATTATGGCTTGCTTTTTTTATTTATATATGTATATACAAAGCAACAGGAATGTACGCATCAAAAATAAAGAGAGGAAAGCAAATATTCACTCCTAGTAATAAATCAGTATATCCCACAAACTATGCACCATAATATGTGTACACATTTACTCATTCCATTCTTAACGTTTTGAATATATATATATATATATATATATATATATATATATATATATATATTTCTTTTTCCAAAGAATGGAAGGCCTTTAATTTCCATTAAATAGGTTTCAATTTTATTTATCATACAAAGAAGGTGACTTTCCCCTTTTTTTTTCCTCTCTTCCATAAATGCTTCAAGTCATGTAATGAAATGAATAAAATAAAGAATTTGAACAAGAAATGAATGAATGGAAAAAATAAAGTGGGAAAGAAACGTAACGGTTAGGAAAGAGGGAATGACTACATTAAATAATGAAACAAGCAGCACGTTAAGTAGCATGCTGAACATTAAGAAGATAAAGAAAAGGGAAGTTTGAACGGTGCAGTCGGAATTAAAGAAACGTGATTTACATTTGTTTGTTTGTTTTCCATTTATTTGTTTGTCATGGCATATTATTATTATATATATATATATATATATATATCTTTTTTCAAATAAAAGCATATGCTTTTTCCATTAAAATTCTCAAAATAAAAATAAATTTTTAAATTTACCCCAAAATTCAGGGTTGTTACAGCCTCCCCCACTTAAGAACTTTTCGTCCTCGAAAAGGAACGAAGCCAAAAGTGTTTAATTATCCTACTCAAATTTTTATTCTTTCTATCCATTCATTGGTTTAAATAATTTTATAGGTTAACTAATAATTACACTACACAATCATCAATCAATTGGTTGATTAACTTTTTAAATATTTATAATTTTTATATATTCAAAAATCATATTTTCTAAAATAGATTATAATTACAAATACGTATATTATAAGCTTGCTACTCTCAACTCATTCTAGGGCATTACTAACCCCATCTCTAATGAGTTTTCTCATTCTAGGATACTGCTGATCCTATCTCTAATGAGTATTCTTATTGGATATTACTAATCCAATCTCTGATGAATCTTTTGTTCAGTTCTAATGAGTTGTACCCTAAAGATTTGAGCTAACCAGATCTCTGATACCAACTGTAACGGCCCGGATTTCGCCCGACTTGATCGATCGCAAAATCGACCAAGACCGTTCAAAACCCGAGTACCTTAACTTTGGGAATACAACAACATCAGAACAATAGCAGCAGACTTTTATTACATCATGGTAATGTAACATCAGAGTACAGAATATCAGAGTACATCGAATAAAATTACAGCGGAAGATAAATTACAACATTTTAATACATTGCAGCGGAAACAATAAAATAGATACAACAGAAGATAACTATGCTCTGGACATAGCTATAAGCTTCAATACAGGATCTTGCTTGAGATAAGAACCTGTAGACAAACCACTCGACTGCCCGTGTGGAGAAGAGGGCACCCGAGTTTGTAAAGGTGGAAACAAACAACGGGTGAGACGACCCCAAACCCTGTACTGACGGCGGTAAGGGTAATCCTTGGAACATAACACAGAAACAGATAATAGCAGAACAGAAATAAATAAATACACCAGATAATGCAAAAATAATACACTGGATAAACGTAATCATCAGAGTTACACAGTATACAGGATCATACTTAGTACAAATACAGTTCAGCTATACATAAATGTCTACAGCGGAAAACAAACAAAATATGTACAATAGGAGCTGAACAGCATAGAACAGATAAATGATAGAATCCATCTTCAGCTCCAGCTATCCGGATAAAGCCAGCTAAAACCTGAATACAAGGCTGCCCGTGTAGAAAAAGGGGCACTCGAGTTTGAAAGTGAAACAAACTACGAGTCAGTCATGGGACTGGTATGAGAAATCTACTCAACACATTTAAAATATGGCTAATCACAGGACCACGCCACTTTCGTGGAACGGGTTTACTCCATTGGATTGCCAGTGCTTTGAAAACAAATCTTTGTTTTAAACATTGCAATGCTTTTTATAAAAATGAAGCCATTATAAGACTCAGTTCCCATCACACAATGCAACGCAAACCGGAGGATAGAGTTTTTACCTTATAATGGCCAAGATATGCTTGATACGAATAAAACAAAAGCATTTGATATTATTACTAGTGTTTATATGTTTCAAAAAACATTTCAAATCATAAGTATCAATCATAGACGGCATTAATGCCCCATACCACTATGTCGCCATATATAGGTATACAATCAAAACCGCACGGTCACGGATTTGGAAATTGGATTTTCGTCATGAACCAAGGCAAAAGATAGTCCTTACCGACTTCGAGACTGCCTAGCCCGAGTCTCAGGATCAGAGCTCGAGTGACCCTTGTATCGTCAGGGCCGGTCCACTGATGTGAATTATAATGCCTGAACAATGCGGTTCCCCGCTCTATGGGGCGTAAATGAGCCAACGAATGACTCCATCGGACCCGGATCGTCCGATCTAACCGAGGCGCCTCGCAACTGTAACAACCACATAAGTCAAACTCGTCAGGGCGTGTAAAACCACTGACGCCACTTCTAGCTAGGAAGAAACGCATGTCCCCCCTGAGGTTCTCTCCCATTTCTGGTTCATACCGGGGTGTGAGGCTCGCGATTTCACGTTATACACAAAGCTACGCCACACCGGCGGTGCTTTGATCATCACCACAAGACTTTGCTTTTCAACAGAAGCCCTGATCACTGCATCTTAGCATGCCACACAGGCAATTCACACCGTGCAACTGATAGCTATCAATCACACAGAATAAATTCCAATGTCAGACACACTGTCCATTTGCAAGTCCGTTCTGGGTCTGAACGAAACCGGAGGCACTATATACCTCCCAAACCCATCGATCACCACGTACGTCTGGACGATCACCACTCATTATCCATATTTCGGGATGCCTCCCAATCAAGACCTCGGTTACCATCCAAACGAGGTGAAGATCTCCGGTCTTCGACCACCGTCTTCATCTTCGATTTCTTATCGTCGATTCAGTTATTCAGAATGGGATAAACCCGGTCTTTCTGAGCAACTCGCGTATATAATAAACAAGTGCAGCACTAACATACATACGCATCATTTCAATTCATTAGTCACTAACCGTCAATCAGTAAGAGAACGATTTCCCAAATATTAACCCCGAAGGCCGAAACCAACATCAGATCAATACCCAAGAAACCATTCGACTTAGCCAACCTTCAGTTAGTTTCTAAATTTCACATCCATATCGTTTATAATATTTTATAATGATTTATCGCTATTTTTATTTATTTTAAAATAGCCAATTTATTCAAAACGACGTTTCGGGCCATAACGCGGTCGTGGCACTGTTTTTCTTCAGATTTGATTTACACATATCTGAAAATCTAACCGTTGGATCTTCATAAAATTTACATCATTAGAAAGATCTTTTCAAAACGAATCCAACGGTTCCAGTTTCGGGAAAATCCAACGGTCGGATCTCCCGGTACAATCGTTTGAAGTTTCGATTTCAAAATACGAACTACAGCGTCGTTATTCGACTAAATATAATTATATTTTATATATATAAAAATATAATCGATTCTGGCGCTGTTTTTCTTCAGATTTGAATTAAACATTCCAGGCAATCCAACTGTTGGATTTTTACAAAGTTGGTGTCGTTGGAAAGATATTTCCAAAGCGAACCCAACGGTTGCGGTTTCGGGAAAATCCGATGGTCGGATCTCCCGCACTAATCGTTTGAAATCACAGTTTCAAAATACGAACTGCAGCTTTGTTATTCGATATATTTTAATTCTATTTATATATATATATATATATCGATTGTTCGATTTCAAAGCTATATTCTTTTCATACATTTGACAAAAAATATATTTTTATCTAACTGTCTTCTATTTCAACACTTCACTATTTTTAACAATACATGTATATTATAAAAATGTGATTTTTAATGTAAAACAATTTATTTCAAAACACGATTATTTTATATATATCATATAGGTGATAAAAATAGGATTTTTATTATAAAACAATTTATTTCAAAACAAGGTTATTTTATATAGTTCATATCGATGATAAAAATTGGATTTTTTTTATAAAACACTTTCTTTCAAAATATGAATACCATTCAACACATGAATTTCAATTCGACGAATGAATTTCGATTCAACACATGAAGGTTTTCTATAGTTTATATATATCGATAAAAAGGTGATTTTTATATTTGAAAACACGAATACCATTCAACACATGAATTCTATTCAACGAATGAATTTCAATTCAACACATGAAGGTTTTCTATAGTTTGTATATATAGATAAAAAGGTGATTTTTATATTTGAAAACACGAATACCATTCAACACATGAATTTTATTCAACGAATGAATTTCAATTCAACACATGAAGGTTTTCTATAAAACGAATAAATATAGTTTCAACAAATGAAAATAATTCTAACACATGAATATTATTCAAAATTTCGGCAGCATAATGGCAGGGTAGTTAAAACCGGGACCGTCCTTAGTACGGCTCCTCGCTCTACCTTAAAACCTCGCGGTTTTTAACAATGGGGATTCATGCATCTTGTTCGCACGCAGGCGGCATGTATATTTTTTTCATTTCCATAAACTAATCCTATGTGGTTTCAACCAAATATTTCTCAACCACAAACGGGTATTTTTCAACCACAATCAATCATTTTCAACCACAAACAATTCCAATCAGCCATTCGCTATCAATCAATTTTCACACCAATCACAACCAATAAATATCGTCCATGGTTTGTGGACGAGGGGCGTATATATATATATATATATATATATATATATATAGCATTTCACTTCTATTTCAACACATATATATAATTTTTTTTTACAACGCATATACAACTTATACATCGAACGTACAACTTATACAACGCTTATACATGAGGTGTACAATGCTGATATAACTCATACATCGACTATATAATTTATACATCGTCGTTTTCCATATCGTTTATAAATTAGAAATCTCACATTGGGTTCCACTCCACCAAAAATAGCAGAAGGCTAAGAAAATATGCGGTCTCTTCTAGAATGTAGAAGACGTCCACACGAGTCCACTGTCTCTTGTTTCACTGGATTTCGTCAACACATGAAAGAGATATGATTTTGCAAAGTTTGCAACGCTTTTAAATGTGAAAATCAGTTCAAAATGGCCAAAGCCGTACCTTTCAGAAATCGCTCAAAACTAGGTTTTGAATTTGCGATCAAACGGAGTAACGGTTTCACGATCGGGTTGCGCGAGGTCGAAGGGGGAGGTGGGGCGCTGGTTCGCCGGAGGTGGGTCCCAGTTCGGTGGTGGAAGGCACGAGAAACGGCGGGAGGAACTTCTGAACCTTGGAGGCGCGATTCTCCCTCCACACTCAACGAAAATTATCAAACCTTATATGGATGTGAAGATCATGAGAAATACTGCAAAAACCATAACTGTGGTGGTGGATTTCATTGAGCGGATTAGAAGAAAATGAGGAGAGAAGGTGAAGAACAGCTTCTGTCGTGCGCCAGGTATTGAGTCGGGGAGAGAGAAAGGTCATTGACCAATGATTTTTTTTTATTTATAAATTTTAAAATCTCTAAAATACCCTCTTCCACACACGAACACCAATTCAAACCCAACCACTATCGTCACTAGTGTTTTACCCCCATTCCGAACACAATGGGATATGTTTCGTAGGCCCATTCGACTGTTTCAGTCAGTTTTCATTCAATTTAAAATATAAAACATTAAATATTTGATTTGAACGTACATTTCAATTTGCCTGGGCCACAAACTGATTCGAAAAAATCCAGAAAAATAAATCTGGCTATGTTTTGACGATACGGTCCCAACAAAACTAGTTTCGTCGAATTCTGAGACCGTTTGCAAAAAGGCCCATTTCTGGTCGATCCAATTTAACTGTAATTGACCAAAACACGTTTTCCTTTGCCACGCTCACATACTAGCTTCAAAAATTATGAAATTTGAAACCTAGCAATAACTACACATCCCGGACCCAACAAAAGTGGTTTCGTCGAATTCCAAGGTCGTATGCAAAATGGCCAATTTCACGGGCTATATAAATTCCATAGCGACCTTTCTGAAAATTCATTTGGCCATAACTTTTGCTTTCCGCTATGAAACTTCGATTTTTCAGATTCATTAGAAAGGTATTCACTAACAGATTTAAATATTTTTGGTTTCACTCAAATCCGTTTTGTTTTGCACCCGGTACATTCAGTCAAAGTTTGAATTCAAATTTTGAAACTACCGCGCCATTTTAGGCCTTGTTTATAATTAGAATTAATTATATTCCTTTTCAATTGTCGATTCAAACTCAGTTTTCATCTTTACTATTTAAAATATTTATTTTAAATATTTAAAATCCACTATTTTAGCCAATTTAAAAAATTTAAATTGGTTCAGATTTTCCAGGTCGTTACAATCTCCCCCACTTAAAACTTTTCGTCCCCGAAAAGGAACAAAGTCGAAAGTGGTTTGATTAATCAACTCTACGTTCGATCTGGCTTCCATCCTCCAATTTTTCAGTTTCTGAGAATTTTCAAATTCTTCAAAAAATTGGCTAACACCCGGAATTTTCGAAAAATTTCGCCATAACCTCCTTTGTACGGGGAGAGGTTTGGAAATTTATTGGGCCGTATTAGGTACCCAATAAATCCTAATAAGCATACACATACTTATAGTGATATATTCTGGTGTTTACAGGGGAGCGTGTATTGATAATAACTCCAGAGAATAAATTCTCGTCACCCTATCAAAGCCTGAGGGAGTGTGTATTTTAATTGCTCCAGAGGATAAATCCTCGTCACCTCGTCCCGTGTGGGAAAAAAATAATCCATGTGCCGTATCTAATAACTAGAGAGACGTGATTATTGTCAACTCCAGACCCGTGTGGGGTTTTTATTAATTTGGCCATTTTATCATTACAATTTAAATAGTCCGTATCAGTCATCAGTTCAACCTGTAAAATATAGTCATCGCCATATAAGCCTCTCGCTCGTATGGTAAATCTTCCACCTCGTCACACAAGCTCCAAATGCTTATGTGGTATATAATGAAGTATGCCTATCTTCCAGAAGTATGCCATGCAGTGTACTTCAAAATTAATTGTTACTATCCTACGACGATGTTTATTATTTCACACAGAACAACCAGCACTCCGCATCCAATGGCATTCACAGGAGTTGATATAATAATATTTCGCATCCAACTCATTAAGGTTTACCTATTTGTCGGTCACGCAAATAAATTCTTTACTCAACAGCTATCCAATTACCTGTTCAAACACATATAATGCACAAGTATACATTTCTATCTATTTTCTAATCAGTTCAATGTGTGATTTAATCGAATAAATTCTACCGTTCATTCTGTTATTGATTAAATTAACTATCTTTTCAATAATTTAATTAATCCAATTTACTATCACACAATGCAAACAACAAGCAATTTGTTTTTAACTCTTCAAAAATATACTAATCAATTTCTATACTCCTTTAAAATCATTCAGACTATAGAATTAAAAGTGCACATCCATGGAAAGAAAATAACGACAGAGTAGAGAACTAATTGGTAATGCAAAGTATGGTGAATGTACCTTGCACCGGAGTCAATCAGATATATCCACTCGGCATCTAGGATAGGCTTTCTGAATGCTCTCCTCAGTTTCCCATGTACAATCTCGCGGATCTCCACTCCATTGCACTTTGACTAAGTGAACCTTCTTGTTCCTCAGCTCTTTGGTTTCTTTGCCGATAATCTTTAGTGGCTCTCTTCTCACAGCTAATTCCGGAGTAATTTCAATATCCTATTGAGCTGCTTCTTCCACGATCAAGTCTGGATCATGAACGTGCTTTCGAAGTTGAGATATATGAAATACATCATGAACTCCAGGCAACCAATAAGGCAATTTAACCCTATAAGCGAGAGTTCCAATCCGTTCTAGTATAGGGAATGGGCCAATGAATTTGGGCGCCAACTTCCCAGTTTTACCGAACCGGATAACTCCTCTCATCGGCGATACTTTCAAATATACATAGTCGCCAACAGCAAATGATATATCTCTTCTTCTCCTATCGGCATAGCTCTTTTGTCGGCTTTGAGTGGCGAATAATCGTTTCTTAATAAAGTCGACTTTGTCGGCAGCTTCTCGGATCATGTCTGGCCCCAATACAAGTCTATTACCGGGTTCGACCCAACAAGCAGGAGATCGGCACGGTCTACCATATAATGCTTCGAATGGCGACATTGCCAGGCTCGCCTGGTAGCTGTTATTATATGAGAATTCATCCAAATGCAGATGGTCTTCCCATGATCCGCCGAAATCTAGAACACAAGCCCACATTAGATCTTCTAAAATACGATTTACCCTCTCAGTCTGATCGTCTGTCTGAGGATGATAGGCGGTGCTTAAGTTTAACTTCGATCCCAGTTCTACTTGAAATGCCTTCCAGAATTTGCTAGTAAATATTGTATCTCTATCACTGACTATACTGAGCGGCACTCCATGTAGCCTAACAATTTCCTGAAGTATATCTGCGCCAGACTCTGAGCAGTTCTATTTGATCTGACAGGTATGAAATGGGCGGTCTTCGTGAAGCGATCTACGATCACCCAAATACTGTCATTTCCTTTTCTGGTTCTGGGCAAACCATCAATGAAGTCCATAGAAATATGTTCCCACTTCCAACCAGGAACGTCTAGCGGTTGCAATAATCCAACCAGTTTCTGTTGGTCGCTTTTGACTAGCTGGCAAGTAGGGCATCGACTAACATATATTGAAACGTCTCTTTTCATAGCCTTCCACCAGAATGTTCGCTTGAGGTCATTATACATTTTGGCCACACCAGGATGGATACTCAGCTTGGACTTGTGACACTCGTCTAACACTTCCCTTTTTAGCTCGGGGATGCCAGGAACACAAATCCTTCCTTTCAATCTCAGGATTCCGTCGTTATCTATTTGAAAACACGAGGGTTCGCCTTTCTGAATCCTTTTGATCATTTCCTTAATAAAGTTATCTTCCTTCTGAAGAATAGATATTTTGTCAATCAAGGAAGTCGTAATAATAAAGCTGGCGATCATTACATTCTTTCGGCTTAACGCATCGGCCACGACATTGGCTTTCCCTGGAGTGTATATAATCTCAAAATCGTATGCTGCAAGGAACTCTAGCCAACGTTGCTACCTCAGATTCAAGTCTTTCTGGGTGAACAGATACTTTAACGACTGGTGATCTGTAGCAGTTCAAATCTCTCACCCAGAAGATAATGTCTCCAGATTTTCAAGGCGAATACTATAGCCAATAACTCAAGATCATGAGTTACGTAGTTTTTCTCATGCAGCTTCAGCTGACGGCTAGCATATGCAATCACTTGACCTCTTTGCATTAACACTGCTTCAAGGCCTTCTCTAGAGGCGTCTGTCCAGACTTTTAAATCCTGATTGCCGTCGAAAATGGTTAGCACTAGAGCAGTCGTTAATCTTAACTTTAGCTCTTCAAAAGCCTCCTCACTTTCTGGAGTCCATTTGAATTTAGAGTGCTTCTTTGTAAGCTTCGTTAAGTGACCAGATATCTTCGAAAAGTTTTTAATGAACTTCCGGTAATAACTAGCCAATCCGAGAAAACTGCGGACTTCTGTAGGAGTACTGGGATGTTTCCAATTTTGAATAGCTGTGATTTTACTTGGATCCACAGCAATTCCTTCTTTCGATACGACATGGCCCAGAAATTTGACTTCTTCTTGCCAGAATATACATTTGGAAAACTTTGCTTTCAACACATTCTTTCTGAGAATTTCTAACACTTGTTCCAAATGTTTTTCGTGCTCGCTTTCTGACTTAGAGAAGATAAGGATATCATCAATGAAAACCAGAACAAATTTATTCAATACTCCTCTGAATACTCTATTCATTAGATCGACGAAATAGGCTGGAGCGTTACATAAGCCGAAGGGCATCACTAACCACTCGTAGAATAAGTCTGGACCTCTGAATGCTGTCAAAGGAACACACTCCTCGGCGATACGAAGCTGATGGAAACCTGTAGTTAGGTCCATTCATGAAAATACTTGTGCGCCATTTAATCGATCCATCAAATCATCAATCCGCGGCAATGGATATTTATTATTTATTGTCTGTTTGTTCAGATCACGATAATCCACACATAGACGTAGAGTACCGTCAGATTTTGGGACAAACACCACTGCTGCACCCCAATCAGAGAAACTAGGCTTGATCAGACCCTTCCATACTAGCTGTCGTGTTTGATTGTCAAGTTCTTCTTTCTCCTTCAAGGACATTCTTCGAATAGCGTGAACTACCGGCCTTGCATTCGGAATTAAAGCAATTTTGAAATCTATTTCTCTCTGCGGAGGTAAGCGAACAACTTCTTCGAACACATCCGCATAGTTCTTGACGACAGGAATGTCCTTGATGAGGCCAGGAATATTCTCTGTGACTTCAGGGATATTTTCTATTTGAACAGGAGAAACATTCAAAGCTGCCCAGAAGTCTTTTCTATTAGCATTCTGACCTTCACAGGGAATGGTTATATAATCACCTGTTTTAATCTTCGCCTTAACGACTCTATCGGCGCATTTAACCTCAGTTTCATACTTGGTCAGCCAGTCTAACCCCAAGATAAGATCAAACTCTGTAAAATTCATGACGACCGCGATGGTAGGAAACCGATAACGAGAAAAAGAAACCGGCACTCCACAAACCCAACTGGGATCAATGGAACCCCCAACCGGATTATGGACAGTCATTGGTTCCTTGAGCTTCTTTAAATTCAAATCCAGTTTCTTAGCTGCATTCTTTGCAATGAAGCTTCGTGACGCGCCTGTGTCAAACAGTACTTTAACTGGAATGTCTTTGACAGTAAGCGTGCCTTCTAAAACATCATCCCTTTCTTGACTAGCTGAGGGCTCGGAAGTTTCTACTACTTCATTCACTTGAACTATTTCAGGTTTTCTGAATAGCGGGCCTGCCTTTGAAAGATGACCGGTCTGATGGCACTGACTGCACTTTCTATTCTCTTGAAAATTCTTATCGGATTTAGTTTCATCCTTCTTTAGCTTCTTCGAGGGTCTACAAATCCTGGTCAAATGCCCCTGTTTTTGGCAGTTACTGCGTATGGCCGTCGTTGCTGGTTCTTTTTCAGATTTGGCCCTTTTCCGATTTATTTCAGGCTTCTTACTGACCTCTGACATTGTACTGGCCTCAGGTCGATCAGTTTCAGAATCAATTTTATTACTAGAGCTGACTTCCCCTTCGTATTGTAACATACCTTTCCTGTCGAGATCCTCGTACTGGTAAGCCATGTATATCATTTCAGAAAAAGGAAGCTTCACATTCCTCATTACACTATTCTGATATTTTCTTTGAAGCCCGTTGATAAATCTCAAATTCTTCCTCTTCGGATTTTCAATTAGATGAGGAGCAAAGTGAGAAAGTTCATTGAATTTCTTATGATATTCTGGGATGGTCATATCACCTTGTATCAGATAAGAAAATTCGTCACATAATCGCTCGGTTGCTTCGGGAGGAGTAAATCTTTCTAAGAAAATCACTTTGAATTTATCCCAGGTGATATCACCTTCTGGATTATCTTTAATAACCGAATCCCACCAAAACAAGGCTTCTTCTTTGAGTGCCCAAGACGCCAATAATCTTTTCTGATCGTCTGTCAGCTTTAAACCCTCAAAGATTTTCTCTGTAGAACAGATCCAAGCTTGTGTTCCCATAATGGACTCTTTGCCTAAGAATGGTGATCCACCCAGATTTCGAAACCTCTTGAATAGGACTTCTATATCTGATTCTGGCTGAGGGAGCACAACTGGCTCATTAGCTGGTCGAGCCATACGATTATTTCTTCTGTTCCTGTCACTCATTTTCTAGTGCGTCTGCAATTAGCAGACAAAGTGTCAGGTCAACAGAAAAGATATTTCAAAGTACAGAGACAAATACTTGAATGTAAATGTGTCTACTGGGGTGTATTTAATTCTGCTTTACTTATACTAGGATAATACTGATCCTATATGTATAGAGTTACCCATCCTAGAACACTACTGGTTCTATTTCTGACGAGTTCGTTCATATGTTATATTCCAGAACTAAGCTTAACCAAAGCTCTGATACCAAATGAGACGACCCCAAACCCCGTACTGACGGCGGCAAGGGTAATCCTTGGAATATAACACAGAAACAGATAATAGCAGAATAGAAATAAATAAATACACCAGATAATGCACAAATAATACACTGGATAAACGTAATCATCAGAGTTACACAGTATACAGGATCATACTTAGTACAAATACAGTTCAGCTATACATAAATGTCTACAGCGAAAAACAAACAAAATATGTACAATAGGAGCTGAACAGCATAAAATAGATAAATGATAGAATCCATCTTCTGCTCCAGCTATCCGGATAAAGCCAGCTAAAACCTGAATACAAGGCTGCCCGTGTAGAAATAGGGGCACCCGAGTTTGAAAGTGAAACATACTACGAGTCAGTCATGGGACTGGTATGAGAAATCTACTCAACACATTTAAAATATGGCTAATCACAGGACTACGCCACTTTCGTGGAACGGGTTTACTCCATTGGATTGCCAGTGCTTTGAAAACAAATCTTTCTTTTAAACATCGCAATGCTTTTTATAAAAATGAAGCCATTATAAGACTCAGTTCCCATCACACAATGCAACGCAAACCAAAGGATAGAGTTTTTACCTTATAATGGCCAAGATATGCTTGATACGAATAAAACAAAAGCATTTGATATTATTACTAGTGTTTATATGTTTCAAAATCAATTTCAAATCATAAGTATCAATCATAGACGGCATTAATGCCCCATACAACTATGTCGCCATATATAAGTATACAATCAAAACCGCACGACCACGTATTTGGAAATTGGATTTCCATCATGAATCAAGGCAAAAGATAGTCCTTACCGACTTCGAGACTGCCTAGCCTGAGTCTCAGGATCAGAGCTCGAGTGACCCTTGGATCGTCAGGGCCGGTCCACCGATGTGGATTAAAATGCCTGAACAATGCGTTTCCCCGTCCTATGGGGCGTAAATGAGCCAACGAATGACTCCATCGGACCCGAATCGTCCGATCTAACCGAGGCGCCTCGCAACTGTAACAACCACATAAGTCAAACTCGTCAGGGCGTGTAAAACCACTGACACCACTTCTAGCTAGGAAGAAACGCATGTCCCCCCTTAGGTCCTCTCCCGTTTCTGGTTCATACCGGGGTGTGAGGCTCGTGATTTCACGTTATAAACAAAGCTACGCCACACCGACGGTGCTTTGATCATCACCACAAGACTTTGATTTTCAATAGAAGCCCTGATCACTGCATCTTAGCATGCCACACAGGCAATTCACACCGTGCAACTGATAGCTATCAATCACACAGAATAAATTCCAATGTCAGACACACTGTCCATTTGCAAGTTCGTTCTGGGTCTGAACCAAACCAGAGGCACTATATACCTCGCAAACCCATCGATCACCACGTACGTCTGGTCGATCACCACTCATTATCCATATTTCGGGATGCCTCCCAATCAGGACCTCGGTTACCATCCAAACGAGGTGAAGATCTCCGGTCTTCGACCACCGTCTTCATCTTCGATTTCTTATCGTCAATTCAGTTATTCAGAATGGGATAAACCCGGTCTTTCTGAGCAACTCGCGTATATAATAAACAAGTGCAACACTAACGTACATACGCATCATTTCAATTCATTAGTCACTAACCGTCAATCGGTAAGAGAACGATTTCCCAAATATTAACCCCGAAGGCCGAAACCAACATCAGATCAATACCCATGAAACCGTTCGACTTAGCCAACCTTCAGTTAGTTTCTAAATTTCACATCCATATCGTTTATAATATTTTATAACGATTTATCGCTATTTTTATTTATTTTAAAATAGCCAATTTATTCAAAACGACGCTTCGGGCCATAACGCGGCCGTGGCGCTGTTTTTCTTCAGATTTGATTTACACATATCTGAAAATCTAGCCGTTGGATCTTCATAAAATTTACATCATTAGAAAGATCTTTTCAAAACGAATCCAACGGTTCCAGTTTCGGGAAAATCCGACGGTCGGATCTCCCGGTACAATCGTTTGAAGTTTTGATTTCAAAATACGAACTGCAGCGTCGTTATTCGACTAAATATAATTATATTTATATATATAAATATAATCGATTCTGGCGCTGTTTTTCTTCAGATTTGAATTAAACATTCCAGACAATCCAACCGTTGGATTTTTACAAAGTTGGTGTCGTTGGAAAGATATTTCCAAAGCGAACCAAACGGTTGCGGTTTCGGGAAAATCCGATGGTCGGATCTCCCGCACTAATCTTTTGAAATCACGGTTTCAAAATACGAACTACAGCTTCGTTATTCGATATATTTTAATTCTATATATATATATATATATCGATTCTTCGATTTCAAAGCTATATTCTTTTCATACATTTGATAAAAATTATATTTTTATCTAACTGTCTTCTATTTCAACACTTCACTATTTTTAACAATTCATGTATATTATAAAAATGTGATTTTTAATGTAAAACAATTTATTTCAAAACACGATTATTTCATATTTATCATATAGGTGATAAAAATAGGATTTTTATTATAAAACAATTTATTTCAAAAAAGGTTATTTTATATAGTTCATATCGATGATAAAAATTGGATTTTTATTATAAAACACTTTCTTTCAAAATATGAATACCATTCAACACATGAATTTCAATTCGACGAATGAATTTCGATTCAACACATGAAGGTTTTCTATAGTTTATATATATCGATAAAAAGGTGATTTTTATATTTGAAAACACGAATACCATTCAACACATGAATTCTATTCAACGAATAAATTTCAATTCAACACATGAAGGTTTTCTATAGTTTGTATATATAGATAAAAAGGTGATTTTTATATTTGAAAACACGAATACCATTCAACACATGAATTCTATTCAACGAATGAATTTCAATTCAACACATGAAGGTTTTCTATAGTTTGTATATATAGATAAAAAGGTGATTTTTATATTTGAAAACACGAATACCATTCAACACATGAATTCTATTCAATGAATGAATTTCAATTCAACACATGAAGGTTTTCTATACAACGAATAAATATAGTTTCAACAAATGAAAATAATTCTAACACATGAATATTATTCAAAATTTCGGCAGCATAACGGCAGGGTAGTTAAAACCGGGATCGTCCCTAGTACGGCTCCTCGCTCTACCTTAAAACCTCGCGGTTTTTGACAATGGGGATTCATGCATCTAGTTCGCACGCAGGTGGCATGTATATTTTTTTTCATTTCCACAAACTAATCCTATGTGGTTTCAACCAAATATTTCTCAACCACAAACGGGTATTTTCCAACCACAATCAATCATTTTCAACCACAAACAATTCCAATCAACCATTCGCTATCAATCAATTTTCACACCAATCACAACCAATAAATATCGTCCATGGTTTGTGGACGAGGGGCGTGTGTGTATATATATATATATATATTTATATATATAGGATTTCACTTCTATTTCAACACATATTTTTTTTTTTTTTACAACGCATATACAACTTATACATCGAACGCACAACTTATACCACGCTTATACATGAGGTGTACAACGCTGATATAACTCATACATCGACTATATAATTTATACATTGTCGTTTTCCATATCGTTTATAAATTAGAAATCTCACATTGGGTTCCACTCCACCAAAAATAGAAGAAGGCTCAGAAAAATATGCGTTCTCTTCTAGAATGTAGAAGACGTCCACACGAGTCCACTGTCTCTTATTTCACTGGATTTCGTCAACACATGAAAGAGATATGATTTTTCAAAGTTTGCAACGCTTTTAAATGTGAAAATCAGTTCAAAATGGCCAAAGTCGTACCTTTCAGAAATCGCTCAAAACTAGGTTTTGAATTTGCGATCAAACGGAGTAACGGTTTCACGATCGGGTTGCGCGAGGTCGAAGGGGGAGGTGGGGCGCAGGTTCGCCGGAGGTGGGTCCCAGTTCGGTGGCGGCAGGCGCGAGAAACTGCGGGAGGAACTTCTGAACTTTGGAGGTGCGATTCTCCCTCCACACTCAACGAAAATTATCAAACCTTATATGGATGTGAAGATCATGAGAAGTACTACAAAAACCATAACTGTGTTGGTGGATTTCATTGAGCTGATTAGAAGAAAAAGAGGAGAGAAGGTGAAGAACAGCTTCCGTCGTGCGCTAGGTATTGAGTCGGGGAGAGAGAAAGGGCATCGACCAATGATTTTTTATTTATTTATTTATAAATTTTAAAATCTCTAAAATACCCTCTTCCACACACGAACACCAATTCAAACCTGACGACTGTCGTCCCTAGCGTTTTACCCCCATTCTGAACACAATGGGATATGTTTCGTAGGCCCATTCGACTGTTACAGTCAGTTTTCATTCAATTTAAAATATAAAACATTCAATATTTGATTTGAACGTACATTTCAATTTGCCAGGACCACAAACTGATTCGAAAAATTCCAGAAAAATAAATCTGGCTATGTTTTGACGATACGGTCCCAACAAAACTAGTTTCGTCGATTTCTGAGACCGTTTGCAAAAAGGCCCATTTCTGGTCGATCCAATTTAACTGTAATTGACCAAAACACGTTTTCCTTTGCCACGCTCACATACTAGCTTCAAAAATTATGAAATTTGAAACCTAACAATAACTTCACATCTCGGACCCAACAAAAGTGGTTTCGTCGAATTTCGAGGTCGTATGCAAAATGGCCAATTTCACGGGCTATATAAATTCCATAGCGACCTTTCTGAAAATTCATTTGGCCATAACTTTTGCTTTCCGCTATGAAACATCGATTTTTCAGATTCGTTAGAAAGGTATTCACTAACAGATTTAAATATTTTTGGTTTCACTCAAATCCGTTTTGTTTTGCACCCGGTACAGTCAGTCAAAGTTTGAATTCAAATTTTGAAACTACCGCGCCATTTCAGGCCTTGTTTATAATTAGAATTAATTATATTCCTTTTCAATTGTCGATTCAAACTCAGTTTTCGTCTTTACTATTTAAAATATTTATTTTAAATATTTAAAATCCACTATTTTAGCCAATTTAAAATTTTTAAATTGGTTCAGATTTTCCAGGTCGTTACAACGGGTTAGTCATAGGACTGGTGTGAGAATTCTAAACTAATTTAACTAATAGCAATAAGGCAAATCCAAGGACCATGCCGCTAATGCAGAACGGGTTTTATTCCAATGGATTGTCGGTGCATAAAATAAAGTGAATCGTTAAAACAACGCAATGCTTTTTAGAAAAATGAATTCATCATAAGACTCAAGTCCCATCACACAATGCAACGCAAACCGGAGGATAGATTTTTACCTTATAATGGTCAAAAATGCTTGATAGGATAAAAACGAGTTTGATATTATTACTAGTGTATATAAGTTTCAAAAACAGTTCAATCATAATGTATCAATCATAGACGACATAGTACCCCATCCTACTATGTCGCTATACTAGTTCTACAATCAAAACCGCATGAGGTCGTATTGGAAATTGGGTTTCCATCATGAGTCAAGGCTAGGGAGGAGCTCCTTACCGATTCGAGACACTCTAGCTAATGTCTCAGGATCCCCCGCAGTGAACCCTTGGAAAGCTGCAGGGACGGTCCACACAAACAGCTTTGTGCATTAGTTATTCCTGAACACACGTTTCCCGGTCCTATAGGACCTATCATCTGAGGTGCCTCATTCCATCATCCACATAAGTAAAATATCAGCCAGTTTAAGCACTGACACTACTTCTAGCTAGAAAGAAACGTGCTGCTCTCCCTGCGTTCCCTCCTCCTGTTTTAGACTCCACCGGGTTGTGAGGCTCGTGAAGCTACGTAATACACAAAGTTATGCTTATTCAAGCTGTGCTTTGATCGTCACCATAAGGTTCTACTTTTCAACAAGAAACCTTGATCATTGCATCTTAGGATGCCATACTGTCACTCCATATCACACTACCAATCTTTTGCCGAAATATATGAAAGGGTGTTAAGCAAGAGAATAAATTCTCCGCCACCAAACATTCATACATTCGACAGAAAATCAATAAATACAATATAAAGGAGTACAATGTCGGACACGCATTCCATTTATAAGCTTATGCTCTGGGTCTGAGCGAAAGCCAAATTCGTACAAATCAACACTACGTCCGGACAACTACCATCTTAGCCCCATCTTGGGAGCAAATCAATCAAGGGCCTCAACACTAGTTACCCATTCGATGTGAAGATCGTCCGTCTTCAATCGCCGTCTTCAATTCTTCGAACGTCGTATCATTATTTGGAATGAGAGTAAACTCGGACTTTCCAAATAACTCTCGCATATATAAATTTGAAAACCATTTCATATCGTTGTTAAATAATTTATAACGATCTATCGCTATTTTTATTTCAATTTACATACACATCCTAAACATAACAATGTATATTTTCTTCCTTCATCTTTCAATTTACACAAAATGTATATTTGGTTTCATTATTTTTTTCTAATGAAAATCCATTCCTTAGAAATGTAAATTTCTAATCTTATTGTTTACATTGAAAAATGTAAATTTCTATTCCTATTTTAATTTACATTTAGAAATGTAAACTTATATTTCAATATATTATTATATTGAAAATGTAATGTTTATTTCATATTCTATATACATTGGAAAATGTAAATTCCTAATCATTCTTCTATTTCCTTTGTTTACATTGAAAAAATGTAAATTCTTTAAAAATATAACTTCTATTTCATCCTTATTTAAATTGAAAAATGTAAGTTCCTATATTTCTCTAATTACATATAAAAATGTAACTTCCTATTTCCCGCTTATTTACATTGAGAAATGTAACTTCTTTTTATTGTATATAAAAAGTCAATAAAGATGTAGTCTTTATTTCTAAACTTTTTATTCTGATTTACAATTTCAAACAAAAATGTCCTTTATATTCTAATTTACATTTCCTAACAAAATGTCCTTTATATTATAATTTACATTTGGAATGTAATTTTCCTTTTCATTGCTTATTTACCTAAAAAGTAAATTTTCCTCTTCCATTGTTATTTACATAAAAATGTAAGTTCTAATTCAACGTTACATTTCATTTTTTTTCTTATATTTCAATGTTGAATTCATTCTTTCTATTACACTATAAAATATCCTTTTTAATTACATTAAAAATGTGATTACCAATACGATGAAAATTTTATCTTTTTAATATTACAACAAAAATGTAATTTACATTACAACGTCAAATCCTCCTTTTTAATTACATTAAAAATGTAATTATCATTACATGAAAATTTCTATCTTTCAACTACAGTGTAAGATCTTCTTTTTTTTACATTAAAAATGTAATTAACATTATAATGTCAAATTTCTCTTTTTAATTACATAATGAAAATGTACTTTTTATTTACAATACATATTCTATTCTAAATTACATAATAAATGTAACTTAAATTACATGTCAAATCTTGCTCTTTAATTTGCAATGTATATTCCTACTTTATTTACGTTAAAAATGTAATTAAATTTTCAATGTAAATTCTCATTATTAATATACATATAAAAATGTAGTTTTATGTTACATGTAAGTTCTATTTCTTTAATTATATATAAAAATGAAATTTTCTATGCAGTATAAATTTCATGTCTTTTGATTACATATAGAAATGTAATTTTTCTTTTCAATGCAAATTTTCATCCTTATTTTACATATAAAAATGTACTTTTAATGTTACCATATTTGTCAAACAAGCATCCCCTTTTTTTTATTTATGACTCATATTTCATTTACAATAAAAATGCAAATTCTTATGTAACAAAATTTCATTCTTCCTTATATACTTTAATGATTCATTTTTATGTTAACACAATTCCATTCTAACTTGAATATTTTAATGAATTCCCTTTTTAACATAAATATGTGATTTTTATGTTAACAACACAATTTCAAATTCTTTTCTTTTCAATAACTACGACTGTAATTAATACTTCCGTTTCAAAGCCTATCTTTTTATCCCATAAAAATGTAATCAATTTTTCAGCGTCAAAATTTCATTCTTTAATTACGTTAAGAATTTAATAAATTTTGCGATGCCAAAATCTCTTTCTTTCATCCCGTTAAAAATGTACTTGATCTTATGGTGTAAAAATCTTAACTTTCTAATTATAATAAAAATGTAATTTTATTACAAAGTAAAAATATCCCTTTTAATTACCCCAAAAATGTAATTAACCTTACGGTGTAAAAGTCTTTTCTTTTTAAGTACATTAAAAATGTAAAAATTCATATCTTAACTTAATTACATTAAAAATGTAAAAAAATTCATTCGTTCCTTATTACATTGAAAACGTACTCATATATTCATTTTAAGTTACATTAATAAAAATTTAAGTTTTCATTCACCTTAAATCACATTAATAAAAACGTACATTATTTCATTTCCTTTCTTTTACATTGAAAAATGCAATTTATTACTCTACTTTAATTACATTAATAAAAATGTAAATTTTTATTCTACTTTAACTACCTTAATAAAAACGTAAGTTTCATTCTACTTTAATTATATTGGTAAAAATGTAAATTTTTATTACCGTACAAGATCATATCTTTAGTTACACTTAAAAATGTAATTATTATTACAACAGTAAAATCTTATCTTTATTACACAAAAAAATGTAATTTTTATTTAAATGTAACTCTTTCATTTTAATGTTATTCCTTCAACATTTTTTCGCATCAAGGAATGCAAACAAAATACAACTCTTTTTATTTTACTAAACCAATTCCCATTTTACACAAATTTCAAGTTTGGTGTCACATTCTCAATGAACAAATATAATGGTTTTTTGTTTAACCATAGTCTAATATCACTAAAATGTCCAATTTGATGTCACATAATTAATGAACAAAAATAGGGATTTTTGTTTTACCTAATTTCTAATCCAAATAAACGACACAGCAAAGTGATTATTTTTATTGATTTGGACATTGTAATCCAATGTTTGGTGTTAACTAACATATCAATTTCATATTACATGAAACAACAATATAATCTAAATTTTATCCTACAACCAAATCTAAACAAATCAATGCATCCATGTTTTAGAAATTTTAATTGTAGACTTAGATCTACAAACATAAACATCGCAATTACCAAAATTCACAAACAGCAAATTTCCATCTTAAACATAACAACTTGATTTATGAACATTCATTCAATTTGTTTTCATTTGCGATAAATAATTAGATGATTAATTAATTATTTAAGAACATAAATCTCACCGAGCTTTTATTCAGAATAGATCAGATCTGAAATTTATCCAAAATTTGATCTGCTCCGTTGCAGTTCTGGTTTGTCCCTAGTTGTAGAGTTCAGAAAGACGATCCTAACGCAACGAAAATCATTAAATTCCATTCTGTTTTGAACAAGATATGGAAAATTATATTTAAATTACATTATTTGCTAATAAAAGATGATTAACTTTAAATAATTTCCTTAAACCTTGATTTCCTTAGTCAAAAATTTTGGCCGTCTATTTCATCTTCTTCACTCAGTAAATAGCCCGTCATCGAAACCCAACATCACCCACTCCACCTCGAAACGCGCGCCACGTCCTTCACCTGTGTCCCGATCAGAATCCACCACCTTACAACTTATAGAGTCCAGGAAGCTTGTGACGACCCCATTCCCGATAAGACGGTGGCGAGGGTAATCTTTGGAATATAACACATAAACAAATAATAACATAATAGAAATAAATAAATACACCAGATAATGCACAATAGAATACACTGGATAAATATAATCATCAGAGTTACACAGTATGTAAGATCATACTTAGTACAAAATACAGTTCAACTATACATAAATGTCTACTGCGGAAAAGAAAACATAATATGTACAACAGGAGCTGAACAGCATAAAAATAGATAAATGATAGAATCCATCTTCAGCTCCAGCTATCCAGAAAGAGCCTGCTAAAACCTGAATACAAGGCTGCCCGTGTAGAAATAGGGGCACCCGAGTTTGCAAGTGAAACAAACTACGAGTCAGTCATGGGACTGGTATGAGAAATCTACTTAACACATTTTCAAATATGGCTAATCACAGGACCACGCCACTTTCGCGGAACGGGTTTACTCCATTGGATTGCTAGTGCTTTAAAACAAATAGATCTTTTAAACATCGCAATGCTTTTTATAAAAATGAAGCCATTATAAGACTCAGTTCCCATCACACAATGCAACACACACCAGAGGATAGAGTTTTACCTTATAATGGCCAAAATATGCTTGATACGAGCAAAACAAATCATTTGATATTATTGCTAGTGTATATATGTTTCAAAAACAATTTCAATCATAACTATCAATCATAGGCGGCATTAATGCCCCATACCACTATGTCGCAATATATAGGTATACAATCAAAACCGCACGATGTCGTATTTGGAAATTGGATCTCCATCATGAACCGAGGCAAAAGATAGTCCTCACCGAATTCGAAATGCTCTATCCCGTGTCCCAGGATCAGAGCTCGAGTGACCCTTAGGAGCCACAGGGCCGGTCCACCGATGTGGATTAAAATGCCTGAACACTGCGTTTCCCCGCCCTTTGGGGCGTTAATGAGCCCAATGACTCCATCGGTCCCGGATCGACCGATATATCCGAGGCGCCTCGCAACAACAACAACCACACAGGTGAAAAGTATATAAATGTCAGGACTGGTAGGTCACTGACACCACCCTAGCTAGAAAGAAACGCATGTCCTCCCTGGATCCTTCTCCCGTTCTGGTCCATCCCGGGGTGTGAGGCTCGCGAATTCACGTTATACACAAAGCTATGCCACACAGGCTGTGCTTTGATTATCAACCACAAGACTTTGCTTTTCAATAGAAGCTTTGATCATCTATCACTTAGGCGTGCCACACAGGCAATTCACCCCGTGCGACTGATTTCTATCGATATATAACCTCTGGGCTCGTACGTCTCAGAGAAGGGCGTTAAGCAAGAGAATAAATTCTCCGCCGCCAAACAGATATATATTTAATAGAGATCAATCAGCACAGAACAAAATCCAATGTCAGACACCCAGCCCATTTACACGTTCGTTCTGGGTCTGAACGAAACCGGAGGCACTCAATACCTCGCCTATCCGTACAATCAACAAGTACGTCCGGGTGGCTACTACTTCAACCCCGTCAAGGTAGCTACTCCTATCATGAGCATCAGTAGCACCCCTCCATTCGACGTGAAGATCATCGGTCTTGCACCGTCTTCATATCTTCGACTTTCACTCGTCGATCAATTATTTGAAATGAGAATTAACTCGGCCTTTTCAAATAATTCACGTATATCTAGAATTTCAAATCAATTCATTTCAATGGTTAAATTATTCGACAACACCAATTTTGTTCTTTAATGTAATTTTCACACCAAACACATTCAACCATCAAATATCAAATAAATCGAGCAAATTCAGTTTATTTCCATTCCATATCGTTTATAATATTTTATCACGATTTATCGCTATTTTTATTTATTTAAAAATAGCCAATTCATTCAAATAATGCTTCAGGCCATAACGCGGCCGTGGCGCTGTTTTTCTCCAGATTTGATTTACACATATATGAAAATCTAACCGTTGGATCTTCACAAAATTTATATCATTAAAAAGATCTTTTCAAAACGAATCCAATGGTTTCGGTTTTGGGAAAATCCGACGGTCGGATCTCCTGCACTAATCGTTTGAAGTTATGATTTCAAAATACGAACTGCAACGTCGTTATTCGATTTAATTTAATTATATTTATATATATATATAAATATAATCGATTCTGGCACTGTTTTTCCTCAGATTTGAATTAAACATTCCAAACAATCCAATCGTTGGATCTTTACAAAGTTGGTGCCGTGGGAAAGATATTTCCAAGGCGAACCCAACGGTTGTGGTTTCAGGAAAATCCGATGGTCGGATCTTTCGCACTAATCGTTTGAAATCACGGTTTCAAAATACGAACTGCAGCTCCGTTATTTGATATATTATAATTATATGTATTTCTATATATTTCATTCTTCGATTTCAAAACCATTTTCACTTCGCACTATCGATAAAAATGATATTTTTATCCAACAAATATTTATTTCTACACATCACCATTTTCCACAGTTCATGTATATAGTAAAAATGTGATTTTTATTGTAAATTTCAAAACACGATTATTTTATATACATGAATTTCCACTCAACAAATGAATATAGTTTCAACAATTGAAAATAAATCAAACACATGAATATTTCAGGAAATTTCGGCAGCATAACGGCAGGGTAGTTAAAACCGGGACCGTTCCTAGTACGGCTCCTCTCTCTACCTTAAAACCTCGCGGTTTTTGACAATGGGGATTCATGCATCTAGTTCGCACGCAGGCGGCATGTTTTATTTTCATTTCTACATCCTATTATATTTTTGTTTTCAACCACAAATGGGTATTTTTCAACCACAATCAATCATTCACATCATTCACCAAATTTCACATCAACCAAATAATCCAAACAACAACACAACCAATAAGTATCGTCCATGGTCTGTGGATGTAACAACCCGAAAATCTGGGCTAGTTTAAAATTTTTATTTTGGCAATTTTAATGAATTTTGCATATTTAAAATGAATTATTTTAAATAATATCGACGAGAATTTAATTTGTATACAATTCGAACGTATATATTATATACGTCGTCGTTAGAATATAAATAATTATATATAATTATAAATAGAATTGAAAATGGCACGGTAGTTCGATAATTCGATTTCAAATTTCATTTGAATGTACCGGGTGCAAAACAAACCGGATTTTAGAGAAACCAAAAATAATGGAATCTATTTGTGAATATCTTTCCAACGAATCTGAAAAATCGAAATTTCATAGCGGGAATCAAAAGATATGTCCAGTTGAAAATTCTGAATAGTCGCTATGGAATTCAGGCCCTTAAAAATGGGAATTTTGCAAACGACCTCGGATTTCGACGAAACCACTTTTGTTGGATCCGTGATGTCAAGTTATTGCTAGATTCCAATTTTCATAATTTTTCGAATCAATATGTGAGCGTGGCAAAGGAAAACGCGTTTGACCAGTTTCAGTTGATTTTAATCGACTGGAAAATGGCCATTTTTCCAACGGTCTCAGAATTCGACGAAACTAGTTTTGTTAGGACCGTATCGTCAATACGAAGCTAGAAAATATTTTTTCGGGATTTATAGAGTTCGTATGTGACCCCAGTGAATTGAAATGCGCGTTCAAATTCAATATATAGAGTTATATGTTGATTTTGACGAAAACTGATCGAAACGATCGAATCAGCTTACGATACATATCCCATTGTGTTCGGAATGGGGGTAAAACACTATGGACGACAGGCGGTGGGCCTCGTTTAGAGGTCGTATGAAAAAGTCAACATTTTGTAAGTTAAATAAAATAAATAAATTAAAATTTAAAATCTCTCTCCTCTCTTCTTTAATCCCTTTCAGGCTCCCCCTCGTTGGAATTCATTTCAGAAACGAAAAAAAAAAAGGGATCGGCGGAAATCGCGCCTCTCCTCCCAGTGGCGGCGCCGCCTTCCTGACCGGACCGCCCCCCTCCACCGACGCGTGCGCCTTCTCCTCTCCTTCTCCCTTCTCCGGCGCGCGAGGGCCAAGCCCTTCACCCCCCCTGAACCCATCGACGCCGACGCCCAAACCCACCTCCACCGAACCGCTGCTTCCTCTTCTTCCCCTCCGCCTCCGACACTCACCCACCACCAGTAAGCTCCTCTAATTTATTTATTTGCATTTATTTAAATTAAATAGGTTTTAAAATCAGTTTTAAATAGGTTATTTATTTAGTTAGTTAGAAAAAAAATCTAATTTTTATTTATTCAATGTCATGGTATTTATTTCTATATAGTTACGATGTTAAAGTAATGATTTTAGCAAAGTAAAATTCGGATTCTTTTTTTTTAGCAAAGTAAAGGTCAGATTTTTTTTAATACAGAAAGGTTAGATTTTTAATTAGTAAAAGACGTGATTTTTATTTATAACAAAGGCGAAATCTTTATGTAGAGAATAGCGATGTAAAAATAGAATTTTTATCTATATAGTAGCAATGTAAAAATAGAATTTTTATCTATATAGTAGCAATGTAAAAATAGAATTTTTTTCTATATAGTAGCAATGTAAAAATAGAATTTTTATCTATATAGTAGCAATGTAAAAATAGAATTTTTATCCATATAGTAGCAATGTAAAAATAGAATTTTTATCCATATAGTAGCAATGTAAAAATAGAATTTTTATATACAGAACAACAATATAAAAATGTGATATTTATATATGTAGTGGCTACGGTCAACGAAAGTGACAAAAGCGCGAGAACGACAAAGATTTCTATAAATGAAGTGTCGTGGAGTTGGGATAGCTATCGGTGAGAACTTCTCACTCTAAATTTCCTTTTCTAGTTATATATATATACTAGGATGCAGACGGTGCTTAGCAGCACCCGACACCCGTCATCCACAGACCATGGATGGCTTGTTTGTTTGATTGATGTGTTGTGAAATTTGTTTGTATTGTTGATGTGAAATAGATAATAAATTGTAGATAGTTGAAATAAATTAATTATCGTTAAAAATATAATTTTTAACGTGAATGTGAGTAAATAATTATTTATAAACAAATCGGCTGATTTGTTTATATACACTGATTTGACTGATATTGATTGGGATGATAAATTTTACACATCGCCCAACTGCACAAATAAAAATATGTGTTTGTTGATTTGAAACCCCACACGGGTGTTGGGATGAAATTTGGCGTACACTAATCCCAATTATTTTATTGTATGTCGATCGATTGGTCGACAGGCTGTGTAAGCGTTAATTATTTATATTTGATGCTTATGCAGTTGTGTGGTGCACTTTGGATGATGGTTGATTGTTTATCGTTGCTATTATATACATGTGTTGTATGGAATCCATATAATTAACGTTATATGGTAATTGATTGGGCCTCATTCCAATTGGAAAAATAATGAATATTATAAAAAAAAATCATGTGTTGAATATAAAAATAGTCATGTGTTGACGATGTTCATGTGTTGAAACTATTCGTGTGTTGAGTAAAATATTTTAACAATAAAATTTACATCTTTATCATATTTAAAATTAGACACTACTTTACGGTGGAGTCTGATTGAAAATCAAACGATAGATACCATAATTTTATAAAATATTTTACATAACAAAAACAGTTGTGTGTTGACAGTACTCATGTGTTGAGATTAGTCGTGTGTTGAAAGAAATATAGATTCATGTGTTGAATAGAATATATATTCATTTGTTGAATAGAATAACGAATTTATTGAAATATATAAAGCCGTGTTGATTAGAGTTGCGCCATTTTGACGTGAACGATATTTATATCGATTATATTCGTTTTTATAATGAATATAGAAAAGAAGTGATTTCAAAATATAATGTTTTGAAAATATTATCATTTATATAGTAATGATATGAAATATTCAATTTTGATTTGAAATTGAATATAGAGTTGAAGTGGTTTTGAAAACGAATTTAAAACGATTTATAAAATACGTTTTAAAAAGGAAATCGATGAAATATATATAATATATATAGATATATATATTATATATATATAATGGCCTGAATAGAATGCGCCGCGCCGCGGCAGTTCGTGAATTTCGACCATTGACTTCGTATTGACGTTGCGGGAGATCCGACCGTCGGATTCTCCTAAAACCGGAACTGTTGGGTTCGTATCGAAAAGAGCTTTCCAATTGAAATCTAATGGTTGGATTTGGAATTATGTCCAAATCAAATTTGGAAAAGGTCGCTGTAAGTGCAGTTCGATGGCCATTGATGGAAATCGACTGTACGGGCCTTGATAAAATTATTAAAAATATCTATAATTTGTGTAAAATCATAAGAAATGATTTGGGAAAAATTGGGCTGAAAAATTCCATATTTGAAAAGATAAAAATAGATTTTTATCGAAATGAACTAGTTTTGAACTAGAATTAAAATCAATTTATTTTTGAAATAAATAAATTGAATTTGAAAGTGATTTTAAAAATAATCAATATTCCCAATACGAGGATTGGACTGGAGCTGAATCGAAATTATCTTCGGAATATTTCGTTGTTGGATTTCGTGACTATACACATATTGTTATGGGAATTTGAAAGATATATTTTATATCGTTATTTCCAATACAATATTTGTTGGTTTTAGAATTTGATATTGAATATAAGACGGTATATTTTCTATTCAGAGCCTTGTATTTAATATCAAATGTGATTTGGGTTTGTCGTGAATCGTGTTTTAGATGGCATTGGTTCTTTAACCCAGTTAAAGGCAGGATGTTGATTTTTTTGAAAAGATTAAAACTAAGTAGAGTTTTAATGAATCTTTAATTAGATTAAAATGTGAATTGATAATTTAAATTATCAAATCTGAAAGGTGATCGAGAGTGGAGTACCACCAGTTTTGCTCCAAAGCGGTAGTTAAATCTTTAATTAGATTTGAACGTGAAATGGTAATTAATTTTACCGATAACACTGTGGTGTTAGATATGAAGTATTTCCAGTTTTGCTCCATGGGATGAATAGGTTGGGATTGGGAAATAAAATAAATAATTACTTCGGTGTGGTTCGCTAAACCCGACTAGTTTGAAATGATATCCAAAGGAAGATTATAGAATAAATTTAGAAGAATTTATCTTGGATAAAATTAATGGGAACCTTTCCCTAAGAATGTGATTTTGTGAATAAAAGAATATTCTGAATTGGAATGAGGCGTTTGTTGTGTTTGTGTAACATTTGTTTATTATATACGTGGGTTATTCAGAAAGGCCGGGTTTATACCCATTCTGAATAACCGATTCGACGAAATGTCGAAGATGAAGACGATGATTGAAGACCAGAAGTCTTCACATCGTTTGGGTGATTACTGATGATCTTGATCGGGCTGTACACCCAAGATGAGGGAAACAGTTGGTGATCGTCCAGACGTACCTGGAGATCGATGGATATGCGAGGAAAGTGCCTCCGGTTTCGTTCAGACCCAGAACGAACTTGTAAATGGATTGTGTGTCTGACATTGGATTTTATTCTGTGTTGATTGATCTCTTTTAAATATACATCTGTTTGGCGGTGGAGAATTTATTCTCTTGCTTAACGCCCTTCTCTGAGACGTATGAGCTCAGAGGTTGTATATCGATGGACATCAGTCGCATGGAGTGAATTGCCAGTATGGCACGCGTAAGTGGCAATTGATCAAGGCTTCTGTTGAAAAGCAAAGTCTTGTGGTTGATGATCAAAGCACAGTCTGTGTGGCGTAGCTTTGTGTATAACGTGAATTCGCGAGCCTCACACCTCGGTATGAGTCAAAAACGGGATAGTGACTGCAGGGAGAGCACGACGTTTCTTTCTAGCTATGGTGGTGTCAGTGACCTACCAGCCCTGACATTTATATACTTTTCACTTGTGTGGTTGTTGGAATGCGAGGCGCCTCGAATATAGGTCTGTAAGGACCGGGAAACGTGTGTTCAGGAATTGCCAATCCTCAAAAGTAAGAGAGGACCGGCCCTGAAGATCCAAGGATCACAGTGGGGTACTGAGACATTTTCTAGAGTGTCTCGAACGCGGAGAGGAGCTTGCCCCTTGCCTCGACTCATGACGGAAATCGAATTTCCAATACATGATAGTGCGGTTTTATTTGTAGAACCTAGTATGGCGACATAGTGGTATGGGTCATTCATGCCGCCTATGATTGATATTTATGATTGAAATTGTTTTGACACTATACACCTATAATAGTATCAAATAATGTGTTTTAAACGTATCAAGCATGCTTTGGCTGTTGTAAGGTCAAAACTCTATCCTCCGGCTTGCGTTGCATTGTGTGATGGGACCTGGGTCTTATAACAGCTTCATTTTTCTTTATTTAGCATTGCGCTGTTTGTTCTATGCACTGGTATTCTTGGGAGGAAACCCGTTCCGTGTCATACGGCGTGGTCCCTTGATATACCGAACTTTAAAATAAATATTAATAACTGTTTTAGTTCTCACACCAGTCCCATGTCTGACCTGGAGTTTATTGTTTTAACCTAAACTCTGGGTGCCCCTATTTTCTACACGGGCAGCTAGTAGTTTTGGTTTTGCAGATTTATATCCACAGGGTCCTGATTTACAGCTGGAACGATGCTCGGAAAGCTCTGTATCCGTGCATTACTTCTAGTTGTGCTTTTGTATTATTTTCCGCTGCGATGTATTTAAATGTAATTTAAATCTCTGATATTTGTTGAATGTAATTTATTCATTTATACTCTGTATATTGTTGTATCTGATGGAATTGTTGTAATAACAATGAAATGTTCTTCCGCTTGCGTTCTATTTTGTCCTGTTCTCAAGGTATCCGCGCTTTCCTTCACGGGGAAGTTACGGGTCCTTACAGTGGACGAGGGGAGTATATATATATATATATATATATATAATCTAAATATATTTCAATTCACTTCAACACAATTCAATATCATTTCATTGCATATATAATTTTTTTACAACGCATATATAACTTATACATCGACCATACAACTTATACAACGCTTATACATGAGATGTACAACGCTTATATAACTCATACATCGACTATATAATTTATACATCGTTGTTTTCCATATCGTTTATAAATTAGAAATCTCACATTGGGTTCCACTCCACCAAAAATAGAAGAAGGCTCAGAAAAATATGCGGTCTCTTCTAGAATGTAGAAGACGTCCTCACGAGTCCACTGTCTCTTGTTTCACTGAATTTCGTCAATACATGAAAAAGATATGATTTTTAGAAGTTTGCAACGCTTTTATTTGTCGAAATCAGATAAAAATAAATAAACCCGTATACCTCTTTGAAATGGTTCGAACTAGGGTTTTGATTTTTCAATCAAACCGTTGAACGATGACGAAATCGAAGCACACTACGCCGAGGAGAGAGGAAAACCGCACCCTGCGGTGGTGGTTTGGTGCTGATCGACGCTGCAGGGGAGGAGCTCCGGCGTGCTGAACTTCGCGACTTCAGGTGGCCGATTCTTCCCAGATACTTGACGATAATTATCCAATCTATTATGGATTTATAGAGGAGAGGAAACTCTACAAAATCCCTAACTGTAGCTGGTGATTTTACTGAGTGGTTGGAAAGAAAAAGAGGAGAGAAGGGAAGAGCGGCCTTTCGTGTTGCGCGAGGAAGAAAGGTCGGGGAGAGAGAAGTGAGCTGACCAATCAAATTTTTTTATTTTATTTTATAATTTTTAAAATCTCCAAAATACCCCTTTCACCCACGAACCCCAATCCAAACCCAACGACTGTCGTCCCTAGCGTTTTACCCCCATTCCGAACTCAATGGGATGTGTTTTGTAGGCCCATTCGACTGTTTCAGTTAGTTTCCATTCAATTTAAAATATATAACATTCAATACTCGATTTGAACGTACATTTCAATTTGCCAAGGCCACAAACTGATTCGAAAAATTCCAGAAAAATAATTCTGGCTATGTTTTGACGATACGGTCCCAACAAAACTAGTTTCATCGAATTCTGAGACCCTTTGCAAAAAGGCCCATTTCTGGTCGATCCAATTTAACTATAATTGACCAAAACACATTTTCCTTTGCCACGCTCACATATTAGCTTCAAAAATTATGAAATTCGAAACCTAGCAATAACTTCACATCCCGGATCTAACAAAAGTGGTTTCGTCGAATTCTGAGGTCGTTTGCAAAATGGCCAATTTCACGGGCTATATAAATTCCATAGCGACCTTTCCGAAAATTCATTTGGCCATAACTTTTGCTTTCCGCTATGAAAATTCGATTTTTCAGATTTATTAGAAAGGTATTCACTAACAGATTTAAATATTTTTGGTTTCACTCAAATCCATTTTGTTTAGCACCCGGTACAGTTCGACAAAGTTTGAATTCAATTTTTGAAACTGCAGCGCCATTTCAGGCCTTGTTTATAATTAGAATTAATTATATTCGTTTTCAAACGTCGATTCAAACTCACTTTTCATTATTATTATTTTAAATATTTAAAATCCCTTATTTTAGCCAATTTAAAATTTTTAAATTGGTTCAGATTTTCCGGGTCGTTACAATGTCCCACACTTAAAACTTTTCGTCCCCGAAAAGGAACAAAGTCAAAAGTGGTTTGATTAATCAACTCTACGTCCAATCTGGCTTCAATTCCCCAACTTTTCAGTTTCTGAGAATTTTCAAATTCTTCAAAAAATTGGCTAACACCCGGAATTTTCGAAAAATTTCGCCATAACCTCCTTTGTACGGGGAGAGAGGTTTGGAAATTTATTGGGCCGTATTAGGTACCCAATAAATCCTTATAAGCATACACATATTTATAGTGATATATTCTGGTGTTTACAGGGGAGCGTGTATTGATAATAACTCCAGAGAATAAATTCTCGTCACCCTGTCAAAGCCTGAGGGAGTGTGTATTTTAAATGCTCCAGAGGATAAATCCTCGTCACCTCGTCCCGTGTGGGAAATAAATAGTCCATGTGCCGTATCTAATAACTAGAGAGACGTGATTATTGTCAACTCCAGACCCGTGTGGGGTTTTTATTAATCTGGCAATTTTATCGTTACAATTTAAATAGTCCATATCAGTCATCAGTTCAACCTATAAAATATAGTCATCGCCATACAAGCCTCTCGCTCGTATGGTAAATCTTCCACCTCGTCACACAAGCTCCAAATGCTTATGTGGTATATGATGAAGTATTCCTATCTTCAGAAGTATGCCATGTAATGTAGTTCAAAATTAATTGTTACTATCCTATGGTGATGTTTATTATTTCACACAGAACAACCAGCACTCCGCATCCAATGGCATTCACAGGAGTTGATATAATAATATTTCGCATCCAACTCATTAAGGTTTACCTATTTGTCGGGCACGCAAATAATTCTTTACTCAACAGCTATCCATTTACTTGTTCAAACATTTATAATGCACATGTATATATATTTCTATCTATTTCCTAATCAGTTCAATGTGTGATTTAATCGAATAAATTCTACCATTCATCCTCTTATTAATTAAATTAACTATCGTCTTAATAGTTAAATTAATCCAATCCACTATCACCCAACTCAAACAAAAACAAATTGTTTTTAACTTTTTAAAATCATACAAATTAATTCTACTCTCTTTTTAAATTAATCAGACTATAGAAGTAAAAGTGCGCATCCATGGAAAGAAAATAACAACAAAGTAGAGAATTAAATGGTAATGCAAAGTATGGTAAATGTACCTTGCACCGGAGTCAATCAGAGATATCCACTCGACACCCAGGATAGGCTTTCTGAATGCTCTCCTCTGTTTCCCAAGTACAATCTCGTGGATCTCCACTCAATTGCACTTTGACTAAGTGAACCTTTTTGTTCCTCAGCTCCTTGGTTTCTTTGCCAATTATCTTTAGCGGCTCTCTTCTAACTGCCAATTCTGGAGTGATTTCTATATCCTGTTGCGCTGCTTCTTCCACGATCAAGTCTGGATCATGAACGTGCTTTCGTAGTTGAGATACGTGAAATACGTCATGCACTCCAGGCAACCAATTAGGCAATTGAACCCTATATGCGAGAGTTCCAATCCGTTTAAGAATAGGAAGCGGACCAATGAATTTGGGCGCCAATTTCCCTGTTTTACCAAACCGGATAACTCCTCTCATCGGAGATACTTTCAAATATACATAGTCGCCAACAGCAAACGATATATCCCTTCTTCTCTTATCTACATAACTCTTTTGTCGGCTTTGGGCAGCTAGTAATCATTTCTTAACGAAATCGACTTTATCTGCAGCATCGCGAATCATATCTGGCCCCAATACAAGTCTGTTACCAGGTTCGACCCAACAAGCAGGGGATCGACACGGTCTCCCATACAATGCTTCGAATGGTGACATTGTCAGGCTCGCTTGGTAACTGTTGTTATATGAGAATTCAGCCAAATGTAAATGGTCTTCCGATCCGCCAAAATCAAGAATACAAGCCCGCAATAAATCTTCAAGAATACGATTCACCCTCTCAGTTTGGCCATCAGTTTGAGGATGATAAGCGGTGCTCAGGTTCCGTTTCGTTCCCAATTCTGCTTGGAATGCTTCCCAGAATTTACTGGCAAAAATCGGGTCACGATCACTAACGATGCTCATGGGAACTCCGTGCAGTCTAACTATTTCTTTGAAATAAACTTGCACCAGACTTTGAGCAGTTCTATTCGATTTGACAGGTATGAAATGAGCGGTCTTCGTAAATCGATCCACGATCACCCAAATACTGTCATTCCCTTTTCTGGTCCAGGGCAAACCATCTAAGAAATCCATAGAAATCTGTTCCCATTTTCCACCTGGCACTTTAAAGGTTGCAACAATCCAGCCAGTTTCTGCTGATCGCTTTTAACTTGCTGACAGGTGGGACACCGGCTAACATATATAGAGATATCTCTTTTCATTGCCTTCCACCAGAAAGTTCGCTTGAGGTCATTATACATTTTGCTAACCCCTGGGTGGATACTCAGCTTGGACTTTTGGCATTCGTCAACTTCTCTTTTGAGCTCGGAGACGTCGGGAACACAAATCCTTCCTTTTAATCTAAGAATTCCCTTGTTATCCACTTGGAAACTGGATGTATCGCCTTTTTGAATTCTTTTGATCATCTCCTTAACAAAATTATCATCTTTCTGTAGAATGGAGATCTTGTCAATCAAGGAAGTCGTAACGATAAAGCTGGCGATTATTACATTCTTTCTACTCAGCGCATCAGCCACAACATTGGCTTTCCCTGGAGTGTACAAAATCTCAAAGTCGTACGCTGCAAGAAATTCTAACCAACGTTGCTGTCTCAGATTCAAATCCTTCTGGGTGAACAAATATTTCAATGATTGATGGTCAGTATATAGTTCGAATTTCTCACCCAAAAGGTAGTGCCTCCAGATTTTCAAAGCAAATACGATGGCTAACAACTCAAGATCATGAGTAACGTAATTCTTCTCATGCGGTTTCAGCTGACGGCTAGCATAAGCAAACACTTGACCTCTTTGCATTAACACCGCGCCAAGGCCTTATCTAGAAGCGTCAGTCCAGACTTTCAAGTCCTCATTGCCATCTATTATTGTTAACACTGGAGCAGTCGTCAGTTTTAATTTCAGCTCCTGGAAAGCTTCCTCACATACCGGAGTCCAATTGAATCTCGAATGTTTCTTCGTCAGTTTAGTTAAAGAACTAGATGTCTACGCGAAATCCTTAATGAATTTCCGATAATAACTGGCTAATCCAAGAAAATTTCTGACTTCTGTGGGTGTAAGAGGCTGTTTCCAATTCTGAATAGCAGTGATTTTACAGGGATCCACTGAAATTCCTTCTTTTGACACGACGTGGCCAAGAAATTTGACTTCTTCTTGCCAGAATACACATTTGGAAAACTTTGCTTTTAAAACATTTCTTCTCAGAATTTCTAACACTTGTTCTAAATGTTTTTCGTGCTCGCTTTCTGACTTAGAGAAGATCAGGATATCATCAATGAAAACCAGAACAAATTTATTTAATACTCCTCTGAATACTCTGTTCATTAGATCGACGAAATAGGCCGGAGCGTTACATAAGACGAACGACATTACTAACCACTCGTAGAATAAGTCCGGACCTCTGAATGCTGTCAAAGGAACACACTCTTCCGCAATACGAAGTTGATGGAAACCTGTAGCTAGGTCCATTCGTGAAAATACTTGTGCTCCATTCAATCGGTTCAATAAATCATCAATCCGCGGCAATGGATATTTGTTTTTCAATGTCTGCTTATTCAAGTCGCTATAATCCACACACAGTCTAAGAGTACCGTCGGACTTCGGAACAAATACCACTGCTGCTCCCTAATCAGAAAAACTAAGCCTAATCAGACCTTTCCATACAAGCTGTCTAGTTTGGTTATCTAACTCTTCTTTCTCCTTCAAGGTCATCCTTCGAATTGCGTGAACCACCGGCCTTGCATTCGGGACTAAAGAGATTTTAAAATCAATTTCTCTTTGCGGAGGTAAGATAACAACTTCTTCGAACACATCCGCATAGTTATTGACAACTGGGATATTTTTTATGTCGACTGGGATATTCTCTGTAACGACAGGAACATGTTCTATTAGAGCAGGAGAAATATCTAATGCTGCCAAGAAGTCCTTTCTATCAGAATTCGGGCCTGCACAGGGAATTACAATATTGGCGAGCTTTGTTTTAACCTTGACAACCCTTTCTGCACATTTAACCTCAGCTTCGTATTTGGTTAACCAATCCAATCCTAAAATAAGATCGAATTCGGTAAAATTCATGACGATCGAGATACAAGGAAACCGATACTGAGAAAAGGAAACAGGTACCCCACAAGCCCAACTAAGATTGAGGGAACCCCCAACCGGATTCTGGACAGTGATGGGTTCTTTGAGCTTTTTCAATTTCAAATCTAATTTCTTAACCGCATTCTTTGCAATAAAGCTCCTTGACGCGCCTGTGTCAAACAGTACTTTAACTGGAATGTTCTTGACAGTAAGCGTGCCTTCTAAAACGTCTGACTTTTCCTGACTAGACGAGGATGTAGGAACTTCTTCCACTTCATTTACTTCTACTATTTCAGGTTTCATCGATAACTGGCAAGCCTTGAAAAGATGACCAGTCTGATGGCATTGACTGCATTTTCGGTTTTCTTGAAATCCCTTCTTGGATTGAAGTCCACCCTTTAATCTCTTCCTTAAGGGTCCACAGTTTATCGCCAAATGCCCTTTCCGATTACAGTTAGAGAAGGTGGCAGTTGTTACTGGCACCTTCTCAGATTTAGCCTTCTTTTGATTGACTATAGGTTTCTTTCTGGCCCTAGACGTCGTACTGGCCTCAGGTTGTGCACTAGTTTATGGGCTATCAGTTTCGAATTTCCTTTTTCTGCTAGTGCTGACTTCCTCTTCGTCGACAAAAAGGCCTCGCCTGTCAAGATCTTCATATTGATAAGCCATGTATATCATTTCAGAAAAAGGAAGCTTCACATGGCCCATCACACTATTCTGGTATTTCCTCTGAAGACCATTAATAAATCTCAGATTCTTCCTCTTTGGATCTCGTATTAGATGAGGGGCGAAGTGAGAAAGTTCATTGAATTTCTTATGATATTCTGGGATATTCATATCTCCTTGTATCAAATAGTAGAATTCACCACATAACTGCTCAGTTACTTCTGGAGGAATAATTTTTTTATTGAAAAGTTGTTTGAACATACCCCAGGTGATATCACCTTCTAGATTATCTTTAATGATTGTTTCCCACCAGATTAAAGCTTCTTCTTTGAGTGCCCAAGATGCCACTAATCTTTTCTGGTCATCTCTCAGTTGGAAACTTTCAAAGATTCTTTCAGCAGAACTCATCCAAGCCTGAGTTTGAATAATAGATTCATTGCCCGTGAATGGTACTCCTCCCAGATTTCGATATCTTTTCAATAGAGCTTCTATATCCTATCCTGGCTGAGGGAGTACAACTGGCTCATTAATTTGTTGAACCATAGGATTATTTCTCCTGCTTCTGCCACTCATTTTCTATGTCTGCAAATAGCAGACAAAGTGTTAGACCAACAGAAAAGGTAATTTTGAAACATAGAGACATATACTTGTATGTAAATGTGTCTATCGAAGTGTATTTCATCCTGTTATGCTCATACTAGGATATTACTGATCCTATCTGTAATGAGTTACTCGTCCTAGAGCACTACTAGTTCTATTTCTGACGCGTTCGTTCATATGTTATATTCCAGGCTTAACCAAAGCTCTGATACCACGTTTGTGACGACCCCATTCCCGATAAGACGGTGGCGAGGGTAATCTTTGGAATATAACACATAAACAGATAATAACATAACAAAAATAAATAAATACACCAGATAATGCACAATAGAATACACTGGATAAATATAATCATCAGAATTACACAGTATGTAGGATCATACTTAGTACAAAATACAGTTCAACTATACATAAATGTCTACTGCGGAAAAGAAAACATAATATGTACAACAGGAGCTGAACAACATAAAAAGAGATAAATGATAGAATCCATCTTCAGCTCCAGCTATCCAGAAAGAGCCTGCTAAAACCTGAATACAAAGCTGCCCGTGTAGAAATAGGGGCACCCGAGTTTGCAAGTGAAACAAACTACGAGTCAGTCATGGGACTGGTGTGAGAAATCTACTTAACACGTATTCAAATATAGCTAATCACAGGACCACGCCACTTTCGCGGAACGGGTTTACTCCATTGGATTGCCAGTGCTTTAAAACAAATAGATCTTTTAAACATCGCAATGGTTTTTATAAAAATGAAGCCATTATAAGACTCAGTTCCCATCACACAATGCAACACACACCAGAGGATAGAGTTTTACCTTATAATTGCCAAAATATGCTTGATACGAGCAAAACAAATCATTTGATATTATTGCTAGTGTATATATGTTTCAAAAACAATTTCAATCATAATTATCAATCATAGGCGGCATTAATGCCCCATACCACTATGTCGCAATATATAGGTATACAATCAAAACCGCACGATGTCGTATTTGGAAATTGGATCTCCATCATGAACCGAGGCAAAAGATAGTCCTCACCGAATTCGAGACGCTCTAGCCCGTGTCTCAGGATCAGAGCTCGAGTGACCCTTAGGAGCCACAGGGCCGGTCCACCGATGTGGATTAAAATGCCTGAACACTGCGTTTCCCCGCCCTTTGGGGGGTTAATGAGCCCAATGACTCCATCGGTCCCGGATCGACCGATATATCTGAGGCGCCTCGCAACAACAACAACCACACAGGTGAAAAGTATATAAATGTCAGGGCTGGTATGTCACTGACACCACCCTAGCTAGAAAGAAACGCATGTCCTCCCTGGATCCTTCTCCCGTTTCTGGTCCATCCCGGGGTGTGAGGCTCGCGAATTCACGTTATACACAAAGCTATGCCACACAGGCTGTGCTTTGATCATCAACCACATGACTTTGCTTTTCAACAGAAGCCTTGATCATCTATCACTTAGGCGTTCCACACAGGCAATTCACCCCGTGCGACTGATTTCTATCGATATATAACCTCTGGGCTCGTACGTCTCAGAGAAGGGCGTTAAGCAAGAGAATAAATTCTCCGCCGCCAAACAGATATATATTTAATAGAGATCAATCCGCACAGAACAAAATCCAATGTCAGACACCCAGTCCATTTACACGTTCGTTCTGGGTCTGAACGAAACCGGAGGCACTCAATACCTCGCCTATCCGTACAATCAACAAGTACGTCCGGGTGGCTACTACTTCAACCCCGTCAAGGTAGCTACTCCTATCATGAGCATCAGTAGCACCCCTCCATTCGACGTGAAGATCATCGGTCTTGCACCGTCTTCGTATCTTCGACTTTCACTCGTCGATCAATTATTTGAAATGAGAATTAACTCGGCCTTTTCAAATAATTCACGTATATCTAGAATTTCAAATCAATTCATTTCAATGGTTAAATTATTCGACAACACCAATTTTGTTCTTTAATGTAATTTTCACACCAAACACATTCAACCATCAAATATCAAATAAATCGAGCAAATTTAGTTTATTTCCATTCCATATCGTTTATAATATTTTATCATGATTTATCGCTATTTTTATTTATTTAAAAATAGCCAATTCATTCAAACAATGCTTCAGGCCATAACGCGGCCGTGGCGCTGTTTTTCTCCAGATTTGATTTACACATATCTAAAAATCTAACCGTTGGATCTTCACAAAATTTATATCATTAAAAAGATCTTTTCAAAACGAATCCAATGGTTTTAGTTTTGGGAAAATCCGACGGTCGCATCTCCCGCACTAATCGTTTGAAGTTATGATTTCAAAATACGAACTACAGCGTCGTTATTCGATTTAATTTAATTATATTTTTATATATATAAATATATTCGATTCTGGCGCTGTTTTTCCTCAGATTTGAATTAAACATTCCAGACAATCCAACCGTTGGATCTTTACAAAGTTGGTGCCGTGGGAAAGATATTTCCAATGCGAACCCAACGGTTGTGGTTTCAGGAAAATCCGATGGTCGGATCTTCTGCACTAATCGTTTGAAATCACGGTTTCAAAATACGAACTGCAGCTCCGTTATTCGATATATTATAATTATATGTATTTCTAAATATTTCATTCTTCGATTTCAAAACCATTTTCACTTCGCACTATCGATAAAAATGATATTTTTATCCAACAGATATTTATTTCTACACATCACCATTTTCCACAGTTCATGTATATAGTAAAAATGTGATTTTTATTGTAAATTTCAAAACACGATTATTTTATATACATGAATTTCCACTCAACAAATGAATATAGTTTCAACAATTGAAAATAAATCAAACACATGAATATTAAAGGAAATTTCAGCAGCATAACGGCAGGGTAGTTAAAACCGGGACCGTCCCTAGTACGGCTCCTCGCTCTACCTTAAAACCTCGCGGTTTTTGACTATGGGATTCATGCATCTAGTTCGCACGCAGGCAGCATGTTTTATTTTCATTTCCACATCCTATTCTATTTTTGTTTTCAACCACAAATGGGTATTTTTCAACCACAATCAATCATTCGCATCATTCACCAAATTTCACATCAACCAAATAATCCAAACAACAACACAACCAATAAATATCGTCCATGGTTTGTGGACGAGGGGAGTATATATATATATTATTATCTAAATATATTTCAATTCACTTCAACACAAATCAATATCATTTCGTTGCATATATAATTTTTTTACAACGCATATATAACTTATACATCGACCATACAACTTATACAACGCTTATACATGAGATGTACAACGCTTATATAACTCATACATCGACTATATAATTTATACATCGTTGTTTTCCATATCGTTTATAAATTAGAAATCTCACATTGGGTTCCACTCCACCAAAAATAGCAGAAGGCTCAGAAAAATATGCGGTCTCTTCTAGAATGTAGAAGACGTCCTCACGAGTCCACTGCCTTTTGTTTCACTGAATTTCGTCAATACACGAAAAAGATATGATTTTTAGAAGTTTGCAACGCTTTTATTTGTCGAAATCAGATAAAAATAAATAAACCCGTATACCTCTTTGAAATGGTTCGAACTAGGGTTTTGATTTTTCAATCAAACCGTTGAACGATGACGAAATCGAAGCACACTACGCCGAGGAGAGAGGAAAACCGCACCCTGCGGTGGTGGTTTGGTGTTGATCGACGCAGCAGGGTCGGAGCTCCGGCGTGTTGAACTTCGCGACTTCAGGTGGCCGATTCTTCCCAGATACTTGACGATAATTATCCAATCTAGTATGGATTTATAGAGGAGAGGAAACTCTACAAAATCCCTAACTGTAGCTGGTGATTTTACTGAGTGGTTGGAAAGAAAAAGAGGAGAGAAGGGAAGAGCGGCCTTCCATGTTACGCGAGGAAGAAAGGTCGGGGAGAGAGAAGTGAGCTGACCAATCAAATTTTTTTATTTTATTTTATAATTTTTAAAATCTCCAAAATACCCCTTTCACCCACAAACCCCAATCCAATCCCAACGACTGTCGTCCCTAGCGTTTTACCCCGATTCCGAACACAATGGGATGTGTTTCGTAGGCCCATTCGACTGTTTCAGTCAGTTTTCATTCAATTTAAAATATATAACATTCAATATTCGATTTGAACGTACATTTCAATTTGCCAGGGCCACAAACTGATTCGAAAAATTCCAGAAAAATAAATATGTCTATGTTTTGACGATACAGTCCCAACAAAACTAGTTTCATCGAATTCTGAGACCGTTTGCAAAAAGGCCCATTTCTGGTCGATCCAATTTAACTATAATTGACCAAAACACATTTTCCTTTGCCACGCTCACATATTAGCTTCAAAAATTATGAAATTCGAAACCTAGCAATAACTTCACATCCCGGATCTAACAAAAGTGGTTTCGTCGAATTCTGAGGTCGTTTGCAAAATGGCCAATTTCACGGGCTATATAAATTCCGTAGCGACCTTTCTGAAAATTCATTTGACCATAACTTTTGCTTTCCGCTATGAAAATTCGATTTTTCAGATTTGTTAGAAAGGTATTCACTAACAGATTTAAATATTTTTGGTTTCACTCAAATCCGTTTTGTTTTGCACCCGGTACAGTCCGACAAAGTTTGAATTCAATTTTTGAAACTACAGCGCCATTTCAGGCCTTGTTTATAATTAGAATTAATTATATTCGTTTTCAAACGTCGATTCAAACTCACTTTTCATCGTTATTATTTAAAATATTTATTTTAAATATTTGAAATCCCTTATTTTAGCCAATTTAAAATTTTTAAATTGGTTCAGATTTTCCGGGTCGTTACAAAGCTCTTCGATTTGGTTTTGGAATTACTAAAATCGATTGAGTGGATAAAGAGAAAATGGAGGAAGAAGTCTCGAAATTTTTGGCCATTGAAATGGACATGGCGGCGGCTGTACGTTTGAATGGGAATTAGTTTTATTTCTAAATGAATTTGAATGATAAATAGAATAGAAATAAATGTGTGGGTTCGTTAGTTTTGAAGAGAACTAATGAAGGGATTAAGTGGAAAGGAGAAATCAAAGGATATAAAATTAAGGAACAAGAGTATGAAATAAGATACATAAAATAGATTGAAGGAAAATAAACTAATAGAATTAAGCAAAAGAAGTTAATAAATTAAAGGAAAGAAATAATTTCGCAATTAATGGGGAAAAAGGAAGGTGAAGGGAAAGAGATAAAAGCATTGAAAATAAATAGTCAAAAGGAGAAACGCCAGAAATGAATGGCCTTGGGAATAAATGGACATAAAACTTGAGAGAAAATGTGTAGCGCAAGTATATATGGTAAGGAACATTTCTTTTTATCATTATGGCTTGCATTTTTTTTATTTATATATGTATATACAATGCAACAGGAATGTACGCATCAAAAATAAGGAGAGGAAAGCAAATATTCACTCCTAGTAATAAATCAGTATATCCCACAAACTATGCACCATAATACATGTACACATTTACTCATTCCATTCTGAACGTTTTGAATATATATATATTTTTTTTATTTTTTTATTTTTCCAAAGAATGGAAGGTCTTTAATGTCCATTAAATAGGTCTTACTTTTATTTATCGTACAAATGAGACGACCCCAAACCCCGTACTGACGGCGGCAAGGGTAATCCTTGGAATATAACACATAATCAGATAACAGCAGAACAGAATTAAATAAATACACCAGATAATGCACAATAGAATATACTGGATAAACGTAATCATCAGAGTTACACAGTATACAGGATCATACTTAGTACAAGTACAGTTCAGCTATACATAAATGCCTACAGCGGAAAACAAACATAATGTACAATAGGAGCTGAATAGCATAAAAAGAGATAAATAATAGAATCCATCTTCAGCTCCAGCTATCCAGAAAGAGCCAGCTAAACCTGAATACAAGGCTGCCCATGTAGAAAAAGGGGCACCCGAGTTTGAAAGTGAAACAAACTACGAGTCAGTCATGGGACTGGTATGAGAAATCTACTCAACACATTTGAAATAAGGCTAATCACAGGACCACGCCACTTTCGTGGAACGGGTTTACTCCATTGGATTGCCAGTGCTTTAAAACAAATCATTCTTTTAAACATCGCAATGCTTTTTATAAAAATGAAGCCATTATAAGACTCAGTTCCCATCACACAATGCAACGCAAACCGGAGGATAGAGTTTTTACCTTATAATGGCCAAAATATGATTGATACGAATAAAACAAAAGCATTTGATATTATCACTAGTGTTTATATGTTTCAAAAACAATTTCAATCATAACTATCAATCATAGACGGCATTAATGCCCCATACCACTATGTTGCCATATATAGGTATACAATCAAAACCGCATAGTCATGTATTTGGAAATTGGATTTCCGTCATGAACCAAGGCAAAAGATAGTCCTTACCGACTTCGAGAAAATCTATCCTACCATGTCTCAGGATCAGAGCTCGAGTGACCCTTGGATCGTCAGGGTCGGTCCACCGATGTGGATTAAAATGCCTGAGCAATACGTCTCCCCGCCCTATAGGGCGTAAATGAGCCAACGAATGACTCCGTCGGACCCGGATCGTCCGATCTAACCGAGGCGCCTCGCAACAGTAACAACCACATAAGTAAAATGTCAGGCCATGTAAAAACGCAGACACAACTCCTAGCTAGAAAGAAATGCATGCCCTCCCTGAGCTCCTGCTCCCGTTTCTGGTTCATACCGGGGTGTGAGGCTCGCGATTTCACGTTATACACAAAGCTACGCCACACAGGCGGTGCTTTGATCATCTCCTCAAGACTTTGCTTTTTAACAAAAGCCCTGATCACTGCATCTTAGCATGCCACACAGGCAATTCACACCGTGCAACTGATGGCTATCAATCACACAGAATAAATTCCAATGTCCGACACACTGTCCATTTGCAAGTCCGTTCTGGGTCTGAACGAAATCGGAGGCACTATATACCTCGCAAACCCATCAATCACCATGTACGTCTGGACGATCACCACTCATTATCCATATTTCGGGATGCCTCCCAATTAGGACCTCGGTTACCATCTAAACGAGGTGAAGATCTCCAGTCTTCGACCACCGTCTTCATCTTCGATTCCTTATCGTCGATTCAGTTATTCAGAATGGGATAAACCCGGTTTTTCCGAGCAACTCGCGTATATAATAAACAAGTGCAACACTAACATACATACGCATCATTTCAATTCATTAGTCACTAACCGTCAATCAGTAAGAGAACGATTTCCCAAATATTAACCCCGAAGGCCGAAACCAACATCAGATCAATACCCAAGAAACCATTCGACTTAGGCAAATTTCAGTTAGTTTCCAAATTTCACATCCATATTGTTTATAATATTTTATAACGATTTATCTCTATTTTTATTTTTTCTAAAATAGCCAATTTATTCAAAACGACGCTTCGGGCCATAACGCGACCGTGGCGCTGTTTTTCTTCAGATTTGATTTACACATATCTGAAAATCTAACCGTTGGATCTTCACAAAATTTACATCATTAGAAAGATCATTTCAAAACGAATCCAACGGTTCCAGTTTCGGGAAAATCCAACGGTCGGATCTCCCGGTACAATCGTTTGAAGTTTCGATTTCAAAATACGAACTGCAGCGTCGTTATTCGATTAAATATAATTATATATATATATATATAATCGATTCTGGCGCTGTTTTTCTTCAGATTTGAATTAAACATTCCATACAATCCAACCGTTGGATTTTTACAAAGTTGGTGCCGTTGGAAAGATATTTCCAAAGCGAACCCAACGGTTGCGATTTCGGGAAAATCCGATGGTCGGATCTCCCGGTATAATCTTTTGAAATCACGGTTTCAAAATACGAACTGCAGCGTCGCTATTCGATATATTTCAATTCTGTTTATATATATATATATCGATTCTTTGATTTCAAACTATATGATTTCCATACTTTTGATAAAAATGATATTTTTATCAAACTGTCTTCTATTTCAACACTTCCCTATTTTTAACAATTCATTTATATAATAAAAATGTGATTTTTATTGTAAAACAATTCATTTCAAAACACTATTATTTTATATAGTTCATATAGGTAATAAAAGTATGATTTTTATTATAAAATAATTTATTTCAAAACGAGATTATTTTATATATTTCATATCGATGATAAGAATTGGATTTTTATTATAAAACAATTTCTTTCAAAATATGAATACCATTCAACACATGAATTTCAATTCAACGAATGAATTTCGATTCAATACATGAAGGTTTTCTATAGTTTATATACATCGATAAAAAGGTGATTTTTATATTTAAAACACGAATACCATTCAACACATGAATTTCAATCCAACGAATGAATTTCGATTCAACACATGAAGGTTTTCTAAAGTTTATATATATAGATAAAAATGTGATTTTTATATTTAAAACACGAATACCATTCAACACATGAATTTCAATCCAACGAATGAATTTTGATTCAACACATGAAGGTTTTCTATAGTTTATATATATAGATAAAAATGTGATTTTTATATTTAAGACACGAATACCATTCAACACATGAATTTCAATCCAACGAATGAATTTCGATTCAACACATGAAGGTTTTCTATAGTTTATATATATAGATAAAAATGTGATCTTTATATTTAAAACACAAATACCACTCAACACATGAATTTCAATCCAACGAATGAATTTTAATTCAACACATGAAGGTTTTCTATTCAACGAATAAATATAGTTTCAATAAATGGAAATAATTCTAACATATGAATATTATTCAAAATTTCGGCAGCATAACGGCAGCGTAGTTAATACCGGGACCGTCCCTAGTACGGCTCCTCGCTCTACCTTAAAACCTCGCGGTTTTTGACAATGGAGATTCATGCATCTAGTTCGCACGCAGGCGGCATGTATATTTATTTCATTTTCACAAACTAATCCTATGTGGTTTCAACCAAATATTTCTCAACCACAAACGGGTATTTTTAAACCACAATCAATCAATATCAACCACAAACAATTCCAATCAACCATTCGCTATCAATCAATTTTCACACCAATCACAACCAATAAATATCGTCCATGGTTTGTGGACGAGGGGCGTATATATATATATATATATATATATATATATATATATATATATATATATATATATATATATATATAGCATTTCACTTCTATTTCAACACATATATAATTTTTACAACGCATATACAACTTATACATCGAACGTACAACTTAAACAACGCTTATACAAGAGGTGTACAACGCTTATATAACTCATACATCGATTATATAATTTATACATCATCGTTGTCCATATCGTTTATAAATTAGAAATCTCACATTGGGTTCCACTCCACCAAAAATAGCAGAAGGCTCAGAAAAATATGCGGTCTCTTCTAGAATGTAGAAGACGTCCACACGAGTCCACTGTCTCTTGTTTCACTGAATTTCGTCAACACACGAAAAAGATATGATTTTTCAAAGTTTGCAATGGTTTAAAGGTGTTAAAACAGTTGAAAATAAACAAGGCCGTACCTCAGCTGTTTCGTTCAAAACTAGGTTTGGATTTTTCTTGAAATTCGTGTAGCTATTTGTCGATCGGCCTTCGCAGCATCGAAGGGGGAGGAGAGGCGCACAAGGGGGCGGGTGTTTCGTCGAGCTCAACGACGGCAGGTGGCTCCGACGGGTCTTTGAACGGCCGAACTTCTCGGTGGTAGATGTCGACACACGCACAACGAAAATATCCAATACTTATACGGATTTGAAGAGAATTTGAAGCTCTACAAAATCCTCAACTGGAGGTGGGGCTAATTCTTCTTGGATTGATCGGAAAATGATGGGGAAGGTTTCGAACTATTTCCGCCTTCAGATCTATCGCGTCGGGGAGAGAGAAATAATTCCTTGCCAATGATTTTTTTTTATATTTATAAATTTTTAAAATCCAAAAATACCCCTCTTCACGTACTACCACCAATCCAAACCCAACGACTGTCGTCCCTAGCGTTTTACCCCTATTCCGAACACAATGGGATATGTTTCGTAGGCCCATTCGACTATATCAGTCAGTTTTCCTTCAAATTAAAATATATAACATTCAATATTTGATTTGAACGTACATTTCAATTTTCCAGGGCCACAAACTGATTCAAAAAATTCCAGAAAAATAAATATGGCTATGTTTTGACGATACGGTCCCAACAAAACTAGTTTCGTCGAATTCTGAGACCGTTTGCAAAATGGCCCATTTCTGGTCGATCCAATTTAACTGTAATTGACCTAAACACGTTTTCCTTTGCCACGCTCACATACTAGCTTCAAAAATTATGAAATTTGAAACCTAGCAATAACTTCACATCCCGGATCCAACAAAAGTGGTTTCGTCGAATTCCGAGGTTGTATGCAAAATGGCCATTTTCACGGGCTATATAAATTCCATAGCGACCTTTATGAAAATTCATTTGGCCATAACTTTTGCATCCCGCTATGAAACTTCGATTTTTCAGATTCGTTAGAAAGGTATTCACTAACAGATTTAAATATTTTTGGTTTCACTCAAATACGTTTTGTTTTGCACCCGGTACAGTCAGTCAAAGTTTGAATTCAAATTTTGAAACTACCACGCCATTTCAGGCCTTGTTTATAATTCAAAGTAATTATATTTATTTTCAAACGTCGATTCAAACTCACTTTTCATTGCTATTATTTAAAATATTTATTTTAAATATTTAAAATCCATTATTTTAGCCAATTTAAAAAATTTTAATTGGTTCAGATTTTCTGGGTCGTTACAATCTCCCCCACTTAAAACTTTTCGTCCCCGAAAAGGAACAAAGCCGAAAGTGGTTTGATTAATCAACTCTACGTTCAATCTGGCTTCTATTCTCTAACTTTTCAGTTTCTGAGAATTTTCAAATTCTTCAAAAATTTGGCTAACACCCGGAATTTTCGAAAAATTTCGCCATAACCTCCTTTGTACGGGGAGAGGTTTGGAAATTTATTGGGCCGTATTAGGTACCCAATAAATCCTAATAAGCATACACATATTTTTAGTGATATATTCTGGTGTTTACAGGGGAGCGTGTATAGATAATAACTCCAGAGAATAAATTCTCGTCACCCTGTCAAAGCCTGAGGGAGTGTGTATTTTAAATGCTCCAGAGGATAAATCCTCGTCACCTCGTCCCGTGTGGGAAATAAATGGTCCATGTGCCGTATCTAATAACTAGAGAGACGTGATTATTGTCAACTCCAGACCCGTGTGGGGTTTTTATTAATCTAGCAATTTTATCGTTACAATTTAAATAGTCCATATCAGTCATCAGTTCAACCTGTAAAATATAGTCATCGCCATACAAGCCTCTCGCTCGTATGGTAAATCTTCCACCTCGTCACACAAGCTCCAAATGCTTATGTGGTATATGATGAAGTATGCCTATCTTCAGAAGTATGCCATGTAATGTAGTTCAAAATTAATTGTTACTATCCTATGGCGACGTTTATTATTACACACAGAATAACCAGCACTCCGCATCCAATGGCATTCACAGGAGTTGATATAATAATATTTCGCATCCAACTCATTAAGGTTTACCTATTTGTCGGGCACGCAAATAAAATCTTTACTCAACAGCTTTCCATTTCCCTATTCAAACATATATAATGCACATGTATATATTTCTATCTATTTTCTAATCAGTTCAATGTGTGATTTAAATGAATCAATTCTACCATTATTCTCTTATTGATTAAATTAACTATTGTTTTAATAATTTTAATTAACCAAATCTACTATCACACAACACAAACAACAATCAAATTGTTTTTAACTTTTCAAAAATACACTAATCAATTTCTACATTTCTTTAAAATCATTCAGACTATAAAATTAAAAGTGCACATCCATGGAAAGAAAATAACAACAAAGTAGAGAACTAATTGGTAATGCAAAGTATGGTAAATGTACCTTGCACCGGAGTCAATCAGAGATATCTACTCGACACTTAGGATAGGCTTTCTGAATGCTCTCCTCAGTTTCCCAAGTACAATCTCGCGGATCTCCACTCCATTGCACTTTGACTAAGTGAACCTTCTTGTTCCTCAGCTCTTTGGTTTCTTTGCCGATAATCTTGAGCGGCTCTCTTCTCACAGCTAATTCTGGAGTAATTTCAATATCCTGTTGAGCTGCTTCTTCCACGATCAAGTCTAGATCATGAACGTGCTTTCGAAGTTGAGATATGTGAAATACATCATGAACTCCTGGCAACCAATCAGGCAGTTTAACCCTATAAGCGAGAGTTCCGATCCGTTCCAGAATAGGAAACGGACCAATGAATTTGGGCGCCAACTTTCCAGTTTTACCGAACCGGATAACTCCTCTCATCGGCGATACTTTCAAATATACATAGTCGCCAACAGCAAATGATATATCCCTTCTTCTCCTATCGGCATAACTCTTTTGTCGGCTTTGAGCGGCCAGTAATCGTTTCTTGATAAAATTGACTTTGTCGGCAGCTTCTCGGATCATATCAGGCCCTAACACAAGTCTATTACCGGGTTCGACCCAACAAGCAGGAGATCGGCACGGTCTACCATACAGTGCTTCGAATGGCGACATTGTCAGGCTCACCTGGTAGCTGTTGTTATATGAGAATTCAGCCAAATGTAGATGGTCTTCCCATGATCCACCGAAATCTAGAACACAAGCCCGCAATAGATCTTCTAAAATACGATTCACCCTCTCAGTCTGACCATTTGTCTGAGGATGATAAGCGGCGCTTAGGTTCAGCTTTGTTCCCAGTTCTACTTGAAACGCCTCCCAGAATTTACTAGTAAATATTGTATCTCTATCACTGACTATACTGAGCGGCACTCCATGTAGTCTAACTATTTCCTTGAAGTAGATCTGCGCCAGACTCTGAGCAGTTCTGTTTGATCTGACAGGTATGAAATGGGCGGTCTTCGTAAAGCGATCTACGATCACCGAAATACTGTCATTCCCTTTTCTGGTTCTAGGAAAACCATCAATGAAGTCCATGGAAATATGTTCCCACTTCCAACTTGGAACGTCCAGCGGTTGCAACAATCGAGCCAGTTTCTGTTGGTCGCTTTTGACTAGCCGGCAAGTAGGGCATCGGCTAACATATATTGAAAAGTCTCTTTTCATAGCCTTCCACCAGAATGTTCGCTTGAGATCGTTGTACATTTTGGCTACACCAGGATGGATACTCAGCTTGGACTTGTGACACTCGTCTAACACTTCCCTTTTGAGCTCGGGGATGCCAGGAACACAAATCCTTCCTTTCAATCTCAGGATTCCATCGTTATCTATTTGAAAACACGAGGGTTTGTCTCTCTAAATCCTTTTGATCATATCCTTTATAAAGTTATCCTCCTTCTGAAGAATAGATATTTTGTCAATCAAGGAAGTCGTAATAATAAAGCTGGCGATCATTACATTCTTTCGACTCAGCGCATCGGCCACGACGTTGGCTTTCCCTGGAGTGTATATAATTTCAAAATCGTATGCTGCAAGGAACTCTAACCAACGTTGTTGCCTCAGATTCAAGTCTTTCTGGGTGAACAGATACTTTAGCGACTGGTGATCTGTAAACAGTTCAAATCTCTCACCCAGAAGATAGTGTCTCCAGATTTTCAAGGCGAATACTATAGCCAATAACTCAAGATCATGAGTTACGTAGTTTTTCTCGTGTGGCTTCAGCTGACAGCTAGCATAAGCAATCACTTGGCCCCTTTGCATTAACACTGCGCCAAGGCCTTCTCTAGAAGCATTTGTCCAGACTTTCAAATCCTGATTGCCATCGATGATGGTTAACACTGGAGCTGTCGTTAATCTTAACTTTAGCTCTTCAAAAGCCTCTTCACTTTCTGGAGTCCATTTGAATTTAGAGTGCTTCTTTGTAAGCTTCGTTAAGTGACCATATATCTTCGAAAAGTTTTTAACGAACTTCCGATAATAACTAGCCAATCCGAGAAAACTACGGACTTCGGTAGGGGTACTGGGCTGCTTCCAGTTCTGAATAGCTGTGATTTTACTTGGATCCACAGCAATTCCTTCTTTTGATACCACATGGCCCAGAAATTTTACTTCATCTTGCCAGAATATGCATTTGGATAGTTTGGCTTTTAATACATTCCTTCTCAGAATTTCTAGAACCTGTTCCAGATGCTTTTCATGTTCGGCCTTTGATTTAGAGAAGATTAGAATATCGTCAATAAAAACCAGAACAAATTTATTCAAAACTCCTCTGAACACTCTATTCATTAGATCGACGAAGTAAGTCGGAGCGTTACATAAGCCGAACGACATTACTAACCACTCGTAGAATAGGTCTGGACCTCTGAATGCTGTCATAGGAACACATTCTTCGGCAATACGAAGCTGATGGAAGCCTGTAGCTAGGTCCATCCTTGAAAATATTTGTGCTCCATTCAGACGATCCAATAAGTCATCGATTCGCGGCAATGGATATTTGTTCTTTATTGTTTGCTTGTTCAAATCATGATAATCCACACATAACCGTAGAGTACCATCAGATTTTGGGACAAATACCACTGCTGCACCCCAATCAGAGAAACTAGGCCTGATCAGACCCTTCCATACGAGCTGTCGTGTTTGATTGTCAAGTTCTTCTTTCTCTTTCAAGGACATTCTTCGAATAGCATGAACTACCAGCCTTGCATTCGGAATCAAAGCGATCTTGAAATCTATTTCTCTCTGCGGAGGTAAGCGAACAACTTCTTCAAACACATCCGCATAATTTTTGACGACAGGAATATCTTTGATGAGGTCAGGAATATTCTCTGTGACTTCTGGGATATTTTCTATTTGAACAGGAGAAACATCCAAAGCTACCCAGAAGTCATTTCTACTAGCATTCTGACCTTCACGGGAAATGGTTATATACTCACCTGATTTTATCTTTGCCTTAACGACTCTGTCGGCGCATTTAACCTCAGCTTCATACTTGGTCAACGAGTCTAACCCCAAGATAAGATCAAACTCTTTAAAATTCATGACGACCGCGATGGTAGGGAACTGATAATGAGAAAAAGAAACCGGCACTCCACAAACCCAACTGAGATCAATGGAACCCCCAACCGGATTCTGGACAGTCATTGGTTCTTTGAGCTTCTTCAAATTCAAATCTAGTTTCTTAGCTGCATTCTTGGCAATGAAGCTTCGTGACACGCCTGTGTCAAACAGTACTTTAACTGGAATATCTTTGACAGTAAGCGTGCCTTCTAAAACATCTGGTCTTTCCTGAGCAGACGAAGATGCAGGCACTTCTGCCACTTCATTTACATGTACTGCTTCAGGTTTTCTGAATAGCGGGCAAGCCTTTAAAAGATGACCGGCCTGTTGGCATTGACTGCACTTTCTATTCTCTTGAAAATTCTTCCTGGATTTAGACCCATCACCCTTTCGTCTGTTCGAAGATCTACAGTTTCTCATCGAATGCCCTTGCTGATCACACTTTAGACATACGACTGTCTTTACCTTTTTCTGATTGACCTTTGGCCTCTTTATGACTTCAGCCTTCGTACTGGCCTCAGGCTGCACACTTGTCTCTGGGCTATCAGCTTCAAAATTTCTTTTGCTGCTTGAACTGATTTCTTCTTCGTCTCGCAACATGCCTTTCATATGGAGATCTTTATACTGATAAGCCATATAAATCATTTCTGAAAAAGGAAGCTTCACATGCCCCATTACTTTACTATGGTATTTCCTTTGAAGCCCGTTAATAAATCTCAGATTCTTTCTCTTCGTATTTTGAATTAGATGGGGAGCAAAGTGAGAAAGTTCATTGAATTTCTTATGATATTCTGGGATGGTCATATCTCCTTGTATCAAATAAGAAAATTCATCACATAGTCGCTCAGTCGCTTCGGGAGGAGTAAATCTTTCCAGGAAAATCACTTTGAATCTGTCCCAGGTGATATCACCTTCTGGATTTTTCTCAATAACTGAATCCCACCAGAACAAAGCTTCATCTTTGAGTGCCCAGGATGTCAGTAATCTTTTCTGGTCATCCCTCAGCTTTAAACCATCAAAGATTTTCTCAGCAGAGCGAATCCAAGCCTGTGTCTTCATAATAGATTCTTCACCAGAGAACGGTATTCCACCCATATTTCGATATTTGATTAATAGGGCCTCAATATCCGGTTCTGCATTTCGTCTGTTTCTGACACTCATTTTCTAGTACTTCTGCAAACAGCAGATCAAGTGTCAGGTCACAGAAAAGATATTTTAAAACATAGAAACAAATACTTCAAATGTAAATGTGTCTATCGAGGTGTAATTTCATTCTACTTTACTCATACTAGGATATTACTGATCCTATCTGTATAGAGTTACCCGTCCTAGAACACTACTGGTTCTATTTCTGACGAGTTCGTTAATATGTTATATTCCAGAACTAAGCTTAACCAAGGCTCTGATACAAAATGAGACGACCCTAAACCCCGTACTGACGGCGGCAAGGGTAATCCTTGGAATATAACACATAATCAGATAACAGCAGAACAGAATTAAATAAATACACCAGATAATGCACAATAGAATATACTGGATAAACGTAATCATCAGAGTTACACAGTATACAGGATCATACTTAGTACAAATACAGTTCAGCTATACATAAATGCCTACAGCGGAAAACAAACATAATGTACAATAGGAGCTGAACAGCATAAAAAGAGATAAATAATAGAATCCATCTTCAGCTCCAGCTATCCAGAAAGAGCCAGCTAAACCTGAATACAAGGCTACCCGTGTAGAAAAAGGGGCACCTGAGTTTGAAAGTGAAACAAACTACGAGTCAGTCATGGGACTGGTATGAGAAATCTACTCAGCACATTTGAAATAAGGCTAATCACAGGACCACGCCACTTTCGTGGAACGGGTTTACTCCATTGGATTGCCAGTGCTTTAAAACAAATCATTCTTTTAAACATCGCAATGCTTTTTATAAAAATGAAGCCATTATAAGACTCAGTTCCCATCACACAATGCAACGCAAACCGTAGGATAGAGTTTTTACCTTATAATGGCCAAAATATGATTGATACGAATAAAACAAAAGCATTTGATATTATCACTAGTGTTTATATGTTTCAAAAACAATTTCAATCATAACTATCAATCATAGACGACATTAATGCCCCATACCACTATGTCGCCATATATAGGTTGATCGACGCTAATCTATGAATCAGAAAAGCGTGACATTTAAATTAAATTCTGCAAGCATACAGGTGTGTAGCATACAGGTCGAACACAGGGAGGTGTTATTAAAAATTATTATCTATTTATTCTTTGGCGAGTTAGACGAAGTTTGGAGTTGTTGTTTTTTATGTTGTTGAAATTACTCTGAATCTAATCAGTATCAAATTCAACAATTGAAAAGAAAAGGAACAATTACTAGAAAAAGAGAATAACAACTAGAACAATAACAGAAATTAAAAGTAGGATTCCTATTGAAACTAATCAACAGTGAATCGCTAACAAGCAGTAATAAAAGACAATAACAATATGCATTCTACCCAAACCTAATTAGGTAGATAACACAAATTGTTATGAAATTAAAATAACAATAAAACTAGAAAAGAAAAGACTTTTATTAGAACAAAAGAGAATACAGAATAGAAAAATGAATGGCATTTACAATGGGAGATCATGTATATTTATAGAGATGTAGACCAAATCCTAATCAAATCAATGACTAAATGGCCCTCTTTTCCCAAGAAGTAATATCATATCTCTTGCCTTCCTTGATCAAGCTTGATTGGAAAGCAAATCACGGTGAATATCTTCCAAATCTTCCCAATCTTCCATGTGGCAAATTGATTGATCGATTGATGAGCAGATTGTATGTGATTAATTCTTCAAACAAGGATACTCATTAGACTCCAAAGGAAACAAGAGATAAAATCTTCAAAATTGATCTTTTCTTGGCAATATTTCTATCAGAAATTCTTTTAATTGGAAATTGAAAAATGAATGTTCTGAATTGATTTCCATGACTACTCCTGAAATGTCTATTAGTGAATATCATACATACACATGAATATGTATATATATAATATAACACTAATTAATATATTCTTCATAGCAAAGGGCCAGTGTGAACGCGTTCTGTTCTTTGGCAAAAAGTGAGCTCGACGGGGATCGAACTCAGGTCTCTTAGTACAAATTTCCATGCAATTACCAGTGAGCTACAACGTCTTTTGTAATTGAGGTGGCTTTAATACGGGGAAGTAGCTTTTTATCTGTAGTTGGCCTTTAATTTGAAACGAAGGAGGCATTTCTTGACATCCTGTAAAACCATACAAAAGTAACCAAAGTATCATTTATTTATTTACAAAAGATAAAATATACGAGCATAAAATAAACACATTTCTATGTTAATCATAGGTATACAATCAGAACCGCACAGTCACGTATTTGGAAATTGGATTTCCGTCATGAATAAAGGCAAAAGATAGTCCTTACCGACTTCGAGACAATCTAGCCTACCATGTCTCAGGATCAGAGCTCGAGTGACCCTTGGATCGTCAGGGCCGGTCCACCGATGTGGATTAAAATGCCTGAGCAATACGTCTCCCCGCCCTATGGGTCGCAAATGAGCCAACGAATGACTTCATCGAACCCGGATCGTCCGATCTAACCGAGGCGCCTCGCAACAGTAACAACCACATAAGTAAAATGTCAGGCCGTGTAAAAACGCTGACACAACTTCTAGCTAGAAAGAAACGCATGCCCTCCCTGAGGTCCTGCTCCCGTTTCTGGTTCATACCAGGGTGTGAGGCTCGCGATTTCACGTTATACACAAAGCTACGCCACACTGGCGGTGCTTTGATCATCTCCTCAAGACTTTGCTTTTCAACAGAAGCCCTGATCACTGCATCTTAGCATGCCACAGAGGCAATTCACACCGTGCAACTGATGGCTATCAATCACACAGAATAAATTCCAATGTCTGACACACTGTCCATTTGCAAGTCCGTTCTGGGTCTGAACGAAACCGGAGGCACTATATACCTCGCAAACCCATCGATCACCACGTACGTCTGGACGATCACCACTCATTATCCATATTTCGGGATGCCTCCCAATCAGGACCTCGGTTACCATCTAAACGAGGTGAAGATCTCCGGTCTTCGACCACCGTCTTCATCTTCGATTCCATATCGTCGATTCAGTTATTCAGAATGGGATAAACCCGGTCTTTCTGAGCAACTCGCGTATATAATAAACAAGTGCAACACTAACATACATATGCATCATTTCAATTCATTAGTCACTAACCGTCAATCAGTAAGAGAACGATTTTCCAAATATTAACCCCGAAGGCCGAAACCAACATCAGATCAATACCCAAGAAACCATTCAACTTAGCCAAACTTCAGTTAGTTTCTAAATTTCACATCCATATTGTTTATATATTTTATAATGATTTATCGCTATTTTTATTTATTTTAAAATAGCTAATTTATTCAAAACGACGCTTCGGGCCATAATGCGACCGTGGCGCTGTTTTTCTTCAGATTTGATTTACACATATCTGAAAATCTAACCATTGGATCTTCACAAAATTTACATCACTAGAAAGATCTTTTCAAAACGAATCCAACGGTTCCAGTTTTGGGAAAATCCGACGGTCGGATCACCAGGTACAATCGTTTGAAGTTTCGATTTCAAAATACGAACTGCAGCGTCGTTACTCGATTAAATATAATTATATATATTTATATATATATATAATCGATTCTGGCGCTGTTTTTCTTCAGATTTGAATTAAACATTCCAGACAATCCAACCGTTGGATTTTTACAAAGTTGGTGCCGTTGGAAAGATATTTCCAAAGCGAACCCAACGGTTGCGATTTCGGGAAAATCCGATGGTCGGATCTCCCGGTATAATCGTTTGAAATCACGGTTTCAAAATACGAACTGCAGCGTCGTTATTCGATATATTTCAATTCTATTTATATATATATATATATATATCGATTCTTCGATTTCAAACTATATGATTTCCATACTTTTGATAAAAATGATATTTTTATCAAACTGTCTTCTATTTCAACACATCCCTATTTTTAACAATTCATTTATATAATAAAAATGTGACTTTTATTGTAAAACAATTCATTTCGAAACACTTTTATTTTATATAGTTCATATAGGTAATAAAAGTATGATTTTTATTATAAAATAATTTATTTCAAAACAAGATTATTTTATATATTTCATATCGATGATAAAAATTGGATTTTTATTATAAAACAATTTTTTTCAAAATATGAATACCATTCAACACATGAATTTCAATTCAACGAATGAATTTCGATTCAACACATGAAGGTTTTATATAGTTTATATATATCGATAAAAAGGTGATTTTTATATTTAAAACACGAATACCATTCAACACATGAATTTCTATCCAACGAATGAATTTCGATTCAACACATGAAGGTTTTCTATAGTTTATATATATAGATAAAAATGTGATTTTTATATTTAAAACACGAATACCATTCAACACATGAATTTCAATCCAACGAATGAATTTCGATTCAACACATGAAGGTTTTCTATAGTTTATATATATAGATAAAAATGTGATTTTTATATTTAAAACACGAATACCACTCAACACATGAATTTCAATCCAACGAATGAATTTCAATTCAACACATGAAGGTTTTCTATTCAACGAATAAATATAGTTTCAACAAATGGAAATAATTCTAACACATGAATATCATTCAAAATTTCGGCAGCATAACGGCAGGGTAGTTAAAACCGGGACCGTCCCTAGTACGGCTTCTCGCTCTACCTTAAAACCTCGTAGTTTTTGACAATGGGGATTCATGCATCTAGTTCGCACGCAGGCGGCATGTATATTTATTTCATTTTCACAAACTAATCCTATGTGGTTTCAACCAAATATTTCTCAACCACAAACGGGTATTTTTCAACCACAATCAATCAATATCAACCACAAACAATTCCAATCAACCATTTGCTATCAATCAATTTTCACACCAATCACAACCAATAAATATCGTCCATGGTTTGTGGACGAGGGGTGTGTGTGTGTGTGTATATATATATATATATATATATATATATGTATATGTATATAGCATTTCACTTCTATTTCAACACATATATAATTTTTACAATGCATATACAACTTATACATCGAACGTACAACTTATACAACGCTTATACAAGAGGTGTACAATTCTTATATAACTCATACATCGATTATATAATTTATACATCGTCGTTTTCCATATCGTTTATAAATTAGAAATCTCACATTGGGTTCCACTCGACCAAAAATAGCAGAAGGCTCAGAAAAATATTCGGTCTCTTCTAGAATGTAGAAGACGTCCACACGAGTCCACTGTCTCTTGTTTCACTGAATTTAGTCAACACGCGAAAAAGATATGATTTTTCAAAGTTTGCAACGGTTTAAAGGTGTTAAAACAGTTGAAAATAAACAAGGCCGTACCTCAGTTGTTTCGTTCAAAATTAGGTTTGAATTTTTCTTGAAATCCGTGTAGCTATTCGTCGATCGGCCTTCGCAACGTCGAAGGGGGAGGAGAGGCGCACAAGGAGGCGGGAGTTTCGTCGAGCTCGACGGCGGCAGGTGGCTCCGGCGGGTCTTTGAACGGCCGAACTTCTCGGTGGTAGATCTCGACACACGCACAACGAAAAAATCCAATGCTTATATGGATTTGAAGAGAATTCGAAGCTCTACAAAATCCTCAACTGGAGGTGGGGCTAATTCTTCTTGGATTGATCGGAAAATGAGGGGGAAGGTTTCGAACTATTTCCGCCTTCAGATCTATCGCGTCGGGGAGAGAGAAATAATTCTTGGCCAATGATTTTTTTTATATTTATAAATTTTTAAAATCCAAAAATACCCCTCTTCACGTACTACCACCAGTCCAAACCCAACGACTGTCGTCCCTAGCGTTTTACCCCCATTCCGAACAAAATGGGATATGTTTCGTAGGCCCATTCGACTATTTCAGTCAGTTTTCCTTCAAATTAAAATATATAACATTCAATATTTGATTTGAACGTACATTTAAATTTTCCAGGGCCACAAACTGATTCGAAAAATTCCAGAAAAATAAATCTGGCTATGTTTTGATGATACGGTCCCAACAAAACTAGTTTCGTCGAATTCTGAGACCGTTTGCAAAATGGCCCATTTCTGGTCGATCCAATTTAACTGTAATTGACCAAAACACGTTTTCGTTTACCACGCTCACATACTAGCTTCAAAAATTATGAAATTTGAAACCTAGGAATAACTACACATCCCGGATCCAAAAAAAGTGGTTTCGTTGAATTCTGAGGTCGTATGCAAAATGGCCATTTTCACGGGCTATATAAATTCCATAGCGACCTTTCTGAAAATTCATTTGGCCATAACTTTTGCATCCCGCTATGAAACTTCGATTTTTCAGATTCTTTAGAAAGGTATTCACTAACAGATTTAAATATTTTTGGTTTCACTGAAATCCGTTTTGTTTTGCACCCGGTACAGTCATTCAAAGTTTGTATTCAAATTTTGAAACTACCGCGCCATTTCAGGCCTTGTTTATAATTCCAAGTAATTATATTTATTTTCAAACGTCGATTCAAACTCACTTTTCATTGCTATTATTTAAAATATTTATTTTAAATATTTAAAATCCATTATTTTAGCCAATTTGAAAATTTTAAATTGGTTCAGATGTTCTGGGTCGTTACAACAAAGAAGGTGACTTTCCCCTTTTTTTTCCTCTTCCATAAATGCTTCAAGTCATGTAATTAAATGAATAAAATAAAGAATTTGAACAAGAAATGAATGAATGAAAAAAAATAAAGGGGGAAAGAAACGTAACGGTTAGGAAAGAGGGAATGACTACATTAAATAATGAAACAAGCAGCACATTAAGTAGCATGCTGAACATTAAGAAGATAAAGAAAAGGGAAGTTAGAATGGTGCAGTCGGAATTAAGGAAACGTGATTTACATTTGTTTGTTTGTTTTCCATTTATTTGTTTGTCATGGCATATTACTATATATATATATATTTTCAAATAAAAGCATACGCTTTTTCCATTAAAATTCTCAAAATAAAAATAAATTTTTGAATTTACCCCAAAATTCAGGGTTGTTACAATTAGCCAACAACTTTATTGTTAACCAGGAGACCAAAATATGCAGTAGAGATACATTCATAAATCCAAGCAACAAAATGTTTAGGAAAGTAAATATGTAACGACCCACGAATTTTCGGCCCCGAGAATCGACATAAATACCCTTACCATAACTTATGCCGACCTCCCAAACACTGAAAACACTGGAACGTCTATAGAAAGAAATTAGAGGGTGAGATAAGAGAGAAAGAAATATTAGAATAGAAGAAGAAGAAGTATAACGCAGCACAGAGTCTCACGTCGCAGCGGAACAAAATATAATACAGAAATAAATCTTTATTGAGAGCTTTTGAAAATACTTACAATATCAGAGTACATCACATCTCTGGACAGTTATAATAGTCTGTCCTCATACAAAGCGGAATACATACAAAATATTTTTCATCTGAACAAATCCAGCTCGTCTCTGGACTTCACAGTACCTGATAACCTGAACCTGTACACCCAGGCAAACCCGAGCATTTACAAAACACCGGGTCAGTCTGGTGAACCAGAGTGAGAAAAACTCGCACAGTATTAAGGTATCACACAACTTGATTTTTAAGTTAAAATCCTTTCGAAAAGAAAGGATAATCGTAAGACCAAATCCACACATAAATACGGACAGTTTTTACCTTACGATAACCCAAAACAATTTTGAAATCAATATCTTTTCTGATATTATAATAGTGCCTAAATACAAGTATATATCAATCTAGGGAAACGCTTTCATCTCACACTCCACGTATATATATATATACAAACAAAACCCGTAGGTACTTATTGGGGATTGGATTCCAACTATGACAGGGTATGGGACCACCTGCCGATCGTGTATCTCTAGAGGCGAATACACTGGGTTCAACAAGAACGTCTTGCAACCTGGCCCTCACATGACCAACCACTCATTTCGCTTGAGTGTATCGAATGCATATCACCAACGGTTGGACTCTAACCACCGTTTCCCGAATAGGGACAGCGTCGAATAGATTAAAGAATGAAATGGATTTTCTCTAGATAGGTGATTATACACCCTAATGGGAGCGACCCACATAGCCATGCTGCCTGCCCGATTTTTGTTATTTCCTGGTTGTTGAGGCTTGAGGTTATAGGACATCTGGCCATCATTCACTTTGAATGCCATGTCATCAGATCCGTCAAGTCACTAATTGACGTCCACAAACATACTGTGGGTATAAAAGAAGTGCCCCTCTTTTCCACCACTCGGTATATTTGTAAAAATCAACGTACGTGGTTTCAGGAAAATATTTTGAATAGTGTAACAACCCGTATTTTGATAACATGTTATAACTATAAATCAAGGTAGAATTAATTTTTAAAATAAGAATCAAGGGCAACGGGTTATGCCATTGCGTTCGTCTCAAAATTCTGCTTGGAAACGAGTCCGAGTTTTCGAAAATCAGAGTCCGTATGACCAAGTTATGACCCTACGAAGTTTTCAGAAAATTTCAAGTTCAAAACAGCTCAGAATTCGAATTCAAATTTCGAATTCAAACCACAGAACAGACTAGGCGGGAAATTTCCCGCCAGGACCAGATCGACCTGGGATCGACCATAGAGTCGACCTGCCCAGGACCAGGTCGACCATAGTGTCGACCTGGGTGTCGACCTGGGGGTCGACCTGGTGGTCGAGCCCACTTTTGAAGCTGGATTCGCTTTGATGTTTCTGGCCTCATTTCTATCTACATTAGTTGACCTGACCTTATATAAACAGCCCCTAACACTAGTCTCTCTACACAATATTCTCTCTGACCTTATGCTGCTCTAATTCTGGTTGAAAAGTTAGAGAAAGGGACTACTTCTACGTCGAAACTACGTTAAGAGAATTGCTGATTTGGGGATTTCTGTTAGGACTTGACTAAGCATATAAAGATTCAACATCGACTTTCTTTTTCTAATTCTCGAACCACGATCTGTAAGCCCCAGTTACTTTTAGATTTAAACTGTAAATGTAATATGAATATGTTGTAAATTGAAATTGGACCTGTGTATGATGACTGTTTTACATCCATTCTTGTTCATCTTGGATCTTGACTTTTGGGTATATTACTATGACATTGATTTGGGGCCTATTCATGTTGTAAATCAAAAAGAAAAACCCCTCATATTATCATGCCTACAATGTTGAATCTGCTATTAGTCACAACTTTATGACTATCATCTTATGTCAACCGTTACCATGAATATACTATCACCTTATGTCAACTGTTATCTTGACTAGTACCTTATTTTGCTAGATTTGGAATCTTTATGTTTGAGGCCGATATTCCATATTCCAGTAATGTTATAATCATTTATCTCAAGTCATACCATGCTATGCTAGTAATCACTTTTGCCACCTTATACCCGTCCCTTTTTATGTTATTCCATAATTAGATTTATTTGTATCGATTCGAGTTTATGTGCGATGGGAATACGATTTGGGTAGATTAGGTAAGACATGAATTGGCTTTGAACATGAACGTTATTATAACTTGAACATGTATATGGACAAGAACTTTGTAACAACCCGGAAAATCTGGGCCAGTTTAAAATTTTTATTTTGGCAATTTTAGCGAATTTTGAATATTTAAAATGAATTATTTTAAATAATATCGACGAGAAATTTATTTTGAATAGGCATAGAATGTGTATAGTTATATAGATCGTCGTTAGAATATAAATAATTATATATAATTATAAAAGGAATTGAAAATGGTGCGGTAGTTCGATAATTCGATTTCAAACTTCAAATGAATTTACCGGGTGCAAAATAAACCGGATTTTAGCGAAACCAAAAATAATAGAATCTATTTGAGAATATCTTTCCAACGAATCCGAAAAATTGAAATTTCATAGCGGGGATAAAAAGATATGTCCAGTTGAAATTTGAGAATAGTCGCTATGGAATTTCGGCCCTTAAAAATAGTAATTTTGCAAACGACCTCAGATTTCGACGAAATCATTTTTGTTGGATCCGTGATGTCAAATTATTGTTAGATTTCAATTTTCATAATTTTTCGAATCGATATGTGAGCGTGGCAAAGGAAAATGCGTTTGACTAGTTTCAGTTGAATTTAATCGACTAGAAATGGCCATTTTTCCAATGGCCTCAGAATTCGACGATATTAGTTTTGTTAGGACCATATCATCAATACGAAGTAGGAAAATATTTTTCGGGAAATTTTCTAGTTAGTATGTGGCCCCGGTAAATTGAAATGTGCGTTCAAATTCAATATATAGAGTTATATTTTGAATTTGACGGAAACTGATCGAAACGATCGAATCAGCTTGCGATACATATCCCATTGTGTTCAGAATGGGGGTAATTAGCTATGGACGACAGTCGGTGGGTCTCGTTTTGAGGTCGAGACAAAAAGTCAACTTTATGGAAATTAAATAAAATAAATAATATATAAATCCCTTTCATTTCACTTAAGACCCCCCCTCTTTGTTATTCAGAACGAGGAAAGAAAAAAAATAAAAAAAATTGAAAACCCGACATCGAAGGCGATGGGGCCTCTCCCCCCCTAGATCCGACGCGCCGCCCTCCTCCCTACCTCCGCCTGAGATGGCGACGACCCTCCCCCTCCTCTCGATTCTCCTCTCCCCTTCCGCCGTTCAACCCCCAAACGCCCCCCACTTGAACCCCAATCCGATCCCCCTTCCGACTCCCCCCCTCCGATCATCTCCTATCCCTCCGCCTCCTCCCACTCTCTTCCCTCCTTCCACTGAAAACAGGCCGCCTCCGACCACACCTCCCGTCCCCAGCGCCGAAGTAAACAGCCCCCCCTCTTCTGATTTTCAACAGTAAGTTCTCTTTTCTTTTATTTATTTTTCTTCTTTATTTATTTAATGTAAATAAACTTTAAATAGATTACAAAAATCAGTGGTATATATATGATGATTTACTATTTTTATTTAGAGAATAAAATGTAAAGTTTTGATTTTTATTATGTAGTATAAAATATAAAGTTTCGGTTTTTATATATTGAATAACGAGATAAAAATCTGATTTTTATCATATGTATGTTGAAATAAAAATATGGTTTTTAATTTAGGAGAGCTATAATTTTGATATAGAAAATAACGAATAAAAATGTGATTTTTATAGTGATGTAATGAAAAGGCGAAATCATTATATTTGAAAAGGCGAAATCTTTATATTTGAAAAGGCGAAATCTTTATATTTGAAAAGGCGAAATCTTTATAGTTAAAAAGGGGAAATCTTTATATAGAGAATAGCATGATAATAATATAACCTTTATTATATGAACACCGTTGTAAAAATAGAATTTTTATCTATATAGTAGCGGTGTAAAAATAGAATTTTTATCTATATAGTAGCGGTGTAAAAATATGATTTTTATATACATAGCAACAATATAAAAATGTGATTTTTATATATGTAGTGACTACGGGCAACGAAAGTGACAAAAGGCGCGAACAGTGATGATTTCCTATATTTGAAGTGTCGTGGAGTTGGGATAGCTTTGGTGAGAACTTCTCACTTTAAATTTCTTTTTCTAGTTATATATATATATATATACTAGGATGTAGACGGTGCTTAGCAGCACCCAACACCCGTCATCCACAGACCATGGATGGCTTGTATGTTTGATTGTTTGTTGTGGTGAAAATTGATTATGTGATGTGAAATGAAATAAAATATTTATATAGTTAAAAATATTTTATCGTTAAAAATATAATTACTAACATGAATGTGAATAAATGAATATTTATAAACAAATCGGCCGATTTGTTTATATACACTGATTTAACTGATATTGATTGGGATGATAAATTATACACATCGCCCAACTACACAAATAAAAATCTGTGTTTGTTGATTTGAAACCCCACACGGGTTTTGGGAGAATATTTGGCGTACACTAATCCCAATTATTTAATTGTATGTCGATTGATTGGTCGACAGACTGTGTAACCGTTGATTATTTATATTTGATGCTTATGCAGTTGTATGGTGCACTTTGGATGATGATTGATTGTTTTTCATTGCTATTATATACATGTGTTGTATGGAATCCATATAATCAACGTTATATGGTAATTGATTGGGCCTCATTCCAATCGGGAAAATAATGAATATTATAAAAGAAAATTCATGTGTTGAATATAAAAATAGTCATGTGTTGACGATGTTCATGTGTTGAAACTATTTATGTGTTGAGTAAAATATTTTAATAATAAAATTTACATCTTTATCATATTTAAGATCAAAAACTACTTTACAGTAGGAGTCTAATTAAAAATCAAACGATAGATACCATAATTTTATAAAATATATTGCATAACAAAAATAGTCGTGTGTTGACAGTACTCATGTGTTGAGATTAGTCGTGTGTTGAAAGAAATATAGATTCATGTGTTGAATAGAATAAATATTCATTTGTTGAATAGAATAACGAATTTATTGAAATATATAAAGTCATGTTGATTAGAGTTGCGCTATTTTGATTTGAACAATATTTATATCGATTATATTCGTTTATATAATGAATATAGAAAAAGAAGTGATTTCAAAATATAATGTTTTGAAAATATTATCATTTATATAGTAATGATATGAAATATTCAATTTTGATTTGAAATTGAATATAGAGTTGAAATGGTTTTGAAAACGAATTTAAAACGATTTATAAAATACGTTTTAAAAAGGAAATCGACGAAATATATATAATATATATATATAATGGCCTGGATAGAACGCGCAGCGCCGTGGCAGTTCATGAATTTCGACCATTGACTTCGAATTGACATTACGGGAGATCCGACCTTCGGATTCTCCTAAAATCGGAACCGTTGGGTTCGTATCGAGAAGAGCTTTCCAATGAATATTAGAAATTTGAAATCTAATGGTTGGATTTGGAATTATGTCCAAATCAAATTTGGAAAAGGTCGCTGTAAGTGTAGTTCGATGGCCGTTGATGGAAATCGCTGTATGGGCCTTGATAAAATTATTAAAAATATCTATAATTTGTGTAAAATCATAATATGTGAATTGGAAAGAACTGGGATGAAAAACTCCACATTTGAAAAGATAAAAATAGATTTTTATCGAGATGAACAAGTTTTGAACTAGAATTAAAATCAAATTATTTTTGAAATAAATAAATTTAATTTGAATTGGTTTTGAAAATAACCAGAATTTCCAATATATATAAAGTGGACCGGATTTGAATCGAAATTATCTTCGGAATATTTCGATGTTGGATTCCGTGATTATACAAATATTGTTATGGGAATTTGAAAGATATATTTTATATCGTTATTTCCAATACGATATTTGTTGGTTTCAGAATTTGATATTGAATATAAGCCGGTATATTTTCTATTCAGAGCCTTGTATTTAATATCAAATGTGATTTGGGTTTGTCGTGAATCGTGTTTTAGGTGACATTGGTTCTTTAACCCAGTTAAATACAGGATATTGATTTTGAGAAGATTAAAACTAAGTGGAGTTTTAATGAATCTTTAATTAGATTGAAACGGAATTGATAATTTAAATTATCAAATCTGAAAAGTGATCGAGAATGGAGTATCACCAGTTTTGCTCCAAAACAATAGTAAAATCTTTAATTAGATTTGAACGTGAAATGGTAATTAATTTTACCGATAACACCGTGGTGTTAGATATGGAGTATTACCAGTTTTGCTCCATGGGATGAATAGGTTGGGATTGGGAAATAAAATAAATAATTACTTCGGTATGGTTCGCTAATCCCGACTAGTTTGGAAAACCATAATTTGGTTTGTAATGATATCCAAAGGTAGATTAAAGAATAAATTTAGAAAAATTTATCTTTGATAAAATTAATGGGAACTTATTCCCTAATGATGTGATTTTGTGAATAAAAGAATATTCTGAATTGGAATGAGGCGTAGGTTGTGTTTGTGTAACACGTGTTTATTATATACGCGGGTTATTCAGAAAGGCCGGGTTTACACCCATTCTGAATAACTGATTCGACGATATGTCGAATATGAAGACGGTGGTTGAAAACCGGAAGTCTTCACATCGTTTGGGTGATTACTGATGATCTTGATTGGGCTATACACCCAAGATGATGGAACCAGTTGGTGATCGTCCAGACGTACTTGGAGATGGATGGATATGCGAGGAAAGTGCCTCCGGTTTCGTTCAGACCCAGAACGAACTTGTAAATGGACTGTGTGTCTGACATTGGATTTTATTCTATGTTGATTGATCTCTATTAAATATACATCTATTTGGCGGCGGAGAATTTATTCTCTTTCTTAACGCCCTTCTCTGAGACGTACGAGCTCAGAGATTGTATATCGATGGACATCAGTCGCATGGAGTGAATTGCCTGTGCGGAAAGCCTAAGTGGCAAATGATCAAGGCTTCTGTTGAAAAGCAAAGTCTTGTGGTTGATGATCAAAGCACAGCCTGTGTGGCGCAACTTTGTGTATAACGTGAATTCGCGAGCCTCACACCTCGATATGAGTCAAAAACGGGATAGTGACTGCAGGGAGAGCACGACGTTTCTTTCCAGCTATGGTGGTGTCAGTGACCTACCAGCCCTGACATTTATATACTTTTCACCTGTGTGGTTGTTGGATACGAGGCGCCTCGGATATAGGTCTGTTAAGACCGGGAAACGTGTGCTCAGGAATTGCCAATCCTCAAAAGTAAGAGAGGACCGGCCCTGAAGATCCAGGGATTGCTGTGTGCGTTCCTGAGACATTTGCTAGAGTGTCTCGAACGGAGAGGAGCTTGCCCCTTGCCTCGACTCATGATGGAATCCAATTTCCAATATGTGATAATTCAGTTTTATTTGTAAAACCTAGTATGTCAACATAGTGGTATGGGTCATTCATGCCGCCTATGATTGGTATTTATGATTGAAATTGTTTTGACACTATACACTTATAGTAATATCAAAATAATGTGTTTTTAACGTATCAAGCATGCTTTGGCTATTATAAGGTAAAAACCCTATCCTCCGGCTTGTGTTGCATTGTGTGATGGGACCTGGGTCTTCTAATAGCTTCATTTTTCTTTATTTAGCATTGCGCTGTTTGTTTTATGCACTGGTATTCTTGGAAGGAAACCCGTTCCGTGTTATATGGCGTGGTCCCTTGATTTACCGAACTTTAAAATAAAGATTAATAACTGTTTTAGTTCTCACACCAGTCACATGACTGACCTGGAGTTTATTGTTTTAACCTAAACTTTGGGTGCCCCTATTTTCCACACGGGCAGCTAGTAGTTTTGGTTTTGCAGATTTATATTCACAGGATCCTGATTTACAACTGGAACAATGCTCGGAAAGCTCTGTATCCGTGTATTACTTTCAGTTGTGTTTTGTATATTTTTCCGCTGCTTTGTCATTTATTGTAATCTCTGATATTTTTCTGTTGTATTTTATTCATTTATACTTTGTATATTCTTGTATCTGATGGAATTGTTGTAATAACAATGAAATGTTCTTCTGTTTGCATTCTGATTCGTCTTGTACTCAATTCTATCCGGGCTTTCCTTACCGGGGAAGTTCGGGTCGTCTCAGTTTGGTATCGAAGCTTTGGTTTATAGAGCTCGAGAACAAGACACATTAGAACCATACGAAAGAATTCATCAGATATTGGATTAGTAATGTCCAATTAGAATGACTCGTTAGAGATGGGATCAGTAGTATCCTAGAACGAGTGTGAAGAGTATATTTTTCAAATGAAAACAAATATTGTTTTGAAAATTTAAACCCTTTTATACATATTTGAATATTTATTTATATTTATTTTGGACAATCCAATATATAAAGATTTTGCATATACGCGTCATGAACGTATATTCAAAGTTTTAATATACTGGATAGATATAAAATCACATTCTAGACACCCGGGGATAATTCTGGTGATGTGGCCACATCATCAGTATTTATGTTCGTGTTTCGAAGGTGTGATTTCTATATATTTCCATTAGACTGGTGTGAGAACCAAAATTTAACTAGATAGGTTTATTGTTGTGATTTGGCATCAAAAACATGATTTTCTTTATATGTGGTAAAATTATGAATTTGAAACGTTAATTCACTAATTGATTGATGTTTGTGTTGTTTGTTTATTTGTTTGATAATTTTGAACCATTATGCCTAATTGTATCAAATGTTGAATTGTATCGGAAATTATTTGCAATTGCATGCATGAACATATATATGTGTGAACAGGTCATAGCAAGGAGGCTAGAGCAGAGAAATAAAATTGTTTGCCCGACAAATAGGTACATGTTTACCATAATTTACTGTTTTGTTTGGGTGATGATGATTTTATGAGCCGATTGGCTTTTTCTTTTTCTTTTTGAGATCAGAAGGCCTGTATGGCAATTTCGGGATTTTCCCGATGCTCCCGGTGCAGGTGAGGTTATGGCGAAATTTTTTGAAAATTTAGGGTGCTAGCCAAATTTTTGAAAAATTTGAAAAGTTCTTAGAAACTGAAATTTTGAAGAACTTAAGCCGTAATCAAAATAATGAAAGTTGAGTTGATTAGTTAAACAACTTTCGGCTTCGTTCCTTTTCGGGGGCGAAAAGTTTTAAGTGGGGGAGATTGTAACAACCCGGAAAATCTAGGTCAGTTTAAAATTTTTATTTTGGCAATTTTAGCAAATTTTGAATATTTAAAATGAATTATTTTAAATAATATCGACGAGAAATTTATTTTGAATAGGCATAGAACATGTATAGTTATATAGATCGTCGTTAGAATATAAATAATTATATATAATTATAAAAGGAATTGAAAATGGCGCGGTAGTTCGATAATTCGATTTCAAACTTCAAATGAATGTACCGGGTGCAAAATAAACCGGAATTTAGCGAAACCAAAAATAATAGAATCTATTTGAGAATATCTTTCCAACGAATCCGAAAAATTGAAATTTCATAGCGGGGATAAAAAGATATGTCCAGTTGAAATTTGAGAATAGTCGCTATGGAATTTCAGCCCTTAAAAATAGCAATTTTGCAAACGACCTCAGATTTCGACGAAATCACTTTTGTTGGATCCATGAAGTCAAATTATTGTTAGATTTCAATTTTCATAATTTTTCGAATCGATATGTGAGTGTGGCAAAGGAAAACGCGTTTGACCAGTTTCAGTTGAATTTAATCGACTGGGAAATGGCCATTTTTCCAACGGCCTCAGAATTCGATGAAATTAGTTTTGTTAGGACCGTATCGTTAATACGAAGTTAGAAAATATTTTTTGGAAAATTTTCTAGTTAGTATGTGGCCTCGGTAAATTGAAATGTGCGTTCAAATTCAATATATAGAGTTATATTTTGAATTTGACGGAAACTGATCGAAACGATCGAATCAGCTTGCGATACATATCCCGTTGTGTTCAGAATGAGGGTATTTAGCTATGGACGACAGTCGGTGGGTCTCGTTTTGAGGTCGAAACAAAAAGTCAACTTTATGGAAATTAAATAAAATAAATAATATAAATAATATATAAAACCCTTTCTTTTCACTTAAGAACCCCCCCCCCCCTCTTCGTTATTCAGAACGAGGAAAGAAAAAAAAATCGAAAACCCGACATCGAAGGCGACGGGGCCTCCCCCCCCCCCCCAGATCCGACGGGCCGCCCTCCTCCCTACCTCCGCCTGAGATGGCGACGGCCCTCCCCCTCCTCTCGATTCTCCTCTCCCCTTCCGCCGTTCAACCCCCAAACGCCCCCCACGTGAACCCCAATCCGATGCATCTGCCGACTCCCCCCTCCGATCATCTCCTTCCCCTCCGCCTCCTCCCTCTCTCTTCCCTCCTTCCACTGAAAACAGGCCGCCTCCGACCACACCTCCCGTCCCCAGCGCCGAAGTAAACAGCCCCCCCACTTCTGATTTTCAACAGCAAGTTCTATTTTCTTTTATTTATTTTTCTTCTTTATTTATTTAATGTAAATAAACTTTAAATAGATTAGAAAAATCAGTGGTATATATATGATGATTTACTATTTTTATTTAGAGAATAAAGTATAAAGTTTCGATTTTTATTATGTAGTATAAAATATAAAGTTTCGGTTTTTATATATTGAATAGCGAGATAAGAATCTGATTTTTATCATATGTATGTTGAAATAAAAATATGGTTTTTAATTTAGGAGAGCTATAATTTTGATATAGAAAATAACGAATAAAAATGTGATTTTTATAGTGATGTAATGAAAAGGCGAAATCTTTATATTTGAAAAGGCGAAATCTTTATATTTGAAAAGGCGAAATCTTTATAATTAAAAGGGGAAATCTTTATATAGAGAATAGCATGATAAAAATATAACCTTTATTATATGAACACCGTTGTAAAAATAGAATTTTTATCTATATAGTAGCGGTGTAAAAATAGAATTTTTATCTATATAGCAGCGGTGTAAAAATAGAATTTTTATCTATATAGTAGCGGTGTAAAAATATGATTTTTATATACATAGCAACAATATAAAAATGTGATTTTTATATATGTAGTGACTACGGGCAACGAAAGTGGCAAAAGGCGAGAACAGTGATGATTTCCTACATTTGAAGTGTCGTGGAGTTGGGATAGCTTTGGTGAGAACTTCTCACTTTAAATTTCTTTTTCTAGTTATATATATATACTAGGATGCAGACGGTGCTTAGCAGCACCGGACACCCGTCATCCACAGACCATGGATGGCTTGTATGTTTGATTGTTTGTTGTAGTGAAAATTGATTGTGTGATGTGAAATGAAATAAAATATTTATATAGTTAAAAATATTTTATCGTTAAAAATAAAATTTCTAACATGAATATGAATAAATGAATATTTATAAACAAATCGGCCAATTTGTTTATACACACTGATTTGAATGATATTGATTGGGATGATAAATTATACACATCGCCCAAATGCACAAATAAAAATCTGTGTTTGTTGATTTGAAACCCACACGGGTGTTGGGAGGATATTTGGCGTACACTAATCCCAATTATTTAATTGTTTGTCGATCAATTGGTCGACAGGCTGTGTAAGCGTTGATTATTTATATTTGATGCTTATGCAGTTGTGTGGTGCACTTTGGATGATGGTTGATTGTTTATCGTTGTTATTATATACATGTGTTGTATGGAATCCATATAATTAACGTTATATGGTAATTGATTGGGCCTCATTCCAATCGGGAAAATAATGAATATTATAAAAGAAAATTCATGTGTTAAATATAAAAATAGTCATGTGTTGACGATGTTCATGTGTTGAAACTATTTATGTGTTGAGTAAAATATTTTAATAATAAAATTTACATCTTTATCATATTTAAGATTAGAAACTACTTTACAGTAGGAGTCTAATTAAAAATCAAACGATAGATACCATAATTTTATAAAATATATTGCATAACAAAAATAGTCGTGTGTTGACAGTACTCATGTTTTGAGATTAGTCGTGTGTTGAAAGAAATATAGATTCATGTGTTGAATAGAATAAATATTCATTTGTTGAATAGAATAACGAATTTATTGAAATATATAAAGCCGTGTTGATTAGAGTTGCGCTATTTTGATGTGAACGATATTTATATCGATTATATTCGTTTATATAATGAATATAGAAAAAGAAGTGATTTCAAAATATAACGTTTTGAAAATATTATCATTTATATAGTAATGATATGAAATATTCAATTTTGATTTGAAATTGAATATAGAGTTGAAATGGTTTTGAAAACGAATTTAAAACGATTTATAAAATACGTTTTAAAAAGGAAATCGACGAAATATATATAATATGTATATATATACATATAATGGCCAGAATAGAAAGTGCCGCGCCGCGGCAGTTCGTGAATTTCGACCATTGACTTCGAATTGACATTACGGGAGATCCGACCGTCGGATTCTCCTAAAATTGGAACCGTTGGGTTCGTATCGAGAAGAGCTTTCCAATGAATATTAGAAATTTGAAATCTAATGGTTGGATTTGGAATTATGTCCAAATCAAATTTGGAAAAGGTCGTTGTAAGTGCAGTTCGATGGCCGTTGATGGAAATCGACAGTACGGGCCTCGATAAAATTATTAAAAATATCTATAATTTGAGTAAAATCATAATATGTGAATTGGAAAGAACTGGGAAGAAAAACTCCACATTTGAAAAGATAAAAATAGATTTTTATCAAGATGAACTAGTTTTGAACTAGAATTAAAATCAATTTATTTTTGAAATAAATAAATTGAATTTGAATTGGTTTTGAAAATAACTAGAATTTCCAATATATATAAAGTGGACCGGATTTGAATCAGAATTATCTTCGGAATATTTCGATGTTGGATTCCGTGATTATACAAATATTGTTATGGGAATTTGAAAGATATATTTTATATCGTTATTTCCAATACGATATTTGTTGGTTTCAGAATTTGATATTGAATATAAGCTGGTATATTTTCTACTCAGAGCCTTGTATTTAATATCAAATGTGATTTGGGTTTGTCGTGAATCATGTTTTAGGTGACATTGGTTCTTTAACCCAGTTAAAGGCAGGATATTGATTTTGAGAAGATTAAAACTAAGTGGAGTTTTAATGAATCTTTAATTAGATTGAAAGTGAATTGATAATTTAAATTATCAAATCTGAAAAGTGATCAAGAATGGAGTATCACCAGTTTTGCTCCAAAACGATATTTAAATCTTTAATTAGATTTGAACGTGAAATGGTAATTAATTTTACCGATAACACCGTGGTGTTAGATATGGAGTATTACCAGTTTTGCTCCATGGGATGAATAGGTTGGGATTGGGAAATAAAATAAATAATTACTTCGGTATGGTTCGCTAATCCCGACTAGTTTGGAAAACCATAATTTGGTTTGAAATGATATCCAAAGGAAGATTAAAGAATAAATTTAGAAAAATTTATCTTTGATAAAATTAATGGGAACTTATTCCCTAATGATGTGATTTTGTGAATAAAAGAATATTCTGAATTGGAATGAGGCGTAGGTTGTGTTTGTGTAACACGTGTTTATTATATACGCGGGTTATTCGTAAAGGCCGGGTTTACACCCATTCTGAATAACCGATTCGACGATATGTCGAAGATGAAGATGGTGGTTGAAGACCGGAAGTCTTCACATCGTTTGGGTGATTACTGATGATCTTGATTGGGCTGTACACCCAAGATGAGGGAATCAGTTGGTGATCATCCAGACGTACTTGGAGATGGATGGATATGCGAGGAAAGTGCCTCCGGTTTCGTTCAGACCCAGAACGAACTTGTAAATGGACTGTGTGTCTGACATTGGATTTTATTCTGTGTTGATTGATCTCTATTAAATATACATCTGTTTGGCGGCGGAGAATTTATTCTCTTGCTTAACGCCCTTCTCTGAGACGTACGAGCTCAGAGGTTGTATATCGATGGACATCAGTCGCATGGAGTGAATTGCTTGTGTGGCACGCCTAAGTGGCAAATGATCAAGGCTTCTGTTGAAAAGCAAAGTCTTGTGGTTGATGATCAAAGCACGGCCTGTGTGGCGCAGCTTTGTGTATAACGTGAATTCGCGAGTCTCACACCTCGGTATGAGACAAAAACGGGATAGTGACTGCAGGGAGAGCACGACGTTTCTTTCTCGTATGGTGGTGTTAGTGACCTACCAGCCCTGACATTTATATAATTTTCACCTGTGTGGTTGTTGGATACGAGGCGCCTCGGATATAGGTCTGTAAGGACCGGGAAACGTGTGCTTAGGAATTGCCAATCCTCAAAAGTAAGAGAGGACCGGCCCTGATGATCCAAGGATTGCTGTGTGCAGTCCTGAGACATTTGCTAGAGTGTCTCGAATGGAGAGGAGCTTGTCCCTTGCCTCGACTCATGGTGGAATCCAATTTCCAATATGTGATAATTCGGTTTTATTTGTAGAACCTAGTATGTCGATATAGTGGTATGGGTCATTCATGCCGCCTATGATTGGTATTTATGATTGAAATTGTGTTGACACTATACACTTATAATAATATCAAAGTAATGTATTTTTAACGTATCAAGCATGCTTTGGATATTATAAGGTAAAAACCCTATCCTCCGGCTTGCGTTGCATTGTGTGATCGGACCTGGGTCTTGTAATAGCTTCATTTTTTTTATTTAGCATTGCGCTGTTTTTTTTATGCACTGGTATTCTTGGGAAGAAACCCGTTCCGTGTTATATGGCGTGGTCCCTTGATTTACCGAACTTTAAAATAAAGATTAATAACTCTTTTAGTTCTCACGCCAGTCACATGACTGGCCTGGAGTTTATTGTTTTAACCTAAACTCTGGGTGCCCCTATTTTCCACACGGGCAGCTAGTAGTTTTGGTTTTGCAGATTTATATTCACAGGATCCTGATTTACAGCTGGAACAATGCTCGGAAAGCTCTGTATCCGTGTATTACTTTCAGTTGTGCTTTGTATATTTTTCCGCTGCTTTGTAATTTATTGTAATCTCTGATATTTTTCTATTGTATTTTATTCATTTATACTCTGTATATTCTTGTATCTGATGAAAATGTTGTAATAACAATGAAATGTTCTTCTGTTTGCGTTCTGATTTGTCTTGTACTCAATTCTATCCGGGCTTTCCTTACCGGGGAAGTTCGGGTCGTCTCAAACTTGACATGAAATTTACATGAAACCTGACATGAAAACTCTACATGAATTTTGAAATGAAAACTTGAATATGGACATGACACTTAGATAAACTTGAAAATGGCCAACTCGAGGTTGGGTTGAGTTTGCAGTGTAAATCTGCTCGGAATCGCCCGGCGAATCCAGTAACTGCAAACAATAGGATCCAATGTGGGTAGTTGGTCATATCGCACGTAAAACCCGAGGTTAGACTATGTTGTGGTGTAAATCTGCCCGTAATCGCCCGGCAAATCCAGTGACCACAACAATTAGTCTAATGTGAGAGGTTGGGGTGCATTAATGAATTAATGCCACATGATAGGGTTAAGTCATGAACCACTTTAATATACTGAACCAACTTGACACGATGATTTGATAGGGTTAAGTCATGAACTGCTTGAACACACTTAACCAACTTGATACATAATCTGGATAGGGTTAAGTCACGAATTTGAATGACAATACTTAACCCATTAGAAACCCTAGTTACGCGGTCCTTTTCAGCAGTAACCCACTTAGATATATCACGATACCCTGGGACTAGGCAGGGTGGGGCACGATTACTGGGCTGACTATAAGCGACCAGAACGATGGCTGAGTAGGTGCGCCATTGTTGGTTCAGGCGGACTATGGTCGTGCACGTAGTCCAGAGTTGAAAAATCAGGCATTGGGCACCAGTAGTTTTACACTATGCGTGCTTGATTCGTGTCGGAGGTTGGCACCATAGGGCTTGATACACCCTATGGTGGACCTAGCACAGGTGACTACATTTCGGGATAGGGCCGTATGACACAGACACATGAAGAGTAGAACTTGTAGGGAGCCGATCGATTAATAGATCGTACCGTGGGACCCCGTAATGGGTCACTTCATGATATTGGGCCTAGGGATCATTTCATGATTAATACTTGACATGGGTTAGAGCACTAGTACAGTTGGTGCAGCGAACCTTGAATATGCGATGCTAGACTTGACTTATCTTGTTATCTTAATTATCATATCAGTCCTGTTATCATCCTTATGTTTAATTCCAGTTTTCACATGTCATGTTACCTTTACTAGTTTTTATACTGAAAGTCACTAGGGCTTACCAGTCTTATGACTAACCCTTTTTCTTTCGCCTCTTTTCCTTTCATTTCCCCCCAGGTTCTCAGGGAGGAAACACTAGCTCTTAGCTTGGATTTAGCTTGCTTTCTGTCAGCTCATGTACGGTTTGGTCTTGAGCTATGCTATGGCTGCACTTCTGCTATTTATGGGGAATAATTTACTTTTGTTATCTTAAGTTTATGCTTCTTTATTTGGAACTCGATGTAATGGAATAATTTGTACCTTGGATATATGAGGTTTTGACTCTTTTCTTGAAAGAAAAAAAAAATTGGTTTTTAATTTCTACCGCTGCTTTATTTATGTTCTGCCTTGTGATATCTCTGTGTATGTTTACCTAGATAATACTCCACCAAAAATAGTGCATTCCCTTTGTGAGTGACCCTAGCAGAGGTGGGGTGTTACAAATAGAATTAGAACGTATATATTTATATACGTCGTCGTTAGAATATAAATAATTATATATAATTATAAAAGGAATTAAAAATGGCGCGGTAGTTCGATAATTCGATTTCAAAATTCAGATGAACGTTCAGGATTCAAAATAAACAGGATTTTGGTGAAACCAAAAATAGTTGAATCTAATTGAGAGTATCTTTCCAATGAATCCAAAAGATCAAGATTTCATAGCGGGAATCAAAAGATATGTCCAGTTGAAAATTTAGAATAGTCGCTATGGAATTTCAACCCTTAAAAATGGGAATTTTGCAAACAACCTCGGATTTCGACGAAACCACTTTTGTTGGATCCGTGATGTCAAGTTATTGCTAGGTTTAAAAATTCGTAATTTTTCGAATCAATATGTGAGCGTGGCAAAGGAAAACGCGTTTGACCAGCTTCAGTTGATTTTAATCGAGTGGAAAATGGCCATATTTCAAACGGTCTCAGAATTTGACGAAACTAGTTTTGTTAGGACCGTATCGTCAATACGAAGCTAGAAAATATTTTTCTGGAATTTTTCGAGTCAGTATGTGGCCCCGGTAAATTGAAATGTGCGTTCAAATTCAATATATAGATTTATATTTTGATTTTGACGGAAACTGATCGAAACAGCCGAACTGGCTTACAATACATATCCCATTGCGTTCGGAATGGGGGAAATTAGCTATAGACGACAGTAGGTGGGCTTGATTTCGACTTCGAACTAAAAAGTTACCTTTTGGTGGATTATAATAAATTAAATATTATAATTATATATAGTTGGCCTCCCCCTTTCTCCCTTATACCTCGGTCAACGCTCAGATCTTTGGAAAAAAAAACCCGCGCCTCCCCCGAATCGACCTGACGCCGTTGCTCCACTAACGCCCTCCCTCCGTTCAGCCGCTCCGCCCTCTCCTCCCCCATCGTACCTCTCTCCTCCTCCAATTAGAAGTTGTCGTGCCCCCTCGAACCCTAGCACGCCCCCGTGAACCCCGCAGCACCCCTCGCCTCCTCTCCGATGTCAGCACCCCCCATCTTCCTCGATCCGCGAACCAGGAGCGCCCCCCCTTCAGGCGACAGTGATGAACCCTTCCCCCTTCAAAACAAGGTAAAGTTTAATTACCTTGTTTTATTTATTTCTGTTCTTTTAATTATTTATTTTATATAAAACTGAAAAATAAAATAATGATTTTTAAGTAGAAAAAAATAGATTTTTATATAGTATGAATAGGATTTTGCTTTGAATATAAATAGGATTTTAATTTTTCTTTGAACATGAATAGGATTTCTGCGAAGAAGGAAAGGAAAATATGACTTTGTGAAGAAAAAAAATATGATTTTTCCTTTGAAGAGGAAAAAGGTATAATCTTTATATTTAAAAAGGTATAATCTTTATATTTAAAAAGGTATAATCTTTATATAATCAAGAAGTAGCAAGAAAGATTTGATTTTTATACATGTATAGCATATATAAAAATACGATTTTTATTAGATGTGAAGATTAAAAATATAGTTTTTATAATATAGAAATGTTAAAAATATAATTTTTACAATATAAATAGGTTAAAAATATAATTTTTATACTAGTGGCATATTAAAAATATGATTTTTATATTATATAGATAATAAAAATTCGATCTTTATGTCATAGGAAGAATAAAAATATGATTTTTATTCATGTAGGGTAATAAAAATATAATTTTTATCATATTAGTGGCTAGGTAAAAATAGAATTTTTATCTATATAATAGTGGTGTAAAAATAGAATTTTTATCTATATAGTGGAGGTGTAAAAATGTGATTTTTATATATGTAGTGAACACTGACGACGGAAGTGACGAAAGGCGGGCGGCGAAGATTTACTACATAAGAAGAGTCGTGGCGTTGGTTTAGCTAGTCTGTGAGAACTCCTCACCTTTTATTTAATTTTCTAGTTAAAATATATACTAGGATGCAGACGGTGTTTAGTAGCACCCGACACCCATCGTCCGTAGACCATGGACGGCTTGTATGCTTGTTTGTTTGATTTTGCTGTGTAGTTGATTGTGTGATGTGATGTGAAATGAAATAAAATATTTATATAGTTAAAATATTTTATAGTTGAAAATAGAATTTTTAACGTGTACTTAAAATGAAATAAAAATAAATAAATCGGACGATTTGTTTATATACACACATTTGACTGATATTGGTTGGGACGATAAATTTTACACATCGTCCAACTGCACAAATAAAATCGGTGTTTGATTGTTTGAAAACCCCACATAGGTATTGGGATGATATATGGCATACATTAATCCCAATAATTAGTTGTATGTCGATCGATTGATTGACAGGCTGTTATAAGCGTTAAATATTTATATTGAATGCTTATGCAGTTGTGTGGTGCACTCTGGCTCATGGTTGATTATTTATCGTTATTATTTTATACATGTGTTGTAGAAAATCCATATAATTAACATTATATGGTAATTGATTGGGCCTCATTCCAGTTTTGAAAAAGAAATATTTGAAATAGAATATTTGAAAATAGAAATATATGAAGCCGTGTTGATTAGATTGATGCCATTTTGATGCAAACGATATTTATATCGATCATATACGTTTTCATAATGAATATTGAAAAGTGATTTCAAAATCGAATATTTTGAAAATGAATTCAAATCGAATTGAAATTGAACAGAATTGAAATGAATTCGAATTGAAAATGAAATCGAATTGAAATTGAATAGAATTGAAATGAATTCGAATTGAAAATGAATTCGAATTGAAATTGAATAGAAATGAATTCGAATTGAAATTGAATTGAATTGAATTAGAACTGAAATTGAATTAGAAATCAATTTGAATTGAAATCGATTTGAAATGAATTTCAAACGAATTTATATTGGAAAATTCAATTTTGATTTGAATTTGAGATGGAAGTTGAAATCGTTTTGAAAACGAATTTAAAACGATTTATAAAATACGTTTTAAAAGGAAATCGACGAAGTATATATTATATATATTATATATATATATAATATAATGGCCTGAATAGAACGCACCGCGCCGCGGCAGTTCGCGAATTTCGACCATTGACTTCGAATGGATATTACGGGAGATCCGACCATCGGATTCTCCTAAAACCGGAACCGTTGGGTTCGTATCGAAAAGAGCTTTCTAAGAATATTAGAAATTAGAAATATAACGGTTGGATTTGGAATTATGTCCAAATCAAATTTGGAAAAGGTCGTTGTAAGTGCAGTTCGATGGCCGTTGATGGAAATCGACTGTACAGGCCTTGATAAAATTATTGAAAATAGTAATAATTTGTGTAAAATCATAAGAAATGATTTGTGAAGAATTGGGATGAAAAACTCCATATTTGAAAATATAAAAATAGATTTTTATCGAAATAAACTAGTTTTGAACTAGAATTATAATTCTATTTATTTTTAAATAAATAAATTGAATTTGAAAAGGGTTTTAAAAGTAACCAGAATTTCCAATAATTGAATTGGAATGGATTTGAATAGAAATTGTCTTTGGAATATTTCGATGTTGGATTTCATGATTATACGGATATTGTTATGGAAATTTGAAAGATATATTTATATCGTTATTTCCCATGCGATATTTGTTGGTCGTAGAATTTGATATTGAATATAAGCCGATATATTTTCTATTCAGAGCCTTGTATTTAATATCAAATGTGATTTTGGGTTTATCGTGAACCATGTTTTAAATGACACTGATTCTTTAACCCAGTTAAGGATTAAAACTAAGTGGATTTTTAATGAATCTTTAATTAGATTGAAAAGATCGAGAATGGAGTATCACTAGTTTTGCTCCAGGCGATAGTTAAATCTTTAATTAGATTTGAACGTGAAATGGTAATTGAATTTACCGATAACACTGTGGTGTTAGATATGAAGTATTACCAGTTTTACTTCATGGTATGAATAGGTTGGGGTTGGAAAATTTAACAATTGATTACTTCGTTAAGGTTCGTTAATCCCGACTGGTTTGAATTGATTTTGAAAGAAGATTAAAGAATAAATTTAAAGAATTTATCTTTGATAAAATTAATGGGAACCTTTCCCAAAATATAAGATTATTTGAATAAAAGAATATTCTGAATTGGAATGAGGCGTATGTTGTGTTTGTGTAACACTTGTTTATTATATTCGCGAGTTATTTAGAAAGACCGGGTTTATCCCATTCTGAATAACTAATTCGACGTGGTGTCGAAGATGAAGACGGTGGTTAAAGACCGGAGGTCTTCACGTCGTTTGGATAATTACTGATGATCTTGATTGGGCCATACACCCGAGAGGAGAGAATCAGTTGGTGATCGTCCAGACGTACTTGGAGATCGATGGATATGCGGGGTACTAGGTGCCTCCGGTTTCGTTCAGACCCAGAATGAACTTGTAAAAGGACAGTGTGTCTGACATTGGATTTTATTCTGTGTGATTGATTTGTATTAAATATATATCTGTTTGGCGGCGGAGAATTTATTCTCTTGCTTAACGCTCTTCTCTGAGACGTACGAGCTCAGGGGTTACATACTGATGGATATCAAACGCATGGAGTGAATTGCCTGTGTGGCATGCCTAAGTGGCAAATGATCAAGGCTTCTGTTGAAAAGCAAAGTCTTGTGGGTGATGATCAAAGCACGACCTGTGTGGCGTAGCTTTGTGTAACATTGATTCGTGAGCCTCACACCTGTAACGACCCAGAAAATCTGAACCAATTTAAAAATTTTAAATTGGCTAAAATAATAGATTTTGAATATTTAAAATAAATATTTTAAATAATAGCAATGAAAACGGAGTTTGAATCGCAATTGAAAACGAATATAATTAATTTTAATTATAAACAAGGCCTGAAATGGAGCTGTAGTTTCAAAATTTAAATTCGAACTTTGTCGGACTGTACCGGGTGCAAAACAAAACGGATTTTAGTGAAACCAAAAATATTTAAATCTGTTAGTGAATACCTTTCTAACGAATCTGAAAAATCGAATTTTCATAGCGGAAAGCAAAAGGTATGGCCAAATGAATTTTCAGAAAGGTCGCTATGGAATTTATATAGCCCGTGAAATTGGCCATTTTGCATACGACCTCGGAATTCGACGAAACCACTTTTGTTGGATTCGGGATGTGAAGTTATTGCTAGGTTTCAAATTTCATAATTTTTGAAGCTAGTATGTGAGCGTGGCAAAGGAAAAAGTGTTTTGATCAATTACAGTTAAATTGGATCGACCAGAAATGGGCCTTTTTGCAAACGGTCTCAGAATTCGACGAAACTAGTTTTGTTGGGACCGTATCGTCAAAACATAGCTAGATTTATTTTTCTGGAATTTTTCGAATCAGTTTGTGGTCCTGGCAAATTGAAATGTACGTTCAAATTAAATATTGAATGTTTTATATTTTAATTTGAAGGAAAACTGACTGAAACATTCGAATGGGCCTTCGAAACATATCCCATTGTGTTCGGGATGGGGGTAAAACGCTAGGGGCGACAGTCGTTGGGTTTGAAAAAGAGTTCGTTTAAGAAAAACCCTATTTTTAAATTAAATATATATCGACCAATCACGAAATTCAATTCATTAATTTAAAAAAAAAAACACCCCCCCCCCCCCCCGTAACAGCTGCGATCGACGGCGGAAGTCATCTGATTCTTCCCGGTCAGATTTCTCTCTCGTTTCTCAACGAAATCGAGCGAGGTTGGATCCATATCGAAGCTCTCGATCTCCTCGTCGAATCCATACCCATTTCGTGATTTATCGTGGCCTGTAGGAGGAGAATCACCTCCTCAAAGTCGCCGGCTTTGAGCCGCCGCCCCGACCGCCAGGCGCCACCGAACACGACCGGACCTCCATGCGCACGTGCGCCAGCCTCCCCCCTTCGCTGCAGCGCAACCTGATCCTCGAACCACTACTCCGTTTGATCGCAATCTTCAAACCTAGTTTCGAACCCATGAACTGAGGTACGGGTTTATCTATTTTAAACTGATTTTCACACTATAAAGCGTAGCAAATCTTGTAAAAATCATATCTTTTTGCTATGTGGTCGAAATTCAGTGAAACAAGAGACAGTGGACTCGTGTGGACGTCGTCCGCATTTTAGAAGAGACCGCATATTTTTCTGAGCCTTCTGCTATTTTTGGTGGAGTGGAACCCAAAGTGAGATTTCTAATTTATAAACAATATGGAAAACGACGATGTATAAATTATATAGTCGATGTATGAGTTATATAAGCGTTGTACACCTCTTGTATAAGCGTTGTATAAGTTGTATGTTCGATGTATAAGTTATATATGCGTTGTAAAAATTATATATGTGTTGAAATAGAAGTGAATTGCTATATATAAATATATATATATATATATATATACGCCCCTCGTCCACAAACCATGGACGATATTTATTGGTTGTGATTGGTGTGAAAATTGATTGATTGTGAATGGTTGATTGGGATTGTTTGTGGTTGATATTGACTGATTGTGGTTGAAAAATACCCATTTGTGGTTGAGAAATATTTGGTTGAAACCACATAGGATTAGTTTGTGGAAATGAAATAAATATATACATGCCGCCTGCGTGCGAACTAGATGCATGATCCCCATTGTCAAAAACCGCGAGGTTTTAAGGTAGAGCGAGGAGCCGTACTAGGGACGGTCCCGGTTTTAACTACCCTGCCGTTATGCAACCGAAATTTTGAATAATATTCATGTGTTTGAATTATTTTCATTTGCTGAAACTATATTTATTCATTGAATAGAAAACCTTCATGTGTTGAATCGATATTCATTCGTTGATTAGAAATTCATGTGTTGAATGGTCTTCGTGTTTTAAATATAAAAATCACATTTTTATCTATGTATATAAACTATAGAAAACCTTCATGTGTTGAATCGATATTCATTCGTTGAATAGAAATTCATGTGTTGAATGGTATTCATATTTTGAAATAAATTGTTTTATAATAAAAATCACCTTTTTATCATCTATATGAACTATGTAAAATGACCTTGTTTTAAAATAAATTGTTTTATAATAAAAATCACCTTTTTATCATCTATATAGACTATATAAAATATTAGTGTTTTGAAAAGAATTGTTTTACAATAAAAACCACATTTTTATTATATACGTGAGTTGTTGAAATGTGAAGTGTTAAAAATAGCCACTCGTTCAAATAAATATGCATGAGTTGAAATATTCATTAATTAGCTAATGATAGGCTTTTTTGCCTATGCATGCAACATTAGAATGAATGGTGTTTTTAAACCAAATGGAATCAAATATGAAGTTGAATGGAAAATAATAAGTGATAAGAACTGTGTATATGTACGTGCATATTTATTGAACACGTTATAGCAAAGGGGCTAGAGAAGAGGAATAAAATTTTATGCCCGACAAATAGGTACACATTTACTATTTTGTTTGGGTGATGATTTTATGAGCCTGTTGGCTAGCCGCTTGGCTTTTTCTTTTTGACATGAGACGCCCTTGTGGCTATTTGGGAATTTTCCCAGCCCCTCCCGTACAAAGGAGGTTATGGCGAAATTTTCCAAAATTTAAAGGCGTTAGTGAAATATTTGAAGTGGAAACGATATTGAAATTGTTGAATGAACTATATTTATATAAATATATAAATATAAATAAAATTAAAACGAAACGTGGTCGTGCAGTTCGTGTTTTGAAATTGTGATTTCAAACAACTAGTGCGGGAAATCCGACCATTGGATTTTCCCGAAACCGCAACCGTTGGGTTCGCCTTGGAAATGTCTTTCCAACGGCACCAACTTTGTGAAAATCCAACGGTTGGATTTTCTGGAATGTTTAATTCAAATCTGAAGAAAAACAGCGCCAGAAACGATTATATTTATTTATATATATATAAATATAATTATATTTAATCGAATAACGACGCTGCAGTTCGTATTTTGAAATCGAAACTTCAAACGATTGTACCGGGAGATCCGACCATCGGATTTTCCCGAAACTGGAACCGTTGGATTCGTTTTGAAAAGACCTTTCTAATGATGTAAATTGTGTGAAGATCCAACGGTTAGATTTTCAGATATGTGTAAATCAAATCTGAAGAAAAACAGCGCCACGGCCGCGTTATGGCCCGAAGCGTCGTTTTGAATAAATTGGCTATTTTAAAATAAATAAAAATAGCGATAAATCGTTATAAAATATCATAAACTATATGGAATGGAAATAAACTGAATTTGCTCGATTTATGTGGTATTTGATGGTTGAATGTGTTTGGTGTGAAAATTACATTAAAGAACAAAATTGGTGTTGTCGAATGATTTAACCATTGAAATAAATTGATTTGAAATTCTAAATATACGTGAATTATTTGAAAAGGCCGAGTTAATTCTCATTTCAAATAATTGACCGACGATTGAAAGTCGAAGATGAAGACGGTGGTCGAAGACCGGAGATCTTCACCTCGTTTGGATGGTAACCGAGGTCCTAATTGGGAGGCATCCCGAAATATGGATAATGAGTGGTGATCGTCCAGACGTACGTGGTGATCGATCGGTTTGCGAGGTATTTAGTGCCTTCGGTTTCGTTCAGACCCAGAACGGACTTGTAAATGGACTGTGTGTCTGATATTAGATTTTATTCTGTGTTGATTGATCTCTATTAAATATACACCTGTTTGGCGGCGGAGAATTTATTCTTTTGCTTAACGCCCTTCTCTGAAACGCACGAGCTCAGAGGTTGTATACCGATGGACATCAGTCGCATGGCATGAATTTCTAGTGTGGCATGCCTAAGTGGCAAATGATCAGGGCTTCTGTTGAAAAGCAAAGTCTTGTGGTGATGATCAAAGCACCGCCTGTGTGGCGTAGCTTTGTGTATAATGTGAATTCGCGAGCCTCACACCCCGGTATGAACCAGAAACGGGAGTAGGACCTCAGGGAGGGCATGCGTTTCTTCCTAGCTAGGGTGGTGTCAGTGACCTACCAGCCCTGACATTTATATACTTTTTACCTGTGTGGTTGTTGCTGTTGCGAGGCGCCTCGGTTTGATCGGACGATCTGGGTCCGATGGAGTCATTCGTTGGCTCGTTTACGCCCCAAAGGGCGGGGAAACGTATTGTTCAGGCATAATTATCCACATCGGTGGACCGGCCCTGACGATCCAAGGGGCAGTTGCGGCTGTTCCTGAGGCTCAGGCTAGGCAGTCTCGAATTCGGTAAGGACTATCTTTTGCCTTGGTTCAGGACGGAAATCCAATTTCCAAATACGACATCGTGCGATTTTGATTGTATACCTATATATGGCGACATAGTGGTATGGGGCATTAATGCCGTCTATGATTGATAGTTATGATTCAATTGTTTTTGAAACATATAAACACTAGTAATAATATCAAATGCTTTTGTTTTATTCGTATCAATCATATTTTGGCCATTATAAGGTAAAACTCTATCCTCCGGTTTGTGTTGCATTGTGTGATGGGAACTGAGTCTTATAATGGCTTCATTTTTATAAAATGCATTGCGTTGTTTAAAAGAAAGATTTGTTTTAAAGCACTGGCAATCCGATGGAGTAAACCCGTTCCATGAAAGTGGCGTGGTCCTGTGATTAGCCATATTTTGAATGTGTTGAGTAGATTTCTCATACCAGTCCCATGACTGACTCGTAGTTTGTTTCACTTTCAAACTCGGGAGCCCCTTTTTCTACACGGGCAGCCTTGTATTCAGGTTTAGCTGGTTCTTTCTGGATAGCTGGAGCTGAAGATGGATTCTCTCATTTATCTCTTTTTATGTTGTTCAGCTCCTATTGTACATTATGTTTATTTTCCGCTGTGGACATATATGTATAGTTGAACTGCATTTGTACTAAGTATGATCCTGTAACTGTGTAACTCTGATGATTACTTTTATCCAGTATATTCCATTGTTCATTATCTGGTGTATTTATTTAATTCTGTTCTGCTATTATCTGTTTCTGTGTTATATTCCAAAGATAACCCTTGTCTCCGTCTGAACGGGATTTGGGGTCGTCGCAACACCCCGGTTGTGAACCAGAAACGGGAGAGGACATCAGGGAGGGCATGCATTTCTTTCTAGCTAGAAGTGGCGCCAGTGGTTTTACACGCCCTGACGAGTTTGACATATGTGGTTGTTGTTGTTGCGAGGCGCCTCGGTTTGATCGGACGATCCGGGTCCGATGGAGTCATTCGTTGGCTTATTTACGCCCCAAAGGGCGGGGAAACGCAGTGTACAGGCACTATAATCCACATCGGTGGACCGGCCCGGACGATCCATGGGGCAGTTACAGTTGTTCCTGAGACATGGGCTAGATTGTCTCGAATCGGCAGAGGACGATCCCTGGCCTCGGTTCATAGATGGAAATCCAATTTCCAAATACGTGACTTTGCGGTTTTGATTGTAGAGCCTAGTATGGCGACATAGTGGGATGGGGCGCTTATGCCGTCTATGATTGATACTTATGATTTGAAGTTGTTTTGACACTATGCACTTATAGTAGTATCAAATGATTTGTTTTTAACGTATCAAGCGTTCTTGGCTATTATAAGGTAAAAACCCTATCCTCCAGCTTGCGCTGCATTATGTGATGGGACCTAGGTCTTATAATAGCTTCATTTTTCTTTATTTAGCATTGCGTTGTTTGTTTTATGCACTGGTATTCTTGGGAGGAAACCCGTTCCGTGTTATACGGCGTGGTCCCTTGATTTACCTAACTTTAAAATAAAGATTAATAACTGTTTTAGTTCTCACACCAGTCCCATGATTGACCTGGAGTTTATTGTTTTAACCTAAACTCTGGGTGCCCTTATTTTGACACGGGCAGCTAGTAGTTTTGGTTTTGCAGATTTATATTCACAGGATCCTAATTTACAGCTGGAATGATATCCGGAAAGCTTTGTATCCGTGTATTACTTCTAGTTGTGTATTGTATTATTTTCCGCTGTGATGTATTTAAATTTAATTTTCTGATATTTTCTGTGTAATATTCATTTATACTCTGTATATTCTTGTATCTGATGGAATTGTTGTAATAACAATGAAATGTTCTTCCGTCTGCGTTCTATTTTGTTGTGTTCTCAAAACAATCAGGGGTTTCGAACGGTCTGGGTCGGTCTAGTAACTGATTCGGATCGAGCGAAATTCCTTTTCATTACAGTTGGTATTAGAGCTTTGGTTTACAAAGCTTAGAGAACATGACACGTTAGAAACGAATGAAAGAATTCATCAGAAATTGGATTAGTAATATCCAATGAGAATGACTCATTAGAGATGGGATCAGTAGTATCCTAGAATGAGTGTGAAGAGTGTATTTTTAAAATTGAAAACAAGTTTTGTTCTGAAAATTTAAATCAATTATTCGAATTTGAATATTTATTTGTATTGAATTTGGACGATCCAGTATATAAAGATTTTGCATATACGCCTTGCAAACGTGTGTTCGAAGTTTTAATATACTGGATAGATGTAGAATCACACTCTATCGCCCGGAGAGGATTCTAATGATTGATGCATCGTCATCAGAGTTGATATTCGAGTGCCAAAAGTGTGATATCTATATATTTCCATTAGACTGGTGTGAGAACCAAAATTAGATAGGGCTTATTGTTGTGATTTGGCATCAAAATCTGATTTTTTTTTTTTACTATATATCAAAGTTATGAATTTCAAAAGCTAATCAACTAATTGATTGCTGGTTGTGTTGTTTGATTATAGTTCGATTAATTAAATGTTGAACCTTTAGCCAAATTATATCAAATAGTGAATTGTATTGAAAATTAGTCGCATTTGCATGCATAGTACATGTATGTCTATTGAACAGGTCATAGCAAGGAGGCTAGAGCAGAGAAATAAAATTGTTTGCCCAACAAATAGGTACATGTTTACCATAATTTACTGTTTTGTTTGGATGATGATGATTTTATGAGCCGCTTGGATTTTTCTTTTTCTTTTTGATTGAAGAAGGCCACGGGAGGCTATATGAAATATCCCGAAGTCCCCGGTGCAGGTATGGCGAAATTTTTCGAAAATTTAGGGTGTTAGCCAAATTTTTGGAAAATTTGAAAAGTTCTTAGAAACTGAAAAGTTGAAAAACTTAAGCCGTAATGAAAATACTGAAAGTTGATTTGATTAGTTAAACAACTTTCGGCTTCGTTCCTTTTCGAGGACGAAAAGTTTTAAGTGGGGGAGATAGTAATAACTCGGAAATCCGAGCCAATTTAAAATTTTTATTTTGGCAATTTTAATGAAGTTCGAACATTTATAATGGATTATTTTAAATAATATCGACGAGAAATGTATTTTGAATAGAATTAGAACGTATATATTTATATACGTCGTCGTTGGAATATAAATAATTATATATAATTATAAAAGGAATTGAAAATGGCGCAGTAGTTCGATAATTCGATTTCAAAATTCAAATGAATGTACAGGATTCAAAATAAACCTGATTTTAGTGAAACCAAAAATATTTGAATCTAATTGAGATTTTTTTCCCAACGAATCCGAAAGATCAAGATTTTATAGCGGGAATCAAAAGATATGTCCAGTTGAAAATTTAGAATAGTCGCTATGGAATTTCGACCCTTAAAAATGGGAATTTTGCAAACGACCTCGGATTTCGATGAAACCACTTTTGTTGGATCCATGATGTCAAGTTATTGCTAGGTTTCAAAATTCATAATTTTTCGAATCAATATGTGAGCGTAGCAAAGGAAAACGCGTTTGACCAGTTTCAGTTGATTTTAATCGAGTGGAAAATGGCCATATTTCAAACGGTCTCAGAATTTGATGAAACTAGTTTTGTTAGGACCGTATCTTCAATACGAAGCTAGAAAATAATTTTCTGGAATTTTTCAAGTCAGTATGTGGCCCCGGTAAGTTGAAATGTGCGTTCAAATTCAATATATAGATTTATATTTTGATTTTGATGGAAACTGATCGAAACAGCCGAACTGGCTTACGATACATATCCCATTGCATTCGGAATGGGGGCAATTAGCTATGGATGACAGTAGGTGGGCTTGATTTCGACTTCGAAATAAAAAGTTACCTTTTGGTGGATTAAAATAAATTAAATATTATAATTATATATAGTTGGCCTCCCCCTTTCTCCCTTATACCTCGGTCAACGCTCAGATCTTAGAAAAAGAAAACAAAATAAAAAACCCGCACCTCCCCCAAATCGACCTAAAGTCGTCGCTCCACTAATGCCCTCCATCCGTTCAGCCGCTCCGCCCTCTCCTCCCCCATCGTGCCTCTCTCCTCCTCCAATTAGAAGCTACCGTGTCCCCTCGAACCCTAGAGTGCCCCCCGAACCCCGCAGCACCCCTCGCCTCATCTTCGATGTCAGCACCCCCCATCTTCCTCGATCCGCGAACCAGGAGCGCCCCCCCTTCAGGCGACGGTGATGAACCCTTCCCCCTTCAAAACAAGGTAAAGTTTAATTACTTTGTTTTGTTTATTTCAGTTCTTTTAATTATTTATTTTATATAAAACTGAAAAATAAAATAATGATTTTCAAGTAGAAAAAAATAGATTTTTATATAGTATGAATAGGATTTTGCTTTGAATATAAATAGGATTTAAATTTTTCTTTGAACATGAATATGATTTCTGCGAAGAAGGAAAGGAAAATATGACTTTGTGAAGAAAAAAAAAATATGATTTTTCCTTTAAAGAGGAAAAAGGTATAATCTTTATATTTAAAAAGGTATAATCTTTATATTTAAAAAGGTATAATCTTTATATAATCAAGAAGTAGCAAGAAAGATTTGATTTTTATACAAGTATAGCATATATAAGAATACGATTTTTATTTGATGTGAAGATTAAAAATATAGTTTTTATAATATAGAAAGGTTAAAAATATAATTTTTACAATATAAATAGGTTAAAAATATAATTTTTATACTAGTGGCATATTAAAAATATGATTTTTATATTATATAGATAATAAAAATTCGATCTTTATGTCATAGGAAGAATAAAAATATGATTTTTATTCATGTAGGGTAATAAAAATATAATTTTTATTATATTAGTGGCAAGGTAAAAATAGAATTTTTATCTATATAATAGTGATGTAAAAATAGAATTTTTATCTATATAGCGGCGGTGTAAAAATGTGATTTTTATATATGTAGTGAACACTGACGACGGAAGTAACGAAAGGCGAGCGGCGAAGATTTACTACATAAGAAGATTTGTGGCGTTGGTTTAGCTAGTCGGTGAGAACTTCTCACCTTTTATTTAATTTTCTAGTTAAAATATATACTAGGATGCAGACGGTGTTTAGTAGCACCCGACACCCGTCGTCCAAAGACCATGGACGGCTTGTATGCTTGTTTGTTTGATTTTGCTGAGTAGTTGATTGTATGATGTGATGTGAAATGAAATAAAATATTTATATAGTTAAAATATTTTATAGTTGAAAATAGAATTTTTAACGTGTATTTAAAATGAAATAAAAATAAACAAATCGGACGATTTGTTTATACACACCATTTGACTGATATTGATTAGGACAATAAAGTTTACACATCGCCCAACTGCACAAATAAAATCGGTGTTTGATTGTTTGAAAACCCCACACGGGTATTGGGATGATATATGGCATACACTAATCCCAATAATTAGTTGTATGTCGATCGATAGATTGACTGGCTATTATAAGCGTTAAATATTTATATTGAATGCTTATGCAGTTGTGCGGTGCACTCTGGATGATGGTTGATTATTTATCGTTGTTATTTTATACATGTGTTGTAGAAAATCCATATAATTAACATTATATGGTAATTGATTGGGCCTCATTCCAGTTTTGAAAAAGAAATATTTTAAATAGAATATTTGAAAATAGAAATATATGAAGCCGTGTTGATTAGATTGACGCCATTTTGACGCAAACGATATTTAGATCGATCATATTCGTTTTCATAATGAATATTGAAATGTGATTTCAAAATCGAATATTTTGAAAATGAATTCGAATCGAATTGAAATTGAATAGAATTGAAATGATATCGAATTGAAAATGAAATCGAATTGAAATTGAAATGAATTCGAATTGAAAATGAATTCGAATTGAAATTGAATAGAAATGAATTTGAATTGAAATTGAATTGAATTAGAACTGAAATTGACTTAGAAATCAATTTGAATTGAAATCGATTTGAAATGAATTTAAAACGAATTTATATTGGAAAATTCAATTTTGATTTGAATTTGAGATGGAAGTTGAAATCGTTTTGAAAACGATTTATAAAATATGTTTTAAAAGGAAATCAACGAAGTATATATTGTATATATTATATAATGGCCTGAATAGAACGCGCCGCGCCGCGGCAGTTCGCGAATTTCGACCATTGACTTCGAATGGATATTGCGGGAGATCCGACCATCGGATTCTCGTAAAACCGGAACCGTTGGGTTTGTATCGAAAAGAGCTTTCTAACGAATATTAGAAATTAGAAATCTAATGGTTGGATTTGGAATTATGTCCAAATCAAATTTGGAAAAGGTCGCTGTAAGTGCAGTTCGATGGCCGTTGATGGAAATCGACTGTACGGGCCTTGATAAAATTATTGAAAATAGTAATAATTTGTGTAAAATCATAAGAAATGATTTGTGAAGAATTGGGATGAAAAACTCCATATTTGAAAAGATAAAAATAGATTTTTTTCGAAATAAACTAGTTTTGAACTAGAATTATAATTCTATTTATTTTTAAATAAATAAATTGAATTTGAAAAGGGTTTTAAAAGTAACCAGAATTTCCAATAATTGAATTGGAATGGATTTGAATCGAAATTGTCTTTGGAATATTTCGATGTTGGATTTCGTGATTATACAGATATTGTTATGGAAATTTGAAAGATATATTTATATCGTTATTTCCCATACGATATTTGTTGGTCGTAGAATTTGATATTGAATATAAGCCGATATATTTTCTATTCAGAGCCTTGTATTTAATATCAAATGTGATTTTGGGTTTATCGTGAACCGTGTTTTAAATGACACTGATTCTTTAACCCAGTTAAGGATTAAAACTAAGTGGATTTTTAATGAATCTTTAATTAGATTGAAAAGATCGAGAATGGAGTATCACCAGTTTTGCTCCAGGCGATAGTTAAATCTTTAATTAGATTTGAACGTGAAATGGTAATTGAATTTACCGATAACACTGTGGTGTTATATATGAAGTACTACCAGTTTTACTTCATGGGATGAATAGGCTGGGGTTGGGAAATTTAACAATTGATTACTTCGGTAAGGTTCGTTAATCCCGACTGGTATGAATTGATTTTCAAAGAAGATTAAAGAATAAATTTAAAGAATTTATCTTTGATAAAATTAATGGGAACCTTTCCCAAAATATAAGAATATTTGAATAAAAGAATATTCTGAATTGGAATGAGGCGTATTTGTGTTTGTGTAACACTTGTTTATTATATAAGCGAGTTATTCAGAAAAACCAGGTTTATCCCATTCTGAATAACTAATTCGACATGGTGTCGAAGATGAAGACAGTGGTTGAAGACCGGAGGTCTTCACGTCGTTTGGATAATTACTGATGATCTTGATTGGGCCGTACACCCAAGAGGAGAGAATCAGTTGGTGATCGTCCATACGTACTTGGAGATCGATGGATATGCGGGGTACTAGGTGCCTCCGGTTTCGTTCAGACCTAGAATGAACTTGTAAATGGACTATGTGTCTGACATTGGATTTTATTCTGTGTGATTAATTTCTATTAAATATATATCTGTTTGGTGGCGGAGAACTTATTCTCTTGCTTAACGCCCTTCTCTGAGACGTACGAGCTCAGGGGTTATATACTGATGGATATCAAACGCATGGGGTGAATTGCATGTATGGCATGCCTAAGTGGAAAATGATCAAGGCTTCTGTTGAAAAGCAAAGTCTTGTGGGTGATGATCAAAGCACGGCCTGTGTGGCTT